>CM062816.1:71557801-72757801 GCA_031772625.1 Pinus tabuliformis
AACCCTGGTCTTCCTTTGCCAAAAATTGCAGAGATACAGTGAATAATACAATAAGAGCTTCTCCCTCAAGAGTCCAACCATGAAAATGAGCAAGAGTGTACATAATATAGATCATCTAACATCTTTCCCTGCCTCTAGGGGTCGAGATCACTATCCTAGGAGCTGTTTCAACCAATTCTAAACTAAGCACTGAAAACTAGGCAGTCAAAACAATTTGCCTCTATAAGCTAGGAAACCAATTCATTCATTTAATTTTCACCTATCTCATGAATGAATCTTCTAGAAGAGATACATAAGTGTAAAAGTGTCATAAAATTACATCGTTTACAACAAGGAGGATAAAAATCAACTCCAAAAAGTCAAACATAGTCAAAACTGCGTTTTGCTGAGCTGTAGGCTGAAATCCTGAGCAATTTGCCTGATGGGTCGCGCGCCATTCCTGAACGGGTCGCGCGCCTTTGAGAGCACTTTTGGGGCATTTCCAGGTGTCCAAATGGGGCAAGAGTAGGCTTGTTGGAAAGGTATAGATGTCTACTTTCCAACCCAAGTAGAATTTCGGAATCTGGTGGTCATTTACCCCTCCAAAATTGCAATCTCCCAAGACTGCTTTCTGTGTGTCAAAAATGTGGCAGAAAGTCATTTTTTGCTTGTTTTTTGACTTTCTGGAGGCCCAAAACTTCATAAAATCTCTTGGAAATGGGTGAGAATGTGTAACGTTTCATGAAAAATCTAGAAATGCTGAGTTTTCCCGGAACGGAGTAGCCAAATGAAGGGGTCGCGCGGGGGATGAGACTCGTTGAGGGGACAAAACCTGTTTTTTGCCTGGAAAAACCAAAAATGACCCAAAATGCTCAAAATTTCTTGGAATTTGTGCTGGGAGCCCCCAATAAAGTGCCATGCTCAGTCAAAGAGGCTTTGGCCAAAATTTGGAGTGGATCGGGCCTTTTCCGTCGTTTTAGTGCCTTGGCCAACCTCCTTGGATCTAGCGATTGCAATTTTGACATTTCTCTAAAACCATGACACCTATGCAAAAAGTGAAGGAGGTTTTTATTCTTTGGCATGTTATGGAAAAAAAAATCTCTCAGTTTTCCAAAATTCATCTTTTATTTCTCTGGAACATCATTTGAGTGCGACTTGTCCCAATGTGTGAAACAAGGAATTTTGTCGAAATGGAGCGAAATGAAGGGGATAGGGGGCTTCTAAATTCTTGGGGAAATTTTTGGGAGTGGGGAGGGATGTTAGGAAGTAGGGGAAAGTGGAATCCCAGAGATTGAGCGAGGGGAAGGGGTCCAAAAGGGCAAAACACAGGCCAAACCTAGAAAATTGCCAGGTTGTAGCTAGAAACTAGGGTTTGTGCAAAATGAGGAATTTGGCGGATCTCAGTGATGGGAAGCATTTGATAAGGTATATGAAGGATAGGGGAAGGTGTATGAACATCTGGATACAAGTTTTGCCAATGATTTGACCATTCACGAGAAATCGCCTTCAAAACCCTAGGAGAGGGAAATGACCTTACCTAGGCGCAACTGAAGCATGAACAAGGTGTAAAATGACTCATTAGACACTGAGATGATAATGAAAACCCTATGAATGATGATAGACTCAGCTGAATGGTGACATGGACCGACATTTGGACAACTTTAGAAGGAGTTAAAGCAAACCCTAGACCTAATGCCTAGTGACCAAATTTTGGTTGAAAACTCTTTGAAATGACAAAATTTGACCTTGACACTCTGAGACCACTTTGTAAGAGCATATTTGATCACTGGAGGAAGGCTGGAAAGACCGACACTAACATTGGCTCCAATGGGGATGGTAGCTCCTTGGAGGTGCCAAGAACCGCAGATCTCTGTAAGAGCTAGACAGTGCCTTCATTCATTGGGCAATGGAGTCAAAAACTCAAGCTGAAATGCATGACTGAAAAACGATGACTCGACAACACAAATTGACTCTCACTCAACTAAAAACTGACTCAATACTTAAACACAACCGACAAACTGGAAATGATGCTCAAAGTGGAGCTTATTCATCAAAACCTACTCTAACAGTTTCATTCATCACCTGATCAAGTGAAATGAAACAACCAATGCAACCAAGTAAGTATCCTGTCTGTTGTTCGAATTCTCCGCAAGTGCTCACTTATGACCAACAAGAGAGAACTACTGAAAGGCAACTCCCATGACAACTTAGAAATAGATCCGTTGAATGATATGAATTCTCTATCCACCTCCAAAAACACTGCATAAGGATCTTGAAATTCAAGCACACTGGAACTTAGCTCATCCAATGGATTACTTCTTGTTTCCTCATACCATGAATGCAAACTTTGATCTGAGCCTTGTGACGAGACCTCTGCTGAAAATAAGAAAGAAACTGGCTGCCGGATCAAATTCATATCAGCACATGTTTCAAGCTCACATGTAGTCAATGGAGAAAGACTTTGACTACAAACCTCATCCAAAACATCACCTATTGGATCATAAAAAACTTGAAAAGACTGCTGCAATCCCATTTCTATTGGTTCCATTGTGATTACATGATTGCCTACATGCTGCTCATTCTTCACTGAAGATGGACTATGCAAATTTCCCTTCAAATACTGAAATGTTTCGAAACAGAATGGTAGGGAACCTTCTTGTATCATTTGATCAAATATGTCAGCTTCCATGCCTTCATCTGCAACTTGACAACCAATGGAATTCGGGGGTTGCAAATCTGAATATGAGAAGTCTTGAACAAAATTTTCATTGCTCTCAAGATGATTCAAATCAAGACTTGTTGACATTTGATTTCTGATTGCATGGTAGTTATCTCTGATGAACTGAAACGAATCAAAACAAAAAGGCAAAGATCCTTCACTTACTTCAAAATTTGATGCACTTTCCTCATCATTGTCATAGCTGATATGTGATGACTGAACATTGTTTTCAAACTGCTGGAAATGAACTTCCTGCTCCCACAAACTAGCTGTTGATTTGTCTGTAAGATTAGCTTTTGTTTGGAGAACATAATCATCATCATACTCATCAAACTGAGGCAAATCATTGGTATAAAACATATCATCAAGCATGCAGGTCATATCAATAGTTCTCTCTTCGCCAAGGTGATCTACAAAACAATCATTATCAGATCTATGACAACTAGGATAAGAAACAAAATGTTTTGGATCAACAACTTGTTCTTCTTCAATCAGCGCGCCATGAACATCATAATCATTCCTTGTGGTGACCTTCTCCATCAACTTTTCCACTGCACTTACCAAAATGTCAAGCTTCACCTCTAGAGATGTTGATTCGGCCGGATCTATGTTTTTCATCTCTTCTTCCTTCAACCTTGCCCGTCGGATCAACAGATGTGACTCTACATTTATTGCACTGTTTTGCATCTCGTGAAGTGTTGCAATATTCCTTTCTCTCAGCTGAAACTCCATCTCCGGATCAAAGGCACCCGGATAGTGCAAGAGAGCAGATCTAAGAGTAGGCCTTATATCGACTGGCATTGAATAATAAACTTGGTTAAATCTGGCTGACAATTTTTGTACTGTCTCCCCTGGCAATCTTTTCAACTGGTTATACTCTTCTACAATCAAGAAAAGGTTCTGTCCGATCATCCACCTGTCGAGAAAAACTTTGACAAACTGCTGGAAATCTGAAATGCTTGCATCAGGCAGGGCTTTGAACCAACTCTTCACTTTGGCTTGCAAAGAAAGAGCAAAAAGCCTAATACTAACATCCTCTTCATCAACTTCAAAAAGGTCAAGAAAATTCTCAACATTCTGCACATGTTGCTCAGCGTTGACATTCTTACTTTCACCATCAAACCTCGGCAAGTATAGATCATAGTTTTTGGGGAAAGCATGGAGAACAGAAGGTAAAACAAGAGGTTTATACCGATCTGGAATTTTACAAGGTGTAAGGGTATGTACAGCAGGTATAGAATCAGTCTTGGTTGCTTGGGGTTCATCAATTTGAAGATGGTCATCACAAAATTTAGAAGAAAGGTCTTGATCAAGCTCAAAGGGATGCAAATCTTTGGTATTTACAATCTTCAAAGGGAAAGAATCAACTGCAGGCTGAGGATCTCTTCTCAAATACAGTATACTTTGCAAAGCCTTCTTAACATTCTTGGGAAAAGAGAAGAAATAATTTATGACAAAGAACAAAATGTTTTGGATGAAATTCCAACTTGAATACCTGATCTGTCCATGTTGTCCTTTCATGTTTTTGCTGGTCGGGATCATCCTCTAGTGGAGTCTTTGGATCTGATCTCGAAAATGATTTAGAGTCGCCAAGTGAATGATTTCAGCCTTTCAAGTGTCTGATTGTTGTTCACCATCAACAATCAAATCTGAACTTGATACATGTACTGGGGTAAAATGCAATCGAAGTGTTGTATTCACAAGCTCATGGAGATTGACTGAAGCAGTGTTTATCTACTTCCGCTAATGCAAAGAAAAAGCGTTTCGAATGCTACCTGGCATAACTTCAGGCTCCGTCTAAGACTTATGAAGCAAACACATCAATCAACAGACAAGTTGTTCTCCCCAGTATGGTCACCAATATGTTAGCGCTTGAAATTTCACCTCAGGCTAAGAAAGGTAAACTTCAAGGCAACATCAAATCACTTAGCCTCGTAGCTAGCCCTACGGGGCAGGAGAGGGCTCTCTCCGGTCTATCTCAGTAAAGATATTCAATGGGCGAGATGACCAATAGGAAAACACTGATTTTAGGCTAGTAAACTGATCAAGAGGTTTAAATTTGGGATTTTTAAAGTTTTGGTGGAAAATTGGGGAATGGCAATTTCGGGTGCGGGGATTGGACACAATTTTCGCAGGGAGTTCTTTGGGGCGAGGTAGGAAACAGTATTGATGCCTTTGATAGAGATGGATGGATGAGAATGACTGGTGAGGAGTTAAGGAGAGCAAGCAATAACCTTGAATTCCCCTTAAACAGTTGAGAACATTGATATTAAGCAAACTTAAAAGCAGAGCATGACAGTCATGAATTCTACTTTAACACTTCATTTGCCTAATTTGCAGAAGGAAAAGTAAGGAAATGATTCACATAACACACTTACAAGTACAAAGAGAAACACACCATCAATACATGTGACCACAAGAATCCCAAAAAGGACTGCAAAACCCTGGTCTTCCTTTGCCAAAAATTGCAGAGATATAGTGAATAATACAATAAAAGCTTCTCCCTCAAGAGTCCAACCATGAAAATGAGCAAGAGTGTACATAATATAGATCATCTAACATCTTTCCCTGCCTCTAGGGGTTGAGCTCACTATCCTAGGAGCTTTTTCAACCAATTCTAAACTAAGCACTGAAAACTAGGCAGTCAAAACAACTTGCCTCTATAAGCTAGGAAACCAATTCATTCATTTAATTTTCACCTATCTCATGAATGAATCTTCTAGAAGAGATACATAAGTGTAAAAGTGTCATAAAATTACATCATTTACAACAAGGAGGATAAAAATCAACTCCAAAAAGTCAAACATAGTCAAAACTGCGTTTTGCTGAGCTGTAGGCTGAAATCCTGAGCAATTTGCCTGATGGGTCGCGCGCCATTCCTGAACGTGTCGCGCGCCTTTGAGAGCACTTGTGGGGCACTTCCAGGTGTCCAAATGGGGCAAGAGTAGGATTTTTGGAAAGGTATGGATGTCTACTTTCCAACCCAAGTGGAATTTATAAATTTGGTGGTCATTTACCCCTCCAAAATTGCAATCTCCCAAGACTGCTTTCTGTGTGTCAAAAATGTGGCAGAAAGTCATTTTTTGCTTGTTTTTTGACTTTCTGGAGGCCCAAAACTTCATAAAATCTCTTGGAAATGGATGAACATGTGTAAATTTTCATGAAAAATCCAGAAATGCTGAGTTTTCCCGGAACGGAGTAGCCAAATGAAAGGGTCGCGCGGGGGGTGAGACCTGTTGAGGGGACAAAACCTGTTTTTTGCCTGGAAAAACCAAAAATGACCCAAAATGCTCAAAATTTCTTGGAATTTGTGCTGGGAGTCCCCAATAAAGTACCATGCTCAGTCAAAGAGGTTTTGGCCAAAATTTGGAGTGGATCGGGCCTTTTCCGTCGTTTTAGTGCCTTGGCCAACCTCCTTGGATCTGGCGATTGAAAATTTGACATTTCTCTAAAACCATGACACCTGTGCAAAAAGTGAAGGAGGTTTTTCTTCTTTGGCATGTTATGGACAAAAAAATCTCTTAGTTTTCCAAAATTCATCTTTTATTTCTCTGGAACATCATTTGAGTTTGACTTGTCCCGATGTGTGAAACAAGGAATTTTGTCGAAATGGAGCGAAATGAAGGGGATAGGGGGCTTCTAAATTCTTGGGGAAATTTTTGGGAGTGGGGAGGGATGTTAGGAAGCAGGGGAAAGTGGAATCCCAGAGATTGAGCGAGGGGAAGGGGTCCAAAAGGGCAAAACACAGGCCAAACCTAGAAAATTGCCAGGTTGTAGCTAGAAACTAGGGTTTGTGCAAAAATGAGGAATTTGGCAGATCTCAGTGATGGGAAGCATTTGATAAGGTATATGAAGGATAGGGGAAGGTGTATGAACATCTGGATACAAGTTTTGCCAATGATTTGACCATTCACGAGAAATCGCCTTCAAAACCCTAGGAGAGGGAAATGACCTTACCTAGGCGCAACTGAAGCATGAACAAGGTGTAAAATGACTCATTAGACACTGAGATGATAATGAAAACCCTATGAATGATGATAGACTCAGCTGAATGGTGACATGGACCGACATTTGGACAACTTTAGAAGGAGTTAAAGCAAACCCTAGACCTAATGCCTAGTGACCAAATTTTGCTTGAAAACTCTTTGAAATGACAAAATTTGACCTTGACACTCTGAGACCACTTTGTAAGAGCATATTTGATCACTGGAGGAAGGCTGGAAAGACTTACACTAATAGGATTCTCAGGAATAATCTCTATGTCCTGCTGAATTTTGTGTAGGTCGCTTGTTCCTTCAACCGAAACTGTAATAACTTCTGGCTTTTGCACTATAGGCATTTCTGGTGCAGTGAGCTCTTGGGATTTATTTGGGTTATTGATGATTAAGTCGAACTGCTGCCATTTCTTGATTAACTTAGGATCAATATTGATATTCGTATCAAGGGGCTCACTAGTTCCTTCCTGTGTTTACTCCCTTTCTAGGGTCTTTTCCTTTTCAGGAGTCTTTTCAATAATTTTCTCTTCACAGTGGCCTTCTGGTTGCACCATAGAGGTAGTATTTAATAAGTCCAGAGGTAGCGTTTCCAATCTCTGTGTCCTGAAATTGTAAAATTCCTCTAGTCCCTTCGCTCCCAATTTGATTTTTGCCAGTTGTTTTACTTGAGAAGATAACTCGGCTGAAGCAAAAAAATCATCATAACTATCCTTCTCATGTTCAAACTTGGAGATTTTGGCCTAAGAAGTGACATTGTAGACAACAGATTTGGGATCATACTGCCTTTTTGGGGTGATTTCTAAATTTAACATTTTTATTTTCTCAGCTTCCGTCTCTGCATCTTTGAAGTCATGCAGTGTGAAAGCACCACATCGAAGGGGTAATGAATATCACATATTATTTTTAGACTCCTTTAGGTTCCTTGACATCCCTTCCACTGTTATCTGATATGCTAACTCTCTGGCAAGTAACTTATCAGGGATGCATAAGGGAAGGACACGTGGGTCAGTAGTGCAGCCAAAAAGTCTGATGTAGGTGAACTTTTCTTCACCAAACCAACTACCAATTGTAGTTAGGTCAACACAACCTTCCTCGGACAACCTAGGAGCAGGTTTATTGAATATGGCATAATACACGGGGAGGATGAAATCATGACAAATTCTATAAAGATGAGTTTTGTAATGGGTTTTCCACAATTACTTATGATAGATATGAATGGGGTTCGGGTCCTGTGGAGTCCATTTTCATCCTAAATGGGATATTCATAATTGAAATAGATAGTGTCCACAATATAAGCACTCATACAAAACGGGGGTATTACCCAGGTAGTCACAAACTTGCTTTTCCTATAATCAAGTATTTGGTTGGCCATTTTATCAGAAAAAATGGTCGCCCAATCCATGATATAAGAATTAATTGCAGCCTCCATTAAAGGTACCATCTCTATAGAAAATTTGGTAGAATCATGGACTCCAAAGAGTTTGCACATCATAGCACCAACATAACAGTAAGGAGATGTCATTGAGTCTACGCAGTACATACCGGATGATTCATTCTTGTGTTTGGTCAGAAAATGCCTCCATTTTCTGATAGGGTCTGATTCGATGGTGTTTTCTTTGGAAAAAGCCTCCAAAAATGCTTTGTTATATCGCTTCTGCGGTTCAGGAAAATGGTACATTCTTTTGATATCTTCTGCTCTGAATGACCCGAACATTCTTCCATCAGCTGTAAAGAAAGTTCTGTCTGTGATATTGATGCTTTCAATAACCCATATGACCAAGTCATTATAGGGTAAAACTTTGGCGCGAGCTGCTATTCTATGAAGATAGGAGCTTGCCAAATCCTTAAGAGTATTCTCTGACTTGTCAGTGGAATTTGCTGTTGCCACTTCTTCTTCGATCTCTTCCGGATCCTTGGCTTCCAGTAAATTGTAAATATTTTCCCATGAAGCCTTGCCTAGACCGAGGTAGGTAGTATCAAATATCAAGACCTTCTTCACTGGTTCCTCTTTGGCTACGACAGGGGCCTTTGGTTTCTTTGACTTCTTCGTCATTTTCACTGGATTCATCAACTTAGACTTGCTCTGTAAAAGAAACAAAAGAACATAACAGAGAAAAACCTGTTCAAAGACAACACAAAATAAAAGGATTAATAGTAATTCAAGTGTGATAAGCAATACGAACTCAAATATTACCACGGATGAATTCCTCAAAGGATTCAACCTTAACTGATCTATTAATGACGTTTGTAACCACCAATCGTGATACTTAAATGTCATAATGATATGTCACATCGCACATATTAGTAACAGTCCTCTAAAGTGGATCACTTGGCTTTTCCGATCAGCGATTGGTGAAAATCGTATATCGCAGATCGGGAGGCACAAAGGTTAAGCTTTAGTTTTTTCCATACATAGCTCCGATTGTGATAAAAGTAAATTATCATGGGAAGGCAGGATAATCAATAAATCACTTTTTTTTCATTTATAATTGATTTAAGGTTTAAACCTGCAAACATTCGTTTAACAACCTTTTATCGAAATGTGTGCTTTTAATGAAATCACATCGACGATTGCCAATAGATAGTTATGTGTCTCATGCCTTCAGCGATGGCTGATTGCGATCATATTATCGCATCGGGAGATTTGAGTGGACTATTGTAATTCTTCTTTGATGACTTGCGATTTTCACTTTCTAATAGCATTATCGCATCAAAGATTTGCCAATGAGAGCCTTTTAAGTCTATCCTTTAAATAAAGGATGTGACATATTATTTTACAAAAAGGTCTTGGTTGATATTTATATCGGATCAAACCTTTTCATAAGGACTTTCATGTGTTATGTGGTTAAATCAAAGTTTGCGATTATTATTGAATTATTGATTTTAACTAAGTCTTAAAAAGGGGACCCATTTCTTGTTAAATTTTTGGATAAAAATTTTGAAATGGGGAGGGTTGTTGTATAGCACAACAATTGGCGATTCACTGGGAGAAACAGTTATCTCTAAGAAAGTAATGCAATATCTATAACTTTCTTAATTTAGAAACCACTGAGGATAAAGAAAAAAAATCTAGGAATAGTTGGATAAAGATTAACTCTGAATATAAGAAAAAATGTTTTTGTAATTCCTTTTCCAATCTTAAAAATAAAAACATTATGGGCTTATTCAAGCTTTGATTGGTTGGTATAGATAAAGAAGGGGGCTTCTCCAACTTAGCTCTAAAGTTTACTCTGTTGTCACAAGTAGTGCCTCTGCTGCCATCATGCGTTTATAGTCTCGATAGGGTTACCTTTTAACCATCCATCTAAGAGTATAACTTTTGAGAGATAATTCAAAAAGATATGTTTACACATATTTTTTCCTTTTTGTATTTTCTATTCTTTTTATTTCTTTAAAAGATAAAAAGCCATTGTCTTGATTTGGTGGCCAGCTGTTGATAATGCCCTTCACTGGTTGTAATTGAACTGAACAAGCTGGCTCGTGATGAGACCCCTTGTCTTATGATTATAAGCCATTACCATATTTTGATATGCAATATTGGTAATGTCACTATAATTAGTTCCCTATGATCATGGTAAGCAGGCTCATGATGAGACCTCTTATCTTTCATATCAAACATATTTTAGAATTACACTCTCAAAAATCACAAACTTAATGGATGGGGTGAATGATTTTTCCTTAAGAGTCTATGGATGACAATTTAAGAGTTGTAGATGCTAAGTTTGGAAAAGTCTTTACTTTTTACAAATAACTCTCTTGGCTCTTTAAAACTTGGAATGATTCACAGTGTTTTCAAGGCTTGTGGAGATTTTACAAATTTAGAAGAGGTTCTCAGAGTTTTATTTTTATCTAACCTTCTAAAACTGTAACCTTTTCCTTAAAGGTTTCCATCTATGAAAATTAAGTATTTACAATATTTACTTAAACAACTTTCAAATAGTAAAAGGTCAGTGGAAGACTATTTACAACCTTGTTTCTTACAAATAAAAATTTAAACAAACAAAACTAAATAATGAATATTTACAAGTAAGAAGGGGTTACCTCCTTAAGTAAAGAATTTTTTCAAGATAAGCCCATTGACAGTAAGAGAATCTCTCTTTCCTGATAGATCTTGCAATATGAACATTGATGAGCCTATCTTCTCAATGATTTGAAATGGTCCAAGCCACATCTTCTGAAATTTAGTATGTTTGCCTTTGTCTTCATGCGCTTTGTCCCATTTCAAAACAAGATCACCAATTTGTAAAAATTTTGGGCCGGTAGAATTTGTGTCAAAAGAAGATTTAATAATCTGTTGATGTTTTTCATGTGTAATTATGGCTTTTTCCCTTTCCTCTTCTAATTTAAGGATTTGATCCTATCTTAATTGAATAGAAGAGGAGGGGTTTTCTTCAATAAATTGCACTAGGGCTAGAGATGGAAGTGCTAAGTTTGTTGGTATCACAACTTCTTTCCCATACACTAAGTTGAATGGAGAAGTACCTATTGAGGCCTTCTGTGTTATGTGGTTTGCCCATAATGCAAATATCAAAGACTTGTGCCAATTCTTTTGATTCTGGTCAACAGTTCTCTTAATAATCTTGATAAGATTTTTGTTGGTTGATTATGCTAAACCATTACCCTGGGGATAGTAGTTTGCAAAATATTTCAATTTAAATCCTCTTTTAAGAGAAAATTCAAGTATGGTATTTCTAAAAAAATAAGATGCATTATCAAAAATGAGAGCATTAGGTACGCCAAACCTGGTAATGATGAATTGATCGATGAATTCGATGATTGCATCAGAGTTGGCTACCTTCAAAGGAATTGCTTCTACCCACTTTGTGAAGTAATCTGTGGCTGTAAGGATATATCTGTGCTGCTTGGAAGAATGTGGAACAATCTCTCCTATGATATCTAGTCCCCATTGTTCAAATGGTTGTTCAATGTTGACTGGTTGTAAAGGAAAGGCTAGCTTCCTTTGTCTTCCACTGGCAGTTTGGCATGTTTTGCATTTCCTTACATAGTCATGGGTGTCTTTGAATAAAGTGGGCCAATAATATCCAACATGTATTATCTTGTGAGCTGTTGTATCACCTCCAAAATGTCCACCTGCTGGACCATCATGTAATTCCTGCAACACCTTTTGTGCTTCGGTTTTTTCAAGGCATCTTTACAAAACCAAATCATAATTCCTTCTAAATAACACATCATCAATGATTTCAAATTGTTTTGCTTTCAACCTCAAGGCATGTTTGTTTTTGTAAGAGAGATTAGGAGGAGCATATCCATTTTTTAAATAAAAGACCAAATCTGCATATTGAGATTCATAGTTCATGATACTTATCTCATTTATTTGGTGAGCATTGTCTGAATCTTCATGTTCTGAAATGTTAGAAGCTCCTGCTAGTAACCTGTAAAAATATCGACCTCTTACAATTTTCGCTGGTTTAATATCTAAATCATATTCTTGTAATGTTGTAACCCAGTTGACTCTCTTCTCTCCTACTTCCCTTTGGACTAGTAATTGTCTCACTGCCGAGAATGGGACTATTACTTTTGTATGAGTCTTTAGGAGGAGTGGCCTAAAGTGTTTAATAGATTTGAACATAGCAAAAACTTGCTTTTCTACATCAGAATAATTAAGTTCCACACTCTGTAGATTAGAACTGAAAAAGGATATGAGTGCTTCAACTTGGTGATCATTGATTTGTGTCAACACAACTGCATAAGAAGTTTTGGATGGTAAAGTATACAAAATAAAATGATTAGAAAAATTTGGAGTGTTCAATGCAGGAGCATTAATGATCGCTTGTTTGATTGAATCAAAAGCTTCCTTTTCGTTATGCCCCCATTTGAACATTGAATTTTTCTTAATCATGGTCTGTAAAGGTAAAACAATTTGCGAAAAATCAGGAACAAATCCTTTTACAAAATTTATTTGACCTAAAAATGATTGCATTGATTTTTTATTATGTGGCAGAGGAATATCAGAAATCTCCTTGATTCTTTCCGGATCAATATAAATGCCATCTTTAGATATGATAAACCCCAAGGGTTTCCCTTGATCAAGAGCGAAGAATGACTTCTCGGGATTTAATGAAATCCCCTACCTTTACAACGTTCGAAGATTTGTTTCAAATCATGTAAATGATTCGCTCTTTTCTTGGAGAAGACAGTTATGTCATCTAAATAGACAACAACTGACTTATTAATCAAACCCTTGAATGCTATATCCATTGCTCTTTGGAAGGTAGCTCCAACATTAATCAAACCGAAAGGCATTTTCTGGTAGGCATATGTTCCCCATTTGGTTTTGAAGGTAGTCTTTAGTCTGTCATCTGGATGCACCAATGTTTGAGTATATCCAGAAAAGACATTAATTCGGAACCAACAACTGAATGAATAGTATGTTCCATTGTTGGCAGTGGGAAATTATCCTTTTGGCTTGCCTTATTAAGATTTCTGAAATCAATGTAGATCCTAATATCACCATTTTTCTTTCTAACAGGTACTAAGTTAGAAACCCATTTCGAATGTCTGACTGGGAAAATTATCTTAGCTTTCAAGGGTTTATTCAACTTTTCTTTGATCTAACTCTCTAGATTCGGATGTATTTTCCTCAATTTTTGCTGTACAGGTTTCTCCTCAGAAATCATTGGAATTGTGTGTTGTATGATAGAAGTATCATATGTTTTTAGATCATCATAATTCCGAGCAAATTTTTTTTTATATTTATTCAACAATTTGATAAAGGAAAATCTTTCTTCTGAGGTGAGCCCTAGTCCCAGATTAATATTTTGTGGTTTGGCCTCAGTGTCAAGATTTATTAATTCAAACCTCAAAGTAGAACTTTGAATTTTTGAATTAGTGACTTGTTTAAACCTATCCTTGATATCATAAAGATCTTCAAGTTTGACCACGGATTTAGGTATGGAATTCTTCTCTGGTCTTTGCTTTATCTAAAGATCATGGTCATTTTCATCAATAATTTTGTCATCATAGGATTTCTCGGAAGTTAAGAAGTTCAAAATGTCTTCGTCATGATTAAATACCCACCAATTGGTGACATTGTCTAGAACAGATGGTCTAAAAATCAATTCGACTGAAAACCTATCAGAGCTGTAATCCTCGGATGGAAGGAGCTTAGAAGCAGCATTAGCTAATAAATCAACTACTGCATTCTGAGATCTAGGAATGGGAGAAATATTAAATGCTATAAAATGAGATATAAGGTCTTGAACCAAGGACTGATAATGCTTGAGATGTCCAGAAAGGAAATGGATAGTATTCCTTACCTGTTTGATGAAAATATTAGAATCACCAAATACTTTTAAATATTGAATCTTCAGGTCTATCGCTTTATAAAGCCCTTGAATCAATGCCTCATATTCAGTAGTATTATTTGTACACTCAAATTCTAGTCTACATGAGAGCATAGTTTTTCCCCCTCAGGACTAACTAAAATACATCCTGCTCCTACACCATCATTGGATTTTGACCCATCAAAATATAAAGACCAAAATACAGGCTTATCTATAGGTTTATTTACGATTTCTTCAACAATAGTCACACACCTAGATGTATCTATATGAGAAATTTTTTCTATTTGTGATGTGAAACTATTAACAGAAAAAGGTGATGATTGAGCATTAAAATTACCAAAGAATGATTCAGTTGAGTAATTTCCGAGAATGTTATTATTGAAAGCTATGGGTTGATTTTCCTACTCAAACTCCATTACAATATGAGTCATGTGCTTCTCCCGATCGATCTTAATTTGATTTAGTTTTCCTTTATAGGGGAGACACATATGAGACCAATTAGTAGAAATGTAACCATGGAGTTTCTCAGACAAATCCCTGCTTAAAATTAACCCATAAAACTCAGGGATGTCAACAATCAATATATCAATTCTCTGGACTACTCTAGGATTAGCTGATAACCTAATGGTGATTGAGTTGATCTCTCCGACTTGAGCCTTAGTCTGATCCAACTGAACAATATGCACTGCATATTTTTGGGGCTCAATGTTCAATTTTGAGCAAACCGAGGCTGGCATTATATTTGATGAAGCCCCTGAATCTATTAAGCAATTGTGCAGATTTCTATTGTAAATTTCATAGGTCAAGAGAAAAGGAGGAGTATGAGAATTAGATCTATCTCGAATCAAAACAGCATCAGTAGAATCTACTTTATCCGATGGTGGCTTACCTGTTCCTTTGGCCGCCTTGGATAATACAACATTTGGAAGAGGGGAAGAAGGTACTGTGTTTAATTCTTTGAGCAACAACTTTTGTTGATGTTTGAGTTTTCTAAGCTCAAACAAAGAGATATTTGCTCTAGTCTTCTTCATGTCTTCAATAATGTTGTAATCCATAGAGTCAGATACTACTTATGTCTCAGATGATGAGGGTGGATTGGAAGATGATGGCTGATTTTGAGTTGGCAACGCTGAAGATTTCTTCATGGGAGCCTTATCTTTGGTAGTAGGGCTTGCATTTTTCTTCTTTTGAGTTGGTTGAACAGGCTCTGTAGCGATTTTATTTATGGTATTTACTGGGAGAGCTTCCTGTTCGTTTTCAGTGTCAGAATTAGGAAAAATGAAGTCCCACATACCGTGACATTCAACTATCTCATCTTCTTCTATTTCCTCGGATGAAAAGACTGTGTCCTCATCCTCATCATTATCTGGATCTGATTCTGCATTAGAAATGGCATTAGGTGGTTTTGATTCAGCTCTTTTGAAGTTCATAAATTACTTTTAAGTGGAAGTTCCAGCTACCTATATCTCTACCATTTCATTGGACATGGTCTTTAAAACCTTTTGCAAGCCCTCCATATCATATGGATCTTTAGTTGCTTTCTTTTTTGAATCATCTTTAAAAGTAACTTTTTTGGACTTTCTTTCCTTAATAGCAGTTTCTTTTCTAAAGCAATAATGCATTTCTCAACGACGATCGCTTCTTTCATATTCTCTGCTACGGTGGGATTTGCAGCCCTATCAATGAAGATTGCTATATCCGAAGGTAAAGCAGATATATACCATTCGCTTCGGACTTCTTTGTTGGGTTTAGACGTAGTAGGAATTTTATTTAAGAGTTTATTAAATCGTGAGTTGAAATCTTTGATGGGTTCTTTTGATTCAGTTTTAAGACTGGAGAGATCATTGATTAATGTTGTTGTGGATCTATCATCTCCGAACTTAGTCAAAAAATGCTCCTGAAAAGCGTTCCACCTATTGATGGATCTTGGTGGTAGCAAAAAATACCATGATCCAGCTACTCCCTGTAAGGTGTATGGGAAGAGCCTCACAACAACATCTTCTTCAGTCACTCCATTTAGGTTTATTGACAACATAAAGTTGTTTATGTGTTCTTTTGCTAGTATGCCGATATCTGGGTTAAACTTTGGCAACCACTTTTTAGGGTGGGCCGGTAACTGACTCAAGGGTGCAAGCATTGTGACTACCCCTGGATTTGTCCATGGCCTTGGTTGTGGTTGATTATGTGCCATTGTCGCACTAACAGCAGAGGAAGTTGAGGATGTAGATGTAAGTGATTGGGTAGGAGATGTGTTACACTAAAAAATGTCACCATGACTATTTACAGTTAGTATGGCTCAATCAACAGTCATGCTACCCTCTTAGGCAAGTCTTATGCCTCTGCTATCCATCTCAAACTCAAAAAAGAGAGAAAGTCTTGTAAAAAATGTGTTTATCTCTGGGGACGCAGGTTCTCTCAAGCCTTACCTGCAGGGACGCTCACAATGTTCACAAAGACTGCGTCCTTGGACGCTCTGCATGTTAAGGGACAGGTGCGTCCTTCTGTAAAAGGCAAAATGCGCAAGTTTCATCTTAAAAAAGTTACTTGTTGTTACTTCTAGAACTTTCTAGAGGTCGGTTTGATGAAATGGATGCGCCTCCAGTTGGTTCATGTATCCCTATTAAGGAGGAACTTATCCCATCAATAAGGGAGCTATCCCACCCAAAGAGGGGGATTATCCCATTGATGGTGGACCTGAATAACCTCTTTACAGCACTATAAATAAAGGCATTGAGCCAGAGGGAGAGGAGGTTGGAAGCTATACATTTTCTTTGGGTAAATGCTGCAGGAATTAGGACTCCCATTTAGAACCTTGTGAGGAGAGATTGTCTTTGCTTGATTCTACTTGGAAGTGGGTGAGCTTTGTCAAAGTAGAGGAAAACCCTTGATGGAACCTGGGAGGAACTTGCACAACACCAAGGCCAGGTTGTAAGAGTTTCTTTGTTTCGTTATTAATACAAACTGGTTCATTTTTCTCAATAGCTTGTGTTAATGAGTTATTTCATGTGTTCCTTGGTCTGCATGTTGAATATATGTTTTATTATATGAGATGCAAGTGCTTGGTAATTGTTTGATTGTTTGTGGTTGCAGGAATTGATGTGAAGGAGGAGCTCATCCGGATCGGCAAGGAAGGACTACAACAACAACGGAGTCTTGATAAAATTAGTGCATTAGAGAATTTGTTATATTTTCTCTTAGTGATCAATTTTTTGCATTGTTGGAAGTGAATGGAAACTCTCTCCTTACTTTAGTTAGGATTCATCGAATTGAAACGATTACATTATCATATTCGATTGCATTCAGTTGAGTCGGGTCATAACACCATTGGTTTCATCTCCAGATAGTTAGAAAGTAGGAAAGCGAGGAAAGTTCCTTTTACTGTGTCAACCTCGTTAAAAAATGAATCAGTGTATGAGGATAGTTCTTTTACTGAGTCAACCTCATTAAAACATGAATCAGGTAGATTTTAGGATATGTAGGTAGATTGTAGAAAGTAGGATTGTGAGGAAAGTTCCTTTTACTGTGTCAACCTCATTAAAAAATGAATCAGTGTGTGCGTGGAAAGTTCCTTTTACTGTGTCAACCTCGTTAAAAAATGAATCAGTGTGTACGAGGCAAGTTCCTGTTACTGAGTCAACCTCGTTAAAAAATGAATCAGGTATGAGGATAGTTCTTTTCTTGTGTCAACCTCCTTAAAAATGAAACAACTCCCTTTTCAAGTTAAATATTGAAAGTAAACCTTCATTTCATCCAGCCGGTTGAATGCAATGAAGCCTGGGGGGCATGTACCTCTCTTTGCGTCATTATGCTGGGGGCATGCGAACTTTTAGAGCATAGTTCCTTGTCTTGTGTCAAGCTCGTTAAAAAATGAATCA
Source organism: Pinus tabuliformis (assembly GCA_031772625.1). NCBI lineage: Eukaryota > Viridiplantae > Streptophyta > Pinopsida > Pinales > Pinaceae > Pinus > Pinus tabuliformis. The sequence continues at coordinate 71,575,674 of CM062816.1, forward strand.
AGGTTTTTAGAGTTAAGTTTTTGTTAGGTAGATTGTAGAGAGTAGTTATGAGCATAGTTCCTTGTCTTGTGTCAAGCTCACTAAAAAATGAAACAACTCCCACAATTCTTTCCAAGATCTTGAAAGTAAAGCTTCATTCCATCCACCTCATTGAATGCAATGAAGCTTGGGGGGCATGTACCTTGGTTTGCATCTTTATGCTGGGGGCATGTGAACTTATAACAAGCATAGTTTTTCGTTTCAAGCTTGCATAAACATGAAACTGAATCCGAGCATAGTTCTTTTCCTGTGTCAAGCTCGTTAAAAAATGAAACAAATCCTCCTCTAATTGAGTCGAGAGTTTGACTAGACCTCATAGATGTTAGGTTGTACGTTTAGGTTAGTTATTTCAGTTTTTGCATAATTTTCTTACAGTTTTAGGTCGAGTCTTTCAAATGATCTCGTTCATGAACCTTCATTTCATCCAACTGGTTGAATGAAATGAAGCTGGGGGGCATGCGCTCTAGCAATCATGCTTAGGGGGCATCAAGCACAGTTTTCTCTCTGTTTCGAGCTTGTGAAAAAATGAAACTACTCTGAAGCATAGTTTTTCTTTGTTTCAAGCTTTTGTAAAAATGAAACCTATCTCGAGTCAATTTCAGTTATTTTCAAGACTCGTTAAACTCATGAAAATACCGAGATTATTTTGCTATCTTTCATTCTCGTAAAACAAATGAAAAATGTCAAGTTCATCCGTCTTTTCCTGCTCGTAAATTAAATTGAAAGTCGGCCATATGAGTACATTTTTATCCCTTTTTCGAACTCATTAAAACTTACGAAAAAGTGAAAACCATGAGTACGTTTTTATCCCTTTTTCGAACTCGTTAAAACTTACGAAAAAGTGAAACCTCAGAGTCATCTTTTAAGCCCTTTTCTGACTCCTAAAATATGAAAAGATCACCGAGCGTTTCTTTTACACTCGTTAAAACGGAATTAAAATACGGTCCCCTTATAGCTCTTTTCTGACCGTAAAATCAGGAAAAGATTGCCGGGTTTTTGTCGTTTCAAACTCGATAAGGAAATAAAACGACGTGTCCTTGATCGCTTTTTACTTTTCAGGTCAACGACACTATTATGAAAGTACTCCTTGGTCGCAAGATCAAGCGGTTCCCCCAGGTATTATTTTATACTTTTTCGGGCTTGAGGGACACAAATGTACGAAAAAGTTCAACGTGGAGTCTCCTTTAGTTTTTTCAGACTCTCTAAAATTGAAAAACGCCGAGTTTCTCCTATACTGGGCTCGTTAAACTTTTACAGTAGAGGACCTGTTCAATTACAAACAGGAACGAACCACTCCTTCCTAGGGTTCGAATTTAAACTAGGTTGGACTCGTCCGACGGATGAGCTTATAATCAAGCATATGTTATCCTCCTCAAGCTTGTTAAAAATAAAGAGGTACTTGCCAGAAATGGTGGGGGAAAAGAGAGAAGAATGAACCTCTTTGTTACCTTTTGTCTCAAAAGAAACTTTATTACCACTCTTGAACACGACACTTTTTCATTCACCTGGGTTGGGAAATCTTTTACCTCACAGTTGATCAAACCACTTTGAAAGTCTTTAACCGGGTTCCGGGGATTAACTTTGAGTTATTCGTCACCAAGCCATCTGTCGTGTCGTTATGTGTTCAAGAGGTTTGCAAGCAAAACTTTCATCTGCAAAATACTTGTCATCCATTTGACCATCCCTGAGTCAGTCCTTACAGCAACATTTCTTCAACTTGAACAATGATTTCGTGTTGTGGGCTTGCCTGCAACGGGTCGCTTTCTATCGACATCAGCACATTATCTAGAGAGATGACCTAGAAATCGTCAGTACCTTGAAGTCTGCATGCATCAATGGCAGGTTTCTCGCCTTTGACGTCAGTTTACATCATTGACTTTCGATCAAAGGATTCCGTGAAGTGTTCGACATCAAAACATCTATTCACATTTCACGGGTTGTGCTTGGTACTTTGAGAACCATTGACATTACTGGTGGTCTCTCTCACGCTTTTTAATAGTTTACATCATCGACTGGTAATCAAGTGGTTTCTAACATGTTCGACATCAAATCATTTAATCACATGGCTAGAATCGTACCAATTCGGGAAGTAGAAGTGAAGACCCTGGATCTAGTTTCTACCATCCAGGCTGCGAGGAGTTTTGTATTCATTATCTATGTAGACTAATCATAAACAGATGGCTGCGTCCATACTGTGTCTACAAAAGTCTATAAAAAATGATGTACTGCAAGATCATTCCTGTATCAGAATAGTTAGTCCATTAGTTAAAGTTTTGAATCTGAGTATGGGAATGCCTACCTCAGTGATGATATAATCTTATACATGTATTTTGTGTTGAAAATTGCAAGTTCCAACCAGGTCATCCACAAGACAATCCTTGAAATGATAAAGCGCTTCACCCTTCCTAGAATTACAAAACCCTAATCTATTCCAGGCTTCGCACTTTAGGGGGCAATCTGTTACACTAAAAAATGTCACCATGACTATTTATAGTTAGTATGGCTCAATCAACAGTCATGCTACCCTCTTAGGCAAGTCTTATGCCTCTGCTATCCATCTCAAACTCAAAAAAGAGAGAAAGTCTTGTAAAAAATGTGTTTATCTCTGGGGACGCAGGTTCTCTCAAGCCTTACCTGCGGGGACGCTCACAATGTTCACAAAGACTGCGTCCTTGGACGCTCTGCATGTTAAGGGACAGGTGCGTCCTTCTGTAAAAGGCAAAATGCGCAAGTTTCATCTTAAAAAAGTTACTTGTGGTTACTTCTAGAACTTTCTAGAGGTCGGTTTGATGAAATGGATGCGCCTCCAGTTGGTTCATGTATCCCTATTAAGGAGGAACTTATCCCATCAATAAGGGAGCTATCCCACTGACTCAAGGGTGCAGGCATTGTGACTACCCCTGGATTTGTCCATGGCCTTGGTTGTGGTTGATTATGTGCCATTGTCGCACTAACAGCAGAGGAAGTTGAGGATGTAGATGTAAGTGATTGGGTAGGAGATGTTGGAGTACTTGTACCCTGTTGAACTATGATATGAAGTTGAGGAGTGGATGGTTGACTTTGCAATGGATTGGATGAAATGGATGATGATGATGAGAGAGTCTCACTGTTAGACTCTAAAGGTGTCTTCCTAGCTCTTTTTTGACTAGGAAGAGGAAATTTTGTTGGTTCAATACCAATTTTTTTCACTCTGTAACCTTGTAAGAGGTTGAGAAGGAATGTATTGCAAAGTCACACTGCCTTGGGAACTCAGATTGATCTTGAGATATTGAAACCCCTTGAAGTTTATGAATTAAAGACTGAACTTCAGGGGGTTCAAGAGTGGATTTTTCCGATATGTTCAAGCTTTCAGTAGTGGGTGTTGTCTTTTCAACTTCTCACTTGAGAATTGGAGATTTAGACTGCAAGGGAGAAGTTGGAGGAGATGGCGAGGGAGATTTACTCTTAGATTGGGCTATGGATTTGGATTTTCTCGCCATTCACAGTTCATGCCCTCCTTCTAGCACCAAAAATTTTTGATGCCTCTAAAATCGCTGCATCAACATTGGGGAAAACCACCCGGTCTAGACCTTAGTGCAGCTCCTTTTCTGTTTGGTGTGGTGGCTCCGACTGGATGTAATGGGACCAGTTTCCCAGTGATATATGAGTTGATGGGTGATTGGTTTGTAGTGTATAACGAAAGTGATAAGTGTTTTATCCTACAATGCAAAAATATACAAATATAACTAATCTATCCCAGGTATTCTTTTAACAACACGATTTTTGATTGTTTCTATTAAACAAATAACCATAAAGATGACTTATTCATAAAATAGAAATATGCATTCATATGATGATTACTTTGTTTAAGTAGTTAAACAAAGTAATAATTAAAACATTATCACATTGATCATAATATATATCACTGACATATATATCCAAATGATAACAATTCTAAAACATTCAGAAATGACAAGCTAAATAATTGCTTGAAAAGCATATATATATATATATATATATATATATATATATATATATATATATATATATATATATATAGCAATGTTGAGAAATGTTCATTCGCATAGAGAAATAAGACAAAAGCAGTGATAATAGTACCATATGCATTTGAATTCTCCCGATGTAAACAACATTCAGATTCTGCTTTTCTATTTGAGAACACCTTCAAAATATGCAAAAGTAAAAATCTTATAGAAGCCTCTTTGACAAAAATGCAGAAATTTGGTCCAATTTGTGATAAAAAAAATTAGAAGTACCCAAGTCAAGTTTTAATACAAATTGCAGACCCTTTCTAAATGCATGAAAGGGTCTTAGATACGAAAAATGAAAACAAACTATCAATAAAAATCGCTATGCGCTGGTCTAAATATAGACATATAAATCTGGGATTCATCATGAAAATAGCGGTGCTGTAGTGGTTGAATGAATTCATTGTATCGACTTCCTTTCCTGTGATTGAAGCTGACAGATTGCTAGCATAGGCTGGATTTCTGGAAGGTGACCCATCCTGGAGTGTAGCTGAGCTGTATAGGTGGCATCAGAGAGTTAGAAGATCATGCAGTTGATTGCATCCGAAAGACATTTCATGGCTATCTGCTAGCTATGTGGCTTGACTAGGAAAAACTAGAATGTTTCCTATGTCAAGCTTTGGATTCCTCCAATCTCTTTTTCCCTATGCGCCAGCTCCTATTTCCAATGCTGTTCCAATGAATTTGATTTTGGGAGTTTCCCTGGAGAGAAATTAGTGATCAAATTAGACGTATGAAAATTGTTATTTATCAATTCAATCAGACCATTCGTTGCAATTCTACATCTAGAGGTTGCTCTTTCAGCTTTCATTAGCTAGGAATCCCATTCGGAAAACATGATTTCCTTATGCGATTCTTGTATTCTTGGTAGGTTGGTAGCCATTCCTTTTGTGGAATCTTGCCAGGACAGAAAATTGGTTAACCTTTCATCTGCCTTTTCTAATTCAAGTCTGGCGTCTACTGCCTTCTCAATCATTGATGCAGAGATATCACATAAGGGGTTGGCCAATGATATATTGTGGCAAAGAATATCCAACTATCAGGACAAGGCTTTGGTTATTTCCAAGGCTTCTATTCTGAATTCGCTTACCTGAGGATAACCCTTGTACCTCTCTATCTATTCTTTCATTTGTGCGATTTGATCTTCCTTTGCCTTCTTTTCTTGCTCACTTAACATCTAAAGCCTGCTCAATTCCTGAGACAACTCCTATTGTTTATGGAGAGTCTGCTCATCAATCCTCTGTTTTTCCAGTTTCAACTGCTCTTTTAATCGCTCATTTTGTTGCCTCTGCTCTATTAACTGCTGTTCAAGCTGATATATCTTTTGTTGTTGCTCTACCGACTACACCTCAAGTTGGGTAATCATCTGATCCTTTTCCCTCATCAGGTGGCTGACCTCTGAGGCTTTATCCATTATCGCCACTGTGTAAGCCCCTGCATACTGAGATAGCTTTTTTAAATCCTCGGAGGGATTGACTTCTTCTTTCCATACCACATTCATCATTTCTGCCTAAGGAGTTAAAAGAGGACTTTGATCAATTTTCCTCTTCTTCCTCTATCTTTTAGCTACAACCCTATGCTTCGGACTATAGAAGACATCGAGAGGTGGTATTTCTTCAGTTTGTAGTACAATCTCATCAGTAGGATTCTCGGGAATAATCTCTATGTCCTTCTGAATTCTGAGTAGGCCGCTTGTTCCTTCAATCGGAACTGTAATAACTTCTGGCTTTTTACTGTAGGCATTTTTGGTGTAGTGAGCTCTTGGTATTTATTCGGGTTATTGATGATTAAGTTGAACTACTTCCATTCCTTGATTAACTTAGGATCAATATTGATATTCATATCAAGGGGCTCACTAGTTCCTTCCTTTGTCTGCTCCCTTTCTAGGGTCTTTTCTTTTTCATGAGTCTTTTCAATAATTTTCTCTTCACAGTGGCCTTCTGGTTGCACCATACAGGTAGTATTTAACAAGTCCAGAGGTAGCGTTTCCAATCTTTGTGTCCTGAACTTGTAAAATTCCTCTAGTCCCTTCGCTCCCAATTTGATTTTTGCCAGTTGTTTCACTTGAGAAAATAACTCTGCTGAAGCAAACAAATCATAATAACTATCCTTCTCATGTTCAAACTTGGTGATTTTGGCCTGAGAAGTGACATTGTAGGCTATAGATTTAGGATCATACTCCCTTTTTGGGATGACTGCTAACTTTAACATTTTTATTTTCTCAGCTTCCTTCTCTGCATGTTTGAAGTCATGCAGCGTGAAAGCACCACATCGGAGGGGGAATGAAGGCCACATATGCTTTTTAGACTCCTTTAGGTTCCTTGACATCCCTTCTACTGTTATCTGATATGCTAACTCTTTTGCAAGTAACTTATCGGGGATGTATAAGGGAAGGACATGTGGGTCAATAGTGCTGCCAAAAAGTCTAATGTAGGTGAACGTTTCTTCACCAAACCAACTACCAATTATAGTTAGGTCGACACAGGCTTCCTCAAGCAACCTAGGAGCGATTTTATTGAATATGGCATAATACACGAGGAGGATGAAACCATGATAGATTCTATAAAGATGATTTTTGTAATGGGTTTTCCACAATTCCTTATGATAGATATGAACGGGGTTCGGGTCCTATGAAGTCCATTTCCATCCTAGAATGGGATATTCATAATTGAAACAGATAGTGTCCACAATATAAGCACTCATATAAAATGGGGGTATTACCCGAGTAGTCACGAACCTGTTTTTCCTATAATCAAGTATTTGGTTGGCCATTTTATCAAACAAAATGGTCGACCAATCCATGATATAAGAATTAACTAAAGCCTCCATTAAAGGTACCATCTCTATAGAAAATTTGGCAGATTCATGGACTCCGAAGAGTTTGCACATCATAGCACCAACATAACAGTAAGGAGATGCCAATGAGTCTACGGAGTACATATTCAATGATTCATGCTTGTGTTTGGTCAGAAAATGCCTCCATTGTCTGATAGGGTCTGATTGGATGGCATTTTCTTTGGCGAAAGCCTCCAAAAATGCTTTGTTATATCGCTTTTGCGGTTCAGGAAAATGGTACATTATTTTGATATCTTCTGCTCTGAACGACACGAATGTTCTTCTGTCAGCCGTAAAGAAAGTTCTGTTTGTGATATTGATGCTTTCAATAACCCATTTGACCAAGTCATTATAGGGTAAAACTTTAGCGCAGGTTGCTATTATATGAAGATAGGAGCTAGCCAAATGGTACATTATTTTGATATCTTCTGCTCTGAACGACCCGAATGTTCTTCTGCCAGCAGTAAAGAAAGTTTTGTTTGTGATATTGATGCTTTCAATAACCCATTTGACCAAGTCATTATAGGGTAAAACTTTAGCGCAGGCTACTATTATATGAAGATAGGAGCGAAAGCCTCCAAAAATGCTTTGTTATATTGCTTTTGTGGTTCAGGAAAATGGTACATTATTTTGATATCTTTTGCTCTGAACGACCTGAACGTTCTTCTATCAGCCGTAAAGAAAGTTTTGTTTGTGATATTGATGTTTTCAATAACCCATTTGACCAAGTCATTATTAGGGTAAAACTTTAGCGCAGGCTGCTATTATATGAAGATAGGAGCTAGGCTGTTATTTTATCAATTCGATCAGACCATTCATTGCAATTCTACATCTAAAGGTTGCTCTTTCAACTTTCATTAGCTAGGAATCCCATTTGGAAAACATGATTTCCTTATGTGATTCTTGTATTCTTGGTAGGTTGGTAGCCATTCCTTCTGTGGAATCTTGCCAGGATAGAAAATTGGTTAACCTTTCATCTGCCTTTTCTAATTCAAGTCTGGCGTCTACTGCCTTCCCAATCATTGATGCAGAGATATCGCATAAGGGGTTGGCCAATGATATATTGTGGCAAAGAATATCCAACTATCAGGACAAGGCTTTGGTTATTTCCAAGGCTTCTGTTCTGAATTCGCTTACCTGAGGATAACCCTTGTACCTCTCTATCTATTCTTTCATTTGTGCGATTTGATCTTCCTTTGCCTTCTTTTCTTGCTCACTTAACATCTAAAGCCTGCTCAATTCCTGAGACAACTCCTATTGTTTATGGAGAGTCTGCTCATCAATCCTCTGTTTTTCCAGTTTCAACTGCTCTTTTAATCGCTCATTTTGCTGCCTCTGATCTATTAACTGTTGTTCAAGTTGATTTATCTTTTGTTGTTTCTCTGCTGATTGCACCTCAAGTTGGGTAATCATCTGATCCTTTTCCCTCATCAGGTGGCTGACCTTTGAGGCTTTATCCATTGTCGCCACTGTGTAAGCTCCTGCATACTGAGATAGCTTTGTTAAATGCTCGGAGGGATTGAATTCTTCTTTCCATACCACGTTCATCATTTCTGCCTAAGGAGTTAAAAGAGGACTTTGATAAATTTTCCTCTTCTTCCTCTGTCTTTTAACTACAACCCTGTGCTTCGGACTATAGAAGACATCGAGAGGTGGTATTTCTTCAGTTTGTAGTACAATCTTATCAGTAGGATTCTCAGGAATAATCTCTATGTCCTTATGAATTCTGGGTAGGCCACTTGTTCCTTCAATCAGAACTGTAATAACTTCTGGTTTTTTCACTGTAGGCATTTTTGGTGTAGTGAGCTCTTGGGATTTATTCGGGTTATTGATGATTAAGTTGAACTACTCCCATTCCTTGATTAACTTAGGATCAATATTGATATTCATATCAAGGGGCTCACTAGTTCCTTCCTGTGTCTGCTCCCTTTCTGGGGTCTTTTCCTTTTCATGAGTCTTTTCAATAATTTTCTCTTCACAGTGGCCTTCTGGTTGCACCATAGAGGTAGTATTTAACAAGTCCAGAGGTAGCGTTTCCAATCTCTGTGTCCTGAACATGTAAAATTCTTCTAGTCCCTTCGCTCCCAATTTGATTTTTGCCAGTTGTTTCACTTGAGAAAATAACTCCGCTGAAGCAAACAAATCATCATAACTATCCTTCTCATGTTCAAACTTGGTGATTTTGGCCTGAGAAGTGACATTGTAGGCAACAGATTTAGGATCATACTGCCTTTTTGGGATGACTGCTAACTTTAACATTTTTATTTTCTCAGCTTCCTTCTCTGCATGTTTGAAGTCATGCAGCGTGAAAGCACCACATCGGAGGGGGAATGAAGGCCACATATGCTTTTTAGACTCCTTTAGGTTCCTTGACATCCCTTCTACTGTTATCTGATATGCTAACTCTCTTGCAAGTAACTTATCGGGGATGTATAAGGGAAGGACATGTGGGTCAATAGTGCTGCCAAAAAGTCTAATGTAGGTGAACGTTTCTTCACCAAACCAACTACCAATTATAGTTAGGTCGACACAGTTTTCCTCAAGCAACCTAGGAGCGATTTTATTGAATATGGCATAATACACGAGGAGGATGAAACCATGATAGATTCTAAAAAGATTATTTTTGTAATGGGTTTTCCACAATTCCTTATGATAGATATGAACGGGGTTCGGGTCCTGTGAAGTCCATTTCCATCCTAGAATGGGATATTCAGAATTGAAACAGATAGTGTCCACAATATAAGCACTCATATAAAATGGGCGTATTACCCGAGTAGTCACGAACCTGTTTTTCCTATAATCAAGTATTTGGTTGGCCATTTTATCAAACAAAATGGTCGACCAATCCATGATATAAGAATTAACTAAAGCCTCCATTAAAGGTACCATCTCTATAGAAAATTTGGCAAATTCATGGACTCCGAAGAGTTTGCACATCATAGCACCAACATAACAGTAAGGAGATGCCAATGAGTCTACGGAGTACATATTCGATGATTCATGCTTGTGTTTGGTCAGAAAATGCCTCCATTGTCTGATAGGGTCTGATTCGATGGAATTTTCTTTGGCGAAAGCCTCCAAAAATGCTTTGTTATATCGCTTTTGCGGTTCAGGAAAATGTTACATTATTTTGATATCTTCTGCTCTGAACGACCCGAACGTTCTTCTGTCAGCCGTAAAGAAAGTTCTGTTTGTGATATTGATGCTTTCAATAACCCATTTGACCAAGTCATTATAGGGTAAAACTTTAGCGCAGGCTGCTATTATATGAAGATAGGAGCTAGCCAAATGGTACATTATTTTGATATCTTCTGCTCTGAACGACCCGAATGTTCTTCTGCCAGCCGTAAAGAAAGTTTTGTTTGTGATATTGATGCTTTCAATAACCCATTTGACCAAGTCATTATAGGGTAAAACTTTAGTGCAGGCTACTATTATATGAAGATAGGAGCGAAAGCCTTCAAAAATGCTTTGTTATATTGCTTTTGTGGTTCCGGAAAATGGTACATTATTTTGATATCTTCTGCTCTGAACGACCCGAACGTTCTTCTGTCAGCCGTAAAGAAAGTTCTGTTTGTGATATTGATGCTTTCAATAACCCATTTGACCAAGTCATTATTAGGGTAAAACTTTAGCGCAGGCTGCTATTATATGAAGATAGGAGCTAGGCTGTTATTTTATCAATTCGATCGGACCATTCGTTGCATTTCTACATCTAGAGGTTGCTCTTTCAGCTTTCATTAGCTAGGAATCCCATTTGGAAAACATGATTTCCTTATGCGATTCTTGTATTCTTGGTAGGTTGGTAGCCATTCCTTCTGTGGAATCTTGCCAGGATAGAAAATTGGTTAACCTTTCGTCTGCCTTTTCTAATTCAAGTCTGGCGTCTACTGCCTTCCCAATCATTGATGCAGAGATATCGCATAAGGGGTTGGCCAATGATATATTGTGGAAAAGAATATCCAACTATCAGGACAAGGCTTTGGTTATTTCCAAGGCTTCTGTTCTGAATTCGCTTACCTGAGGATAACCCTTGTACCTCTCTATCTATTCTTTCATTTGTGCGATTTCATATTCCTTTGCCTTCTTTTCTTGCTCACTTAACATCTGAAGCCTGCTCAATTCCTGAGACAACTCCTATTGTTTATGGAGAGTCTGCTCATCAATCCTCTGTTTTTCCAGTTTCAACTGCTCTTTTAATCGCTCATTTTGCTGCCTCTGATCTATTAACTGTTGTTCAAGCTGATTTATCTTTTGTTGTTGCTCTGACGATTGCACCTCAAGTTGGGTAATCATCTGATCCTTTTCCCTCATCAGGTGGCTGACCTTTGAGGCTTTATCCATTGTCGCCACTGTGTAAGCTCCTGCATACTGAGATAGCTTTGTTAAATCCTCGGAGGGATTGAATTCTTCTTTCCATACCACGTTCATCATTTCTACCTAAGGAGTTAAAAGAGGACTTTGATCAATTTTCCTCTTCTTCCTCCGTCTTTTAACTACAACCCTGTGCTTCAGACTATAGAAGACATCGAGAGGTGGTATTTCATCAGTTTGTAGTACAATCTCATGAGTAGGATTCTCGGGAATAATCTCTATGTCCTTATGAATTCTGGGTAGGCCGCTTGTTCCTTCAATCAGAACTGTAATAACTTCTGGCTTTTTCACTGTAGGCATTTTTGGTGTAGTGAGCTCTTGGGATTTATTCGGGTTATTGATGATTAAGTTGAACTACTCCCATTCCTTGATTAACTTAGGATCAATATTGATATTCATATCAAGGGGCTCACTAGTTCCTTCCTGTGTCTGCTCCCTTTCTGGGGTCTTTTCCTTTTCAGGAGTCTTTTCAATAATTTTCTCTTCACAGTGGCCTTCTGGTTGCACCATAGAGGTAGTATTTAACAAGTCCAGAGGTAGCGTTTCCAATCTCTGTGTCCTGAACTTGTAAAATTCCTCTAGTCCCTTCGCTCCCAATTTGATTTTTGCCAGTTGTTTCACTTGAGAAAATAACTCGACTGAAGCAAACAAATCATCATAACTATCCTTCTCATGTTCAAACTTGGTGATTTTGGCCTGAGAAGTGACATTGTAGGCAACAGATTTAGGATCATACTGCCTTTTTGGGATGACTGCTAACTTTAACATTTTTATTTTCTCAGCTTCCTTCTCTGCATGTTTGAAGTCATGCAGCGTGAAAGCACCACATCGGAGGGGGAATGAAGGCCACATATGCTTTTTAGACTCCTTTAGGTTCCTTGACATCCCTTCTACTGTTATCTGATATGCTAACTCTCTTGCAAGTAACTTATCGGGGATGTATAAGGGAAGGACATGTGGGTCAATAGTGCTGCCAAAGAGTCTAATGTAGGTGAACGTTTCTTCACCAAACCAACTACCAATTATAGTTAGGTCGACACAATTTTCCTCAAGCAACCTAGGAGCGATTTTATTGAATATGGCATAATACACGAGGAGGATGAAACCATGATAGATTCTAAAAAGATGATTTTTGTAATGGGTTTTCCACAATTCCTTATGATAGATATGAACGGGGTTCGGGTCCTGTGAAGTCCATTTCCATCCTAGAATGGGATATTCAGAATTGAAACAGATAGTGTCCACAATATAAGCTCTCATATAAAATGGGGGTATTACCCGAGTAGTCACGAACCTGTTTTTCCTATAATCAAGTATTTGGTTGGCCATTTTATCAAACAAAATGGTCGACCAATCCATGATATAAGAATTAACTGAAGCCTCCATTAAAGGTACCATCTCTATAGAAAATTTGGCAAATTCATGGACTCCGAAGAGTTTTCACATCATAGCACCAACATAACAGTAAGGAGATGCCAATGAGTCTACGGAGTACATATTCGATGATTCAAGCTTGTGTTTGGTCAGAAAATGCCTCCATTGTCTGATAGGGTCTGATTCGATGGCATTTTCTTTGGCGAAAGCCTCCAAAAATGCTTTGTTATATCGCTTTTGCGGTTCAGGAAAATGGTACATTATTTTGATATCTTCTGCTCTGAACGACCCGAACGTTCTTCTGTCAGCCGTAAAGAAAGTTCTGTTTGTGATATTGATGCTTTCAATAACCCATTTGACCAAGTCATTATAGGGTAAAACTTTAGCGCGGGCTGCTATTATATGAAGATAGGAGCTAGCCAAATGGTACATTATTTTGATATCTTCTGCTCTGAACGACCCGAATGTTCTTTTGCCAGCCGTAAAGAAAGTTTTGTTTGTGATATTGATGCTTTCAATAACCCATTTGACCAAGTCATTATAGGGTAAAACTTTAGTGAAGGCTACTATTATATGAAGATAGGAGCGAAATCCTCCAAAAATGCTTTGTTATATTGCTTTTGTGGTTCAGGAAAATGGTACATTATTTTGATATCTTCTGCTCTGAACGACCCGAACGTTCTTCTGTCAGCCGTATAGAAAGTTCTGTTTGTCATATTGATGCTTTCAATAACCCATTGACCAAGTCATTATTAGGGTAAAACTTTAGCGCAGGCTGCTATTATATGAAGATAGGAGCTAGGCTGTTATTTTATCAATTCGATCAGACCATTCGTTGCAATTCTACATCTAGAGGTTGCTCTTTCAGCTTTCATTAGCTAGGAATCCCATTTGGAAAACATGATTTACTTATGCGATTCTTGTATTCTTGGTAGGTTGGTAGCCATTCCTTCTGTGGAATCTTGCCAGGATAGAAAATTGGTTAACCTTTCATCTGCCTTTTCTAATTCAAGTCTGGCGTCTACTGCCTTCTCAATCATTGATGCAGAGATATCGCATAAGGGGTTGGCCAATGATATATTGTGGCAAAGAATATCCAACTATCAGGACAAGGCTTTGGTTATTTCCAAGGCTTCTGTTCTGAATTCGCTTACCTGTGGATAACCCTTGTACCTCTCTATCTATTCTTTCATTTGTGCGATTTGATCTTCCTTTGCCTTCTTTTCTTGCTCACTTAACATCTGAAGCCTGCTCAATTCCTGAGACAACTCCTATTGTTTATGGAGAGTCTGCTCATCAATCCTCTGTTTTTCCAGTTTCAACTGCTCTTTTAATCGCTCATTTTGCTGCCTCTGCTCTATTAACTGTTGTTCAAGCTGATTTATCTTTTGTTGTTGCTCTGCCGATTGCACCTCAAGTTGGGTAATCATCTGATCCTTTTCCCTCATCAGGTGGCTAACCTCTGAGGCTTTATCCATTGTCGCCACTGTGTAAGCTCCTACATACTGAGATAGCTTTGTTAAATCCTCGGAGGGATTGACTTCTGCTTTCCATACCACGTTCATCATTTCTGCCTAAGGAGTTAAAAGAGGACTTTGATCAATTTTCCTCTTCTTCCTCTGTCTTTTAACTACAACCCTGTGCTTCGGACTATAGAAGACATCGAGAGGTGGTATTTCTTCAGTTTGTAGTACAATCTCATCAGTAGGATTCTCGGGAATAATCTCTATGTCCTGCTGAATTCTGGGTAGGCCGCTTGTTCCTTCAATCGGAACTGTAATAACTTCTGGCTTTTGCACTGTAGGCATTTTTGGTGTAGTGAGCTCTTGGGATTTATTCGGGTTATTGATGATTAAGTTGAACTACTCCCATTCCTTGATTAACTTAGGATCAATATTGATATTCATATCAAGGGGCTCACTAGTTCCTTCCTGTGTCTGCTCCCTTTCTGGGGTCTTTTCCTTTTCAGGAGTCTTTTCAATAATTTTCTCTTCACAGTGGCCTTCTGGTTGCACCATAGAGGTAGTATTTAACAAGTCCAGAGGTAGCGTTTCCAATCTATGTGTCCTGAACATGTAAAATTCCTCTAGTCCCTTCGCTCCCAATTTGATTTTTGCCAGTTGTTTCACTTGAGAAAATAACTCTGCTGAAGCAAACAAATCATCATAACTATCCTTCTCAGGTTCAAACTTGGTGATTTTGGCCTGAGAAGTGACATTGTAGGCTACAGATTTAGGATCATACTCCCTTTTTGGGATGACTGCTAACTTTAACATTTTTATTTTCTCAGCTTCCTTCTCTACATGTTTGAAGTCATACAGCGTGAAAGCACAACATCGGAGGGGGAATGAAGGCCACATATGCTTTTTAGACTCCTTTAGGTTCCTTGACATCCCTTCTACTGCTATCTGATATGATAACTCTCTTGCAAGTAACTTATCGGGGATGTATAAGGGAAGGACATGTGGTTCAATAGTGCTGCCAAAAAGTCTAATGTAGGTGAACGTTTCTTCACCAAACCAACTACCAATTATAGTTAGGTCGACACAGTTTTCCTCAAGCAACCTAGGAGCGATTTTATTGAATATGGCATAATACACGAGGAGGATGAAACCATGATAGATTCTAAGAAGATGCTTTTTGTAATGGGTTTTCCACAATTCCTTATGATAGATATGAACGGGGTTCGGGTCCTGTGAAGTCCATTTCCATCCTAGAATGGGATATTTAGAATTGAAACAGATAGTGTCCACAATATAAGCACTCATATAAAATGGGGGTATTACCCGAGTAGTCACGAACCTGTTTTTCCTATAATCAAGTATTTGGTTGGCCATTTTATCAAACAAAATGGTCGACCAATCCATGATATAAGAATTAACTGAAGCCTCCATTAAAGGTACCATCTCTATAGAAAATTTGGCAGATTCATGGACTCCGAAGAGTTTGCACATCATAGCACCAACATAACAGTAAGGAGATTCCAATGAGTCTACGGAGTACATATTCGATGATTCATGCTTGTGTTTGGTGAGAAAATGCCTCCATTTTCTGATAGGGTCTGATTCGATGGCATTTTCTTTGGCGAAAGCCTCCAAAAATGCTTTGTTATATCGCTTTTGCGGTTCAGGAAAATGGTACATTATTTTGATATCTTCTGCTCTGAACGACCCGAACGTTCTTCTATCAGCCGTAAAGAAAGTTCTATTTGTGATATTGATGCTTTCAATAACCCATTTGACCAAGTCATTATAGGGTAAAACTTTAACGCAGGCTGCTGTTATATGAAGATAGGAGCTAGCCAAATGGTACATTATTTTGATATCTTCTGCTCTGAACGACCCGAATGTTCTTCTGCCAGCCGTAAAGAAAGTTTTGTTTGTGATATTGATGCTTTCAATAACCCATTTGACCAAGTCATTATAGGGTAAAACTTTAGCGCAGGCTACTATTATATGAAGATAGGAGCGAAAGCCTCCAAAAATGCTTTGTTATATTGCTTTTGTGGTTCAGGAAAATGGTACATTATTTTGATATCTTTTGCTCTGAATGACCCGAACGTTCTTCTATCAGCCATAAAGAAAGTTCTGTTTGTGATATTGATGCTTTCAATAACCCATTTGACCAAGTCATTATTAGGGTAAAACTTTAGCGCATGCTGCTATTATATGAAGATAGGAGCTAGGCTGTTATTTTATCAATTCGATCAGACCATTCGTTGCAATTCTACATCTAGAGGTTGCTCTTTCAGCTTTCATTAGCTAGGAATCCCATTTGGAAAACATGATTTCCTTATGGGATTCTTGTATTCTTGGTAGGTTGGTAGCCATTCCTTCTGTGGAATCTTGCCAGGATAGAAAATTGGTTAACCTTTCATCTGCCTTTTCTAATTCAAGTCTAGCGTCTACTGCCTTCCCAATCATTGATGCAGAGATATCGCATAAGGGGTTGGCCAATGATATATTGTGGCAAAGAATATCCAACTATCAGGACAAGGCTTTGGTTATTTCCAAGGCTTCTGTTCTGAATTCGCTTACCTGAGGATAACCCTTGTACATCTCTATCTATTCTTTCATTTGTGCGATTTGATCTTCCTTTGCCTTCTTTTCTTGCTCACTTAACATCTGAAGCCTGCTCAATTCCTGAGACAACTCCTATTGTTTATGGAGAGTCTGCTCATCAATCCTCTGTTTTTCCAGTTTCAACTGCTCTTTTAATCGCTCATTTTGCCGCCTCTAATTTATTAACTGTTGTTCAAGCTGATTTATCTTTTGTTGTTGCTCTGCCGATTGCACCTCAAGTTGGGTAATCATCTGATCCTTTTCCCTCATCAGGTGGCTGACCTTTGAGGCTTTATCCATTGTCGCCACTGTGTAAGCTCCTGCATACTGAGATAGCTTTGTTAAATCCTCGGAGGTATTGAATTCTTCTTTCCATACCACGTTCATCATTTCTGCCTAAGGAGTTAAAAGAGGACTTTGATCAATTTTCCTCTTCTTCCTCTTTCTTTTAACTACAACCCTGTGCTTCGGACTATAGAAGACATTGAGAGGTGGTATTTCTTCAGTTTGTAGTACAATCTCATCAGTAGGATTCTCAGGAATAATCTCTATGTCCTTATGAATTCTGGGTAGGCCGCTTGTTCCTTCAATCGGAACTATAATAACTTCTGGCTTTTTCACTGTAGGCATTTTTGGTGTAGTGAGCTCTTGCGATTTATTCGGGTTATTGATGATTAAGTTGAACTACTCCCATTCCTTGATTAACTTAGGATCAATATTGATATTCATATCAAGGGGCTCACTAGTTCCTTCCTGTGTCTGCTCCCTTTCTGGGGT
Organism: Pinus tabuliformis; assembly: GCA_031772625.1. Taxonomy (NCBI): domain Eukaryota; kingdom Viridiplantae; phylum Streptophyta; class Pinopsida; order Pinales; family Pinaceae; genus Pinus; species Pinus tabuliformis. The sequence continues at coordinate 71,593,162 of CM062816.1, forward strand.
CTTTTCCTTTTCATGAGTCTTTTCAATAATTTTCTCTTCACAGTGGCCTTCTGGTTGCACCATAGAGGTAGTATTTAACAAGTCCAGAGGTAGCGTTTCCAATCTATGTGTCCTGAACATGTAAAATTCCTCTAGTCCCTTCGCTCCCAATTTGATTTTTGCCAGTTGTTTCACTTGAGAAAATAACTCTGCTGAAGCAAACAAATCATCATAACTATCCTTCTCATGCTCAAACTTGGTGATTTTGGCCTGAGAAGTGACATTGTAGGCTACAAATTTAGGATCATACTCCCTTTTTGGGATGACTGCTAACTTTAACATTTTTATTTTCTTAGCTTCCTTCTCTGCATGTTTGAAGTCATGCAGCGTGAAAGCACAACATCGGAGGGGGAATGAAGGCCACATATGCTTTTTAGACTCCTTTAGGTTCCTTGACATCCCTTCTACTGTTATCTGATATGCTAACTCTATTGCAAGTAACTTATCGGGGATGTATAAGGGAAGGACATGTGGGTCAATAGTGCTGCCAAAAAGTCTAATGTAGGTGAACGTTTCTTCACCAAACCAACTACCAATTATAGTTAGGTCGACACAGTTTTCCTCAAGCAACCTAGGAGCAATTTTATTGAATATGGCATAATACACGAGGAGGATGAAACCATGATAGATTCTAAGAAGATGCTTTTTGTAATGGGTTTTCCACAATTCCTTATGATAGATATGAACGGGGTTCGGGTCCTGTGAAGTCCATTTCCATCCTAGAATGGGATATTTAGAATTGAAACAGATAGTGTCCACAATATAAGCACTCATATAAAATGGGGGTATTACCCGAGTAGTCACGAACCTGTTTTTCCTATAATCAAGTATTTGTTTGGCCATTTTATCAAACAAAATGGTCGACCAATCCATGATATAAGAATTAACTGAAGCCTCCATTAAAGGTACCATCTCTATAGAAAATTTGGCAGATTCATGGACTCCGAAGAGTTTGCACATCATAGCACCAACATAACAGTAAGGAGATGCCAATGAGTCTACGGAGTACATATTCGATGATTCATGCTTGTGTTTGGTCAAAAAATGCCTCCATTGTCTGATAGGGTCTGATTCAATGGCATTTTCTTTGGCGAAAGCCTCCAAAAATGCTTTGTTATATCGCTTTTGCGGTTCAGGAAAATGGTACATTATTTTGATATCTTCTGCTCTGAACGACCCGAACGTTCTTCTGTCAGTCGTAAAGAAAGTTCTGTTTGTGATATTGATGCTTTCAATAACCCATTTGACCAAGTCATTATAGGGTAAAACTTTAGCGCAGGCTGTTATTATATGAAGATAGGAGCTAGCCAAATCCTTAAGAGTATTCTCTGACTTGTCAGTGGAATCTGTTGTTGCTACTTCTTCTTCGATCTCTTCCAGATCCTTAGCTTCTAGTAAATTGTAAATATTTTCCCATGAAGCGTTGCCTAGACCGAGACAGGTAGTATCAGATATCAAGACCTTCTTCACCAGTTCCTCTTTGGCTACGATGGGGGCCTTTGGTTTCTTTGACTTCTTCGTCATTTTCACTAGATTCATCAAATCGTACTTGCTTTGTAAAAGAAACAAAAGAACGTAACAGAGAAAAACCTGTTCAACGACAACGCATAATAAAAAGATTAATGGTAATTCAAGCGTGATAAGCAATACGAACTCAAATATTACCATGGATGAAATCCTCGAAGAATTCAACCTTAACTGCTCTATTAATAACTTCCGTAACCGCTAATCGTGATACTTAAATGTCATAATGATATGTCACATCACACATATTAGTAACAGTCCTGTAAAGTGGATCTCTTGGCTTTCCCGATCAGCGAGTAGCGAAAATCGCATATCGCAAATAGGGAGGCACAAAGGTTAAGCTTTAGTTGTTTCCATACATAGCTCTGATTGCAATAAAAGTAAGTGATCATGGGAAGGTGGGATAATCAATAAATCCTTTGTTTTTCGTTTATAATTGATTTAAGGTTTAAACCCACAAACATTCGTTTAACAACCTTTTATCGAAAAGTGTGCTTTTAATGAATCGCATTGGCGTTTGCCAATAGATAGTTATGTGTCTCATGCCTTCAACGATGACTGCTTGCGATCGGATTATCACATCGGGAGATTTGAGTGGACTATTGGAATGCTTCTTTGATGACTTGTGATTTGCGCTTTCCAATAGCATTATCGCATCGTAGATTTTCCAATGAGAGCCTTTTAAGTCTATCCTTTAAATAAAGGATGCGACATATTATTTTACATTTGTTTTACAAAAAGGTCTTGGTTGATATTTATATCGGACCAGACCTTTTCATAAGGAATTTCATTTGTTATGTGGTTAAATCAAAGTTTGCAATTATTATTGAATTATAGATTTTAACTAAGTCTTAAAAATGGGACCCATTTCTTGTTAAAGTTTTGGATAAAAATTTTGAAATGGGGAGGGTTGTTGTATAGCACAACAGGTCCATGAATCAAGGTCCTCGGAGCAGAGTTCCTTTACTTGTGTCAATCTCCTTAAAAAATGAATCAAGTTCCTTAGAGCAGAGTTCCTTTACTTGTGTCATGCTCCTTAAAAATGAATCAAGGTCCTCGGAGCAGAGTTCCTTTACTAGGGTCAAGCTCCTTAAAAAATGAATCAAGGTCCTTAGAGTAGAGTTCCTTTACTTGTGTCAAGCTCCTTAAGAAATGAATCAAGGTCCTCATAGTAGAGTTCCTTTACTTGTCTCAAGCTCGTCAAAAAATGAAACAAGGTGTCATGAGAATTGTCATTTTCCTGTGTCAAGCTCCTTAAAAAATGAAACAAATCCCCTTCCAATTCGAGTCTTTGATTAGATCTCGTAAATTCCCAATTGAGTCTTTCACTTGATCTCGTAGATGAACCTTCATTCCATCCACTTGTTGGTACCCAGTAGTCTACTTAGGTGAATGAAATGAAGCTTATGGGGCATGTACCTTGAATTGAGTCATTATGTTAGGAGGATTGCAAAATTATCTCAAGCATAGTTTTTCTTTGTTTCAAGCTTGTGTAAAAATGAAACCAATATCATGCATAGTTTTTCTTTGTTTCAAGCTTGTGTAAAAATGAAACCAATCTCAAGCATAATGTTTCTTCATTTCAAGGTTGTGTCAAAATGAAACCAAATTCAAGCATAGTTTTTTCTCATGTTTCAAGCTTGTGTAAAAATGAAACTATCTTCAAGTATCCTCAAGCATAGTTTCCCATGTTTTAAGCTTGTGTAAAAATGAAACCCTTCCCACTTTACCTCTCGTGATTGCCATTTTCATCAGCCTGTTTTTGCCAAATGAGCCTTGGTTTTTCATTCCATCGTCACCATCTCTTTGGCCGATCATACGTTTTAACTTGGTTGTTTTACCCTTCCTTGAGGCAATCGTTGTGATGAGTGGCCTTATTAGCCAAACTCTTGACCTTTATATGTTTTGAGTAGTTCCATCATGACCAGAACCAGTTTCTATCCTTTCATGCCACTCATTCCTTCAAGTGGAGTCCTCTTTTAGCTCTTTTCAAACTCCAAAAATATGAAAAGGTTGTCGAGAACTTGTCTTTTTAAACTCATAAAAATAAATGAAAATACGTATACTCAGTATGAGTTTAACCCTTTTCTGGACTGAGATAGACTAGTTACGAAAAAGGAATACCTTAGTCAAACATGGATAAGAGGTTCTCTTGAGTATTGTTTTCTGCCTTTTTGGATTTGAGAGACTATCTATGAAAGGCAACATTTGGAGTTTTCTTTTCTCCTTTTTTTCAAACTCCCTAAACATGAAAAATATGTCGAGTTACGCCTCCATCAGACTCATAAAACTAAAACAATGAAGGACTTGCCATCCTGACGAGACCGAGCTACTCCTTTCTAGGGATTGTTATAAATTCTAAGATGGATTCATCTAAAGGATGAACTTATATGACAAGCATATGTTATCCTCTTCAAGCTTGAGATTAAAAATAAAGAGGTACTCGCTAGAAATAATAGGGAAAAATGGAAGGAAACACATATCTTGTATTTTGTAAAAAGGTAGCACGCCGCTCTTGAACATGACACTTATCTGTATCTCGTGTCAAGTTTGGGACATCCTCACTTTGTCACTTGTCTTACTAGGTTCGAGAAATCCATTTTCCTTTCATTTGATTATATCCTATTGTCACCATGACCTCTGATCATATTTTGAGTAAAATGCTTCCAAATTTTGGAGTTGTGTCGCTGATATGTTCAAGAGAAGTCCCACCTACAAATTCAAACCACTTATACTCTGTTTGAATTTTTCTGCAACAATCCTAAATCACTCTTTCCAACTCTGCAAAATCCTATGTTTCGTGTCGATGATGTGTGGCCCTCCTTCAACAGATCACTTCTTATCGACTCAAATTCATTATCCGAGAAGATGATCTAGGAACTCCCTTTTAGCACCTTGGAGCTTGCATGCCTCAATGGTTGGTTATTCTCATTTGACAATAGGTTCAAATCACTGGCCTTAGATTGAATGATTCTGTGAGTGTTCGAATTTAGCTTCATTGTTCACACTCATGGATTGTGTTGTTGTACCTTGAGAGCCATCATTATCATTGGTGGTTTCTCTCGTGCCTGTTAATGGTTTACATCATTGGCCAATAATCAGGTGGTTTCTACCATGTTCGACTCCGACACATCTATTAACATGGTGGGATTCATACTTTGGCTAGATTGAGACAGAGATGAATACCATGGGTTTCATTTGATAAATCTAGGTCGTGTGGAGTTATTAAGTATTCATGATTGTAACCATGATCCTTTTTATTCGGATGGTTGTGTCTGTTGTAGCATCCATTGTCATTTTAAATTTATTTTCAGTTTTATCGCAAAAATGAAAAAATAATCAAATATTATGTTATAATGGAAATAAAAGGGAATGCAGAAATTTGAATGAAATGAGTTGTTTTATATTATTGATGACTTTTGAACATAAGAAACTTGGGAGAAGGGTTGAGGCATCAGATCGATAGGCAACAAATCCGACGGTAATCACGTGGATAACAAGGACGAAGTTTAATTCAAAATCGGATGCAAGAAGTTATAAAACCGAGTTAAAACCTCAGCTAATCAGGGTCATTCGCTTGAAGAATGAAAATCTGATGGTAATCGCGTGGTTAACATGGACAAGGTTTAATTTAGAAAACAGACTCGATGGTTTATGGAAAGAAATCTAATCCATTGAAGTCCGGATCAATCACATCCGCTCATCACGAAGGGATGAGATCCGACAGATATCACGTCAAAAAGTGCATGGATTTTATTATGAATTTTGGACCCAAGAAGTCTATAAATTGCAGCTTTGTTTCCTATTGGGTCTGTGGGGAAGGAAAAGGTTTGTGGAAAAGGCAGACACGATAAGGTTATGAACCAGAATTTTGTTTCCTTTCGGTTCCATGATAGACAAAGGTTTGTCATATTCCATGTAAATCAACCAATCTCGTTGTTTTAGCAAAATAACTAAAATTAGAGGGGGATAACTAAAACTCCAAAGGAACGGTGATTGATCGGGTTTCTTTATGTTTCTGCCAATCAGAAAACTTCCGATACATATGTGGGACATAAGGGTTTCTTTGTGTTTTCACCAATCAGAACATTTTTGATATACATGTGGGTCCATAACCCACAAGTCCATGCATGGAGTTTGGCAAAAATGCAGTTTTTTGTGTTAAAACATTCTAGCTATCATCATAACATCTACAGAGAAACTTCATCAACATTCAAGCCACAGATTCGAACAACGAGCAGCCATCACTTTCTAATTTATGTTATTTCTTGTTATTTTGTTTTCTTGAGAAGAATGAGGTGTCTTTTACCCTCCAATGTAATATTCTGTAATGACTTTTACCTTAGACAGTTAGGAGATAGTTAAGAAGTTTGACAGTTTTGGTGATTACCAACTGTCCCATGATGTATAAAAAGAGGGAAAATTATAGAAAAATGGTTAGAATTTTGAAGAACCTGGAGACTAGGCTACTGTATTTTTGATAAACTGTTGATTAATGAAAGAATCAGAAGTTTTCCACACATTGTTGAGTATGATTTTGTAACTTCCCTGTTATGTGTCATCATATGTCTTCTTTTCTTTAAGTATAGTAATGAAGCTATAGGTCTTTGTTTACTTATGTGAATGAAGTTAAAATTCCTTAAAAGAGCACTCCTATACTTAAAACCCCTACTTCAACATTTCTTCTAAGTTACCGATAATAGTTTATGTGAAAACAACATATTGTCTCTAACTTCGCAAAGTGTTACATATAATAGTTTATGTGAAAAAAAACATATTGCCTCTAACCTTTCAAAGCATTCTTCATTCATCATTTATATCCAGCATCATATGGCATTCTGAGATTTTCATATCACCTAAGTATTAAGGGTTAAGAACCAGGTATTTCAGGTCCTTCATTTGAGGATATATCATACAAATAAGTGACAAGAATAATAAGCATTAATGTCTTAAGCACAATTTCTACACAACCAAGAAATTGGTTTCTTAAGGGACAACATTAATTGGCGCCACTGCCGGGGAGAGAAGTCAATAACATGTTTCCCTGGGTTTTTAATATTTTCCTCTGGTTGTTCAGTGAGGAGGAAATATTTGGTTGTATTGAATAGAAAGTAATAACTCTGGCTTCAAAGAGATCTCACACGAGGTCAGATCCCTCACAACAAAAGGTTCAAGCCCTTTCAGACCCTGAGAGACTAGTTTCCAAGAGGGTTGGAAGGCCAAAAACTCTAGTTACACCAAGTCCTACACTGTCTGCACTTGGCAGTAGTTCAACACATCTTTCATCCAAACATTCATCTTTTATTGACCAAGAGTCACCTTTTACATCCACTTCATTTCAAGAACCCAACTGTCAAGAACAGTCTTTAGAGTCCGTTTCTTTCTCAGTATCTGCGATAGTTATTCAACGTGAACCTATAACTACATTGCCACCTTTTCAAAGTTGATTTACTCCTTAGACAGGTTCTACACCTGCTAGTACTCAAGGTTCAGTAAATTCAGGAGAAAACATGGTAGCACCTGCATTTTTGTTAAATAGGTATGCACCTATTCAGTTGCCACAACAGTTGAATCAAATGCCTCAAGAATACTTGAAAATTCTTCCTCGTTTCTCAGGGGAGGATGAACAAACAGTAGAGAAGCATATAGAAGTGTTTTGTAATTTTGTAGAAAATCTCAATGTTGAACACTTGGATGTTGTTTTAAGACTTTTTGTGCAATCCTTGGATGGAGAAGCAAGAAAATGGTTTAAAGGGCTTCCTAATAACTCTATTCCTATATGGGAAGAGATGGAGCGCCTGTTCACCTATAGATGGGGAGAGAAAAGGGACCATGGGTATTCACTCACAGAGTTTAATGATATTAAGAAGAAATTTGATGAAAGTGTTGTGGATTTCATCAAAAGGTTCAATAAACTGTACAATAGTCTTCCAGTGGAGATTAAGCCCCCTCCTGCTGGTGCAAAAATAACTTTTGCAAGGGTTTTTGAATCAGATTTTGGATTCACATTGAGGGAGAGAAGATAGACAACCCTTGATCAGATCCAAAATGATGTCTTAGAAATAGAAGCAAATCTAGTGGTTGTAGGTAAAGAACTAGAGACATAGCCTATCCAAGATAAGGGAAAGGCTAAAGTGGAATCCTCTCAAAGTCAAACATTGGAGGATATGAATAATGTAATTAAAATTTTGTCTAATAAATTGATTAAATTAGAATTGGAGAGTAAGAATTCTTAGAGGCAAGAACAACAGAACAAAAACTTTAATCCTCAATATAGAAGACAACCTCTACAGATTTTGTAGAAGGAGAGAAAAGATCAAGATCAGGTGCAAGCACCACTTTACTTAGAGGCAGATCCTGATGAAGTACCAGAACATTCCAGGGACCATGATGATCACATTTCTACATTCTATGCAATAGATGAAGATGAACTAGGTGTTGAGGGAGAAGAATATAAATATATTGAAACATATGATATTTATGATGAGAATGAAATTGATGAATATTGGAAGCAGTATCTGATTTTATGCAGGTAGAATTACATAAGAAGTATGACTTGATATCAAGGAAAAGATCTAGAATTCAAGAAAATGAAGGTGTGCAACAAGTTCTAGCTCTCCTACAAAAGGCGACTCCATAATAACCACAGCCTGCAAAACAATTGAATAAAGGAAAGCAACAACAAAATACAAATAGCAAGACTCCAATACTTCAAGGTGAGTCTTCTCAAGATAAAAGTGAAAAATTTCCTTTAGAAAAACTTGTTTCCATTCCACAAGAGGTCTCAGTGATGAAGAGAAGTGAAGATGAAAATGAAAGGACTACTAAACAGGTTCATGTGTTTAGTCTCACTAAAGAATTAGAAAAAATCAGAATTCAGGTGCCCCTCATAGAGTTGGTCAAAACACCAGTTTATCAAAGATAAATTGCTAAGTTTATCAATCTATCTCAGAATGTGAATATAAATGACACTGTGAATCTGCAAGAAGATAAACTAGTAGTGGTTTTTGGTCCACATGTGGAGGAGGTAGATTCTTCAACACCTCCTTTCTACATTTCTTTATTGATTCATGATTTCCTCTTGCATAATTGCATGTTTGATTCAGGGGCTTCACATAACCTTATGCCATTATCAGTGATGAAACAACTAAACCTACAAGTTACTAAACCTTATAGAGACCTGTATTCTTTTGATTCAAATAAAGTCAAGTGTCTGGGGGTCATTAAAGATATGGTGGTGTCACTAGCCTAGATCCCAGCTAGAAGCTTGGTAATGGATGTAGTGGTAGTAGATATCCCTGCTAGGTTTGGAATGTTTCTATCTAGGTCATGGGGGGCTAAATTGGGTAGTGTTTTGAAACTAGATTTTACTTATGTTGTCATACCAATTTTTGTTGGAGAATAAAGAACATTGTACAAAGAAACAAGATTTGTAAAAACAATCACAAACAACGGAGCAAGTAATTCACTTGTATATAGCCAAGAGAAAGATGACTTTTCTTGCTTCATGCTACATGACAATGCAGATTTGGCTGAAGATAACCAGAGGCATATTACTTCAACCAGTGTAAATATAGAGATGCAAACAGAAGGGGTGTGGAAGTGCTTCTTTGATGGAGCCTACACTAAAGAAGGAACATGTGCTGGTTTCCTTTTAATTACACCTAGAGGTAATATGATCCCTTTTTATTTTAAATTGGAGTTCGAGGCAAAAAATAATGTGGTAGAATATGAATCCTTGATCATTGCCTTGCAAATAACAAAACAAATGGGAATCCAGTCAATTTCTATTTTTGGAGATTCATAGCTGATTATAAAGAAAATAAAGAACCATTGTCAAACAAAACACCCTAGGTTTAGGGCATACAGAAATGAAGTGTTGGATTTGGTTGAGAACTTCTTTGAGGCTTTCAACATACAGTTCATTCCAAGAGATGGAAATAGATTAGCAGACTCTTTGGCTATGGATGCCAGTATTTTTAGGCCTCCTATGAATCCAAAGCTAAGGTATGAGGTTGAAATTAGGCACGGGCCTTCTGTTCCAAATAATATAAAACATTGGCAAATTTTTTAGGATGGTCAGCAGATTAAGGAATTCTTGACTATGATCGAAGATTTTCAGGGCACAAATATTGATCAAGATGAAGATGAAGCAACAGAAGGTGCAGAAGTAAGTGGTTTGGAAAATTCTATAGTTAATAAAAAAATTATTCAATTGAAAGACATTATTCTGCCAAGGGGGCTTGTCCCTCTAGAAATGCTTTTTAATTCCAATGATGTGGTTTTTAGTTCAGAGGAAATTCCATAGGATGAGCAAATTCAAGATCACAATATTGGAACCCAAAAGGAGCGTAGGTTAGTCAAATTATTTAATGGAGTTCCACTTAATTATAAGGAGAGATATCTTAAGATTTTTAGGGATTATATTGATGTTTTTGCTTGGTCCTACGAGGATCTCAAAACATATGATGTAAGTATTATTCAGCACAAGATTCCCTTGAAAGAAGGGATTAAACCATTTAAGTAGAAACTCAAGCAGATAAACCCTATGTTTTTACCATTGATTGAGAAAGAAGTCAAAAAGCTGCTTGATGCCAAGATAATAGTTCCACTCAAGTACTCTGACTGGGTGGCCAATTTAGTGCCTGTAAGCAAGAAAAATGGAGAAATAAGATTATGTGTGGACTTTAGAAATCTGAATAGGGCTTCCTTAAAAGATAACTATCCGTTACATAAAATGGATCATGTGCTGCAGAAGGTAATTGGATCATTTAGAATGTCCATGCTGGATGGGTTTTCTGGATATAACCAGGTGGCTGTTGATAAAGAAGATAAGAAAAAGACTGCATTCACAACTCCTTGGGGAACCTTTATGTCTGCTCGAATGCCCTTTTAGTTGATGAATGCAAGTGCAAAATTTCAGAGGGCAATGGACATTTCATATGTGGGAGATAAGTTTGTAGTGATATACTTGGATGACATCATTATTTTCTCTAAGTCTGATGAGAAGCATTTTGACCATCTTAAAACTACTTTTGAGAAATGTAGGAAATTTGGGCTTTCCTTGAATCCTAAGAAGTCTATTTTTACTCTAGAAGAGGGAAAACTATTGGGGCACATTGTTTCTAGGGATGGAGTGAAGATAGATCCAACAAGGGTGCAAGCTGTGTATAAAATACCCCTACCCAGGAGTAAGAAAGACATTCAAAAATTTATGGGACAAATAAACTTTTTAAGGAGGTTTGTGTCCAATTATGCTGAAATTGTAAAAGAAATTACCAATATGTTGAAGAAGTAAAATGAAGTGCATTGGACCAAGGAAGCCAGAGAGTCATTCTCCAGGATTAAAGAAGCATTAAAAGCAGCTCCATTTTTAATTAGCCCTGATTATCAAAAGCCTTTTCAAGTTTTTTCATTTGCATCACCTAATTCTGTCGCTGCTATTTTGTTACATAAAAATGATGAAGAAAAGGAGCAACCAATTGCTTTCTTTAGCAAGATTCTCAGAGATGCTAAACTAAAGTACAATATTATCGAAAAATAGGTATATGCTTTGGTAAAAGCCCTAAAGGCCATTAGGACTTATGTGCTGCAGTCACAGATCATTGCTTATGTGCCAAATGCTACAGTAAAAGATGTCTTAGTTAAGAGTGATGTGGAAGGCAAAAGAGGAAAGTGGATAGCCAAAATTCAAGAGTATGACTTGGACATAAAGCCCACAAAGCTAGTGAAAGGGCAGGGATTAGCAAAGATGTTAACAGATTCAATTTTTCAGGCATTGGGAATCAACTTGTTAACACCTGCAAATGAGGAAATAATTGAAGAAGGTGAAGAAAAATCAAATCTAGGTATGAAGATCAGATATAAATTTTTATGTTTAGAATGGTACAAGCACATAGTCCATTATTTATCTTTTCTCTCTTGTCCTCAATCTTTGGATAGAACAAAATATAGAGCATTAAAGATCAAATCACAACCATATGTGATTGTTGAGGGCAGATTGTATTGGAAGGATCCTGTGAGAATTTTATTGTTATGTTTAATAAACGGTAAATTTACAGAGACTGTTAAAGATTATCATGAGAAGTTATGTGGTGGACATTATAGTTGGAAGACTATTGCACATAAAATCCTCCAGGCAGGGTTTTATTGGCCCACCCTATTTGGTGATACATATAAATTTGTCAGAAGATGTTAGAAGTGTCGGCTTTTTGCTGAGAAGAAGAGGCTAGCTCCCTTGCCTTTGATCCCAGTCTTCATAGAAGAACCATTCAGAAAATGGGGACTAGATTTTGTTGGAGAAATGAACCCACCTTCAAGTGGACAACACAAGTGGTTTCTCACAGCTACTGATTGTTTCACTAAATGGGTAGAAGCTATACCTACTAAAAGGGAAAATGACCAGGTGGTGATGAAGTTCTTAGAGGAAAATATTTTCAGCAGATTTGGATGCCTTGTCAAAATCATAACAAACAATACTCAAGTGTTCAGTTCAAGTAAGTTTGTTACTTTTTGTCAGAAGTATAATGTTATTTTATCTCATTCAACAACTTATCATCCACAAGGAAATGGATTGGCTGAATCCACTAAAAAAACATTGATGAAGATCCTTAAGAAAACTATTGCAGAGAATCAAAAAGACTGGGATTCAAAGTTAAAGTTTTCTCTATGGGTTGTTCGAGTGACTACAAGAAGGTCTACAAGCAAATCACCTTTTGAGTTAGTGTATGGAACTCAAGCTTTGTTCCCAAGTCAGCTTGTGAAGCCTGTAATATGATTCAGGAGGCAAAAGAAGAGCCCAATGCTCTGATAAGAAGAATGCATAAGGTAGTGGAGTTGAGTGAAAGCAGGGATAAGGTAAGAGATAATTTGATTATGTATCAATCAAAGATGAAGGGTATTTTTGACAGAAAGGCCAAGGAAATTGATTTTAAAGTTGGAGACCTGGTATTAAGGTGGGATATTAGAAGAGAAGATAAGGGCAAACATGGGAAGTTTGATCCTCTCTGGTATGGCCCATTCAGAATTATAGAAGCAAGGGAAAATAATACATTCTTCCTGGAGAATCTTGATGGTGAATATTTACAGCTGCTTGTCAATGGCCAGTACCTCAAACATTATTTCCAATTCTGAAGCACAAGCATCTTGTCATTGTAGATACCGGAGTGAATTCATTGTATAAATTCCATAGAATTTAAATTGGCTAAACAATATATGACTCCATGTCCGAGGTGAAGGAACTAATCTATGATTATTAGTGCTTCTGTGGAAAAAGCACTATCCCCTAGTGGATCCAGATGTTGTAGCATCCATTTTCATTTTAATTTATTTTCAGTTTTATCACAAAAATGAAAAAAAATCAAATATTATGTTATAATGGAAATAAAAGAGAATGCGGAAATTTGAAAGAAATGAGTTGTTTTATATTATTGAAGACTTTTGAACGTAAGAAACCTGGGAGAAGGTCTGAGCCGTCCGATCGACAGGTAATAGATCAGACAGTGATCATGTGGATAACAAGGATGAAGTTTAATTCAAAATCGGACGTGAGAAGTTGTAAAACCGAGTTAAAAACTCAGTTAATCAGGGTCATTCACTTGAAGAATGTAGATCTGATGGTAATCACGTGGTTAACATGGACGAGGTTTAATTTAGAAAATGGACACGATAGTTTATGGAATGCAATCTAATCCGTTGAAGTCTGGATCAATCACAACCACTCATCACGAAGGGACAAGATCCGACGGATATCACGTTAAAAAGTGCACGGGTTTTATTATGAATTTCAGACCTGAGAAGTCTATAAATTGCAACTTTGTTTCCTATCGGGTCCGTGGGGAAGGAAAAGGTTTGTGGAAAAGGCAGATGCGATAAGATTATGAATCGATGTTTTATTTCCTTTCAGTTCCATGGTAGACGAAGGTTTTCCATATTCTACGTAAATCAACCAATTCCGCTGTTTTAGCAAAATAACTAAAATTACAAGCGGATGACCGAAAATCCAAAGGAATAGTGATTGGTCAAGTTTCTTTTTGTTTCTGCCAATCAGAACACTAATGATACATATGTGGGCCATAAGGGTTTCTTTGTGTTTCTACCAATCAAAACATTTCTGATATACATGCGGGTCCATAATCCACAAATCCATGCACAGAGTTTGGTAAAGATGAAGTTTGATGTGTTAAAACAATCTGGCTATCATCAAAATATCTACAAAGAAACTTCATCAACAGTCAAGCCACAGATTCGAACAGCGAGCAGCCATCACCTTCTAATTTCTGTTATTTCTTGTTATTTTGTTTTCTTGAGAAGAATGAGGTGTCTTTTACCCTCCAATGTAATATTCTATAATGACTTTTACCTTAGACAATTAGGAGATAGTTAAGCAGTTTTATAGTTTTGGTGATTACCAACTGTGATGTATAAAAAGAGGGAAAATTATAGAAAAAGGGTTCAAATTTTGAAGAACCTGGAGACTAGGCTACTGTATTTTTGATAAATTGTTGATTAATGAAAGAATCAGAAGTTTTCCACACATTGTTGGGTATGATTTTGTAACTTCCTTGTTATGTGTCATCATATGTCTTCTTTTCTTTAAGTATAGTAATGAAGTTGCAGGTCTTTGTTTACTTATGTGAATGAAGTTAAAATTCCTTAAAAGAGCGCTCCTATACTTAAAACCCCTACTTCAACATTTCTTCTAAGTTACTGATAATAGTTTCTGTGAAAACAACATATTCTCTCTAACTTTGCAAAGTGTTACAGATAATAGTTTATGTGAAAAACAACATATTGTCTCTAACCTTTCAAAGCATTCTTCATTCAGCATTTATATCTAGCATCATATGGCATTCTGAGACTTTCATATCACCTAAGTATTAAGGGTTAAGAACCAAGTCTTTCAGGTCCTTCATTTGAGGATATATCATACAAATAAGTGACAAGAATAATAAACATTAATGTCTTAAGAACAATTGCTACATAGCCAAGAAATTGGTTTCTTAAGGGACAACAATGTCCATGTCGTGGATCCATGTATTGCTAGATTCCTACTTAGAGATGTATTTTCAGGCATACTTACATCAAAGATGTCATATATATTGTATTATGTTTGATTTGTAGGTCATCTGAAGGTGGTTCTCTAAGTCCTTACCTTTTCTTGTAAAGCTTTTCAGCCATCACTTCCCGTTCTGACTTCATGACTTAGGGGGCATCTGTTATAGAGTATTTTTTCACACTCCTAGTCTCATATCTTGAAATGTCGCACTTTGTGTCATCAATGTCGCAAGTGTCAAAAAGTGATGAAAGTTTTAACAAACAATGTATTCACCATGAAACATGTTTGGAACATCCCTGAAGAAAAGGAAGAAAACTTGCCTTGAAATCATTCTGAAGAGCTTATCAAAAACCTTGTTTTTCAAGCCCAACGCTACTTTTATCATGAAAATCCATGTTGATAACCTTTGGAATTACACCATTCTAACACTTCCAACACTACTTTTATCAAGAAAATCTGTGTTTTTCATCTTCAAGCATTTTTTCCCAAAATGGAGGAGAAGCTTCTCTTACTATAAGGCTCGAGAACGATGATGTGGTTTCAGGTGAATGAAGATTGGAACAAGACCTCCCATTCCTGGTCCTAGATCCTACTTTCAAGTATCTCTCCCTTGAGATATGGAACTCATCCCTATTTTCATGGGTCCTCAACTCCCTCTCCTTCCCTATAAATTAATTTCCCACCATCCTCTAATGGTTGGTTGTTGGTTACCATCCTAGTGCTAAATTTTGCCCAAATGCTGCCCATTTGCAAAGGAGAAAAGGTGTTTGAAGGCTAAGGCTTGGACTTGGAATCTCTCTTGAAGGAGGCTTCCAACATCAAGGCTTCATTAGTTTTAATGCTCCCTTTTCATCTAGTAATAATACAATATATGTTTTCTTTCCATAAATGTGTTAATTATTGTCCATTTATTGTAATTCTCCTTGATCTATTACATAATTTGTATTAGAAAATGTTATGCTTTGCATAACTTTGTTGTCACTACTTGATCTTTCTTGTAGGCACTCATCTACACTAGCGAAGAGGAGATCGTGATCTTGGAAGCCAAAAGGTCAAGGTCAACGTCAAGGGTAGTAGCATCAGAGAGAGGTAGGAGATCTATCCTCCTTTATATTTTCTAGTATGAATTAGGAAAGCTTGCATGTAGTTGTCTTATGTAGTTTCTAGATCCTCCCATAGAACTAAAGGATCATTTATGTCTGACAATAGGATTGCTTGCAAAACACCATGGGAGGTTGTTGGGGTTTGCGAGGTTGGTCATGCAAAGGTTCAACCAGTTCAAGCCCTAACGCCTTATACCCTGACCTCGTTGGGTACATGCAAAGAAAAATAGAGAAAGGGTTGACCACTTTAATACCACTGATCTAGACTTAAACAGGAATGCAAAAGAATACATATATAAACATGAACACAAATATTCAGTAGAAATAAAACTTCATTTCATTAATATCAAAGAACTGAAATATGATTACATACAGAATGTAAATAAACTAGCTTGGGAGATGGTAGCTTATCTCTGAGAAGATATGTGGTGGCTACATGCGTCTAAATTGTGTTACAATGAGGCTCAAGGGCCCTTTTATTATTGAACAACAAAGGGAAACCCTAAACAACCAAAAACCTAACCACATGAGATGGAACGACAAGGGTTTGTGGGCCCCGTTGGGGTTAGTTGGTAAGTCAACTTCCCAGGGTCATAATTTGGTCATATGATCTCTGTTTGGCATGTACGATACCTCTTTGGAAAGATCTCTCTTAGTACTACAAGATTTTTAGCAGCTAAAAGCATGGGCCTACTGTAGACCTCAAAGAAATGTTGTTTAGGGGGTCAAAATAGCTCTGAAAGTTTAGGACCTGAAAAAATGATAAAAATAGTAAATGTTTCTATAATCAAGGAAACTGATGAAACCGACTAGAGGTCTAGGTGGAGTAGGTGGGTGGCCACCAATATGCAACTAGATCAATCCTTCCCCCATAAGAAGCAATGGTCCCCATTGCGTGCAAATCTTCATTGAGGTGAGGAAATTTTCGTTGAACCTGATCCCTGTCGAACTACTTACCCTAGTGAAGGAGTTGGCCCGATTTGACAACACACTATAGTCAAATCCTCTACTAGAGAGTGTTATTGATATGTGTGTAAATGATCCTATTAGTTATGACGTGTTCGATGCAGCTTGGGTTGAGTTCTGTTGGTGTTAGCTTCTCAGCAATGTCAGATGCGTCCAACAATGGGGGAAAGTATGGTCGCAGTCAGTCCACATTGAATACTAGGTGCAAGCCAATGAATGGTGAGATGTTGAGCTCGAAGGCATTGTCCCCTATAGCCTTGGTGATCCAGATTTAAACAGGAACGCAACAAATTACAGAGATAACCATATACACAAAGATGCAGCGGAAATAATACTTCATTTCATTAATGGAAAATACTGAAATATGCTTACAACCAGAAATGGAAATAAACCAGCTAGGGCGATGGTAGCTTATCTCTGAGAAGAGATGTGGTGGCTACATGCCTCTGAACTGTGTTACAATGAGGCTCGAAGGCCTATTTATTGTTGAGAAACAATGGAAAACCCTTAACATTCCAAAACCTAACCCTAGGAGATGAAACTCCAAACTGTGGGCCCCGTTTGGGGGTAAATTGGTACACCAACTTCCCGGGGTCGTAACTTTGGCATATGATCTCCGTTTGACGCGTACAATAGCTCATTAGAAAGATCTATCCGAGCACTATCATTGTTGGAACGGGCAACATCGGTCCATTCCATGGACCCATGTTGCCCCTGGATTCCCCAAAAAACGTCGTTTAGGGCCTCAAAACGGCTCCGGAAGTTCAGGACCCGAAAAACTGCTAAAAATAGTAAGTTGTGCTACAATTAAGGAAACTGAAAATGCTGAGAAAGACAATGGTGGGGGTCCAGGTGGACTTGGCAGGTGGCCACCAATATCCACCTGGATCATTCCTCCCCCCTTAGGAAGCAATGGTCCCCATTGCGTTGAGCTCCTCCATGAGATGAGGAAACTTCTGCTGAACTTGTTCCCTAGTGAGCCACTTGCCCTGCTGAAGGAGTTGGCCTGCTTTGACAACTCGATACAGTTGGATATTCTGTTGGCGAGTGTTCTTGATCTATGTGTCCATGATCCGATCAGTTGCAGCTTGTTCCATGCAATCTGGATTTAATTCTGTGGGTTTGAGCTGTTCTGCAATGTCGGATGTGTCTAGCAATGGTGGAAAGTATGGCCGAAGGCGGTCCACATTGAACACTGGGTGCAGGCCAAGGAATGGGGGAATGCTGAGCTCAAATGCATTGTCTCCCATCGCCTTAGTAATGGTGTAAGGACCATATCGGAGTGGTCTCAATTTCCGATAGGCTCCAGTAAGGCGTTCCTTTTGCAAATGCAACCAGACTTTGTCGCCCACCTGAAACTTGTGTGGCACCCGGTGTTGATCATGTCGCTGCTTGTACTTGGCATTTGATTTCTCAAGAATGTCATGGACCTGCTGGAAAATATGTTGGATGCGCTCAATGAAGCTGGTGGCCTTATCTGTTTCGGACTGGACATGAGCTGAATTCATGTGAGTAGCTGCAAGGGGCATGGCCACATCAATGGGGCATAGTGGCTGGAATCCCAAACCCACCTGAAAAGGGCTATGGCCAGTGGAGCTATGAAGAGCTCGGTTGTAGCTGTGCTGAACATAGGGGAGGCTCTCGTCCCATGTGCGTGGATGCTTTGAGTTATACATGCGCAGAATGTGCACAATCATCCTGTTGACAACCTCTGTCTGGCCATCAGTTTGAGGATGGAAGGTTGTGGACTTCGTGAGTTTGGTGTCCAGCATTGATCAGAGACTGGACCAAAATGCGCTGAGAAACCGACTGTCCCGATCTGAGATGATAGACTGTGGGATCCCAAAGTGCACCCACACTCGCTCAAAGAAGAGTTTAGCAGTGGCTTCTGCTGTGATATTCTTCTTGCAGGCCATCATAATGGCCATCTTCGAGAACCTGTCGACGACCACAAAAACACAGTCATTTCCATGCTTGGTGGAAGGAAGGCCTGACATGTAATCCATGGAGATGGATTCCCAAGGTCGACTAGGGGTAGGAAACGGGGTATAGAGGCCGTGCTTCTTACTAGTCGGTTTGGCAATGGCACAGGCAGTACATGATCGGATGTACTTCCCAACATCCTGTCGAAGATTTGGCCAATAGAAATAATTTTGCAGTACTGCCACTGTTTTCTCGACCCGAAATGCCCAGCAGCCCGACTGTAGTGTTCTTCCCAAATCATCTTGGCACGCTCGCTTGAAGGAACACAAAGGTGACCGAGGTGGCATAATAGGGCGTCCTGGAGGTGAAAATCTGCAACATGCCGACCTTCTAAGAGTGTCTGGTATGTGTGGCCGAATTCTGGGTTGCTTTTGTAGAGAAGTGGCCAATCAGCAGTCTCGTGCCCACAAGAGTTGAGCACGGTGGTCAGCGCCATGATCGGTGGCCGACTGAGGCAATCTGCAACATTATTGGTGCTGCCCTTTTTATACTTGATATTCAAGTGAAACTGTTGCAGGTATGTAGACCACTTCTGATGGCGATCATTCTGCAATTTCCCTTGGGTCTGTATGAACTGCAGAGGTCATTGGTCTGTGTGGATGACCGTTTCCTTCCCCAAAATGTAATGCTTCCATTGTCGGCAGGCCTGTACAATGGAATACATCTCTTTATCATAAGTGGGGTACTTCCGGACTGTGTCTGAAAGTGTTTCACTGTGATATGCCACTGGATGTCCATGTTGAGTAAGGACTGCCCCAATAGCATAGTCAGAGGCATCTGTCTCGACCTCAAATGGTTGTTGTAAATCTGGTAACGCGAGCACTGGTGTTGTGCAGAGGCGATCCTTCAATTCCCTGAATGCCTTCTGTTGAGATTCAGACCAAAAGAATTTTGCTTTCGCCCCGCCCTTGGTGACTTGACTCAAGGGCCAAGAAATATGAGAAAACCCCAACACAAACCTGCGGTAGAAGTTGGCCAGACCTAGAAAGTTGCGGAGCTCTGTTAGAGTGGTTGGAGAGGGCCAATCCCGAATTACTTGGATCTTGGCCGGATCGACATGCACCCCCTGTTCATCAATGATGTATCCCAGATACTGAACCTGGGTCATGCCAAAAGTGCATTTCTCCAAATTGGCACATAGCTTGTGTTGCCGCAGTGTTTGGAGACCTGTCGGATGTGGTGGAGGTGCTCTTCCCAACTCTGGCTGAAGATCAGAATGTCATCCAAGTATACTACTACAAAGGAGTTGGTGAATGGCCGCAAGATGTCATCCATTAGCCTCATAAAGGTTGCAGGAGCATTCGTCAATCCGAAAGGCATGACCAACCATTCGAAGAGGCCCTCCTTGGATTTGAAGGCAGTCTTCCACACATCGGAGGGTTCGATTGGTACCTGGTGATATCCTGACTTCAGATCGATCTTGCTGAAATATTTCGCCCCCTTTAGTTGGTCTAGGAGGTCATCAATCCGCGGGATCGGGTACCTATTACGGACAGTGATCTTGTTCAGCGCCCGATAGTCAATACAGAGTCTCCACGTCCCATCCTTCTTCTGTACCAACACGATCGGGCTCCCACAAGGCGATGAACTCGGACGGATGTGACCTTTCTGCAGGAGCTCCTAAATCTGCCTCTTGATTTCATCGTTCTCCAGAACGGAGCGCCGATAAATTGGTCCATTGGGTAGCGGCGCACCTGGGGTCAGATCGATGGAGTGCTTGACTTGACAGTGCAGAGGAACCCCTGCCGGGGAGGTGAAGATGTCCTCGTACTCCTCCACAACCTTGTCCATTTGTAGTTGTCGTGCAGAGGGACCCCATTTGGAGGCCGCGGCCACTGTCTTCTTCTTTCCTTGAGGGCGTATCATCAGGAAAACAAATTTCCTGGTTTTGGAAATGATCTTACTGCATTGTTTTGCAGTAATCAAAGAGAGGGCGGCAGGTGGTGCTACCTCTGGTATCCTGAACAACTTATTTCCCAATGTGATAATAACAGCACGGGGCCTTGATTCATACACAGCATGTCGCTTCCACAAGTATGGTTGTCCTAGTAATACATCACAAACTTCAAGGGGAGAAATGTCACACAATACCTCATCCGTGAAGGGCTTGATGTTGTATGGAAGGCGACACTGCTGGCTCACGCGAAGATCTCGTCCTTGGTGAAGCCACCCAATGGTGTATGGTTGTGGATGTGTTGTGGTCGGTAAGCCCAACCGCTTCACGACCTCTGCCGAAATGAGGTTCTTTTGACTCCCGCTATCAACAATGAACTGTATCGGGGAGCCCTTTACCCACATCTGAGAGTGGAAGAGACGCTCCTCCTCCTCTGGATCTTCGGGTTCATTTTTCTGGATCTTTGCGGTAGCAACAGTGGCACTGGGATCCGCGTCAATGATCTGCTTCCCTTTTTCATACCCCTTATCGGGTTCTGACTCAGAGTCGGAACATGCATCTGATTCTGAAACCTTTAGCTCAGCCACCAGTGACTGCTTGGCCCGACACTCACTTGTGTTGTGAGTGGAGCTCTTATGGAACTCACACCATTTTCCAGTGTCCTTTTTCAGCTTCGCGGCGCTGTTCTTTGCTTGCGGCTTCGGCTGGTTGTCTTGGGCTGTCCCGCCTTGTCTTTGTCCTTTGTTCTGTTGTTTAGGGGCGCCTTTCCCCTGCTTCGGATTCGCAGATCCAAAGTCTCGCTTCTTTTGTTTAAACTTCTGCTCGACCTTGACGGCATATCGGTATGCTGCGCCGAGCGAGGGGATGTTTAGGAATTGTATTTCTTCCTGGATGTACTTGTGCAGGTAGCCACGGTATTTGAGTATCAAATGTTGCTCCGAGTCCTTGATACCCAACTTTGTGCGAAGGGTATGGAAAAGATTGGTGAACTCCGGCACGTCTTGGTCCCTTCCCTGCCGCAGCGTGGTCCACTTTATGTATTCATCCTCATAGCTTCCGACAGGGTAGTACTGCTCCTTGATGGCATCCCGGAACGAATCCCAGGTGGGTGCGGCTGAGAATAGTGAGCCAGTACTTTCATCCTTCTGCTCGCAGTAGGTTTCCCACCAGTCCTTGACGTGGGGGGCTGCTTTGAGAAGAGAAAAAACAATCTTTTCCCGACTCGAAAATTCATGAACAGAAAAATAACCCTCTAGCAGATTTAACCATTTATCTACGGCATCTGCGTCTATCTGACCCTCGAATATGGGGATTTCAAAATTAACTTGTACCTTAAAGGGTGTGGCGTTTCCAGAGTAGCTGCTGGAAGCCGATGCGTTGCTTCTGGGTAGCCGCTGTAGGATCTGGGCGAAGATGTCCATCATCGCGTTCCGTTGTCGCTCGAGGGCTTCTTCGAGCAAGATTTTGATGGGATCTCCTACCCCCTCATCTTTCTTCTCGTCCGCCATGGGAGGCCGTCGGGATTTGCGAGGCTGGTCTTGCAGAGGTTCAACCAGTTCAAGCCCTAACTCCTTATATCCCGACCTTGTTGGGGACATGCAAAGAAAAACAGAGAAAAAGCAGACCGCTCTGATACCACTGATCCAGATTTAAACAGGAACGCAACAAATTACAGAGATAACCATATACACAAAGATGCAGCGGAAATAATACTTCATTTCATTAATGGAAAATACTGAAATATGCTTACAACCAGAAATGGAAATAAACCAGCTAGGGCGATGGTAGCTTATCTCTGAGAAGAGATGTGGTGGCTACATGCCTCTGAACTGTGTTACAATGAGGCTCGAAGGCCTATTTATTGTTGAGAAACAATGGAAAACCCTTAACATTCCAAAACCTAACCCTAGGAGATGAAACGCCAAACTGTGGGCCCCGTTTGGGGGTAAATTGGTACACCAACTTCCCGGGGTCGTAACTTTGGCATATGATCTCCGTTTGACGCGTACAATAGCTCATTAGAAAGATCTATCCGAGCAATATCATTGTTGGAACGGGCAACATCGGTCCATTCCATGGACCCATGTTGCCCTTGGATTCCCCAAAAAACGTCGTTTAGGGCCTCAAAACGGCTCCGGAAGTTCAGGACCCGAAAAACTACTAAAAATAGTAAGTTGTGCTACAATTAAGGAAACTGAAAATGCTGAGAAAGACAATGGTGGGGGTCCAGGTGGACTTGGTAGGTGGCCACCAATATCCACCTGGATCACTTGGTGATGGTGTACAACCCATATTAGAGTGGGTGAATCTTGCGGTGGGGCCCAGCGACGCACTCCTTCTACAAATGTAACCAAAATTTGTCATTGTTGTCTTAAGGGGGCTTGACCCAGGTCCAAAGTGTACTGCACACCAACAAAACCCTCAACCATTGGCCCTTGCAACAATGACTTGCAAGTAGATCGCAGTCTCACCTGAAGCGGTTATGGGAGGTTGCAGAACCAGGTTTCTGTAGCTAGAGGGATATGCGCGCTGTGGCGCCCGTGTATTCACTTATGTCTTATATCTACCTACAACTTCGCGTACATGAGTAACTTCGTGTTGATGATTAATTTCACAGATTGGTACTTAATGCATAGACATAACAAAAAAAAGTATAACATGTACCCTTTCACGTAATTCAATAAAAAGCATGTATAACAATATCGAAAACAACAAAGAATGAACACAAAAATATACACAATACTTCGCTAAAATTTATTCTTTATTAATAAGAATCTTCAATACATGAACTTCTCTAACCTGCGCACCTAGCTGTAGGTGGTCTATGCACTCAGCTACAGACTCTTCAAGGCCTTCGTGCACTCAGCTGCGGAGCCTTCCCTAAAATACAGACTTAGAAAATATGATCAATTATAGATTCTATCTATGTTCATGTATATTCGACAAAGTATTACATATTCTTATATAGGCTTCCTTACTACAAGACCACGGTCCACATACCATGGATTCGACAAAACAATGGACTAATACCCGAAACCCATTACAAAATAAGCGACTTTCGACTCACACCGAATCCCATAAGCACTATGCGATGAATAAAACTTTGCCAGCTCTGCGTTCTCTGCTCCTCAAAATGCGGAGTCTTTGAGCAAAACTTGTTGGGATGGGGTCCCCTGGGTTAGTTTAGGGACAAAAAAAGAAGTTTTGATGTAAAAAGATGAAAACTCTCCGGAAATTGTGGATGTAGAGAATAGAGTTAGTTAAGAGTCAAAAAGGGTTTTTACCCTCATTCATGTAAACTTGAGTCAATTTTTGAAGATCTACCCATGGTTCGTGGACCATGGGATTGTATAAATAGGTGTGTCTTAGAGATTCTAAGATAGAGATAGAAGTATTTGGTCTATGGGTACGATGGAAGGAGTCTAGGGAGTTAGCGTAGGGAAGTAAGAGGAAAGGCTCTCCAGCTAAGTGCGCAGAGGCCTAGAGTAGTGTCCGCAGCTGAGTGCGCAGACCCCTGCAACTAAGTGCAAATGGAAGTATTGAGTCTGTAAACCCATATTGAAGATCAATAAAGAAGACTGTTGCAAAAATTCCTATGTTTTATCTCTTTACTTATGTTATGTATGATTGCGATATATGCTGTGATGAAATGATGTCTTTATAAAATAATGATGTATTGATGTGTGAATTTACTGGATCCGTCTTATTCCCTGAACACAATTAATGTTAAGTGATTACGCAAAGATCAGAACACTTTCTGTTAAATTTATCGAACACTTAGGTAGATCTGATTAAATGTTGATCTAAGGGTAATCTATGGCATGCGTAAGTAGCTAAGTTCCCTATACTGGATCTGTAAAAGCCAGTCATAGACCTTTGTGGAGATCTAGAGGCCGATTGAGGGGAATTACGACACTAAGACTTAAGGTCTTAGAAATTTGCACAAAGGCAGATCTAGGTCATAGAAAGATGTCACACTGATCTATGGATGTGGAAACTTAGTTCCAACATCCCCACATACTTCTTTAGGTGAGACTTCGGTTCGCACTATGCGCATTGATGCCGAAAGGGCTAGTAGTGTAGGGATTTGTTTGGCGCAACTAACTCTAAACCTAGGTCAGGACCCACTAAGCCAACAAATGGTTCCGTTTCTGGGACCAGGATCTGTGTAAAGAGATGTGTGATGCCGCATCCCTAGAATCTGAGCAAGAAGGAAATTGAGAAGTGGTTGGATAGAAAGATCCACGAATTTGCAGCGCAGGAAAATAGGAATCCATGCCTAACAAAACAACAGTGGTTGGATAGACATTTGTACACAAAAATACACGAAATTTTATTCTACACCTTCCCGATTGAACTATACAAGTGGATAGCTAAATTGGCAGACAATTAAGGAAGGTGGAGGCTTAACAGTCCAATAGTGTGGACTTTGGAGCTAGTGCAGAGTTTGGAAGCCTCTGAAGATAAGATCGTGCGTGTTATTGATCATTGTCTTGATCGGGTTATAGAAGGATTTGTTACAAAGTTCTCATTTGACACCTCGGTCAGTTACAGTGAAGTAGAGCGACACTTCTTCAAAGGACCGCAAGGTAAGTACTTGAGATCTTTGAATACCTGGATTAATATTCTCTTATGTGAAAAATGGGTTATGCCATTTCCTTGATGTTTGGATCTATGTGAAGTGAACAGAGCTTTAGAAACCAAGAAAAAATAGGTCCTGAGTAGAGGCCATTGATTGGACCTACTTCAAGTGATGACGAAGGAGCGGTGCAGGCCTCGCCACGAAGCACTGTCCAGTTGATAAGACGGGGTTTTCCATGGATACATCATCCTTCCACACTACCTCCACCTTCACCTCCACAAACTACGCCTTCGCCCACTCCACCTCCACCACCACCGTCGTTTGACATGTCGAATACCATGAAATTGCCAGTTTTCAAGGGCTTAGGAAGTGAGGATTTGGTTTAGTTTTGGTCTATTGTGAAGGCTGTGTGGACATCACAACAAATCACGAATGATAATATAAAGAAGGCGCAATTGGTTATCGCTCTGCAAGATCATGCACTGACATGGTACATTAAGTACTGCACTGATAATCCATTGGCATCATTAGCAAATACTTAGACTGCTTTGAACAAAGAATTCGGTAAGCCTAAGTCTGACTCATAATTAGTAATTAGATTTAAGGAAATCACGATGAGGCCTGGTGAGATGCCCTAGGAGTTAGATCAAAGACTGAAGTGTGGGATCCACTAAGTTAATATGCATCTCACAGATAATCAGCACCGTGAGTGGTTTATAGCCTCGCTTCTGCCTCACCTAAGGATTGCTTTATCACAACAAAATATAGGAACTCAGGCAAAAGCTCCGGAAATCACAATGAGATTACATGAAACACCTATTCAGGACGTGTCTTTGGGAGTCCAACAAATTCATTCGTAGTTTCAAAACCTATGTTTGGAATTGTAGAGCTTGAAAAAAGAAAAGGAGGCCAGGACAGAGGTGCATGAAGAAGTCTAGTGCCTCAAGTGTAAGAGCCAGGGGCATGGTAACGATCATTGCCCTGTCTTCGCAAATTATATCGCGGGGTGGGGAGGGTGTCGATTCCCTTGAGGCAGGAAGCTCCAGCAAGACCAAGTATGGGGCCTGTGCTATGGTGCACTATTTGTCAGGTGGTTGGAAAAAATGTAACAGATAACTTTCATTTGTTGCAAAAATTTGTGCACACACCACAATAATTGTTCTGTGATTTCTGCAAATCGGTGGGCCACGATGAGCACCACTGCCGTAGCTATGAATTAATGATGGAGAGGACGCCTACGTATCGAATTCAAGCAGAAACGCAATCTTAGGATCAAGGCACTAGGGGAGCGCGCAAAGGATATTAGGGGCGCGGACGAGGCCGCAGAGGAGGATGAACTGGTATAGGTCATGGACATGTCATTTGCTATAATTGCGGAATGCCAGGGCACTATGCACGAGAGTGTACAAGTCAGAAACGCCTGTCATGTCAATACTGGACTCAGTTTGACCACACAATAGAAGAATTCCCTGTGTCGATATCTAAGTTGTAGGAGAAGAAGGTGTAACCTTAGCATCCTACCCAGAACTTACAGATGATGAGGTCCGAGCCCCAGCGAGGAAGATCCAAATATGAATATTGTGCTGAAAAGCGGAATAATGATTGGTGATGATAAAGGAAAACAACCTAAAGAAAGTGGGTGGGTCCACAAGGCCTAAGAAAAGGAGGTTGGGTTTGATCTGGAGCACGTGAAGGAAATGTTTATGGAGGCGAAGAAAAGCTTCGCTGAGGCCTCTACCTCAGGAAGTCAAGACAAATTTCCAGCAATCGGTGCACCTACAGAGGTTGACCCCTTTGTGCTTACCACCTTCTTGGAGACTTGTATGAAACTACTGCATGATATCAAGGCTGTGAAAGGGCTACAAGAATTGATAAATAAGTGCGCTAGGAAGGAAAATGCTCTTGAAGGACACCACATAGTCAGAAATATTGGCAAACATAAGACAAGGAAAAGGCACGAGATGAGGCTCACTGTGCAAATAGGGGACTATGAGATGGACTAGGTTATTTTGGATCTAGGATTTGATGTGGACGTTTTGCCTAAATAGGTATGGGAGAGAATGGGGAGGCCTGCACTGTAGTGGTCTCCGATTTAGTTGAGGATGGCGAACCAACAGAAGATTATCCCTATGGGATGATTGCATGGAGTGACTGTAGATATAGAAGGTGCGAGCATGTTGGTTGATTCTGAAGTAATAGAGATTGTTGATGACAATAATCCATACCTTGCAGAAGCATTGCACTATGCTGAACCAGTCCTTGACTATGAGGAAAGTGATGATGGTTTGGATTAAATCTACAAAATTATGGTGCCAGACCAAGATTGGGTTAATCCAATAGCTGATGGATGGTTTGCATGGGATCGTGAAAGCTCTTGTACCTCAGACTCCGATGAAGAATTGGAGCATTGGCAGAATAGGCTACATGAAGTATCTACACTGCACTGTGTGTCATTGGAGGTAAGAAATTTACCTTATTAAAATGGTTTAATTGATGTAGATAAGGTTTTGGATGCTTTTGAAAGAGAAGTCCCAAAGGATCATCATTTTCAGGCGCTGGATTTGGCACTGCGCTACGCCTGCTCGATGGTGGGGTACACACAAGGATAGCTTTGATGAATGGCGCGATTACACGAGGATGATGAGGATGCGATTTGGTCATCCTAAAGTGTGGTTAATTGAGAAATATGATGGGATGAATGATCTGCGTGATCATTTAGAAAAGTGGACTAAAGTCTATGAAACAGAGCTGCAGCGAGAGTGGGTGCACTTATTTTGTCACACTGTGGATATAATCCCTATGAATTGGTACCCGGAAACAGAGCTCTGCCACGACACCGCGAAGTGGGATATCTTAAGGGGAGGATTTTTTATGACCTTCGGTTTTGAAGACGGATTCGAAAGCATTGATGAGGCACTGCAGGAGGTTAAGGCATCGACCTTCAGAATTCCACAGGATCCTTTGGAATTGGTTCAACCGAATTGGAGCACCCAACTGCATCATGCGCTGGAATGCTATAATGTGATTGTTGAAGGGCAGGATGAGGATCCAAGGAATATCAATATCCTAGAAATAGAAGGTAGCCGTGAGGTCGAAGGTCTACATCACTGAACCGTTGAAAATTAGGCAAGTAAACATTGGTATTGAATTAGAACAAAAATTTGTGAAGATCAAAGATTATTGGGATGATGCCACAGTGGATAAAGTTGTTGAGTTACTTCGCGAGTACCAGGATCTTTTTCCTACAAAATTTTTGGACTTGAAAGGAATCATAGGCGAGTTGGGTGTGATGAAAATAAATTTGAAACCAGACGTGAAGCCTGTTAAGCAGAGGTTGTATCACCTTAATCCCAAACATAAGGAAAAGGTCCACTTGGAATTAGACAAGATGCTTGAAGAAGACATTATTAAACCAATGGAGGATCTGATTGGATGAGCCCAATGGTAGTTCAGAAAAAGAAGCAGAAGGGAGAGATAAGGATTTGCGTAGATCTAAGAAAGCTTAACGATGTCTGCATCCATGATCCTTTCCTGCGGTCATTTATTGATGAGGTATTGGAAAATGTTGGAGGGCAGGAGGCCTACTCATTCACTGATGGGTTCTCTGGGTACCATTAGATTAAGATTGCGCTAGAAGATAGGAGAAAAACAATGGTCACAATAGAATTGTGGTGTTTTCAGTACACAGTGATGCCATTCGGACTCAAGAATGCGTCGACGATATTCTCTGGCATATTCATCACGACGTTCAAAGAGTTTATTTACAAATTCTTGGAGGTATATTTTGATGACTGGAGAGTGTTTGGTTTAGTAAAGCACCATGTAGCTAGTTTACGCTTAATATTGGATATGTGTTGAAGATATCAGATCGCGCTGAACCTGAAGAAATTCTTATTCTATGTCCCCTTTGGAATTTTGCATGGTCATGTTGTGTGCAAGCAAGGCCTAATGGTGGATCCTACCAAGATCGCAGTAATGGTCAATTTGGAGGCCCCAAGGAGTGTCAAACAACTGCGCGCAATGCTGGGCCATACTGGGTATTATAGAAAGTTCATTAAGGCTTATGCTTAGATTACCGCTCCTATGGAGAAGCTATTAAATAAGGATGCTACATTCTGTTGGGATGAAGAATGTTAACGCAATTTGGATGTATTGAAAGAAAATATGGTCACCGCGCCAATCTTGGTCTTCCCAGATTTGAAGAAGGAATTCCATGTGCATGTTGATGCCTCATGTATTGCATTGGGAGAAGTGTTGACACAGGCTGGCGAAGGAGAGATGGATCACCCTATAGCCTTTGCGAGTATGAAATTATCAAAGGCTGAGAAGAACTACTCCACGACAGAGTGCGAGGGATTGGCTATGGTGTATGTGCTCCAAAAATTTAGACACTATATGTTGGGCAGACATTTCAAGATGTACACAAACCACTCCACCTTGAAGTACCTAGTCAATAAGACTGTGTTGGGGGGGAAGATATGCATATGGCTGCTGCTGTTTCAAGAATATGACTTTGAGGTAATTGTGAAGCCAAGAAGGTTGAATGAAGGACTTGACCATTTGTCACGAATTAAAATAGGGGAGGAGCCTACTAATTTGGAGGAAGGGTTGCCCGATGCACAACTCTTCATGGTATGCATAGCAGACAACCACTTTGCAGATATTTTCCACTTTTTTACCATAGGGACAGCTCCAAAAGGCTACACCAGTCAGCAAAAGAAAGAGTTAGTAGTAGGCACGGTTGATTTCTCGATAATGGTAGGACATTTATATAAGATGAGTCCAGACGAGGTACTTCGGCAGTATGTGCCCGATTTCAAAAGAAACAACATCCTTGTGGAGGCTCATGGAGGGGTTACAGGAGGGAATTATGTAGGAAAGGCAATGGCACAGAATATTTTGCGTGTCGGGTTGTGGTGGCCTGCATTACACAAGGATACCAAAGAATATTGTAGGGCGTGTGATGCATGTCAAAGAATGGGAAACCCATCGCGAAGGGATGAGCTGCCTTTGAATCATCAGATGTCGTTACAACCATTTGAAAAATGGGCTACTGACTTTGTAGGACCAATTCAGCCCCCAGGCAAGAAAACGGTGCGTGCTATATCATCATCGCAACAGAGTATTGACGAGATGGGTGGAGGCACAACCTGTGAAGGATTGTATAGGGGCTACAATAACTAAATTCTTGTTTGATTACGTGTTAACCAGATTTGTCTACCCAAAAGTGTTGATGAGTGATTGTGGTACACACTTCCTCAACGAAACGATCAACGCACTGACAGAAGAGTTTCAGTTGTATCATGAGAAGAGTACGCCATATCATCCTCAGGCTAATGGAATAGTGGAGGCCTTCAATAAGATATTTGAGAATGCATTAACAAAGATTTGCAACATGCAACGAAATGATTGGGACATGCACATACCAATAGTATTATGGGCATATAGGACTACTTGCAAAAAACTAACAGGTCAGACACCTTTCCGGTTGGTCTATGGCATAGAAGTTGTGATGCCTATGGAATATATCATGCCTAGTCTATGCATAACAACTTTCATAGGGATGGCGGACCGTAGAGCCTTGGAAGAACGGCTCACGCAATTGATGGAGCTCGAAGAGGACAGATTCTTGGCTGGATTTCATTAGCAAGTACAAAAGGAACGTGAAAACACATGGCATGATTGACACATCAAGATGCGCACATTCAAGGTAAATGATTTGGTATTATTATATGATAGTAAGTTTGATAAGTTTCGAGGAAAGGTTCAGATGCATTGGTTAGGGCCATATGCCATCAAAGAAATCTCAAATCGGGGCACGGTTCAACTCGCAAAACTGAACAGATAACCTTTCCAGGGAAGGGTGAATGGGAGCCAGTTGAAGCCGTATGCAGGAGATTCGGCTAAATGACTATATGGTGGCCGAACAATATTAGTGCTCCATGTAGCTGTAAGGGAGCGCGAGACTATAAACTACACTACCCAGTTTTTGGGAATCCGCGACTGGGGGATGCATGAAACAGGGTGATGTCCCATACCAGAATCCACACGAAGGGAGCTGCGCTATGGACAGAGATACTACGCAGCACAACTAGAAAATGATTGTTAGAGTCACTGTTCGTGATTTGATAGCTAGGATACGGTTAAGAGGAGCGGGTGAGCGACATTTAAGGATGAATTCTTTGGAGATTTATCGCTAAATCAACATTAATGGACGGATTTTGGGGGGAACAATTGGATTTGAACTAAAATTCTCCTATAAATTACATGTGCCATTCCAGTAGAGAACAATTTGCACCGTTAGATTTTTTGAGCTGTGTTGTCCATCGCTTATGAATCATAAGTTTTTCAAAGATTTGGTCGCAAGCTCTGTGTTTGATAATCTACCGAGGAAACTCAGCAATTCATTTACAACACTATGTTAGGACCAGGTGAGACTATAAGCACCGAAGGAACTGTTGCCTCCAAAGGAGCAACTCCAGAAGTTGTGAGCATGGAGGCTCTGGCTCCTATGCCTACAATGTTGAGGTCGCCTAGGCCAAAGCCTACACCAGTGCGCGAGACCCACAAGCCTATGAAAGACAAGCAAAAAAGGTTGGTGCCAATGTAGGAGTCACGTAGAAAGCACTCTACTACCTAGACATAGAAGAAGGACAAGAAACCTGAGAAGGTTGTAGATTTGGAGGCCGAAGAGGGTATTGAAGATATAGATGTTGAGGGTGCAAAGCCCATCACTAAGTTGCCAAACTACATCCCTTCGCATAAAGGGAAGGCAAAGGTCAGCAAGGACCCGAACACGGAGAAATTTGTCATTCATACACCTCTGCTGCCAAAAAATATAACCTTCGAAGGTCTGCGCATGACACGGGTTCCCCTTTTAAAGATGGAGGATTGGACTTGGCTGACCTTCAGACGTTCCCCCACCTCACGACGGAGAATTAGATGAAGCAAGTGTATTACAAAGACTCCAGTGTCACTACATTGGAGACAGTTCAGTGGATCCATAGGGTAGAGCAGTCCGGGTTATTGACCCTACTATGGGTGCCCCACTACAACTGCTCTAACATAAATACCACCTGTATATGGAAGCTACTAAATCTGGTGCACGATGGGTTCTTATGGCTTGGCACGCCTATCCCCATCACGAACATGCTCATCCATAGGATCACACTCCTACCACATGAAGGCTTGAATCCGGCCAAGGATTTTGGTGGAAAGACAAGCGAGCGGGACTTGGAAGAGAAGATGAAGAAGAAATTTGGGCTTCTCAAAAAGCCACGCGGGTACTCCATAACATCCATCAAAAAACCCGCGGTGAAAATTTCCACTTAGATACTATCTGGCAAGGTCATGAGGAAGTGTTGCGCGAACGAGGTTCCAGCAGTCGTGATCTCATTAGTTACACAATATGCAAAGGGCGTGCAGTTGAAGTGGTCACGCTATTTATGTAGTGAGTTCCTTGCAAATTGTTGCGAAGCTCAAGATTAGAGAAAGACCTTCCAGTATAAGTGGTTGTTGCTCTCCATTGTGCTAGTTTCTTGGGAGCTGCTGGAGGACAGTCAGTTTCCTCCATTGGAGGCAGGTTTGTGAGAGGATGCATAGTTTTCCTCCCTTTGGGCCATGAAGGACCCTGCACGAATCACAGAAATGAATATTTTCTGGGTTTTGATGGAAGCGAGCATCCGCATGGCCATCAACCAGCGCCCACAGTTGTCCCCAACTGTGTATGAACAATTGTTAGAGTATGTAGAATTCAAGGCAGACTTCCATCGTATTTATATTTGGGCGCAGAAGGATCTGCAACAGAAGTGGTTTGATATTCTATACCTCACCATAGATGATGTGATTCAGGAAGTAATTAAGCGTTAACCAGCAGATTGGCACTCTCCGTCTGACTTGGTTGCGGGTATAAGAAAAGGTACGAGTAGTCCAACAGAGAAAAAGAGGAAGGATGCAGCGAAACAAGCAACACAAAAGTTGGCCATGCACTGAAAGAAGGAGGCCAAGGAGAAGGCCCGACTAGACAAGGAGCGCACTACAAAGCAGCAGACTGAACAAGAGTAGCGCAACTCCGAGCGAAGCGGTAAATCCCCTTCACCCAAGCCAAAGAGGAAGAGGATTCAGCGTAGGGTGGTGGAGGCGATGAGGGACAAAGCAATCCGTTCTGAGTAAAAAGGTACAGGAAGCAGCAGTAGGAGGGGTACCGGAAGAAGACAAAGGCGACAAAGCCACCGTTAGATCCCATTATGATGACGGAGGGTTATCTTAATGAGATCAGGGACAAAGTGCATGACACCACCACTGAACTGTTGTAACAATTCGAGAAACAACACCTGCAGTCATTAGCTAATATTCATAAGGATCTGTGCAAACTGTAGAGCCATACCATCAGGATACAAGGGGGCACAAGTCAGGTGGGTGTTGCACAGGCGATCCTGGCACCAAGGACAAGTTAGGCTGTTGAGATGGTCAGGACAATGAATCTCAGCACAGTCGCGCTGCTAGAAGGGTCCTGTTATCACTCAGGTTGTCCTTAAGCTCCGGAAAAGGATACGGCCAAGGTAACCACAGACCAACTTTGGACTGCAGGTTCTAGCCAACCTGCAATCAGAGAAGGCTCTCTCTTTATGATTTAGCTTTGTTGAAAAGGATTTTAGGCTAGGTTTTGAGTTCAAAGGGTTTTTGTTTTGTTTTTGGTGGGAAAATTGATGTTTTCAGACAGAGAGGCAAGGCATAGTCTGAAAGTTTCAAACCATTGGGCGTGGAGTCGAGGAGGGGGACTGCTACTGCATTTCTTCGGTCACAAGAGAGGGAAAATGGAGCAAGATAGCTGAGCATGAAACAATATTTCAGGTTTGAAATGATGGAAAGAATGCTAAGTAATGATAGGCAGTTAAGAATCTCTCAATCAGCTTAACAGATGGGGGTAACAGAGCTCTACCTAGGGGCAGTAAAGAATCCCTAGATAATTGGCAAACACAGGTGAATCAGGGTAAATATGAGCCCGGGGGAATTCACATTCATAACCAATTCATTCATTCAGAGGAAAACATAAAGAAACAACAGAAATTGAGCATAGAGTGTACTTAAACAAATTCTAAGCTATTCTTTCTTTCTGCTATTTAGATAGTGGTAAACAATAAACAGAGGTAAGATGCACTTATTGCTTCAGACTGCAGCACAAGAATTCCATCTTCATATCTCCAAACATTCATTTACAACAGACAGTTTGCTCTCCCAGCTTTCAGCAATATTTGATTATAGAAAAAACTCAGGTATACAATGCGAGTCTCTAGTGAAAACTCTCAATTTACCAACCCTTGAAACAATGTAGAGGGCAGTATATATAGGGAAAAACTCTCTACAACTGCTTTTATTACAACTTGACCTAAACAGGTCTGAAAGAAAGATGATTACTTGACCTAATCCTATCCAGAAATAAATGAAAAAATATCTCGGGCTGCGCTCCAGGCTGCCTTATCAAAACTGAGTAAATGATGTAGTCCTTGGCGGCTTGGTGCAGTGTTTTCTGCAATAAATGTGTATGGGTTTCTGCTTTTTTGCTGTCTGTCTGAATTTAAAGCTTTAACTGTGATTTGAGGGCAAGGATGGGCTTACGCCTCTTGATTTGACTTTCTGGGGGGTTCATCAATGTTCAAGTGCTTCGAGCCTCTAAAAAATCTTCGGCTGATACTCTTTGGCTCTTCTTCTTACTCTGATACTCTTTGGCAATAAACTGATGCTGTTTTGACGTGCTGTGGGTCTAATCACAAATTAATGGCCACTGTTCGGCCTCTGTTTCCTTCAAAACTGTTTTCTGCTCCTTTCTGAGTGCTTCGCGAAGAAAAATGATTCATTTGGCACCTTTCGGGCTTCCTGGGGGCTGCAAATGAAAAGATTCCCTAAAGATTCCCCATTCTGGCCTAAAAAACTGCCTCAGAAACTGATTCTGGGGCTCCGAAGTGCGATTTTTGCTCCTTCGCGCCAAAAAAGTGATGATGACGTCAGCATGACGGGACATTGTACGGCGGGTGACGTCAGCATGATGACGTGGCGGGATGACGTCAGCGGGTGACGTCATCATGTACGGACGGTGACGTGGCATGTACAGTGGCAGGGTACGGTGGCAGGAGGCCATGTGGCTGGTGACTTGGCGGTACGGTGGCAGGGGGCCATGCAGGTGGATAACGCGGTAGGTGACATAGGGCTTACGTCATAGGGGAGGGCGGTAAGCAGTTTTGGGTGCACCGCCTTAGCACTTGGGCGGTTTTGGGGGGAGCGGCTCCGCCACACCCCAGAGCTTGACGCGTGGCAGGAGTACGATGACAAAACCGCCGAACTCCCGGACACTAAAGCTCGGGCAGTTGGTGTGTGAAAAGGCCCGCAAACCGTAGATCTGGGTCGGGCCAGATCTAACGGCTGGCGGGGCGGACAAAGAAACGGAGGGTTAGGGCAGGGGAATATACAGGGAATATCCCGTTTTTAATAATGCGCGCGGGGGTAGGGTTTTAAAACTTAGGTTTAGTGGGTTTTTATGGGTTTAAAATGAGCGTGGTTAATCTATTTACAGTTGGGGCTTAGGGATAAGGGGTAAAGCATGGTTTTTTGCGCGCGGGTTTTAAAGATTTATGCACAAAACTTTGATTTAGGGGCGGAAAGAGGGTTTTTAGGGCTATGGGAGAGGTTGTTAGCATGACCAGGTGTCATCTAACTCCTGTTATGACTCAGATGGGCTAAAAACAGCCCCAGGTGGACCATTTTTTCCCAGACTTATAAAGAATATGGCTATATTGCCAGGGAGGGGATATTTACATAGGGGAGTTCTATATACATAGTTTAGAAGGGGAATGGGAAAACTGATAGGGAGTTATATAATGCTGTTAGTAGTTAATATGAAGGTGATCAGTAAGCGCTAAGGTCAGGGACCTTAGGCTATTTTGGGGAAAAGACCTTGAAAAGAAATAAAATCCTTGAGTGAAGCAGATCTTCACCAAGGCAACTGATATGGAGGATGATGAAACTAAGAGGAATCAAGCAGATCTTGACCTCTTTGGGAAGTTAGTAAGTGACTTGGGAAATTAGAAGAAGGGGGAGTTAGTTATGTCCACCTTTGAGCTCCTTTGCATGAAAACTGCCTGCACGGTAATCTGTAAAGATATAACACTTCCAAACACAAAATTTATCATAAATCACCATTCTGCAACCACACAGCTACCTACCCAGCCTACTCTCCTAACATTTTTTCTTCTTTTGAATTGGGTGCACTTAGACTTGCAGACCCAGATTTACAATTTTTCTTTTGAATTTTTCCTATCTAAATCTACACTTATTTCTGCCAGGGCCCAGATTAAACAGTTGGGTCCCTTTGATTCTCTACATATCTACAGATCTGCCAAGATTAAAATGTTTGGACAGATATCATTCTCTATATTCTAAAACAGGAAATTGAAACCTAGGGAGACCAAGATTAAACTGTTTGGACCTCCCTTAAATGAAAACTCTTCAAAACTGGAACAACTCATCAAAAATGGAATACAACAGTGCATTTGGACTAAGCATACTTCATGGCACCTCGTGGAAATATGGAACACTGCAGCCTGCAAAGTATGACATATTTGGCATGTAAAAATGTCAATCATGAAAGATGATACCCTGTTGCAACAGGAGGCTAACAGTGGCTCCACTTGGGGATGGCTTTTCCTTGTGGAAAGCCAAGAATAGCAGGTCAGACTGCCTTAGCTTTCAACTGCTTCTGTACTCTAAAAAACTTTCTTTTGGCTAGCTTCTTTATTGTATATACAACAACAGGGTTGAAGAGCTTAGAGCCTTCACTTCGGGCTTCAACTGCATCAAGCTGCTATCAAACAGAAAATTGAAATCCTAGCTACCTACTCTAATCAACACTTGTTTGCTGGTTAGGTAAAATGAAACAACCAGTGCAACCATTTTAGCACTTGTAGAAGAAAATAAACTGTTTGACTGATAGTTGGTGAAATCAAAAACATTGTCTGGTCATGTGCTCCCATAATCAAAATTGTGACATATGAAGGTATTTGTTGAATGTCTTGGTCTTCATAGAGAAAATATGTTAGAGATTTTGAGTTGAAAAGATCCTCCATGTAATCAGCTACAAGATCTATAAAAGCATTATGTGGGAGAGTTTCTTCTAGGCCTTCTTTGTCTGGTGGAACAGTTGTATCCTTAGTAACAACCTCTGCAGCCAGTACTTCTTTCTTTCTCTTGACAATGTGATCAATTTTACTCTGTAAGTCAAAAGGTGATACAATTTCCCTATGATTAGGAGAAGAAAGATTTTGAAAAAAGAATTTAGGATCTTGAAAATCATATGACTGGATTTGGCAATGCAAAAGTTGAATGTCCTTTTCATGTTCTTCCACAACTAAATCAAGAAGACATTTCTTAATTTGAGGCTGTGGTACTGCTTTGATCTTAATCAACAATAGTCTGACAAAATTTTCCTCAAGCTCATAGTCTGATAACAACTTTCTGAATTGATTTACCGCTTGTTGAACTTCATCTTCCACACACTCGGTCATCCTGACTGACTGTAAACACTTTGAAATGGGATCTAATTAGCTGGGGAAACACTTAGCCTTTGAAAATTTCTCTTACAGGTTTGTTCCTCCAGTGGAGTCTTGATTATGCAGATGATGTGGAGTCGCCAGGTGAATGATCAGCTTTGGAATGCCTGATCTCTGTCCACCATCAAAGATCAGAACTAGACTTGTAGAAATGGTTGTGAAGGTCTGGTTCTTCCCCAGTGGAGCTTTCTTACCGTCTTCGTGAATTTATCTGAGGACAGATCCCCAGCGGAGTCGCCATTATGTTATCACTCAGGTTGTCCTTAAGCTCCGGAAAAGGATATGGCCGAGGTAACCACAGACCAACTTTGGACTGCAGGTTCTAGCCAACCTGCAATCAGAGAGGGCTCTCTCTTTATGATTTAGCTTTGTTGAAAAGGATTTTAGGCTAGGTTTTGAGTTCGGAGGATTTTTGTTTTGTTTTTGGTGGGAAAATTGATGTTTTCAGACAGAGAGGCAAGGCATAGTCTGAAAGTTTCAAACCATTGGGCGTGGAGTCGAGGAGGGGGACTGCTGCTGCATTTCTTCGGTCACAAGAGAGGGAAAATGGAGCAAGATAGCTGAGCATGAAACAATATTTCAGGTTTTAAATGATGGAAAGAATGCTAAGTAATGAGAGGCAGTTAAGAATCTCTCAATCAGCTTAACTGATGGGGGTAACAGAGCTCTAACTAGGGGCAGTAAAGAATCCCTAGATAATTGGCAAACACAGGTGAATCGGGGTAAATATGAGCCCGGGGGAATTCACATTCATAACCAATTCATTCATTCAGAGGAAAACATAAAGAAACAGCAGAAATTGAGCATAGAGTGTACTTAAACAAATTCTAAGCTATTCTTTCTTTCTGCTATTTAGATAGTAGTAAACAATAAACAGAGGTAAGATGCACTTATTGCTTCAGACTGCAGCACAAGAATTCCATCTTCATATCTCCAAACATTCATTTACAATAGACAGTTTGCTCTCCCAGCTTTCAACAATCTTTGATTATAGAAAAAACTCAGGTATACAATGCGAGTCTCTAGTGAAAACTCTCAATTTACCAACCCTTGAAACAATGTAGAGGGCGGCATATATAGGGAAAAACTCTCTACAACTGCTTTTATTACAACTTGACCTAAACAGGTCTGAAAGAAAGATGATTACTTGACCTAATCCTATCCAGAAATAAATGCAAAAATATCTCGGGCTGCGCTCAGGGCTGCCTTATCAAAACTGAGTAAATGATGTAGTCCTTGGCGGCTTGGTGCAGTGTTTTTTGCAATAAATGTGTATGGGTTTCTGCTTTTTTGCTGTCTGTCTACATTTAAATCTTTAACTGTGATTTGAGGGCAAGGATGGGTTTACACCTCTTGATTTGACTTTCTGGGGGGCTCATCAATGTTCAGGTGCTTCGAGCCCCTAAAAAATCTTTGACTGATACTCTTTGGCTCTTCTTCTTCCTCTGATACTCTTTGGCAATAAACCGATGCTATTTTGACATGATGTGGGTCTAATCACAAATTAATGGCCGTTGTTCGGCCTCTGTTTCCTTCAAAACTATTTTCTGCTCCTTTCTGAGTGCTTCGCGAAGAAAAATGGTTCATTCGGTGCCTTTCGGGCTTCCTGGGGGCTGCAAAATGAAAAGATTCCCTAAAGATTCCCCATTCTGGCCTAAAAAATCTAGCGATGAGCGATTTGCGCTAGGCGCAAATCGCTCATCAAAAACTGCCTCAGAAACTGATTCCGGGGCTCCGAAGTGCGATTTTTGCTCCTTCGCGCCAAAAAAGTGCTGATGACGTCAGCATGACGGGACGTTGTACGGCGGGTGACGTCAGCAATGACGTCAACATGATGACATGGCAGGATGACGTCAGCGGGCGACGTCATCATGTACGGACGGTGACGTGGCATGTACAGTGGCAGGGTATGGTGGGAGGAGGCCATGTGGCTGGTGACTTGGCAGTACGGTGGCAGGGGGCCACGCAGGCGGATAACGCGGCAGGTGACGTGAGGCTTACGTGACAGGGGAGGGCGGTAAGCGGTTTTGGGCGCACCGCCTTAGCACCTGGGCGGTTTTGGGGGGAGGGGCTCCGCCACACCCCAGAGCTTGACGCGTGGCGGGAATACGATGGCAAAACCGCCGATCTCCCGGACGCTAAAGCTCAGGAAGTTGGCGCGCGAAAAGGCCTGCCCACTGTAGATCTGGGACGGACCAGATCTAACAGCTGGCGGGGCGGACAAAGAAACGGAGGGTTAGGGCGGGGGAATATACAGGGAATATCCCGTTTTTAATAATGCACGCGGGGGTAGGGTTTTAAAACTTAGGTTTAGTGGGTTTTTATGGGTTTAAAATGAGCGCGGTTAATGTATTTACAGTTGGGGCTAAGGGATAAGGGGTAAAGCATGGTTTTTTGCGCGCGGGTTTTAAAGATTTATGCACAAAACTTTGGTTTAGGGGTGGAAAGAGGGTTTTTAGGGCTATGGGAGAGGTTGTTAGCATGACTAGGTGTCATCTAACCCCTGTTATGATTCGGATGGGCTAAAAACAGCCCCAGGTGGACCATTTTTTCCCGGACTTATAAAGAATATGGCTATATTTCCAGGGAGGGGATATTTACATAAGGGAGTTCTATATACATAGTTTAGTAGGGGAATGGGAAAACTGATAGGGAGTTACATAATGCTGTTAGTAGTTAATATCAAGGTGATCAACAAGTGCTAAGGTCAGGGACCTTAGGCTATTTTGGGGAAAAGACCTTGAAATGAAATAAAATCCTTGAGTGAAGCAGATCTTCACCAAGGCAACTGATATGGAGGATGATGAAACTAAGAGGAATCAAGCAGATCTTGACCTCTTTGGGAAGTTAGTAAGTGACTTGGGAAATTAGAAGAAGGGGGAGTTAGTTATGTCCACCTTTGAGCTCCTTTGCATGAAAACTATCTGCACTGTAATCTGTAAAGATATAACACTTCCAAACACAAAATTTATCCTAAATCACCATTCTGCAACTACACAGCTACCTACCCAGCCTACTCTCCTAACATTTTTTCTTCTTTTGAATTGGGTGCACTTAGACTTGCAGACCCAGATTTACAATTTTTCTTTTGAATTTTTCCTATCTAAATCTACACTTATTTCTGCCAGGGCCCAGATTAAACAGTTGGGTCCCTTTGATTCTCTACATATCTACAGATCTGCCAAGATTACACTGTTTGGACAGATATCATTCTCTATATTCTAAAACAGGAAATTGAAACCTAGGGAGACCAAGATTAAACTGTTTGGACCTCCCTTAAATGAAAATTCTTCAAAACTAGAACAACTCATCAAAAATGGAATACAGCAGTGCATTTGGACTAAGCATACTTCATGGCACCTCGTGGAAATATGGAACACTGCAGCCTGCAAAGTATGACATATTTGGCATGTAAAAATGTCAATCATGAAAGATGATACCCTGTTGCAACATGAGGCTAATAGGTCCTTTAGCACAGAGTCAGCCGATGATAAGATCATCGTTAGCGCCTTAAAGAACATCAACCTCAATATTGCAACGCTCCCTAACAAGTATCTTCATGCGCTGCATACAGACATAACAACGAAATTGAGAGCATGGGAGTAGCATGCTCTCAGCTTAATAAGTGAGTATCAGGTGAACGATGAGCAAATGTTCGTCAAGAAGATGAAGGCCTGAAAGGCAAGGGAAACGATCTAGGCGCAGAGCTCCCAACTAGAGACCACGGTTGCAGAGAAATGCAGGACAATGTTAGAGTTGCACATACTTAAGGAGGCACCGCTTGAGGCCAAGATTCGAAAGCTAGATTTGAACTCAACATGAAAATCACATAAATGGAGCTTAAGTCACAGCCTTCAACTCCGCCTGAAGTCAAGGAACAACACAACATTTTCGTCAATGAAGGGATAGCTACTATGGATGCCGCGGTTGTTAACTGCACAGCTTTATTCAAACAGGCCATGGAAGTGGTGATGGCCCTGCAGGAAGATCCCACAGTGCAAATATTGAATACAGATATCTACGAGCTCCAGCAATAGTATGATGAGGTTAGGGCGATGACATGCTCCATTGCTGCAGTGTAGCACCTCGTCAAGTTGCAGAAGGAAAAGCAGCTCCTTGCACAAGTGGAAGCGGCGCAGAAAAAAGAGGTAGTGCTTAAGGCACAGTTGGGTCCTTGGTTGGACGAAGCCTACCAAGTCTCAACCAAAATCTAGGAAAAGTTGATGAACTTGTAGCTCACATAGTAGAAGCTCAAGCGAGCCAGTGAAGGACCAACTACAGAGTAGCTGGTCGAACAAGTGAAGTAGGAAGCCACGTAGAGCACGACTAAAGTAGCAGTTGTGCAGGTGGAGCTGGAGGATCTTTGCAGCAAAATCACTACGCCAGTTGTGTGACTCGAGGGTGCGTCATGACCTTTGTGTTGGGGGCCTGTTGAGATAGGGTCCCCTAGGTCAGTTTTGGAGCAAAATCCCAAGTTTTGATTTTAAAGGACGAAAAGTCTCCGCAAATTGTGGACGCGGAGCACGAAGTTAGTTAAGAGTCAAAAATGGTTTTTACCCTCATTCATGTAAGCTTGACTCGATTTTTGAAGATCTACCCATGGTCTGCAGACCATGGGATTTTATAAATAGGTGTGTCTTAGAGAGTCTAAGATAGAGATAGAAGTCTTTGGTCTATGGGTACGACGAAAGGAGTCTAGGGAGTTAGCACAGGGAAGTAAGAGGAAAGGCTCTAAAGCTAAGTGCACAAAGGCCTAGAGTAGTGTCCACAGCTGAGTGCGTGGACCCTTGCAGCTGAGTGCATAGGGAAGTATTGAGTCTATAAACCCATACTAAAGATCAATAAAGAAGACCGTTGCAAAAATTCTTGTGTTTTATCTCTTT
The DNA here is from genome assembly GCA_031772625.1 of Pinus tabuliformis. Taxonomy (NCBI): domain Eukaryota; kingdom Viridiplantae; phylum Streptophyta; class Pinopsida; order Pinales; family Pinaceae; genus Pinus; species Pinus tabuliformis. The sequence goes on from CM062816.1 coordinate 71,635,795, forward strand.
ACTTCTGTTATGTATGATTGCGATATATGATGCGATGAAATGATTTCTTTATAAAATAATGATGTATTGGTGTGCGCATTTACTAGATCCGTCTTATTATCTGAATGCAATTAATGTTAAGTGATTAGGAAAAGATCATAACACTTTCTATTAAAGTTATCGAACACTTAGGTAGATCTGAGTAAATGTTGATCTAAGGGTAATCAATGGTGCACGTAAGTAGCTAAGTTTCCTATACAAGGTCTGCAAAAGCCAATCATAGACCATCCCGGAGGTCTAGAGGCCGATTGAGGGGGATTACAGCACTAAACTTTAAGGGCTTAGAAATCTACGCAAAGGCAAATCTAGGTCATAGAAAGACATCACACTGATCTCTGGATGCAAAAACGTGGTTCCAGAATCCCCTCATATTGCTTCAAGTGAGACTTTGGTCCGTGCTTTGCGGATTGATTCTGAAAGGGTCAGTAATGTATGGATTTGTTTGGCACAACTAACTTTGAACCTGGGTTAGGACCCACTAAGCCAAAAACTTGGACCAAGTTGGGTTGCACCCAACAGGCCCCCAACGCTCACCCATGACTTGTTCCAAGTCACTCAGTTGTGGTTCCCTTGATTTTTGTTGCAATTCCATGGTAGACCACATTATACTGCCAGACTGTCTCTGCCATTTGTTTCTCCTGTTTGCGCACCTCCTCCAGCAATGCCTCTATCGTTGGGCAAGCAGCGTTCTGCAGTATTTCTGCCTCCCTTTTCTTCAACTCTTTGAGCCTTTTGTCCACTGCTTGAGATAGTTTGAGGGTGTCATCCTGCCATGGATAAGTCCTTGGTTGCAAAATTTTCTCCTTTCTCTGAAGATCATCTATATTCTTTTGGAGGTTCTTTCCTTTAGTAATACTGGCACGTTTGTGCAAGAATGGTAGGGTATTTATAGCTGCCAAGATCTCGTCATGCTACTTCTACTTCACTTGTAATTCCTCCTCGATCTTTTGGATGTTTGGATCCTCCTACAGTGAGGTCCAAGTCTGCATCGTGTCATCCAATAATTTCCTGCAATCCACCACTATGTTGGAGATGCCTTTTAATGTCGTCTTTAAGTCTTTCTACATCTGCTCCCACACTTCTCCTGTGTGGATGGCCGCATCCTTATTTGAAACTCTGATATCTACACTTCATACTCAAATTTTATCTTTTCTAGTGTATTCTTTGAGTCCTTGATCGCGAGGGCAAGCTTCGCTACCTCCTCTGCTGGTGGTTCCTCCTCACCAACCTTTACATCCGAGAATATGTTGTAACTATCTTCGATGGATTTTTCCAACTGATGTTATTGCTGACATGCACCATCTCTTTTCTTAGCCATCTGCTCCAACTCCTTCTTTAGCGCAACTTTCTCTTTTTCCACCTGCATTGTTAATGTTGAGGTTCATTGTTCCCACTCCTATAGCTCAGTTGTCAAACTTTGATGGAATTCGTGTAGCACCTGAATGGGCAGCACAAAAATATTTATGTTGACAGTCTTACATGATTTAACTCATTCTTTGTCATTTGGTGTGTACCACTATAGTTCCCCAGCTGGCACCTGCAAAATTGTAACATCGAATTGTGTTTCTATTCTTCGCTCTACCTACAATGGTTGAGTTATTTGTTCTAGTTGTTTTTGTATTTACGACAACGCCTTCAGCTCTGCGATTCCCTATTGTAACTCAACCAATATCGATCTATAGCTATCATCACTTATGTTCCAAGTCTCTGCTATGATCTCCTAGACCTTTTCTCTAATTTCGTCGATGTCCCCATCAGTGAGGACAAACGCTTCTGTGCCCTTGGACTTATTTGCTTTCTACTTTGTCCTCTTTTCTTCTGCAGTTGTTGTGTCTCTCCTTTTGAAAATAAAAGGTGACTCATATAATACTCCTACATCACTAAGGGGTCCCTCATGCTCCTACATCATTGAGGGGTCCCCCATGCTCCTGCTCTGTTTCCTCTGTTTCTACCTCTGCATCCTTTCCACTTGTACCTGCATCTTGTGAGGTAGCCTTCTTCGTTCCAACCGCTCCACTTGGTTTATCATCTATTCTTCCAGCCATTGTTATACTACAAAGAGAAAATCATCTTCAGTTACTAAGTATGGCAATGGGTGAGAAGTCCTAGTTTGGTCCTTCATTACCTTCACATATGCTCTGTGGAAGTATGAATTGATGTCCACAATGTGACAATATTGCTTATATAAGTTAGGTGACAACCGTGGATGATGATTCACCACCATGTGTAGATCCATTTCCATCACTACAAAGAAAATCCTATTCTCTGTTGCACATGTTGGCTCCTTAGTAAACTAGAATGAGGCATACCTCACTACCTCACAAACATTCACCTTGATAGATGGAAACTGCGAGTCTTTAGGTTCTTTCCACGCAGCTATAATGATGAGGATTATCAATCAAGCATAGTGGAATGTCTTCCCCTCTTCCTGTGCTTCCCTATAATTTGTCAAAAGTTCCTTGCACAGATAGGTAGCTCAGTTAAACTAGACCCTTGAATGCAGGCACCTCATTGGCCATGCACTTCCTCATTATCTTACCTGCCAAAATGTGTGCGGTGAAACAACTCCTTGGTCATCGATGGAATTGATATCATATCCCCGTGACTTCTTCACTAGTCTGAACTTTTCCTTCATCCTTTGTGTTGTCTCCTTGTCCTTAGTTTTTCCCATAAATTCTTTTGTGAAATCTTTTCCCTGATGAGGCAATGCCATGATTTTTTTGATTAACATCTCATCAATAAGGATCCTTGTCCTTAGCCATATGCATCCATCATGCACCAGTGCGAGGATTTGTCACACACAAATTGTATTATATGTGCTTCGGCCGAAGTGTGGCACATTCAACATATTCAATAGGCTCGCTCTCTGCAATCATGTAGCCCAATGTAACGACTCTAACCTTGTGACTCCACTTTCTGGGTACCAAACCTGCTTTAGATATCTACTCGGTTTGAATTGCGGGTTTTCCTCCAATCGTTAAAGTCCCAGTCTTCCATCTTCAGCTGGGGGATATTCCCCAACACTTCGCCTTCAAACGAAAATTCCTCCAGTAGCAATGGAGTGTACATGGAAATATTTCCCTCCTTTGGTTTCTTAACTGGCTTGGCATTCGATTTTCTTGGTGGGATGTAAGGTGGGAGCACAACGGGGATCTCTTCATCCTCTATCTCCATGAGGTGAAATTCAACCTCCTCTTCACTATCATTGATCTGTTGAGGCACCTTCTACTCAATTAGCTTCTTTCCTTTTTGCACAATATTCTTCCCCTTATCTTCTTTGTTCTTTGTTTGGACTTCCTTCTGTGTTTTCTTCCTCTGGTATATTTTGAGTTCTGCCCTAGAGAACTCAGTTGATCTCTTCTCCTGCTTCTTCTGTGGTTGTGGTTCTACGGATACATGCTTTCTTGGTGACCTCTGACACCTTGGGGACATGGGCACCTTTGCTGCTTGTGCCTCCATAATGCCTGCTAATCCTATCTCTACAAATATTCCAATAAGTTCCTCAAATCTCGTCTCAGACATACAATAGATATCTTCTCTACAACTTCTCAAATTATCCAAACAAGAAAGTGTCAAATGTGGCACAGGATATGGTTTCTATAACGAATTTGAATTCCTAGCCTCATGATTGATTCAAGATTTTCTCATCCAATGTAGGTATGGGACTAGATAAGACCAGTTGTTCTTCATAAATGCTCTTCTCTCGCACCTTTTAACGACAATTTCCTTTTAGTGGTAGATTTTTCCTTCCAATGGTCATATTTCCAGCCAACTTCAATGAACCTTCCCTTGTACTATAGTCTCGTTTTCTTAGTCACAGTTCCTTCAGACTTCATCATACTCTTGAGTATCACGCAATAATATTCCTTTGGTGAAGTCCCTTTCTGTAGAGTAGTTTATAGTCCCGTACCCACTTTCAATTGCAGGTGGCACTAAGACTTCCTTCCCTTCATTTTTCAGTGTGAAGGTCCAGGGATAGAGTCGTCCCTGTATATATTCAACCTACTACCATTCACTCATCTCAGAATCAGCTAAAAATTTAACTTCACGAGTTGGATTACACCACCATCAGAGATGTACTTGATGATATATGGTCCTAACCAATGTGTTTTAAATTTTCCTGGGAACTTTACGAATTTTATGTCATATAATAATACAAGATCTCCTTCTTGAAATGTCTTATTCTTGGTATGCCTGTCATGCCAGGCTTTCTCCCTTTTTTTCTACACTCGCTGATGGAACCTTGCTATGAACCTGTATTCTTCTAGAGCTAGTATCTGTAACATTCTTTCCTTAATAATGTCAGGGTCTTCCATATAAGTGACAACTTCAATTCAAAAACTTGGCACAATGTATTCCATAGGTAGAACTGATTCTTGTCCATATACCAATCTAAACGGTGTCTTCCCTATCAATTTCTTGCATGTTGTTCTATATGCCCACAACACCGCTAGAATCCTTAAATCATAGTCATCTCCGTTAACATTGCATACCTTGGACAATGCATTCTCTAGAATCTTATTGAAAGCTTCTATTGTTCCATTTTCTTGAGGATGATAGGGAGTGCTCTTCAAGTGGTAAACTTGAAATTCCTCAGTTAGTGCTTCAATGATCTTGTTAAAAAATTGTGTCTTGGTCACTCATCAAGATCTTCAGATAACCTTGTCTCTTCTAGATGGCTTTCCTATTCTTTGACATGCATCACATGCTTGACATAATTCTTTTGCATCCTTATGTATTGTGGGCCACCATAGCCCAACTCTCAAGATTTTCTATGCAGTGGATTTTCCTGCATAGTGCCCACCTGTGACTCCTCCATGAGATTCTATCAGAATACTCTGTCATTCATGTTCAGGGACGTATCTGTGCAAATACTTCATTTGGTCCCATTTTATACAAGTGTCCAGCAATCAAAGATAAATCAACTGTTCAAACCAACAACTCCTTTTGTTTCATAGTGTACTCTATGGGTGCCATTCTTGTGGCCATAAATTGAATAATATCTACGAAGTGATCATCTATGACTCTAATTGTGAATAGTTGTGCATCGGGCAGGTTATCTTCGATATTTTTGGGTTCTTCTCCTGTCTCTATTCTTGATAGATGATTAGGCCCAACATTCAATTTCCTTGGCTTCACTATAAATTTAAAGTCATACTCCTAAAATAATAACAACCATCGACAGATCTTTCCTCCTACAACAAGCTTATTCACCAAATATTTCAGTGCCTAGTTCTTGGGCTTGGAATCCATCCACAACATGTTTTGGGGCTCAAAGTCCAAGTTTTGTGTACTATTGTTGTAAAAACTCCGTGAATTGCGGTCGCGGAGTGCGAATTGTATGTTAGAGTCATATGGCTATTCGCCCTAAGTTTTGAATGTAGTGTTGGCCTACCCATGGTCCACGGACCATGGGATTGTATAAATAGAGCGAGGCTATAAGTTGTAAAGTAGTTAGAGAGAAGGAAGTTGACAACGGATGGAGTTAAGAAGATAGTGAGCATAGAGTAAAGGTCTAGTGTTGTGGGTTGTAGTAGTAGGAAGAGGCTCTACAGCTGAGTGCGTAGAGGCCTAGTAGAGTCCGTAGCTAAGTGCGCAGGGCGGAGTCGAGTCTGTAACCAAGAAAGAAGAATAATAAAGAGAAGTTTTATCTGAATTTCGTGTATCCATTCTTATGTTATTACATGTTTGATATAAAGTGTAATTATATTGTTTATTTACTACGCGCTTTTGTATGAATGGTGAATATTGTTAAGTATAAATGGAAGCATACATATAAGATAATTAAGAAACTAATATTGGGTTTCTAGTAAGGGTTTGGGTAATAACGCGGATCGAACCCTGAGTAGGGCTAAGTGAAGGCAGCATCACAGGCTACGAGGTATTGATAGGTGTGCGTAACGACGTGCGCGTAGGGTCAAACCACAGACTGTTGCCGAAAGGGCCAGTAGTATCAGGATTTGTTTGGCTAAATCACCTTTGAACCTAGATCAGGCCCCTACAAGCCAACAAATGGTTCCATTTTCAGGACTGGGATCTGCATAAGGGATGTCTGATGTCGTGTCACTGGAATCCAACAAAGAAATAAATTGAAGGGTGGTTGGACAAGAAGATTCACGAGTTCGCGGTGCAGGAAAACAGGAATCCACGAGTATCTAAAGAAAAGTGGTTGGAGCGCTACTTATATACGGAAATCCACGAAAATTTCTTTGCATCCTTTCCTTCTGAGCTGTATGAGTGGATCACGAAGCTAGCAGACAGTCAAGGAAGGTATAGGCTTGACAAACCAATCGTGTGGACTTTGGAATTAGTGCACAGACTAGAAGCATCAAAAGATAAGATCGTGCGAGCTGTGGACCATTGGCTTGATCAAATTATAGGAGGATTTATCACTGAGTTCACGGTAGATACGACCATCAGCTACAACGAGGTGGAACGACACTTCCTCAAAGGACAATGAGGTAAGTATATTAAATCTTTGAACACTTGGATTAAGATGCTATTGTGTGAAAAGTGAGTGATGTGAATAAATTAATGTTTGGGACTATGCGAAGTGGGAAGATCTACAGACACAGAAGTAGTGAAGAATTAGAAACCAGTCCCTTAATTTCACCCTCGTGGGAAAGTGAGGAAGATCTTGCGAAATTTTCCTCGAGAAGTGCAGTAAGTCTGATAAGGCAAAGAATTCCACGCTTACCACCTCCACCTACACGGCCACCCATCTCACCATGTTCACATCCATCTCCACCCACTCCACCTCCGCTGCCACCATAGTTCAGTATGGCGAGTGCGATCAAACTGCTGGTATTGAGAGGAGTAAGGAATGAAGATCCAGACCAATCCTGGTTCGTGGTAAGGGCGGTATGGGAAGCACAAGGAGTCATGGATGAAAATATAAAGAAGGCTACGCTGGTAAGCGCGTTTCATGATCGCGCATTAACATGGTACATTAAGCATTCTAATGACCATCCAAACACAGGAATTGCAGAAATCCAGGCTGCGCTGAATAGGGAATTTAGTAGGGAAAAGTCAGAAACACAATCAATTATCGGGTTTAAGGAGATCGCAATGCTTCTAGGAGAGACTCCATGGGATCTAGAAAACACTGAAGAGTATGATTCGCGAAGGCAACATGAATTTTACGGGTGGACAACACCGTGCATGGTTTGTAGCGTCATTAACACTGCATATAAGGATGGAGTTGTCACAACAAAAGCTTTCCACCCAGGCCGAAGCTTTGGAGATGGCAATGAGATTGCATAAGACCCCTATACAAGATCTTGGTCTGGGAGTCCAACAAATCCACGCTCAACTCCAAAATTTGTTTCTGGAAATGCAGAATTTGAAACAGGATAGGACACCTTGGCTAGAGGCGCATGAGGAGGTATGGTGCATAAAATGCAAAGGTCGGGGGCATGACAAAGACCATTGTTCAGTTTTCATGAATTACTTGGCGGGAGGAGGGTTGATTCCATTAAGACCTGAGGCACAAGTAGGACCAAGTGCGGCGCCTCCATTATGGTGCGCAATTTTTCAGATAGGAGGAAAACACACTATGGATAATTGTCATCTATTCCAGAAATATACATAGACGTCCCAACAATTGTTTTGTAATTTCTGCAGGTCAGTAGGCCATGATGAACGCACCTGCAGAAGCTACAAACTAATGATGGATTGGACTCCTGCCTACAGGGTACAAACCAAAATGCGAGCCCTCGACCCAAATGTAGGAATGGTGCACGTTGGATTTCAGGGGCGCAGACGAGGTAGAGGTGGAATGGGACCAGGAAGGGGTTGCGGACAAATAATTTGTTACAATTGCGGAGGGTCAGGACATTATGCCTGTGATTGTAGGAATTCGACGAGAACATCATGTTTGTACTATACTCAATTTGATCATGAGGAAGAAGACTGCCTTACATTGATAGTGATGCTGCATGAAAAGGGGGTACTCCAGCCTCCCTCGACTTAGAATTTGCAAATGATGAGGTCTAAGCCACGCAAAGAAGACCCGAATGTAAACATAGTGTTCAGAAGAGGTATCACCATTGGTGATGATAAAGGTAAGCAGTTAGAAGAAAGTGCGTGGGTTCACAAGGCTCCTACAAAGGAACCTGAATTTGATTTGGAGCGCGCAAAGGAGACATTCATGGAAGCTAAGAAGAGCTTCACGAAGGCCTCCACTTCAAGTAGTAAGGATCAACTAGAACCAGGGATGGATCCTTCAATGTTCACTACCTTTCTGGAGACATGCATGAAACTGCTATGCGACAGAAAGGTTGTGAAAGGACTACAAGAACTTAAAACTAGGTGCGCGGGGTCAGGAGAACCACGCGTGGTCTGGAAACTTGGAAAGCATGCATTGCGCACAGGAAGGAAAATGAGATTGACTGCGCAATTTGGAGAGTATGAAATGGATCAGGTAATTCTGGATCTTGGATCAGACGCAAATGTATTGCGGAAATAAACATGGGAATGCATGGGAAGACCCACACTACAATGGTCTCCTATCCAATTATGAATGGTGAACCAGCAGAAGATCTTACCCATGGGAAGATTGCAAGGAGTAATGATGGATATTGAAGGTGCGAGCGCACTGATGGATTTCAAAGTGATAGAGATTGTCGACGATAGAAATCCTATCCCGCACTACTAGGAATATATTGGGCCACCGATATGAATGGACTAATAAATCTAAAGAAGCACAAAATTATTTTTGAGAAAAAGTCACTACGCATAGTAGTACCGCTAGCTCTAGCCGAAAGAGTGCAACACACTAAACCGGTGCGCGACAGTGATAGTGACGACGATCTCAATTGCATCTTCAACTGGATCATTGACCATTACAGCTTTGTCTTACCCATTAATTCCCAAGTTTGCTTCATGTTGTAGCGGCTGCAACGCACTCCAAAATTTTGGCCTACATCTAATTTTAGAGCTTCCCTTGAATTTTTACTTGATGTTCGCAATCACTCGGGCTCACCCCGTGGGCTCCTTGACCGTTCAACGGAAACAATTTTGCATATTGTTCTCAATGCCTCACTTGTAGACATGTTCTGGTCATGCACAAGGTCATCGCTTCATGTGTACATGTTGTATTTGCTATGTGAACATCCATCGCACTCACACACGAAGTTGTTTGCATTGTTGAGCAAGTGTCATCGCGGTCGTTTAATGATCCATCACAAGCATCACACTTGTCTCTCACACCATCAGTCAGTCATGTTGAGCATATGTTGTCTTGATGGTTTGAGGTGTCTTATCATCAAGTTTTGTTGAGTGTGTGTTCGCAAGGTTGCATATGCAAAAATTCACTCACTCACACACTTAGTCATTTTTCTGAAGTTCTGACGACCGGATCACCCTATAATAGCCGAACCTCCACCTTGTAATCGACTCAACCGACTGTCACCAAGAACATCACAAAAGTGTCCAACAAGTCATTTCAATATGCACTAACTACAAGCTGATCAACCAACCCTCCTGCGGGTCAACCTGAGAGTTTGATCGGGAAGTGACCCTGAGACTCACTCCCCTCAAAAATTGCGTAGAAGTTGCAGACCTTGCACGCTCCGCTGACTGAGAAAATTGTGCAGATATGTTGGATAGACATCAAGTGTCCATCCCTATCTCCCCTCTAGAATTGTGCATTTTTTCCAGCCAGTCACCCAATCAACCGACCAAATGCTCACCCAGAAAACTACGCATATTTCTAAGCAAGCCCATTAGCAACCTAGCATCTCGCTCGGATCAGAAACTACACAGGTTTCTGAGAAAGCCCATCAGTAACCCAGCATCCTGCTTAGCTTAGAAACTACGCAGATTTCTGAGCAAACTCATCAGTAGCCCAACATCCCACTCAGCTCTGAAACTATGAAGAGGTGTTTAGCAGGTCATCCTCCCAGCAATTGCGCAATTTTTGTGTAGTTTTTAACCCTATACAGAAATTACCTGCATACGAATTCTAAAACACAAAAAATAAATAATGCGAGTGCAGAACACATAAAACACATATACACAGAGATTTTCCCCTGGATCCCAAAACCGGGACTACCATCTTGATTTTTCATTATATTCCTTTCAATGTTATAATACATATTTATACATGCTGAAGTATCCAATACCATGGACCGAAAACCATCACGTCCAAAAAACATGTGCGACCATCATGCACAAAACCATAGGTGGGTCTGCCCAACCTAACATAGGGTTCAAAACCAAAATTTTCTAGGGCGCTGCCCAGGACCCCATAAAGTGGGGTTACGGGTGCCCCTCAAACCCCTTGTGACCTCCCCCCCTCTAACCCTCGGTTAACTATGTGGGCTAGTTGTGGAAAGAACATAACACAACCCAACATTCTCCCACTTATTGTTTTCTTTCCACAGGGGGGTACAAGAGAGCTTAGTAATTTATCCAGCCCTGCAATGCCCATTGTTTCTCTACACCAAGAGAACTTCTCAGAGCTCACAGATTTTTTCAATGCATCTGCAGTATTCTTCAAAGTGTCCACCTTTACCAGCAACACCTTTTTGTCTTCTATCATATCCCTCACAAAGTGATACTGAACATCAATGTGCTTTGTCTTTGAATGATATGTAGGGTTCTTTGCCAAGAAAATTGCACTTTGGCTATCATAGTCTATCCTTATAGCTTCCTGTACTAACCCCATACTCAAACACAATATTTGCAACCAAACTACTTCCTTGATTGCATGAGTGGCTGCCATGTATTCTGCCTCTGTAGTTGATAGTGCCACTACAAATTGTTTCTTACTCATCCAACTGACTGCACCTCCAAATAGGTTAAACACATACCCACTTGTAGATCTTCTCTGATCCAGATCTCCAGCCCAGTCTGCATCAAAAAATCCATGAATATCCAACACTCTTTCCAATCCTGGTCTCCCTTGGTAGCACAAACCATAATCACTAGTGCCACCCAAATACCTGAAAATCCACTTCACTATTGTCCAATGCTCCTTCCCTGGTTTTGACATAAATGTGCTCAATACTCCCACTGCATGTGCAATGTCTAGTCTAGTACATACCATTGCATACATCAGGCTACCGACTGCACTTGCATATGGAACATGGGACATGTCCTCTTCCTCTTCCTGTGTCTTGGGACACTGTTCAGCAGATAACCTCACACCTACAGGAATAGGAACCTTCACTAGTTTACTATCCTGCATATTAAAACTCTGCATTATTGTCTCGACATACTTCCTTTGGTTTAACCAAAGCTCCCTCTTTGCCCGATCTCTTTTAATTTCCATTCCCAAAATATAGTTTGCAGCACCAAGATCTTTCATGTTGAATTTGGAGGACAATTGGGTCTTCAAATCCTGGATAACTTGTTTGTCATTTCCAACCAACAACATATCATCCACATACAAGACCAGATAAATAACACGGTCACCAATTAATTTAAAATACACACAGTGATCTGCTTTGCTTCTGTTGAAGCCAAGTCCTCGTATAAATGTATCAAGTTTCTGATACCACATCCTTGGTGACTGTTTTAACCCATATAGAGACTTCTTTAACTTACATATCAGTTCTTTCTTACCCTTCATCGCAAAGCCTTCAGGTTGCTTCATGTAGATCTCCTCTTCCAGATTCCCGTGAAGAAATGATGTCTTCACATCCATCTGTTCTACCTCAAAATCAAAAGCAGCAGCAACAGATAAAAGTAATCTAATAGAAGTTACCTTGGCAACAGGAGAAAAAATATCACCAAAATCAATTCCCGGCACCTGGGAATAACCTTTTGCTACCAACCGAGCTTTGTATTTCTCCACCTTTCCTTCTGCATTTGTCTTCTTCTTGAACACCTATTTGCTGCCAATGGGTTTCCTTCTAGCCGGAAACTCCACTAGATCCCAAGCCTCATTTTTGTGCAAAGATGCCACTTCATCAACCATGGCCTCTTTCTAGACTTTTCCATCCTTTGAATCTACTGCTTCCTTAACAGTTCTGGGATCATCGTCAGTAATAGATAAAGAAAAATTTGAACAGAAAATAGATGGACTATACCTTTCAGGTTGCCTTTTTTCTTGAACTGATCTTCTCACATCCAGAGTTTGTGGCTCTTCATCTTTTGATTCCTCCTCTGCTGTAGAGTCTGATTCTTCCTCCTTTAGCTCAAAATCTATCTTCAGGTTCCTTTGGTTGGACTTCATGTTTAATAACATCTTTCACCTATCTGAACACCACATCTCAGCTGTACACAACCTTCCTTGTTACTGGGTTCCAAAGCTTATAACCCTTTAAAGCATCCTTATACCCAATAAAGATGCACTTTTCAGATTTACTATCAAACTTGGTTCGTTTCTCCTTTGGAAAATGTACATATGCATCACATCCAAATACCATTATATGTGAAAGAGAGGGTTTCTTACCAGTCCATACCTCTTATGGAGTCTTATCCTCCAACGCTAATGAAGGTGACCTATTGACCAGGTAACATGTAGTATCCACCGCCTCTGCCTAGAATTCCTGTCCTAACCCAGCACCACTGAGCATGCTTCTTGCCCTTTCCATCAACGTCTTGTTCATTCTTTCTGCAACTCCATTTTGTTGAGGTGTATATGGAGTAGTCTTCTACCGTGATATACCACACTTCTTACAGAATTCTTCAAATTCCTTGCTGCAAAATTCTCCACCATTATCTGTCCTCAACACCTTTATCTTCTTCTCTGTCTGATTTTTCACGAGAGCCTTAAATTTTTTAAACTTGTCAAAGACTTCAAATTTCTTCTTAAGGAAATATATCCATGTATTCCTTGAGAAGTCATCTATAAATGATACATAGTACACAGACTTACCTAGTGATGGAACCTTCACAGGTCCAAACACATCACTGTGCACAAGCTCTAATATTTGTTTCGCCCTCTTACCACCAGAGGGGAAACTCACCCGATTTTGCTTCCCATATACACAATTTTCACATAAATCAAAATCCAGAGAGCCATTACTCATACCTTCTACCATACCTTTAGCATGAAGTATTCGAAGGCCCTTCTCTCCAATATGTCCAAGCCTTTGATGCCACAACATGCTCTTCTCTCCAGAGACCACTTGATTTTCTGCTCCACTTTCAGGAACCATAGAACTATTGCACCCATCAATAATAGTGCTACCTTGTAGCTTGTACAGAGTTCCAATACGAACTCCCAGCATCAATACCAGTGCTCCCCGAACCATTTTGTAGGTATCCTTCTCGAACACTGTTTTTACACCTGCATCATCCAGCTTTCTTACAGAAATCAGATTTATGGCTAATGCAGGAATATGTAGAACACCTAGAAGTGTTCTAACCCTTCAACCTTGTAACTTCAACTTTACTTTTCCGCGACCAATGATTCTAGCCTTCCTATCATTCCCCAAGAAGACATCACCACCATCATATTTCTCATACTCGCAGAACCACTCTCTATGGGGAGTGAAGTGAAAAGATGCACCTGAGTCAATTAACCATGCCTCATGATCTACATGTGTACTTGAAGAAGCCAAGTACGCATCCCCACCTTCATCTGAGATGGTTTTTGCCTCTACTGGAGAAGCCTCATCATATCCCTTTCCTTTGTCAGGAGCTTTAGATTTACGGTCCCTTTTAAAGTGGCCTTCCTCTCTAGATTTAGATCTCCCACTCGATGACTTATTTTTGTTTCTGTTCTGGGACCATCATCATACAGACAAGGCATCACCATTTTGGCTCTCCATATGTTTCCATCTCATCTCCTCCGTTAGCAAGGCTGAGACTATTTCATCAAACTGCAAGGCAGTTGCATTGCTACCTATTGCAATAACCGGACTATCCCATGAATCTGGTAGAGAACACAACAAACTGATGCACTTATCTTCATCTGAAATTTCAATATCAATAGATGCTAACTGACTTACCATAGTATTAAATGCATTTAGATGCTCTATCACCGAGTCTCCATCTTTCATCCTCAGGTCATACACCTTTTTCCGCAGGAACAGTTTATTCACCAGAGACTTAGATTAGTACAAATTCCCTAACTTGTCCCACAAAGCCTTCGCCGTAGCTTCCCCTGATACATTCAGCAATATTGAATCTGAGACACACAATCGTATTGTGCTCTTTGCCTTTCGATCCAACTTCTTCCATTCTTCATCGGACACTCCCGTTGGTTTAGTACTCGGATCTACTACGATCCACTGATCTTTATCCACCAATAGATCCTCCATCTTGAGTTTCCACAACTCAAAACTCTGACCATTAAATTTCTCGATCTCTATCTTTCCACTGCTTGCCCTCTTCTTTCACCACCAGAATTGATCTCGCAGATCTCCCACTAAACAGGGTCTGCCACAAGCCTGAGTGAAACCCCTCAGCAACAAAGGCATCCCATTGAAGCCAAATATGCTCTAATACCAAATGTAGGTTTTAACTCCGTATAGAAATTACCTGCATACAAGTTCTAAAACACAAAAAATAAATAATGGGAGAGCAAAACACATAAAACACATACACAGAGATTTTCCCTGGGTCCCAAAACTGGGACTACTAGCTTGGTTTTTCATTATATTCCTTTCAATGTTATAATGGATATTTATACATGCTGAAGCATCCAATACCATGGACCGAAAACCATCGCATCCAAAAAACATGTGCGAAAATCATGCACAAAACCATAGGTGGGTCTGCCCAACCTAACATAGAGTTCAAAACCAAAATTTTCCGAGGCGCTGCCTCAGACCCCATAAAGTGGGGTTATGGGTGCCCCTCAAACCCCTTGTGACCTCCCCCCCTCTAACCCCCGGTTAACTACATGGGCTAGTTGTGGAAAGAATATAACACAACCCAACATTTTGGCTCTAGAAACCCTCCATCCCGCTTCTAGCTCCCTCCAAGATTTGCGCAATTTTTGCTGCCAAGCCATCCTGCAGCCCGCTGCCAACTCCCTCCAGTAATTCTACAATTTTTGTTGCCAAGCCTCTTGAAGCCCGCAGTCAGCTCCCTCCAGGAATTGTGCAATTTTTGCTGCCAAGGCCCTCTGCTACCCAAACTATTTCACTCCAGAAATTGCGTAGATATTTCCTCCAGTTGAGCCAGATCCCGCGGACAGTCATTGCTGATCCGAATTGTCCATCTCAGTCTCCCAGTGACCTCTACGCAATTTTCACCAGCAATGCCTGAAGCTCGCATCCTAGATTGAAACTTTCCTTGTGCAGTTTCAGACCCTTGTCCTATCTCCTAGTCACCTGCATCTAAAAGCGAACGATCTTGCATCATGGTAGACTAGGAGGTTTATGGATTTAATGTCATCTCGTCATGAGTGATTGCAGATACAGGTACATGAACAAACATGACATGAAAATGGATGGGATGAACAAGGAGAGTACATCCAAAAGGATGCGTTCACAAATGGACGAACGATGCATGTGAGGAGATGTGTTCGTGAACGAACGAACATGCGAACATATATTCTTAGACAGACGAATGGACGAACATGCAAGGATGTTTTCACAGACTGAAAGACATGCGAACATACGAGGAGATATTTTTGTGAACATATGAACATGTCAAGCATGCCAAAATACAAGCAAAGGAGAAATGTGCACATGCAACATCAAGCAAACCCAATGACCATCGAGGAATCCACACATCTTGTCATGCAAAGGTGAATATGTGATACACAAAGAGGACATCCATCACTCAGTAGCACTACAGCTTAACATGGACACCATCAGCAACATGAACATACCAGCACTGCCATGTTGAGTCGCGCCATGAGTCATGTCGACCACATCACTACTGTGGGCCATACTGTTGTCAATCAATGTAATGTAACGTGGAAGTTCAAGAGACCCACTTGTAATTTGAAGAGTCATGTAATTCGAACAGTCACAAGAGCCAGTTTCACCCTCAGCTATAAATACCCCCTCATTTGTACACACAAAAGACTTTTCACCTTGGTTCCTCCCACATAGCCTTGAGAGTCTGTAATATTTTCTTTGAGGAGTGAGTAGTGGCTCCAACGGCCCACCTATGGGGTTAGTGATGTATGGTGTATCGATGTGTCTTGGAATTTTCTCTTAATTCAGAAGCCTATTCATAGGCCAACACGTTTTCACACGTGTTGTAACTGTGTATAAGAATTAATCCTGAACACTTGTAATACATGTTGCTTTAACCCGTGTTAAACGATTGAACTCATTCAACTGTTCTAATACATATATTAATGAAAATGTGTTTTATAAGTTGTTAAAGTTGTCCTACCCGTGTTGGTTACCTCCTCAGACATCAGACAAAACCTTTCACATAAACTGGTTATAACGACCATTGCACTCATGTGGACTGCCCCACTGGGTGTTGTATGTGCTATCTTCCTTTGTGTGTTGTGACTGCTGCATCTGTGTGGATTTCTCTTCCGGAAGTTGTGCATGTCATATTGTGTTGTGTGTCTCTGACAGAGTTGGGACTTCCTTCCTTCCAACTAGAGACTCACTCCCACCCTCTCTCTCTATTGTGAAAGGACCTTGACACAAGTAAAACTAGCACTCAACAGGCACGCGAACCTTATTGTTCAAAGACAAGGCAGGCCACTCTCTTGTGCTGAAAAGCAAGAGCTAAGGAAAACATTTAAGATAATGAAAACTGGGCCATCATATCAGATGGGACTCCTACACCAAACAGTGTGAGATCTAGTTGGGACTTCATACTGGGGAGATCCCCTGAATGTTGGCGGGTCTAGCACCATCAAAACTTTGGCAAGACATTGGCATCAAATCCTAAATCCAAGATAACCTAATCCAAGTCATATTCTCCAATTTGCATTGTAAGCCTCATTTCCTTTCCAATCTGCTTCTTTTGTCTATTTAGATTATTCACTACGCGCATCTCACTCTACAGTACCCCTTTAGGAGCACAAGAGTTTATCAATTCTTGCAATCCCTCTATGGCCTTCTTATTTCTCAACAACTTCGTGCAATTTTGTAGAAAATACTTCAAAATATTTGGATCCACATCTAAAGTCGCAACTAGTACTATCTCGCAATTATCCTTTTGAGTCCACTGTGCGGTAGAGGTCGAGGCCCCATCATCCATAATGCTTTGCTTCACATCCATGAATACTTGCTTTTCCTTTAGGATATCAAATGTAGGAGATTTTTCAGTAGTTTTTCTTACCCATGTAGCTTCAACTTCCTTTTTCCCATTGGCTTTATCATTTCCAGTCGCAGCTCCACTTCTTGTTACAATGTCAATGCGTGGTTGATCCTCCCTTGGCTCAGTGGTCATCATTTGAATATTTGTTGTAGGATACTGGTTTCTTTTCTCCTACATCTTTGCAATAAGGATGGTGTATTCTTCTATCACATGATCAAAAGACTTATATTCGATGTAGGTTGTCGTAGGGTTCTCACATTACCTTGTGAAGTGTCTTTCCTATCCACAGTTATAACAGATAATCTGGCCACGTCCTCAACCAGTTCATCCTCCTTGTCCTCATCTTCATCCTTGAAATCCTCCTCAACCAACGTGTTGGCCTGGATCCTCATGTTTGTGTCCTTCAGCTTGTAGTCTATAAGCATCAATAGTGTGCTCCATCATCAAGTCAAAATGTCAACAATTTTTCTCATCAAAGTTGCAAAATAATTGCTTTGGGGTCTACACATACTTCTGTAATAAGTAGAAATCTTTAGAGTGATGTTGGCCTCTCATTTTTCAAATCTCGCACCACAGACCTGGGTTTACTGGATTAGGTTCTCCACTTGTCAAATAATCTTTGAACACAGGGCATTGATCCTTATAATGACCCTCTACTTTGCATTTTTTATACCATACTTCCAATATGGTCCCTTTACCTTTCTTGAGATCCTGCAATTCCAAGGTCAAATTGGCTAGCTGACTCTGTATCTGTTGTACTCCTGCATGAGTATCCCCAATCGGCGAAGCTTCCAGCTTCATTGCAATCTCCAATGCTTCAACTTGAGTCATGATCTTCTGTTGTGTCAAAGGTAACCTAATATGTGGCAGTAGCACAGCTATGAACCATTCCTTATGTTGTTATGGGGGTATATTAAAGCTTACTTGACCCATCAACACCTTGAATCACTGATCCAACTCCCACACAAATTCAACCGCTGTCTATTTGATTTCTTTTAGCTCTATGATGTACTATGACTATGATTTTGACTTCTTGAAATCTGATACCAGAGATTTCCTAATTTCATCCAATGAAGCAGTCAAATTAGTCACATAGTATTTCATATACCATGTTAGCGCTCTTTCTCTCAACAATGTGATGAGCTGCGCCTTCTTTACATCATCACTAGTGATCTGTCTTGTTATCCACACCACATCAACTACAAACTAGAACTGGTCAGGATCCTCTGATCCAAGCCCTTTAAAGATAGGCAACTTAATGTCGTCGACCATTTTCATTCTCAGGGGGCTAGGTGGAGGGGGAGGGGGTGGGGGCGTAGGGGAATTATGGGGAGAGGGATGGGGTGTAAGGGGGGTGGATAGATGGGGAATCCAAAAGACGCTCTGATTCTTCTCAACTCCTAACTTCGATGTGCTTTCAAGAATGGAGGGGGAATATCGTGGAGTTGTAGGGTTACTTCTTTCTTCTTTACTCTGAAATCCTCCTAACAAGGGGCTGTAGTGAGTCTGAATAAAATTCTTCAAATCTATTCTATATCGTTTCCCACTTCACGTAGACCTTGGTTTAGGCTTATTTCCTCTTCGTCCAAACATTAATCCAACTGCATTTGAAAAATCCCCTTTTCACACAATAACATCTTAATGCAGAGATTAAAAGATCTTAAGAACTTACCTTTTGGTCCTTTGAAAAATATCCATCCAACTTTGCTATAGGATATGATCGCATCTATCATGAACTCAGTGATAAATCCTCCCAAAATTCTATCGATCCAGAAATCAACAACCCTTGAGATACTGTTACTGACGGTCTTGAGTCGTTGTATCAATTCAGGATTCCACTCCTTAGGTTCTTTGTTCTTGAAACAATTATTATGCTCAATCAAGTTAGATACCCACTCGTGCAATTCAATGTGGAATGAACTAAAGAAGATTTCATATTTCTCTTCAAATATATACTTCTGCAACTAGTCTTTAGCTATTAATCAAGGGTGTTTATTATCTTTTTCCACAAATTCTCTTTCTTTTTGTTCAACCCACTCCTGGATTTCTTTATTTGATAGACGCCAAAACATATCCCTTAAGCAGATTCTGATCCCAACAACGAAACCATTTGTTGGTTAAAGGGGACTTGACCTAGGTCCAAAGTGTACTATGCACCAACAAAACCCTCAATCACTAGCCCTTTCGGTAATGACCTACAAGCATATTGTAGTCCCACCTAAAGCGGTTATGGGAGGTTGCAGAACCAGGTTTCTACAGCCAAAGGGATAAGCATGTTGTGGCGCCCATGTATCCACTTATGTCTTATATCTACCTACAACTTTTTATACATGAATAACTTCGCACTGATGATTAATTTCACAGATTGTACTTAATGCATAGACATAACAGAAAACAGTATAACATGTACCCTTTCACCTAATTCAGTAAAAAGCATGCATAACGATATTAATAACAACAAAGAATGCACACAAAAAGATACACAATACTTCTCTAGAAATTCTTCTTTATTAATAAGGATCTTCAATATATGCACTTCTCTGACCTGCACACCTAGCTGCAGGTGGTCTACGCACTCAGCTGTAGACTCCTCAAGGCCTCCGTGCACTCAGCTGTGGAGTCTTCCCCAAAATACAGACTCAAAAATACGATCAATTAAGGATTCTATCTATGTTCATGTATATTCAACAAAGTATTACATCTTCTTTATATAAGCTTCCTTACTACAAGATCACGGTCCACATACCATGGATTTGACAAAACAATGGACTAATACACGAAACCATTTACAAAATAAGGGACTTTTGACCCACCCCAAAGCCCCTAAATAGTGCGTGATGAATAAAACTTCACCAGCTCTGTGTGGTACACCCCTCAAAATGCAGATTCTTTGACCAAAACTTGGACCAAGTTGGGTTGTGCCAAACAGTCACCCACCTGGAACTTGTGTGGCACCCGATGTTGATCATGACTTTGACTGTACTTAGCATTGGCTCTATCCAATATGTTATGGACTTGCTAGTAGATGTGCTAAATACACTCAATGAAGTTGTTAGCCCTATCAACTTCGGACTGGAAATGAGTCGAATGTGCCTGAGTAGCTGCAAATGGTATGGCCACATCAATGGGACATAGTGGTTAGAATCCCAACCCCACCTGAAAGGGGTTGTGTCCAGTTGAGCTATGGAGAGCTCTGTTGTAGTTGTGCTAGACATAGGGGAGGATTTCATCCCATGTGTGTGGATGCTTCAAGTTGTACATGCGCAAAATGTGCATGATCATCCTATTGATGACCTCTGTTTGGCCATCAGTTTGGGGGTGGAAGGTTGTGGATTTAGTGAGCTTGGTATCCAACATTGACTAGAGGCTTGACCTAAATTTACTCAGGAGCCTGCTGTCCCGATATGAGATAATGGACTGTGGGATCCCAAAGTGTACCCACACTTGTTCAAATAAGACCTTAACAATGGATTATGTTGTGATACTCTTCTTGCAAGCCGCCATAATGGCCATATTAGAGAATATTTCAACGACCATGAAAATACAATCATTTCCATGCTTAATAGTAGGAAATAACGACATGTAATCCATGGAGATGGATTCCCAAGGCCAACTAGGAGTAGGTAGAGGAGTATATAGGCCTTTCTTGTTGATGGTTGGTTTGGCAATGGTGCAAGAAATGCAGGATCTGATGCACTTCCCAACATCCTATCGAAGGTATGGCCAATAAAAATACTTCTGCAGCACTACCACTGATTTCTCTAGTCCGAAATGTCTAGCGACCCAAATTTAGTGCACCTCCAAAATAATCTTGGCACACTCACCTAAAGGAACATAGAGGTTTCCCAAGTGGCATAATAGTGCACCATGGAGGTGAAAATCTATAAATTTCTTGCCTTCCAGGAGCATCTGGTACGTGTTGTCGAATTTTGGATCGCTCTTTTAACGATGCGTCCACCCCAAAGTCTCAGGTCCACAAGAGTCGAGTAAAGTGGTCAGCGTCATGATCGATGGTCAGATGAGGTAGTCTACAACATTATTGATGCTTCCCTTCTTGTACTTAATGTTTAAATTGAACTGTTGTAGGTATGTCGACCATTTATGATTGCGATCATTCTGCAACTTTCCTTTTTTCTGTATGAACTACAGGGTTCGGTGCTTTGTGTGGATGACCGTTTCCTTCCCCAAAATGTAACGCTTCCATTGTCAGCAGGCTTGTACAATGTAATACATCTCTTTGTAATAGGTGGGATACTTTCAGATTATGTCTAAAAGTGTCTCACTATGATATCCCACTGGATTTCGCTGCTCAGTATGAACTACACTAGTAGCATAGTCGAAGGCATTTGTATCAACCTAAAATGGTTGTTGCAGGTATGGAAATGTGAGCAGTGGTGTAGAGAAGAGATGATGCTTCAACTTCGGAAACACCTTCAATTGGGATTCAGACCAAAAGAACTTTGCTTGTTTATTTTAATGACTAGATAGTCTACACATTATTAAAGGACGATATTCAATGGTTAAGGTTAATGCTCAAATGGTGTAGACATATACTGTCATGCGGAAAGAGTCAATTTTGCGGACAAAACCGACCTCCCTAGAAACTAAGGCATTTTCTAGTGACAAACAAAACAATCAAGCACTATCTTTTCCTAAATATGCATTTAAAATAAAAGCAACCAGGTGTTTAAGGCTTACCTTTAGTCCAACGTTGTTTGTAGCAGCCAAGCCTCTTCGATCCAGATGAGCTCTTTCTCCTTGAAGCCTGCATTCACTAACAAGCAAACGATTACATAGCACCTGAATAACTCATATAATAAAACATATTCATCATAAAGACCAAGGAGTTTATGAAACAAATTATATATAACAACTTGTTGAGAAAAATGAACTTAATTGTATTAATTGGAAACAAGAGAAACCTTACAACCAGTGCCTTGGTGTTGTGCAGGTCCCTCCCAGGGTCCAGCAAGAGTTCTCCTCTACTTTGATCAGCTCACCCACTTCCAAATGAAGCTAAGAAAGGATTGGGATCTCTCCTCTCAAGCTCTATAAGGGAGTCCTAATTTCAGCAGCATATACCCTTAGGAATGTTCAGCTTTCAACCTCCCCTCCCTCTGGCCCAATGCCTGTATTTATAATGCTTTGGAGGA
This sequence comes from Pinus tabuliformis, assembly GCA_031772625.1. Taxonomy (NCBI): domain Eukaryota; kingdom Viridiplantae; phylum Streptophyta; class Pinopsida; order Pinales; family Pinaceae; genus Pinus; species Pinus tabuliformis. The sequence goes on from CM062816.1 coordinate 71,658,126, forward strand.
AGTTAAACAGCTCCACCATCAATGGGATAAGCTCCTCTTTCAAAGGGATAGCTCCCCTCTTCATGGGATAAGTTCCTCTTTCATTGGGATGCATGAACCATCTGGAGGCGCTCAATCCACGTCAAACCATCTTCTAGAATGCTCTAGAATCGACCGCAAGTAAGTTTTTTGAAGTAAAACTTGCGCCTTTTGAATTTTACAAGGGTACGCACCCACCCCTTTACAGACAGAGCGTACAAGTACGCAGGTATTATGTACTTGAGGTGCAGGTACGCAGGTAAAAGTAAGAGAAAGTGCGTAACCAGAGTTATATTGACTTTTTGAAGGCTTTCTCTCTTTTTTGGAGTTTGACATGAGGAGCAGAGGTATAAGACTTGCCAAGGAGGACAGTATGGTTATTGATGGAGCCATACTGACTGCAAATAGTCATGGTGACAAATTTTAGTGTAACAGATTGCCCCCTAAAGTGCGAGGTCTGTAGTAGATTAGGGTTTCATATCATCTAGGAAGGGTGAAGCAATTTATCATTTCGAGGATTATCTTGTGGAGAGCCGAGTCGGAACCTGCAAATATTCAACACAAAATACATATATGAGATCATATCATCGCTGAGGTAGGCATTCCCATACTCAGATTGAAAACTTAACTAACAAACTAACTACTGCTCTGATATAGGAATGATTTTGCAATACATCATAATCATAGACACATGTAGACACAGTATGGACGCAGCCATCTGTTTATAATTAGTCTACTGTATAATGAATACAAAACTCCTCGCAGCCTGGATGGCGGAAACTAGATCCAGGGTCTTCATTTCTGCCTCCCGAAATAGTACGATTCTATCCATGCGAATAAATGAGTTGATGTCGAACATGGTAGAAACCACTTGATTACCAGTCAATTATGTAAACTGTTAACAAGTGTGAGAGAAACCACCAGTGATGTCAATGGCTCTCAAAGTACCCAGTACAATCCATGAGATGTGAATGAATGTGTTGATGTCGAACATGTCACGAAATCCTTCGATCGAAAGTCAATGATGTAAACTGTCGTCAAAGGCAAGAAACCTGCCATTGAGGCATGTAGATCTCAAGGTACTGACGATTTCTAGATCATCTTCCTAGATAATGTGCTGATGTCGATAGAAAGCGATCCGTCGTAGGCAAGCCCACAACACGAAATCATAAATCAAGTTGAAGAAATGTAGCTGTAAGGACTGACTCAGGGATGGTCAAGATGGATGACAGATATTTTGCAGATGAATGGTTTATTTGCAGTGACCTCTTGAACACATAACGACACAACAGATGGCTTGGTGACAAGTGACCCAAAGTTAATACCCAGAAACCGGCTGAATACTTTCAATGTGGTTTGATCAACTGTTAGGCAAAGGATTTCCCAACCCAGGTGAATGAAAAGTGTCGTGTTCAAGAGTGGTGATAAGGTTTTTTCGAGACAAAGGATAGCAAATAGGCTCATTTTTCTCTCTTTTCCCCCACCATTTCTGGCAAGTACCTCTTTATTTTTTACAAGCTTGAGGAGGATAACATTTGCTTGATTATAAGCTCATCCTTCGGATGAGTCCAACTTAGTTTAGATTCGAACCCTAAGAAGGAGTGGTCCGTTCCTGTTTGTAATCGAACAGGTCCTTTACTGTGAAATTTTAACGAGTCCAGTATAGGAGAAACTCAGCGTTTTTCAATTTTAGAGAGTCTGAAAAACTTAAGAAGACTCCAGGGTTGACCTTTTTCGTAAATTTGTGTCTCCCAAGCCCGAAAAAGTATAAAATAATACTTGAGAGAACCGCTTGATCTTTACGACCAAGGAGTACTTTCATGATTAGTGTCTCTGACCTAAAAGTAAAAAGCGATCAAGGACACGTCGTTTTATTTCCAATATCGAATTTGAAACGACAAAAATCCGGCAATCTTTTCATGTTTTTACGGTCAGAAAAGGGCTGTAAGAGGACCGTCTTTTAATTCCGTTTTAACGAGTGTAAAAGAAACGCTCGGTAATCTTTTCATGTTTTAGGAGTCAGAAAAGGGCTTAAAGATGACTTTGATGTTTTTGTTTGTAAAAAATGACAATTTTCCCTGAAAATCCTTTATCCTGCACAAAAACCAACACATTACTCATACCTGTTGAAGACAGATAAAAATACTTTGAAAAATACCTTTTCATGGTGAAAAATAAACAAATTTACCATTTATTTACCCAAAAAACCTATAAAAAGGGCTTTTACCAATTCATTTTTACCATTTTACTGTTGAGGAGAGAAAAAGGGCTTTTGGCAAGAAACTTCCCGTGGACATTGCGGAGAATCCGACCGTCAAAACTGAACGCCGTCTCTTCCAGGTAATTTTCAACATCCTCCTCTTCAATTTCATCCGTTTAGAATTCTTTTTAGGCCCCAGATTTCGTTTTTTGGAGGTTTTGTGGTTTCAAAAACCGCCTCTCGGCGTACGCAGGCACCACACTAGGGACCCGCGTACCCTGACATTTTCTCAGTTGGAAAAATGTCGGGAGTACGCACCTTGCCTTCAGGGACCCTGCGTACCCACGCTCTGTTCCTAAAGGCGGGGTGCGTACTCCGCGCAACAAGTTTTTAAACCCCAAATTCTCCAAAATGGACCAAACATTTTTGATTTCATGGAATCTAATGGATGTTTTTTGGCTTGTAGATTGTTCACCATGCTTGATTGGCCCGAGATAGAGCACGAAGATGTTGATTTGGCCGCCATTAATCATCAACTGTCAATTGATGCTTTGAAGGCATGCGGCCTTTATAAATACTGGGCCATACCTGGCATGAGGGCCCAAGTGAGCTTTCTAGAGTGGCTGGTAGAAAGATGGAATGTTCAGGACCAATGTTTTTATATTGGAGGGCACCAGCTCGAGATGGAGCCCGTAGATATCTATTTTCTCACTAGTTTGCCCAAGAGAGGCGAACACTTGACTCTGTTCGGGACTAGGCCGGGTGGCCAGTCCATCGCTAGTCTCCGACTAGAGTGGTGTAACACTCAGTCTCAGGAGAAGGGGATAGAGATCAAAACTATATCCCGTCCTGAACTTATGGTGATTGCCTTTACATTTACCAGAATTTGCGGGGCTACCGCTTTAAACATTGCCACTGGATCCCAGATGCGAATGGCTATTGACTGCTATCGAGGTACCATTTTCAACTGGTGTGATGCTGTGTTGGCCAATGTAAAAGGCCAACTGACTAGAGCCAAAAACGGACAACTAAAGACCTTTGGTTATGGGGCTTTAGTTGTGAGTTTTGGCTTAGAGAGGGTTCCGATGCTGATCCCACAGCAGCTCACTGTTGAGGCTGGGCTTCCCCGAGAGCCCAAATTGATGCGATGGGTTGCGGTTATGGCCCGTCATCCTGATGAGGGAACGGAGGTTGTTCGATTTACTCCGGAGTACTTTCGCTGGTTAGAAGACCAGGTCTTTTCTATACAGGATTTTCCTTATGCCGGAGTTGATTTTTGTGGAGATCCGGACATGGTTCTTCCACCGGGAGAACAATGGGATGATACAGGTAACTTCATTTTTCACAAGTTTTTTAAACTATCTATTTTTTTGTTTGTTTTTATATCGTCTCAAAACTGATAGCAATAATTTTCAAAATGCAGATGTAGGCCCACGACGTCCAACCAATCTCCGGCCTTACGAGAGGAGACTACCAGTTGCAGCGGCACCGGCCCCACAGGACGAGGCCACAGAGACTTTGGCTAAGTTGGAAAGTGACCTAGAGCGTCTTACAGCAGATATACCGGAGACTACCATAGATGACATTCCAATCCGGCTTCAGCGCTATGTAGTCGGGGTCCCAGGACCTTTTAGGAGGTTCTTGTGTAGGGTGGCCCGTGCAGTGGTGTCATATAGAGATCATCACCAGTGATTGGATGGTTGTTTTGTAGACACATGTGACATTTTGGTTTTTTGTACTTATCATTTTTGCCGATCATAAGGTGTTTTTCAACCTATGATCGAAGACGATGTATTTTTTGACACACTCCTATATATATATATATATATCATTATTACCGGCTTATCTTGTAAATCATGTTATGAAATGGTTTTAAATTTACATGTATGATTATTGCAAATGTCTATTTAACATTCGAGAAGCAATTGCATCTGCTAATGTATTTAAAGACTTTGGAATATGTTGATATTCAATGTAATCAAACTCACGTTCCAAGAGACGCACTCTCAAAAATAACCTTAATAACACTGGATTTCTAATGGCATACACTCTATTAAGCTGTAATACAACGAGTTCAGAATCTAACCTCACTATCAAACTCTGAATCCCAAATGAAATAGATTCAGACAATAACTCAATCACTGCACTATACTCGGCAATGTTGTTTGTTGTTTGACCAAGGCTCACCCCATGCATAGATACTAACTCGTCAGAGGGCGAATAGATAACCCAAGTTGCGGAAGAGATATTCTGTGTACTACGACAAGCACCATCAGCGAAACCAATGTATGTTTGGAGAGGCATCGACATCTGCATCATCAAGAGTAAAACCAAGATAAGCCAGAATAATGACGAAAACACACTCTCTAAGCTAAGCACACTGTCTAAACTAACAAACACACCAGCTAAAAAGAAAAACTAACCTAACTAAAAATCTCCATACCCATCTTTTAAGCATAATACCTCTTTAGGTAAAGTCCATTTCTGGGTTTACCCAAAGAGTCCCCGTCAAAGTCTACCAGCTCATAGGCCCCTTTTGCTAGCTTTCGCTTGACAATATAGGGCCCATGCCACATAGGAACGAATTTTCCAGCACCTAATTTATCATTAGCTTGATCATACAATAACACTAGGTCTCCTTCCGAAAAATTTCGAGGGATCACATTTCGATCATACTGAGCTTTCATACGTTTTGTGTGAGTCTCGATCGCCAATGCAGCATCACGTCGATTCTCATCTAATTGAGATAAGTATAATAAACGCTTTTCCTCTTCGGAAGTAGCTGGAAGTAACTCGATGGCCATTTGCAGTGACAGGATTTCGCATTCAATGGGTAGCACAGCTTCCAAACCATAAACTAGTTGGAAAGGAGTGAACCCTGTTGATGTTTTCACTGAGGTTTGGTACGCCCAAAGCGCTGAAAATAACATGTTGTGCCAATTCGACCAATGAATAGCGATGATTCGTCGGATCATGATAACTAAAACTTTGTTGATGGACTCAACCAGACCATTCGCTTGTGGATAATAAGGAGTTGAACTATCATGACGCAAACCAAGCTGGCATGTAAGTTCTGTCATCATAACGTTTCGAAAATGGTGCCCATGGTCAGTGATTATCACTTGTGGGACACCAAACCTAGAAATTATATGATTGAACACGAAAATTGCAGCTGTCTTGCCATCTGCCTCGAATGTAGGCATCGCCTCGGCCCATTTAGTAAAATAATCTACCGCAAGGATGATATACGCATGCCCCCCGGCCGAGTGAGGGTTACATGTAATAAAATCGATACCCCATTTGGCAAAAGGACCAACGGCAATTATAGGGTGGAGAGGAGCAGGTGGAGCGCGCGTCTTTCGATCAAACACTTGACAGTTGTGGCATTTTCGGACCGCAGTAATACAATCTTTAAACAAGGACGGCCAGAAGTAGCCAGCGCGCAATATCTTTTGGGCTGTGGCATACCCAGACATATGACCGCCACACGCTCCAGAGTGACAGTCATTTAGAACCCTTTCAGCCTCTTCGTGAGTTAAGCAACGTCGAAAAATAGAGTTTGCCCCACGGCGATAAAGAGTATCTCCAATAATTTTGTATTGTTGGGACTGGAATCGAATTTTCCGACGTTCCGACTTTGAAACTTCGTGCCGAAAGGATTGGGTCTGGAGATAGACGATGATATCCCCATACCACGGATCTAAAGTGCTGATTAGAAACAAAGATTCGTCCGCAATGGGATCCTCTGCCACAGTTTCGGTGTCAGCACGCGGGAAGTCACACATTAACTCCGCGAAAACTAATGATTTCTTAGACTTAGATATCTCAAACTCCAAGTCGAACTCCTGCAGGATAACAATCCATTTAGAGTACTTGCCCCCTAGCAATTGTTTGGTCAAAATGTAAATCATAGGGTTGCAATCCGAAATGACTGTAGTTTTACGTAGTAAAATGTAGTGACGAAAACGTTGGACAGCTTGAACGGCTGCCAATGCCAATTTCTCCACATGTGAGTATTTTAGCTCAGTTGGATTTAACGTCCGACTAAGGTAATATATCACATGTTCCGTTTCGAATTCATCTTCCTGAACTAAGACCATTCCAATGGTGCAGTGGGAGGCGGCGAGATACAAAAAGTAATCCTGGTTGTAGTTGGGAGGATGCAACAACGGTGCATGGGTTAACGCGTGTTTGAGTGCATCAAAAGATTTCTGAGCTATCTCATCCCAAGAGAATTGAGCGTTCTGTTTCAACAACCGTGTAAAACCCTTTGTAACCTCGGCGTAGTTAGGAATGAATCGTCGTAAAAAGTTTGCTTTCCCCTGCAAACTTTGGAGTTGGCAAAGACTCGAAGGAGGAGGTAATTTGATGATAGCTTCTACCTTCGAGGGGTCGACGCGAATGCCAACTTTCGAAACTACAAATCCTAGCAATCGTCCCGCTTCTATACAGAAGACACATTTGTGTGGGTTCAACCAAATACGATAATGCCTACACCTCATGAAGATTGCTCGTAAATGGACAAGGTGATCAGCTCGATGTAATGAATGAGCAGGCAAATCATCGAGATATGGTTGCACAATGTGTTTGATGTCATGAAACACATAAGACATCGCCCTTTGAAAAGTTGCTCTGGCGTTCTTGAGCCCAAAAGGTAATTTGCAATAAGCAAATGTCCCCCATGGACAAATGAAAGTCGTTTTTGGTTGATCGGCAGGTAGAATATTGATTTGATTGTAACCAGAAAAACCGTCCATAAAGGAAAATATTTCGCTGCCGGCACAATCATCAATTATTTGATCGATATAGGGAGTTGGGTAGTTGTCCTTTGGACAAGCTCGATTAATGTCCCTATAATCGATGCATATGCTTATTGTTCCCTGTTTTTTGTTAACCAGAACAATATTCGATACCCAATCCGTTAACGGGATCAGATAAATGAAACCTGCTTTCAAAAGTTTTTCAACTTCTGCTTTAATTGCAGCAGCTTTTCGTGGGTGAATCTGACGCAAACGTTGCCGGACGGGTTTAGCGTCTGGGTAAGTCTTGATCTCATGGACAACAATCGCGGGATCAATTCCTGGCATTTCCTCATAGGACCAGGAAAACACGTCGTGGAATTCTTGAAATAGGGCCTTGTATGTCTGAATTTCGTCATCTGTACACGAGGCATCTATATGAATGTTCTTAACAATTCCAGGCTTAACCGAAATGTCAATGGGAATAGTTCGAGAGATATTTCCCAAATTCAGCTCTGAATTAGGATGTTTCATGGGATTCTGAGCTTCCTTGACATATTCAGCTATAAAAATTGATGAGAAATCATTTTCAAAATGATCATCCTCAGGTAAAAACGAAGATCTATCATGGAGATCGTCCCATGGTAAATCATCTATACACAGGACTTCACGAAGTTGCTCGTCAGATGAAACAACTTCGGGAAACGCTATTAACTCCGAGGTTGATGTGAAAAGTGATTCCTCACGGACCACATTCATTTGGTCGATTTTGGTTGAACATGGGTCGGTAAAAGACTGCACGGCTTCATAGGCAATTTCATATGGACTCAAAGGCATAGCATCACCAAATGAGTCTATCTCAGATTCAGAAGGAACAATACAAGGATCATCATAAACAATGGTGTCTGATGTAATCATATGAATGGATGCAAACGAAGACAATGCGTTGATTGGAGGAAAAGGAAAAGTTCCCAGTAAACCGGCATCTTTAACTAATCCTACTCCAACATCCTTATATGGGATAGTCGTTTTACCAACATGCTGAATACTCTCTGAAGAGGCTGGGTCGGATGAAAAGTAAGCCAGCTAGTCTATTGTTACGATCTTTCCATTATGTGGGAACTTTATTACTCGGAAGACCGATGAAACGACCGCTGTCATAGCGTAAGACCAACTTCGACCCAAGAGAAGGTTGTAGTCTAGAGGGGCATCAACCACCTCCACATCTAGACTAACGGTTTTTCCTTCAACCCCTATAGGCAAATCTTGTAGAATGCCAAAAGGATGAAACCCACGGCCATCAAAGGCCTTAAGAATTGTCGGGGATTGATTTAGTGAAGGAGAACCAAGCGATCTCCAACACTGTATCGACATAATACACGTCGAAGCTCCCTCATCAATTACAGTCCGATGAATAGGCTTGTTTTTTACTATCACTGGGATCTGGAAAGCCATTTGATGAGGAAAACGTGGTGTACTATTTTCTAGATCAAAGATTATTAGGTTCGGGTCCTGAACATCAACAGCTCCTATAGCCGACAAAAGTAATTTACGCTGTGCTGGGCATGATTGCAGCACTTCCAAAGCCGACATTGCTGAGGGTGAAACAGCTAAGTCCTCAACAATGTTATAATTCTGGGCCGCTCTCGCATGTGGATTGAAAGCAGAATTTCGAAGTATACCCTTGGCGGGCGATTTGATTACCAAGTCTGGATTAGGCTTCTCGATTTGCAGTGGATCGGAACCGGGAGCTGAGGTTGATGGATTAGAATGAGAAGATTCTGCTTCTTTGCCATCAACAGGACTTTTACTACCATAATCTTGCGATCGAGTCGCAATCCTTACATGGGACATCATCAATATGGGTTCTTCACTGGCACTCGAGGAAGAACCTATCATCTTACTATCCTGCTTTGGAAATGGATCCTTCAAAACAACAGGAGTTTGGGAACCTTTGACGATTTTCGCAACCTCTGCTCGATGAGGGTAGTCTCTTGTAAAGTGTTCCTCTTCACAAATAAGACATGGATAACGTGGTTTGTGCTTTTCGTCATTGGTTTCCGATTTTTCAGATTTTTCTTTTGAATTTTTGTCTGCTTTATTCTTCTTCTTCCCTTTCTTCTTTCCACCGGTTTTTGATTTAGCTGTAGATGACTCTACAGCATGAATATTAGCGGAAACCTCAGCAGAAGAATCTCCTGTCGGGGAATCAGGCAAGGTTATGATAGGAGAAGAATTCTTGGAAGATTTCTTCTTGCTTTTAGTGTTCACCGTACCAATCATACCATCAGCGGCATGAGATCCCGAAGGAGCAACAGCGATTTGATTTGACTTGGGAAGATCTGGGATCTTTTCGTGTAACGTACCTGACTGAGTATAAACTAAGTCAAGGTACTATGCTCGAGCAATCACTTGCTCCTCAGTAACTACTCCGGCCTTAGCTACGTCTTCAGTAATCTTCGGTAACAATGATTTAACAAACCATTCAGCTAAGATATGGTCTGGGATAAAAACTTTCACTAACCGCCTTCGACGTCTCCATTCATGAATATGATCGGAAATATAAGTGGACGTTGATTGATTTAATGAAGTTAGTAACTCCGTGCCATTATCATATCTGACCGGCAACTGAAAATGAGTTAAAAACGAGGTAGCTAACTGGCTAAAATTATAAAAAGAGGCCCGTGGTAACTCAATATACCACTTGGCCGCAAGACCAATGAGAGTGCGCTGGAAAAGACGTAAGCGGATCGAATCATCCGAGATGGAATTAGAGGCACACCAGAGGTGGTAAGTCATCACATGATTTGACGGGTCCTCTCCAGATTTACCTTCGAACTTGGGAATGTCACTGGGCAACTTATTCGGCATTGGCGGCCAAAACGGAAGATAATTAATTGGATCGTTCGTTAGGCGCGACAAGTCTGGTAAGTCCAAAGTTGCGATAAACGGTAGCTGCCGATTAGGATCCCTAAAACTCTGGGTCATGAGATTAGTCCCAGGAGGAGGATATCCAGGATAACTAGGAATAGGAATTGCGTTCGGGATATTGTATCCTCCTGGAAAACCAGGATTAACCGGACCGTACTGGGGTTGTTGTGGTTGTTGATAAGTGTACCCAGGATACGGTTGATACTGGTAAACTGGCTGCTGGACAGCAGGACCGAATTGGTACTGTCCCTGGTACGGTTGATAAGTGAATTGTGGTTGACTAGTGACAACCGTACTCAAACCAGGTTGTCCTACAGGCATCTGAACTGTAGTTTGAATCGTGGATCCAGATGATGGTAAAGATGTCTGAGGAGTAGATACAGGAACAGTAGAAACCGGAGCTGTTGATACTCCAGAAGTAAGTGGGGTAGATTGAACAGATGTTGTGGCAGTTGCAGCAGTCATTTGAGATGGAGTACGAGGCGAAATAGGCCCAGACTGAGAAACTACCGAAGGTACAGAAGTTTGAATATTAGACTGGACTGGTTGCTGGGGTGAACCAGAAACTAAGGGTTGTCCAGTTTGAGATGACAACTGTACATTTGGCTGCAACACCTATTGAATTTGCGATGGATCCCACACTATGTTTATTCTGGGGTACTGACCCATAACAGGTTGAGAATATTGAGATCCAAAACTGGGTTGAGGGTAGGATTGATAATTGAAAGGTACATTTCCCGTTCCTTGAACATAAGATTGACCTTGGGGTGGTTGGAAACCTTGGTTCAAGTACTGACCTTGGGGTAGATACCCTTGAGGCATGTACTGATACTGGGGTTGACCTTGAGGTATAAATTGATACTGGGGTTGACCTTGGGGTACATACTGAGTCTGGGATTGACCTTGAGGAATGTATTGTACCATAGGCACGTACTGTCCTTGAGGTTGCCCCATAAATGCAAATTGTGTACCTTGAGGTTGCCCCCCAGGCGTTAATTGAGGCTGCCCCCCAGGCGGTAACTGGCCACCTTGAGGTTGAGAATTGGGAATAGAACCTGACATCATAAGAATGCCTTCTACGCTCAATGGCTTTGCACCATTGCTTCCAGTGAATAACCCATGTTCAATGGGTTGAGGAGATGCTCCCGAAAAAGTACCAGAAAGTGACTGATACCTAGAGGGAACAGAAGGACCACCGTACAAAAAAGATTCAGGTGATTGAGTAAACATGGACGACTGACCTGACATATTTACGGGAGTATAAAAACCCCTAGGTGGATAAGGAGCACGAGGTGGTGAAAAACTTAACCCTGAGTTGTCCAAATAATTAGTTAAAGAAAGATACCAAGTAGTACTTCTAGGTGGACTGTAAAAAATTGATTCACGCTCCCTTAGATCAATAGTAGGTTGATTTTCAGGGATAGGGATGCCTATTTCTTCTTCCGGATCAAGTTCTTCAATAGCTATCAAACCAGAAGGAAGATTTTCGGTAATTACTCTTTCTACCCTAGGTGAATTAGGAGCACTAGAAGTTAGAGAGACTAACCCCGATGTTGGTGTAACAGGTTCAGATATCTCAGGTTCTTCGCCTATATCACTAGTAGATGAAAAGCTACCAACAAGTTCGGAAACCGAAATAGCTTCAGGATTATAACCTGTTTCTAGAGTTTGGTAATCAGGATGAACAACCAACGAAGACTCTCCTTCTTCAGGTGACCCTACTTTACTGCCACTAGGAGTTACGAGGACTTTCAAACCTTCGTAATGACCCAGGACGTCTTCAGGAGGTTGGCCCCGAAGTCTACGGGACTTCCTCAACAAATCGGCCACGGTTACAACCTCAGGAGACTGGCCCCGAAGTCTACGGGACTGTCTTGGTAATTCAGCCACAGCTAAAAACTTTTAACTACTGCACACGCAAACAAAGTAAAATCTCAAAGTAAACCGCCTAAAGTCTCTAAAGAACCAAACAAATTTGAATCACACGCCTAAAGAATCTAGGGCGTCAAACCACACACAAACAGTAACTTTCCGGACCAAAAACACTAGTTGGTGATGAAATCCAACATTGCAGAATTCAGTACAGAAATGGCGGGTGGAACAGTTACCCCGGCAACCTGCTTAATGAATAGACTGGACCAAGTTCCTCCACTTTAACCATCTCGAGTGAAGTGAACCCCCCAGAAAATCCAAGTGAGTCTAGCCGACGTCTGTTCCAGGTACAATGGGATCTTCCCTCCACTGTCACCTTAGGAAGAATCCTAAAGATAATAGTCACTAAGATCACCAACAGCAACAAATATACCTGGGGGAACAGTCTATGATCCGATACACATGCAAGGGCAGAGTAACAAGCTCAATCCCCTTGCCGGCTCCTTGACAATAATCCAAGGTTTACCGACAAGTGACCCCAGGCTCCTCGACAATGGTTAATCCGAGGTTTACCGTTTGTAGTACGTGCATATCTGGCATCGTTCCCAATGAAGGAGGATTGATTCCCTCACTGGTTCGGACACGATCTTGTGCTTCTCCTTTAAGAGGAGCTTTCCCAGAGCATAAATGTAACTATTGGATTTATCCTACTGCAAGATAAGCTACTTGTTTGGTTTTACTGTCTTGGAGAGTTAATTACTCTCCTACTCCAAGACACTAGCCTGATCTATATTGGTGTATCAAAGCCCTAGTAAATAAAAAGTTACTAAGTGAATTTTACTCTAAGCGTTAATTTTTATGGCTTTTCTTTAGGACAAAAGGTAGCGGAGATGAAACCTATGATGTGTAGACTCGACTCAAATCCACAAAAGAGATGCACCTAGGATGAAAAAAAACAATCTTTCCTTTTCAATGAATTCCCTAGCTAAGAGAGTTGGAGAATGCAACATTTATAAAGACAACTTTCTTGGCAATGAAAATCAAAGAAACAATCTCTTTATCTTTTCCAAAGTACACAACACAAGACCACTAATTATTTCACGAAAACTTCCATTCTCTCTTCAAAGACTTCAAACGCTAGTAAAACAAACTTTCTTCAAAAGAGATTTTGTATTTTTCATATTTCAAACAAAGCATGTAAAACTACTTAACAAAAATCAATTTTAAGACCTATGAAAATCTAAGACCTATTTTCAAGACCTATGAAAATATAAAAGCAAATCTAATGAGATAAAAGCCTACAAAATATAATTCTAGGATGTTTTACTCGGTTACAATTCAACCAACGACTAATTCATGCAGAATCATAAATCAGTCAAAAACAAAAATAAAAAGTTTTTGTTCTTTTTCTTAAGAATGAAATTCACAGCTTAACAAACAAGCCTTCTCGAGATTCCGCAAAGAGACAACACAACGGTAGGTTTCTCACAAAGGTGGATTTTATGAATGGTCTAACTCCTAAGAATACTGAAAAGACCAAGGATATCCAAGGTTTTTACAACTTCTAAAGCCAGAGTCACTACAAGACCAATACAAAAATCAAACCTAGGGCTAGAATTTCTATGAACTTCACTAAAACCCTTGACGCTAATGAAACAAGCCTAGATGAAAGCTTCTGACAGGTAACCAGTGGATCTGGGCAGCAACAAACAAGCTATAAACAAAATCTAATAGGTAAAAAAGGAAAAAATTGAAATTTTCTAAACTTTTGACAGGGTACGCAGGCAGCCTGTTTGCACAGGTGCGGCCACGCTCTGTGTACAAAGTAGAAGTGTGTACAGGTATGCATTGTGCTTAACTCAGAGGGTGCGTACTTCTCTCAAAAACAAGAAAAAGAAAAAACTAACTCAATCCTAAGCTATTCCACCCAAATTCACAGTCAATCAGTCAAAAAACAGAAAGAAATCAACTTTTCTCAAATCAAAGTATCAATCAAAAGAGAAATCAATCAAATCCATTGATTCCCCAGCGGAGTTGCCATTTTGTCATGCAGAAAGAGTCAATTTTGCGGACAAAACCGACCTCCCTAGAAACTAAGGCGTTTTCTAGTGACAAACAAAACAATCAAGCACTATCTTTCCCTAAATATGCATTTAAAATAAAAGCAACCAGGTGTTTAAGGCTTACCTTTAGTCCAACGCTGTTTGTAGCAGCCAAGCCTCTTCGATCCAGATGAGCTCCTTCTCCTTGAAGCCTGCATTCACTAACAAGAAAACGATTACATAGCACCTGAATAACTCATATAATAAAACATATTCATCATAAAGACCAAGGAGTTTATGAAACAAATTATATATAACAACTTGTTGAGAAAAATGAACTTAATTGTATTAATTGGAAACAAGAGAAACCTTACAACCAGTGCCTTGGTGTTGTGCAGGTCCCTCCCAGGGTCCAGCAAGAGTTCTCCTCTACTTTGATCAGCTCACCCACTTCCAAATGAAGCTAAGAAAGGATTGGGATCTCTCCTCTCAAGCTCTATAAGGGAGTCCTAATTTCAGCAGCATCTACCCTTAGGAATGTTCAGCTTTCAACCTCCCCTCCCTCTGGCCCAATGCCTGTATTTATAATGCTTTGGAGGAAGTTAAACAGCTCCACCATCAATGGGATAAGCTCCTCTTTCAAAGGGATAGCTCCCCTCTTCATGGGATAAGTTCCTCTTTCATTGGGATGCATGAACCATCTGGAGGCGCTCAATCCACGTCAAACCATCTCCTAGAATGCTCTAGAATCGACTGCAAGTAAGTTTTTTGAAGTAAAACTTGCGCCTTTTGACTTTTACAGGGGTACGCACCCACCCCTTTACAAACAGAGCGTACAAGTACGCAGGTATTATGTACTTGAGGTGCAGGTACGCAGGTAAAAGTAAGAGAAAGTGCGTAACTAGAGTTATATTGACTTTTTGAAGGCTTTCTCTCTTTTTTGGAGTTTGACATGAGGAGCAGAGGTATAAGACTTGCCAAGGAGGACAGTATGGTTATTGATGGAGCCATACTGACTGCAAATAGTCATGGTGACAAATTTTAGTGTAACATATACGATTGTCTCTTAACATAAGGAAATGAATTTTTGTAACTCCCATTGGAATGCTGCTAGGTTACGTCATCTCAAAATATGGAATTAAATTTGATATGGTGAAAATAAAAGTAATCCTAACCTTGAAACCCCAAGTTAACCAGAAGCAGATTAAAATAATTCTAGGACACACATGGTATTATGGAATATTCATTCGACTCCTACATAACATTTCCAATTGATGAAATCCTAAAAAAAGATGTTCCCTTTGTTTGGTCCAATGAATGTGATGAATCGTTTCAATTATTAAAGAAGAAATTGGTTGAAGCGCCAATTCTTAAATTCCTAGATTGGTCTAAGCAATTTAACGTTCACGTTGATGCGTCAAATGTGGCAGTGGGGGAAATCTTAGTGCAACCAGACAAAGCATTAATAGATCACCCAAATTCTTACGCTAGTCATAAAGTTAATGAAGAAGAAAGAAACTATTAATGATAGAGTGTGAAGCCTTAGCAATGGTATTTGCTCTAAAAAAATTCTAGCATTACCTTTTGGAAAATCCTTTTATATTTTATACAGATAATCAAGATTTAAAATACCTTGTTAGCAGACCTGTGCACCAAGGACTGATTTTCCGATGGCTACTGGTATTATAAGAATTCAAATTTGAAGTTGTCGTTCGATCAAGAAAAAAATGTTGGACCCGATCATTTATCACAATTAGAATCACAGGATGAACCGACAGAGATCGACGATTATCTTCATGACACACCTATTCAAGGTTGAACCAGTCCTTGCCAAAGTAGTCAAAATAATAGATTTTCTCCACAAAGGTAAACCACCAAAAGGTTTAACAGAAAAAAAAGAAAAATATTCTAGCAATTAAAGAAATTCCAAACACATTAATAAATGACCAACTCTATAAACTAGGAATTGATGAAGTACTACAGAGGTGTGTTCTTGAAGACGAAAAAGAAGCCATTATTGAAGAAGCCCACAAAGGAGGATCTGGAGGACACTACCAAGGAGACATGACTTCTCACAAAATAATGCATGCTGGTTTGTGGTGGCCGACCATATTTCGTGATTGTCGACATTGTGTACAAAAAAGTGACATATGCCAGAGAACCATTCGACCACTTCTGAAACATCAAATGTCGTTGCACTCTATTTTCCCATCCTTACCATTAGAAATATGGGGGATCAAATTTGTCGGTCTATTCCCTAAGAGAGAAAAGCGAACATGTGTAAAGTACATCATCACTACAGTAGAATATGTAACGAAATTGGCTGAAGCAAAACCGGTAGTATCATGCACTATGGAAGTTGTAGCCAACTTTATATGTGAAAACATATTAACGTGTTTTGGCTACCCCTTGGTGATCCAGATTCTCTTAGCCACCAAAATTAGCCAAGATATTTTACTTCTATGATGTTAGCAGAATTGCATGTAAAAGAGTATGAAAAACCACATCTATATACTTTAAAGAAGAGGAAATATAAAGGTAACCATCAAATCAAAGAACACACACAACTTGATAATAGAGTTCGTCTAGTGTAGACTACATCTGTGGGCCCGATGTCAAGAGTGGGGACGCCACTTCATTAAATGTTGCAATATGATGACGAGTACATGATGTATTCTTTATCAATGCAAGGATGAACTGCTTTTACTAGAGTGGCATGTCTCTCCACAAAACGTTCTCCTATAAGAACTCTCACTCATTTAAGCTCTCCTTTAGCATGATAAAATACCAAAATCTCACATGAAGCGTCATATAAGGATCCTCCAACAAAGTGGAAAACAAGGATCTGGGGATGGTATGAAAATTCACACCTATGCTGAATTAACAAACTACACAGTTGAATTCTTGGCTAAAAATCATTAAATATGACTGTACACTTGACCCCCTTCTACTTCGATCAAAATATGGATCCTCAAGAATCTCAAATATTCCTTCCTGGTGGATTGATTGGAATTTGGTTGCTCAGATGACAAATCTGACCTCACCACTGTGCTCCTTGCAAAAAACTGGTCCAAATGAGTATAAACTCAACATATTTATGACGCCTTCAAGATCCCACCCCTAGGAAATCTTAAAGATTCCTCATAGACTATATTCTTTGAAATATTCCCTAACATATTCTCTAATAATATTCCTAGAATCTTCCTGAGATTCATGTCTTTATTGGCATGTTTGTGCCCTCATCTCTTATGTATTCTCCATGGTTCCCTTTGAATCATTTGAATGGAATTTTATAAAAAAGTGTGAAGGTGAAGAAGACAAAGTGTGTGGTTGGCACAACGGTTGGCATAGTCATATTAAGTTACTTTCTTTTGGGGAGGTTTTGGGTTCAAAACCCATGGACTCCTATTTTTTCTTTAATATGGTTTTAAAGCCCTTTTTTTGTTTTAATATAATTTTCAAACTATATAATATATGGAAATCGTATGTCCATATTGTAGCGACTCCCAAAAACATGAGAATAAGACAAAAATGGAAGTTGCACTATGCTAAGGCCACTTGGGACTAATTTGAGGTTTCATGTGGCACCATGCGTTTGGGCCATGTGATAGGCTCTCATTGGTCCACATCATATGCCACTTCTGCCACTTACTTGCCATGTGTCGACTTGTGGTGCTACCACATTTGCTTGTGGGACTACTTGGTTTGATGACTGCTCTACCACATTAGCTATGTGGGTCCCACTAGGCCTGCTAACTTTGATGCCACGTGTCATCTATATGGCCTGCCACGTGGTAGAATGTTGACTTTGACTTTGACTTTTTCCCAGTTTTACTGAAACTTTGACTTAGCATAAATTTCACATACGAACTCAGATTGAGGTGTCCTTTACGCCATTGGAATAAGGAAGATGAGCTCTACGCTCTGGTCTTATTTTCAGTGAAATCTAAAGACTTTGATTTTTAAGCCTTTCTGGAGCCATCTAGGTCATTCCTCCTCACTGAGGAGCTTTTGGTCCTCCAAAAGCATGAACACTATCCGCAATCTATTGTACTCCCTCGTCTACACAAAAAATTCTCTAACAGACCACACTTCCTTGTCCTTCACCTTTTCTCTTTGAAGCCATAAGTGATGAACTGACACTTGTACCTTATGCAAAATTGTAGTACAATTTTACAAAATACATGTTCCCTTATAAGACGAAACATGAACCAAGAACTTGCCAAGAGTTTATAATACAAACTCTTTGGTCAAGTTTAAATCAGAATCATAACAGAAACAAACACCCAAACTATCAACAAAAAGGTCAAAAAGATCACTATGTTGCATTCATAAGTGATGGAAAACACTTCATCACTTTTACAAATATATCACAACATGTGATTTACAAAATGCAACCATCTAAAAGCATCTCTCAAAGTGAACAGGTCATTTCCCTGTGCCTGGTTTACATGTTGAGCAACTTCACCAGCTGGTTCCTTCATAGGTGCTTTTTGGTCATGAAGTATTTGACATGTGGCTCTATAATGTCCATCCTTGTTGTAGTGACTGCAATTATTATTTCTCCTCCAAACTTTTCAAGCATTCTTTGAACACTTTCTCCTAATGAGGAGAACTTCCTGTGGAATCCTCACTATCACTGGGATGTTATGATGTGCACCCATCATCCATCATTGATTGGTCACTGGTTGCCTTGGAGTATTCTCCAACCTCCTTTCTAACATATCCAATTCCTACATAGCGGGGCAATTCCTCCACTTTGATGGGATTCAAAATGCCCTGGCCATTAAGAATCAAAACCCAATTTGATAGGTCCATCTTCTACAATCCCAATAGCTGCAATCTTCCTCTCATCACCTCAGTCTAATCCTAGGTCAATTGGTCCAACACCTGCAAATTATGTAACTTTGATCTTCTCATTATCCTCCAATTCATATTCTTGGTCTTATTCCACAGTTGAAACTATGTTTTGCTTCTTCTTCCTGCCACTCCTCTTTGGCCTCAATTATGGATGTAGTTTCCAACAATGTTTGCCATCATGCCTTCTTTCTCACAATGAGTACAAGAGGGCTTTGCTTCTTTCCTCTTAGTTGTTTTTTCCCTCTTTGCACAGTCATCTTGCTCATGATTTCCCCTGCTTTCAAGATGTACATCCTTCACATTAGCTTCATTAAGAGTTTTAGGTTCAAATAGTAATAATGAGTGACACAAATAACCATGCAATGAGCCAATGTATGTCATCAACGTTTTAGGAGAGTCTAATGGAACATTCAATGCTAATGCTTGTTTCCTAAACTATTTGTAAAATTTTGAACATTTTGACCTTTACTTTATTTCAAATGTCGCCATTCCATCATGACCTTATGCCTATAGCCCAATGGGTAAAATTGTCCTCTTAAATTAGAAACAAACTCATACCAAGATGAAAGAAGTTTACGACTACTCTTACCACATTTTTGTAGCTTGTTTTCCCACCATACCATAGAAATGGCACTCAATTGAAGGGATGTTAACTGAATCTTGGGCTCATCCTCTTTGATTCATTATATGCGGAAATATAATTCAACCTATCAGATCTAGTTATCTAGCTTTTCTGCATTAGATTCTCCACTAAACACAAGAAAATCAAACTTGAAATCCGACTTGAAAAAAGGTTTTTTGTGAGATTTTCTACTTTTAGGATGATGAGAAGATGAGGAAGAAGTGGAGCATTCAGTAGCAAATGGAAAGGGATGTTCAGGAGTATCTTCTCCACTCCTTCATGATTTATCGAGGCATGATCATCTGGTCCTTATTTCTTCTCTAGTTTTACCATTGTTTTCTCATACTCTAAAAACAATTTGTCCACTTTTTCTGCCATGGTGTAGAAGGCCTTGTGATAATTTCACTCTTCCTCCAACCGAGCATTTTCGTCTTCCATTTTCCTTCTTAGTGTTGCACGCCCAACTTCTGGATCAAAGGAATTAAAGTTTTCCTTCACCTCTTTGGATATTTTTCGTGGTTATCATACACTTGCAACTCACATCAACAAGAAGACCGATCTGATACCAAACTTGATCTGGATTCTCTTAGCTACTAGAATTAACCAAGATCTTTTACTTCTGTGATGTTAGCAGAATTTCATGTGAAAGAGTACGAAAAACCACGTGTATACTTTACAGAGGAAACGAAAGGTAATCATCAAATCAAAGAACACACACAACTTGATAATGGGGTTCATCTAGTGTAGACTACATCTTTGGGCCCGGTATCAAGAATGGGGAGGTTGCTTCATTAAATGTTGCAAGATGATGATGAGTATACGACTTGTTCTTCGTCAATATAAGGATGAAACCCTTTTACCAGAGTGACATGTCTCTCCACAAGTCTTTCTCCTATAAGAACTCTCACTCATATAAGCTCTCCTTTAGCATGACAAAATACCAAACTATCACATGAAGTGGCATACAAGGATCCTCCAACAAAGTGGCAAACGAGGATCTCAACATAAAAACATCATCTCAGTAAAAATTAAGAGAGACATTGTATCAATGCATGTTATATCTCCACTTCCATGAATGGCTTGAAAATTCACACCTTTGTTGAAGTAACAGACTACACAGTTGAATTCCTGGCAAAATCATGAAATCTAACTGTAAACTTGACCCCCTTCTGCTTCAGTCAATAAATGGATCCATGAGAATCTCAAAGATTCCCCAAAGATTCATTCCCTTGGGTTGAATGGAATTTGGTTGCTCATGTGACAAATTTGACCTCACCACTGTGCTCCTTGCGAAAAATGGTTCAAATGAGTATAAAATTGACATATTTCTGACACCTTCAAAAATTTTCCCCCAGGGAATCTTAAAAATTCCTCAAAGATTCCTCATAGAGAATATTCTTTGAAATATTCCATAACATATGCTCTAACAATATTCCTAGAATCTTCTTGAGATTCATGTCTTCATTGGCCTGTCTGTGCTCTCATCTCTTATGTATTCTCCATGGTTCCCTTTGAACCATTTGAATGGAATTTTATAACAAAGTTTAAGGGTGAATAAGATAAAGTGTGTGGTTGGCACAATGGTTGGCATAGTCATATTAAGCTACTTGTTTTTGGGGAGGTTTTGAGTTTAAAACCCATGGACTCCTCATTTTTCTTTAATATGGTTTTAAAGTCCAATTTTGGTTTTAATATAGTTTTCAAACTATTAATAGCTAACTAACCATCATGATATTAACTATTTAATAAATAAATAATAAATAAAATTAACTATTAAAGTTATTACATTTTTGTTTTTTTATTCTTTTTAATTTTCTAACATTAGCAAAAATAAGTTATAAGTATAACTGACATAATAGTCAGCACATCAATAAAAACCATTCCACATATAACGATATAATCACACAAGTAGACTCAATGGAGCGTGAGGATGACCTACGCAATATTTTAAGAGCATAACAGAGTTCAAAGCGACACCAATGCCAAGAAGATCAAAATGAAAGGCATAGACCGAAGGACCGACCTATACATTGCAAAAACCAATCGACGGATCAGACTCACAGTGTATGATTCCACAGATCATTAAATTTAGAAGGAAACAATGACCAATTATAGGAGAGAAGTTCGCGAAACTCGACATCGCAAAAATTCAGTGTACATGAACCCGACTGAGAAAGTCACAAAAGACAAAAAGGTGGATTTACAAATCAAGGCAATCAAGTACGACTGTCATCTTCTGACACATCCCATGCCTCACACATATCAACATCGTTAGATAGCAAACAAGGTTCATTTCAAGATTCTGAGCATTTACTACCCACTCCACCAGAAAATTGGTGAACTCATCCCATGCACACACTGAATAATAGCCAATAGATTACATGAAAATTAAAGAGATGTCCTGAGGGATCACAACAAAATGATAATGATGGCGTATTTAACACCACCTCTATAAAAATCAAGAAATGTCGTAGATTTCTAAAAATCTTTCCAGAAATTCCAAGCAACTTTCCTTTTGACTTGGAAGACATTCCAGATATTCCAAGTCCTATAATCTCTATAAGAGGAAGAAAAAGTTACAATCTAACCCATAACCAAAGATCAGTTTGATCCTGCTGGAAAAACAAAACTAGAAGTTCGTTTTCACAACATCCGCAAGGTGAAGGTCAAAGAACCCGCATGGGAAAAACATTATGATTCCTATCTAAAATGGGCTAAGACTAGAAATCAATGGAATTCATAGATAAAAAACTTAGGGAAAGTGGGAATACATGAAATTCTTGGCCCCCCATTGGTTGCATATCTTCAAGGAATGTAGGAAGAAGTCACTAAGTAACTAGTGAGCAACTATCACTATGGAAGATTGTGGCTAGACCAACCACTTTTTATTTCCATCACAACTATCCATATAACCATAGCACTTCCATACAATGGACCTAAGGTATCGACTATAGGTTACATGACTCACTATCTTAAAAAACTTGTTGGAGGAGTCTCTGGGAAAAACTTGAGAGGATTGGTGACTAGCCAAGTGCAAGGCCCCTTAGCAAGATGGGTTTGCACGATTGTTGCTTTGTGTATGACTTCGGAGGTTTGAGCTTCAGATGTCAAGCTCACCATGCTAGAATCTATCAGTGAAATAGCACAATATCGAGCTTAGTATAATTGGGGAGATCATGTGGTTGACTTACTTAAAACTAATTGCCAAGACTGTCAGAACTCTAGTAATTCCATATAAGTTCTTCTCTGTTGATATGGATTGTGATGAGGGTGCACCCACTAGTTGGGGAAGCCTATTTTACAAAGAAATATGCACCCATGATGAATAATCTCAAAATTTTCTCTAGTGGTTGGTGAGGGGAGTTGCAGACACTTGGCCCAAGTGAAATTTTTAGGAACTAGCTCATGAATATTAAAAATATTTCTAATAAGTGGATAATTCCCCAACTTGTTCATCGTGCCCTACCCCCATCCTATCATATTCAATTAGGCCCTAACTACACTAAAGTATGGTACAATAATTCCCTTGAAATCGACCCCCAGGAACTCCCCTACCAACCAACAACAGAACAAATATTTGGTGAGTTATGTCGACAATCTAATACTAAATATCCCATTCCACTTTCTGTTTTCAAGCCGACCCATGACATCATTACACCTATGAAAGATGATAAATTTGAGGAGGAATTTCAGGCCAATATTTACCTAAAACCCTTTAAATTTGATTTATCAGTGCCCTTACCTGAGCCTTCACATAAGTCCGCTCGCAAAGTGCATATCATCCCTAAGTCTAACCATTCCAAAGCTAAACCATACCAGTGGAGCAAAAATTGGATAAAGCTCTTAAAGATCTGGAGCCTCCACAAACAACTTTCAAAATTCTCACTAAGCATAGAACTCCATCCATCAGAACACGAATTTGAGTAGGGATTTACTTGCTGAGAATATTGATAAAAAATAGATGAATTACTCTAGAAAGGCAAGCATGATATTAAGTAGGCAAGTCAATCTCCCAAATTTCCTAATATTGACATAACCAAGGATACCCTTGTTAATTCCTCAACCCCAATTGATGAAGAAATCAACCACACTAACCAGGAGCACTCTGACAAGGAGCAGTCTGAGAAAGAGGAGTTGGATAAACAAAACTATGATAAATAATACTCTGACAAGAGAAATCTAATGAATAAAAGTTAGGAGAATATTGGTATGATAGAGATTGGGAAGAGAAGTAGCAAGTCAAACAAGGTCAGTCAAATCGTAACCAGATAGAAAAATCCTAGTCATAAAAAACTAGTTGGAGGAAAATCAATCAAATATCTAGAGCAACTTTGGACCTACTTCTAAATATAACTCGTCGGAATAAAATCAGTCAAATGACAATCAAAGAGCTCAACCAGCAAGCAAACCATGGTTTTACTAAGTCGCAATAACAAAATGTAGGAAGAGTATATGTCATTAATACAACACTAGAAACTAATCCAGGTACTACTAATTTTCTGACTACTAAAGTTAATACAAATTCAGCTACAAAAACCACTTCAGCAGCCAAGGACAAGAAGAAGCATGTCAACATCTCTACTAACTATGATGTGATTAAGCTTATGAGTGCTAGAATCATCATAACTTTCTCTTCAAGAATTGGATTGAAATTTCGTAAAAGTGACAAAAAGAGAATGGATTGTAGTTTCTCGTGTATCAATTTTAGGGCCGAAGGTTAAAACAATGACATGTGGCATTATGTATAAGTTCACTCTACTAGAACCTTCAATAATCAGGTCATTGTGAGAGATTAGACATAATATTACCTTGAATAATCCAATTGTGGTCTGGCTTATGGCGATGGAAAGAAGACTCAGAGGGATACCATAGGAAGGAATTTCAAACCTTGAAGATCTGAAATTACAAAGTTAAAACTTTTTAAAGATCGAGCTCCTCAAAGCAAGAAAAATATGTGTATTTTTAAAAAGAATTGCATAACTTTTGTTTGAAAATTCAGTTTGAAGTGATTCCAAGGGCATAAGCACATATATCAGTATTTGGTTCTAAATTGCCTCCCAAACAAAAAAATTCAACACCGATTAACCCATCAGAAAGATCTACTATGACGCATGAAGAGGAAGAATTGCAACATGATATATCAAAATTACACATGAAGTCCAAAAAATTTCACTCTCACAAAGAGCAACCAAAGATGAACTAAAAGGGGGCACGAATGATTTAAAATCATAAATAAAATGTGACATGGATGGTATAAAATGAAAAATGGAGGTTTTTAAAGTAGACATGGATGCGATGAATGTCAAGTTGGAAGGGTTGATAAAGTTGTTGCAAGAAAGGCTTCTAGGTGGTGATAAGGTAATCCATGAAAATCATGATGAGGACAAAAGGAATATGAATTATGATTTTAGAGACTCCAATGCGGGGTTTTAGAACCACCACATTCCAAAGATAGATATGAGGAAGTTTAATGGCAAGGATATCGTAACATGGATACTACAAATGGAGCAATATTTTGATCTACATGATGTGCAACCCTCACAAAAGGTATGTATTGCATCTTTATATTTAGAACCCAATAACTTTGTATGGTATAGATGGATTTGTTCTCATTAAACCACTTGTCACCCTCAATTTTTACGGAGGAAATGATAGCACATTATGAATATACAAATAGAAACACATTCTTTAGCCAATTAATAAATATCAAACAAAAGGGTTCAATGGTAGAGCACATTGATGACTTCAAAAAATTGAATATTAGGGTAACCAATATTCCTGAGGAGCATAGGAATGATGTATTCATAAGTACTTTAAAAGGTAACATCGAACATGAGGTTCACCTTTAGGAACTTGATTCATTGGAAAAGGCATTCAGGGTGGGAAGAAAATTTGAAAGATAAATTATGGCAAAAAGGAAGTATACCACTCACAAATATAAAGATGGAAGTGTTGCTAATCTTAGTCTTCCACAACCTACAAGGTTGACACCGCAACAATTGGAGGAAAAAAGAGTAAAAGGGCTTTGTTACAGTTGTGATAGCAAATATACTAAAGGTCATAAGTGTGCTGAGAAGAAATTATTCTACATAGATTATGGAGAGGAGGAAGAAAAGGAACAAAAGACATCAAAAGAGGACAATATACACAAGGAACCAACCCCATAGAAAGAAAAAACGAATCTGACCATATCTTGTAATGCATTGGTAGGAATTACCACTCCTTAAACTCTTAAGATAGAAGGATATATCAAGAATAAAGAGGTAATAGTTTTGATTGATTCGAGTAGTACCCATAATTTTATTTATTGAAAGATAGCTAAGGAATTTAATTGCTTCTTATATCCAACAGTATAGTTACAACCGAATTGTTGATGTTGTACTAGGAGTCCAATGGTTACAATCTTTGGGGAAGATAACTTTCAATTTTCAAGAAATGTTCTTGAAATTTTATTGGGAAGGGAAGGAAGTTGAATTAAGGGGTATAATAGGGAAACCAGGAAAGATAATCAACTCTAATGGCATGAAAAATCTTTCGAAGAAAGAACAATGGGGCTTAATTGAACAATTATGCTCACTAGAGGTTCAAACATTGAAATCATCTATTTCTCCAAATCTCCAAAAAGTCTTCGACAATCATTCAAAGGTGTTTGAGACTCCCAAAGGCCTCCCACCTATTCATGATCATGATCATGATATTCATTTAATTACAGGAAGTGTTCCTCCAAACATCAAGCCTTATAGATATCCTTATTTCCTAAAGAGTGAAATTGAATGTATGGTTGCAGAAATTCTAGAGGCTGGTATAATTCAACCTAGTCAAAGTTCTTTCTCTGCTCCAGTAGTATTGGTGCACAAGAAGGATGGATCATGGCGCATGTGTCTAAATTATAGGGATCTCAAAAAGCTCACTATTAAAGATAAATTTCCCATTCATGAATTGTTGGATGAATTATATGAGAAATTTACTTCACCAAGCTCAATCTTCATTCAGGATATCATCAAACTAGAATAAAGACTGAAGATATTCTAAAAACAACATTCAAAACTCATGAGGGTCATTATGAATTTTTGGTCATGCCTTTTTTCCTTACTAATGCACCTTCCACATTTCAAGTTTTGATGAATTCCATTTTCAAAACGTTCCTTAGAAAATTTGTGTTGGTATTTATGATGATATACTAATATACAAGTCTTGGAAGGATCATGTTCAACATGTTGACAGGGTGCCCAAATTATTGGAGAAGAAACAATTATATGCAAAAACCTCCAAATATTTCCTTGGAGTGCAATAGGTGGAATATTTGGGTCATATTGTATCTCATGAGGGTGTTCAGGTAGACCCTAACAGTATTAAATCCATTAAGGAATGGAAAATACCCACAACCATAAAGCATATTCGAGGATTTCTCGGGTTAACAGGGCATTATCACGAGTTTGTTAAGAATTATGGGAGAATAGTGGCACCTCTAACATCCTTACTAAAGAAAGATGCATTTTCTTGAGCTCCAAAAGAAACAAAGTCCTTTGAACATCTTAAAGAGGCAATGTGCCAAGCACCCATCTTAGCTACGCCAAAATTCACAAATTTTTTTATTGTGGAATGTGATTCCTCATGAAATGGAATTGGTGTTGTTTTAATGCAAGAAGGAAGATCCATTTCTTTTGAAAGTTGTCCAATCAAAGGAAAATATTTGCACAAATCTATTTATGAGAAGGAAATTTTGGAAATACTACATGCACTAAAGCAATGACAACCTTACCTAATGTGAAGACACCTCAAGGTAAAAACAAATAATGATAGTCTTAAATAATTTTTGGAACAAAGATTATCTTCAAACGAGCAACAAAAATGGGTGACATATATGTTGGGTTATGAATTTGAAATCATCTACAAAAAAGGGAAGCAAAATTTTGTTGCATATTCACTCTCAAGAAAGGATGAGGATGTGGAAGCATTGCTTTGTGCCATTTCCATATCTATCTTGAGTTTCAAAAGTTGTAGCAAGTTTCCACTACATCTAATACATTTAGCTGGAAAAATGATTCATTATGGTACAAAGATTGCTTATATCTTGGTAAGAGTTCCCAACTCAAACAAAATATTCTTTTTGAATTGCACACCTATCTCTTAGGAGGGCACTCATAATTTTTAAAATCTTACCATAGGGTCAAGAAGGATTTTTTTGGGATGGCCTTAAATATGATATTAAGAAGTTTGTGGCAGTTTTTTTCAGCCAACAAAATAAAGTTGAGACAATTAAGAATCCAGGTCTATTACAACCTTTAGCCATTCCAAGTCAACATTGGGAGGATGTCTCAATGGATTTTATCATAGGTTTACCCAATTATAAAGGAAATAGTGTCATCATGGTAGTAGTTGATAGACTTACCAAGTATGCATACTTTTGTGCATGTTCACATCCATTTAAATCCAGTACAATTGCTACTGCATTTATGGAAACAATTCAAAAGCTTCATGGAAACCCAAACATTATAGTAAGTGACAGAGATCCCATTTTCATTGGAAATTTTTAGATGTAATTATTTTCTTGTCTTGGTACTCAATTAGTTCATAACTCTTCTTATCATCCTCAATTTGATGGGAAAATTGAGATAGTGAACAAATGTTTGGAAGGATATCTTCGTTGATTTGTATCTGATAAACAAACATAATGGGTCAAGTGATTACCTCTAGCTGAATGGTGGTATAACACTTTCTTCCATACTACAACAAAAATGACCCTATTTATGGCACTTTATGGATATCATCCACCATCCATCAGATCATCTTTAAGAGAAAATTATAAGGTTCAAGCAATGGAATATGACATCGACCATCAACAATAAGTTCTCCAACTCTGAAAGGATAACCTCACTATGGCACAAAATCAAATGAAACAACAGGAAGATCAACATCGTAGTGAAAGAAGTTTTGATGTAGGTATTTGGGTATTTTTACTGCTACAACCATACAAAAAAATGTCTCTCAAGCAAGCTAAGAAGGATAATAGATTATCACCCAAGTACTAGGGTCCTTGCAAGGTGTCACAAAAGATTGGTATTATGACATAAAAATTGGAGTTGTCTGCATCTTCCCGAGTACACCCAATTTTTCATGTTTCATGCTTAAAGAAGGTTATCAGTGACAAGCTTCTAGTTCCAACAATGTTTCCAGAACTTGACGAAGAAGGAAAAATCATATTTGAGCTTGAAGCAGTCACAGAAACAAGAGCCCGACAGCTACGGAATCGATCAATTTGAGAGTATCTCATTAAGTGGAAGAATTTACCCGTTTAAGATTCCACATGGGAGGATGAGAATTTTATACAGAAGCATCCAGAACTACTCAAGCGTTGAGAAAAACACTTTTTTGAAGGAGAGGGGCATGTTAGGTACCTATAATACCAGTGCATCCCCCTTTTTTAATTGTTAGTGTAGCCCCCTTATTCTTATTGTTGTGCCTCATAGAAGCCCACTATTGTAATTATTGTGCCCTTACATGATTATTATTATGTAGGCTTTGATTATATTGTGACCCCTTAGACTCCTATATATACAAAGGACGTCTTGTCATTCGTATCACCCAAGAATTGTTCATTTATGTAATTTAAAGGAGGTTTCCCCCTCGAAGATGATACTTTTTAAGTCGTTGATCTATCTTTTTGTGAGCTGGTTGCATAAAATTAGGGAACATTATGTCAAATTTGCTAAGAATAGAATCCAGAAAAGAAAGAAAGACACTGAGAAGCTACATCATCGAAATGAAGGATAAAAATAGACTTGGTTGAAGTGTCAGAACCAGGCAACTGAAAAATTAAACATTCGTTGTCCAACAAAGAGTGATGATCATTTCATTGTTGTTCAAGAATTGGTAGAGAAGTTAATTGAACAGAATGTCTAACTCACTGCTTAGGTGTCAGAATTGCAGTCCTGACCTACACTTATGGCTAATCCTAATTTTACAGCTTTGCATAAGGTCCACAATGATTTTCTAGCAGCAAAAAAGATATTGGAAGTTACACTTGACAAAGGATTTTCTCTCAAAACTGTTGGCTTATTGGGGCTTAACCCAGGTTGAGAGTTAATTTAGCCAAACAAATCCCGGTACTACTAGCCCTTTCGGCAAAAGTCCATGGAGCACGGACTGAGGTCTCACCCGAAGTAGTATGGGAGGGTGATAGAACCAGGTTTCTGCACCATGGAGATGTCTGATGAGTTCAAGTGGTCCGTGGTTGACCCTGCGCGCAGGTTGCTTCACACACTTTCTCATACCTCACAGCCTGATATACTACCTTCAGCAGCCCTACCCAGGGGCTGAACGCCACGCTCTGCATTATTACCCAATACCTTGTTGGTATTCCAATGTTAGTTGATTATCTTGGCCTATTTGCATGCTTTAAGTTATAATTAACAACATAAACCATTCATACAAGTGCACACAGTAAATAAATAGTATATTTGCAAATTATATCAATCATTTATTAACCCAAGAACAAATACACAAAATTATAACAAAACTTCTCTTTATTAATTCCTTCCTTGGTTACAGACTCAACTTCACCCTACGCACTCAGTTGCAGGGGTCTGCGCACTTAGTTGCGGACTACTAGGCCTCTACGTACTCAGCTGCAGAGCCTTCTCCTACTCTACGACCCAAAGACACACTTCAACTTGCGACTCAATCACTTAGAATTTTTCCTTCTTCCTCCCTTTTCACACTTAGAGCCTCACTTTATTTATACAATCCCATGGTCCGCGGACCATGGGTAGGTCTATCCAGCTGACATTACATTACAACACTAGGGTGGAAAACCTTGTGACTCTATCATACTTTCACGCCCCGCGCCTGCAATTTGTGGAGTTTTACAACAAGATTCGGTCAAAACTTAGGCTTTGAACCCCAAAACATGCCTTGGGGGAATTCCATGCCCAACAAGCCCCCAACACAAACATCGTGACTCGCCCTCGAGTAACTCTGTTAGCACGGTGATCTCTGTGTGGAGTCCTTCCAACTGTGCTCGAACTGTGTGGAGGTCAGTAGCACATTGAGATGCTGCATACATTGTTGCATCCCCTACATGTGTGCAAGCTTTCCTTTGATGTCTGCTGTGATGGTGAAGGCCTCGTCGATCCAAGGTTGGACGCACACTTTTAGGACTGCTTCCTTATGTCGTGCCACATCCACCTGCTCCTTCAATGCTTTAGCTTACTGCATCCGCGTAAGCCTCTAGGTGAGGACCACTGTCTGTGCAGTTCCTCGGACACTGTCATACTATTGTTGGAGTTCTCATGCCTCTATCTCTAAGCACTGGATGTTGGGGTCCTCCAGCAAAGTTGTGAGGACCTCAAGTGATTCTTCCAACATGCTGGTGCAGTCTCGCACTGCACCTCTGAATTCCTCCAATCTCGTTGTGATAGCACTAGTGCGTTGTTCTCTAGATTCTGGGGGAGTGAATGGTTGCGCCTTTAACCACAACTCGATGATCTAAAGATTCAGCTCCAGCTGAACCTTTGTCATTTCCTCCCTGGCCTCACGAACCCCTACTGCTAACTTGTGATCCGCACCTCCGTTGGTATATCTGCTGGGATGGCCAACTCCAGGATGCTTTGGCAAGCGTGGTCTATCACCTGTACCAGTTGTTAATTTTGCGACACCAATTCATCACACTGCAAGCTTAGTTGTTCCATGTTTATTTTCTGCTCACTGAGGACTTGGAGCACGCAGCTCTCCCTAGCTCACAACTTTGCAATTATCCCATTCTGCAACACATATAATGTCTCACATGGGAGGGCAGCGAGATTAATACCGATACCTTTCAGTGCTCTAACCAAAGGCCTGCTGGCCTCATTTGATGTCACTAGTGTCCCTTCCGGCAGCACTATTGTGTTCGTCATCCGCACACGTGACATCTTCTCTGCTGTCATGGATCCAACTGTGAGTTTGGTCGAAAGGGTACCAACCTGAGGGGGGTGTGCTTGTAATTCCTACCATTGCACTCTGAGGGTCCTCAACACAATCTGGTTCTCCTGCATGAAATGTTGGAGAGCCTCATTGGTGACATCGTGCACCGTCACGCTGGTGTCACGTAGATCACCCTCGGTTAGGGTGATCAGGTCAATGGACAATTTCGAGGCCTTGACCTTCTTCCACAACCCTGCCCACTCTGCTGGGTGCTGACGTGGTTCATGGTTCCACGCCTCCTTCTTCTGTTTCTGCTTCCTCTACTTCTTTCCCCTGTGAAGGCGTTGTTTGGCCCTCGCCCGCCTTCGCGGTTGCTTCCTGTGTTGCTGTGACCTTTTCCTCCTCAGCTTCTTTTTTTGCTGCATCCCACGCTATCCACACTTTTGCTGCTGTTGTTTCCTTCCTTTGTTTTTTGGCCAACTGTGTGATGTGTAGTTTGGCCTCATCTTTCTTCTTTTGTGCTGCCTACTTCTCAATTTCTGCAATGTTTGGGGCATGCCATTTCGGCGGCCATGCCTCTAGGACATTGAAAATGGTGTCATCAATGGCTACAAAGGGTAGCTTTGTCCACCGTTTAGTCGGGTCCTTGCGCGCCTTGATATATATGTTATGCATGTCTGCCTTAAATTCTGCAAAACCTTGTAGATGTTGTAAACCATGGGTGACAACCGCAGCTTACGGTTGATCCACATTCTAAGGTTCATCTCCATGAACACCCAGAAGATATTGTTGTCTTGTATCCTTTTAGCATCCTTCGTGGCCTAGAGCAAAGCGTACTTCGCGGCCTCTGGAAAATCTCTTTGAATTATGGGGAATTGACTATCCTCTGGCAATTCCCTAACTACGAGCACTATGGACAATAACAACCATGCATAGTGGAACATTTTGCCCTATTCCTGGGCTTCGCGGAAATTCTCTAAAAATTTTGTCCAGAAGAATTTAGACCAGTTAAATTGGACCCCTTCCGTGCACTGCTTGGCTAGTTCCACCACCGGCGCAAGTACCTCGTCTGCGCGACACTTGCACATAACTTTTTCTGCCAGGAATTGGGTTGCCACGCATACTACTTTGTCCTTGATGCTAGAGATGGCTTAGCCCCTCTTCTTCTTTTCCAGCTTGTACTTTTTCTTCTTGGCCTCCGCGATGGCCAAATCACTACCCTTCCCTTCTGATATGGTCGCGAGGTCCTCTCCTTTGTATGGAAGCTGGGAGATGCAATGAATCAAGTCTGTCGTGATGGGGATGGGCTCCTCCTGCCATAAAAACCCATCATGCACCAGGCAGAGCAATTACCTGATGAAGAAAATGGTTATTGGGGCACGGTGGAAATGTGACACCCAGAGTAGGTTCAGCAACCTGGCCTTTTCCACTCTGCGCAACCACTTCGGCAGCTCTAATGTTGTCACCCCCCTCACGCGATGTTCTACTTCATGAGGTTTCCGGTCTCAAGGTGAGGGAACTTCTCATGGTTAGCATGGTCCCAATCTTCGAATTTCAGGCTTGGCATGCGGCCCAGGTGTGTGCCTTCAAACATAATGCCATCTGGGAGGAGTGGGGTTTGGAGCGGGGTCTGGAGCGAGCTCTTGGTCTCGTCCAGCTCCTTGGGCACTTTGGCCTTCCCTTTTCACAAGGGGACATTGGCGGGCAGTTTTGTCACAGAGTGCATAGGATGAGTATCTAGCTCCATGCCTTTATATTCTTCTTTTGCGATGATAAGCTCCTGCAGATATTCTTCTTCTTCGTCTATTTATATAGTGATGGCTTTCCCCTTCTCCTCCATCGATAATTTGCTACGCGGAGGGTTTCGTGGGGACACGTGTACGGGAGCCATTGTTTGTTTGTCCTTCTTGGGTCTTGGCATGCGCGGTGATTTTGGGATTTTTGCCATAATCCCAGCTCCTTCTGGAACATCCCCCACAGTTAGGGCCTACGTGGCCTCCTCGACGGTCACTTCTGCTATCTCCATACCATCCTTAGTTGTTGCCATTGTATCTGTGTAGCAATCTATCACTCACGAATTCATGGGTTTAATCAATGCTCGGCTCACAACAATCAGGGTTCGGTTCAACCACTCAATTCACAAATGACCAAGTGTTGTTTGCTGGGTAGCCCTTTGTATTTTATAGCGCTTTTGGAATTTGAATTTGACCATTCCCCCAAATCCGGTTCATTAATGCTCCCTTGGCGGCAAATTTTCCCAAATTTTGCCCATAAATCACGTCTTAAATTTCTACCACCCACACCATTTGGCATCAAGTCGAGTATGCCATCGTGAATAGTGACTTCAATGGCCACTTTCTAGCCAACCAGGGCGGCATTGTAGCCCCCCGTGCGCGGTCGCAAACCTTGTGACTCTTTACTTCTGCGTGCATATCTAATATCGCGCATCTCCCATGTAGAATAGTTTATAGTATCGCGCTCCCTTCCAACTACCTGGAATGCTAAGACTGTCCTTCCCTCGTCTAGTCAGGTGGTTGCACCACTCGTGAAAAGTTTCATCTGATCATTCATCATGTTGCCTAGAGAACCTCTACCTTTTACTATTATGGTCAGCATCACGTACTTTATTACTTGCAATGTGCTACCTTGGTCATTATGCTTAGCAATATGCGGTCCAAGCCAAGGCATCAGACTGATCAATTCACGACAATAGGCCTTAACCCTGTCATCGTGATCGTACGCACCCTGCCTTACCATTCTGGTCTTTTTGCCGAGAAAATATTTCTTTATTTCATCCTCCATCTTCTTGACTTCCGCGTCCATCAAAGCACTTTTCTTCCTTAACCGTACCCTTTCTTCTTCAAGTTTGTGGAGTCTAAGGTTTCCCTGTTGGATTTCTTCCTCAAGTCCCATGCGTTCTGCTTCTTGCGGCTATGTGATCCCTTCTTTCTGGGCTTCGCGAACCATCGTATCTACTGGTGCTACTATGCACGAACTAGGCTTTGCATGCTACATGGGGACTATAGCATTAGCTTCATACTTTTGCTTTGGAAGTGCCCACGCGGTCAGGGTTTTGCACATGGTCCTATAAGCCCAGAGAATTGTTGGTATGCACAGGTCCCAGTTAGTTCATTTCACATGGTGGACCGTGTTCAGTGCTTCGCGTACTTTGTCAAAAGCTTCTGCGTGAATATGCTTCTGCGTGCTTGGTCTTACCATACTTCCTGGTCCCAACCAGAGGGGTCGTTCACGCCATTGTCTTGTCCACTCTTGATTTTTGGTCGTGTTTCTTATCGCGAGGACAGTGTGCGTTCGTGCAAGTTGTGCACCATACGCCTGTACCCATCTGGAAAGGTGGGCACATGGGCTATTTCATCCATCATACTTTTCTTTCATCCGCATCTGAGGCTTTCCAAACTACATGCACATCATCCTTTTGCATTCACGCCAGTCTTCAAAACTTCTTTGATACGTACCCCACCATCTTGCGGGCATAGCACGCAGTACCCATTTCAGAGTGTTGAAACGCTACTGTTCCGGTACTTCTCTCTCAGATTTGTTCAGGAAACCATCCACCTCGCGCAACCCATCATACATAGGCAAATCTTTTACCTTTGTTACCACGCAGTGCAACGACCTTGTCATCATGTTACAGTTGAGCGTGGTTACCTCGTGTAATTGGTTATGCCATTGTTCTATTTCCTCATCTGAATCTAAGGTGCAGGAGATTTCGCACTCCCACGAGATTCTGCCATCCGCTGTTGGATTTACCCAGTCCTGCTCCCACGCAGTTATCTTGTAAATACAGTCTATATTGTCATCGCTATCATAGTCGTGCACTGGCTCTGTGTGGCGTGATCCTTCCGCAGGGTCTAAAGGTACCACTACGCGCAGTGACTTTTTCTCAAAAATCATCTTGTGCTTCTTTAGATTTATCACTCCATTCATGTCAATGGCCCAATCTATTCCCAGTAGTTGTGGGATAGGGATTATTATCATCAACAATCTCTATCACTTCAAAATCTGTAAGTGCGATAGCACCTTCAATATCTACCGTTATTCCCTGCAATCTTCCCATAGGTAGGATCTTTTGCTGGTTCGTCATTCGCAAGTGAATAGGAGACCATTGCAACACAGGCCTGCCCATGCGCTCCCACGTCGTCTTTGGCAGGAGGTATGCGTCTGATCCTAGATCCAAAATCACTTGATCCATTTCATATTCCTTGATCTACGCGGTCAATCTCATCTCTCTTCCCATTCACATTGTGTGCTTCCTGAGCTTCCAGACTACACAAAGTTCTCCTAGCGTGGTTCCATCACATCTAGTGATGAGTCCTTACAGTGCCTTCACAGCTTTGCTGTCACGCAGTAGCTTCATGCATGTCTCCAAAAATGTATTGTGCATTGATTGTGTTAGCGCTTGAAATTTCACCTCAGGCTGAGAAAGGTAAACCTCAAGGCTACATCAAACCATTTAACCTCGTATAGCCCTACGGGGCAGGAGAAGGCTCTCTCCGGTCAATCTCGGTAGATCTTCAATGGGATGAGATGACCAACAAGGTAACACTAATATTAGGCTAGTAAACTGATCAAAGAGTTGATTTTGGGGTTTTTTGGGTTTTTGGTGGCAAATTGAGGAATTGCAATTTTGGGTGCGGGGATTGGACACAGTTTCTGCAGGGGGTTCCTTGGGGCAAGGTAGGAAACAGTATTGATGCCTTAAAGTGGGATGGACGATCAGAATGAAAGATGAGGAGCTAAAGAGAGCAAACAATGACTTTGAATTCCCTTTAGACAGTAGAAAACATTGAAATTAAACAAATTTAAAAGCAGAGCATGGCTAGCATGAATTCATACTTTAACACTACATTTGTTTAATGTGTAGCAATAAAGAAAGGAAATGAATCACATAACAAAGCTTACAAGAAAATTGAGAAACACACCATCAACACATGAGTCCACAAGAATCCCAAAGATGACTGCAAAACCCTGGTCTTCCTTAGCCAAAAAATTGCAGAGATACAGTGAAAATATACAATGATAGTTTCTCCCTCAAGAGTCCAACCATGAAAATGAGCAAGAAAGTACATAATATAGATGATCTAACCTCTTTCTCTGCCTCCATGGGTCGAGCTCACTATCCTAGGAGTTGTTTCAACAACTTCTAAACTAGACACTAGAAAATAGGCAGTCAAAACAACTTGCCTCTATAAACTTGGAAACCAGTTCATACATTCAATTTTTACCCTTTACATAAATGAATCTTCTAGAAGTGTTAAACAAGAGTAAAAGTATCTAAAAAGTGTCACAATTACATCCAAGAGGACCATCATTAACCTCAAAAAGTCAAAAAGAGTCAAATCTGCGTTTTCTGGGCTGAACAAGTCAATTCTGGCAAAATCTGCTCAACGGGTCGCGCCCCCCTGCTCAACGGGTCGCGCCCCTTTGGAGCTCTGTTTGAGGCACTTGCAGGTGTCAGAATTGGGTGCAGGATAGCTCGTTGGAAAGGTATGTGAGTCTACTTTCCAACCCAACTAGAATTTTTGAATTTGGAGGTCATTTGCCCTATCAAAACTTAATTCTCCCAAGACTGGTTTCTGCAACTCAAAAAAGTGGCAGAAAGTCAAATTTTGCATGTATTTTGACCTTTTGGAGGCCCAAAACTCCATAAAAACTCAAGTCCATCCATACGCATATGTAACTTTGCATGAAAAATCTAGAAATGCTGAGTTTTTGCAAAAAGGTGCTGCCATGACAAAGGGTCTCACCGGGGGTGAGACCCGTTGAGGAGCCAAAACCTGTAAATTTCCAAAAATTGCCAAAATTACCCAAAATTTTCAGAATTTTTGGGATTTGAGCTGTGGCTAGGCTATTAAGTGCCATGATCTTTGAGTGAAGCCTCAGCCAAGATACAGAGGGGATTTGGCCTCTTTCTCCTTTTTTGTGCCTTGGCCAAACTCCTTGGATCCGGCAATTGTAATTTTGGCATTTCTCTAAAACCATGACACCTGTGCAAAAAGTGAAGGAGGTTTTTCTTATTTGGCATGTTATGGAAAAAAACCTCTCTCAGTTTTCCAAAATTCATCTTTTATTTCTCTGAAACATCATTTGAGTGCAACTTGTCCCGATGTGTGAAACAAGGGATTTTGTCGAAATGGAGTGAAATGAAGGGGATAGGGGGCTTCTAAATTCTTGGGGAAATTTTGGGGAGTAGGGAGGGATGTTAGGAAGTAGGGGAAAGTGGAATCTCAGAGATTGAGTGAGGGGAAGGGGTCCAAAAGGGCAAAACACAGGCCAAACCTAGAAAATTGCCAGGTTGTAGCTAGAAACTAGGGTTTGTGCAAAAATGAGGAATTTGGGGGATCTGAGTGTTGGGAAGTGTTTGATAAGGTACTTTAAGGATAGGGGAAGGTGTATGAACATCAGGAAACAATTTTTTCCGGTGATTTGGCCGCCCAAGAGAAATTACCTCCAAAACCCTAGGAGAGGGAAATGACCTTGCCAAGGCACAACTGAAGAATAAACAAGGTGTAAAATGACTCATTAGACACTGACATGATAATGAAAACCCTATGAATGATGATAGACTCAGCTAAATGATGACATGGACTGCCATTTGGACAACTTTGAAAAGAGTGAAAGCAAACCCTAGACCTAATGCCTAGTGACCAAATTTTGCTTGAAGACTCACTGAAATGACAAAATTTGACCTTGACACTTCAAAATCACTTTGTAAGAGCATATTTGATCACTGGAGGAAGGCTGGAAAGACTGACACTAACAGATTGGTCCATTTCTAGTTCTAGGTTGTCTTTACTTCCTGAAATGGAGGCATCTGC
Organism: Pinus tabuliformis; assembly: GCA_031772625.1. NCBI lineage: Eukaryota > Viridiplantae > Streptophyta > Pinopsida > Pinales > Pinaceae > Pinus > Pinus tabuliformis. Next base: position 71,696,153 of record CM062816.1, read on the forward strand.
GAAGCTCTTTTTAGCTTCCATGAATGTCTCCTTAGCGCGCTCTAAATCAAATTCTGGTTCCTTTGTTGGAGCCTTACAAACCCATGCACTCTCTTCGGGTTGCTTTCCTTTGTCATATCCTATCATGATACCACTTCGGAGCACAATTCGAGTCTTCCTCGCACGGCTCAGACCTCATTATTTGCAGGTTCTGAGTCAGGGGAGGTTGGAGTGCTCCTTTATCGTGCAACCTCACTATCAACGTGGGACAGTCCTTTGTCTCATGATTAAACTGGGTACAATATAAGCATGATGGTATCATTGGATTTGTACAATCGCGGGCATAGTGCCCTGGCCCTTCGTAATTGTAACATATTAGCTGTCCACGACCTCTTCCTGGTCCCATTCCACCTTGACCTCTTCCAAGCCCCTAAAATCCAGTGTGCGTTGTCCCTGTATTTTGATCGAGGTCCCGTGTTTCAGTCTGAAATTTGTAGGTCGGAGTCTGATCCATCATCAGTTCATAACTTCTACAAGTCTGCTCATCATGGCCTACTGACCTGCATAAATTACAAAACAACTGCTGGGAATTCTCTGTGTACTTCAGTAATAGATGGCAGTTATCTGTAGCATGCTTCCCTCCTATCTGACAAATTGTGCACCACAATGCAGGTGGTACACTCGATCCTGCTTGTGCCTCCGGTCTCAATGGCATTGGCCCTCCTCCCGCCAGGTAGTTCGTGAAGACTGGAAAATGGTCCTTTTCATGTCCCTAGGCTTTGCACTTTATGTACCATACCTCCTCGCATGCTTCTGGGCAAACCGTCCTGTCTTGTTTCAAACTCTACATGTCAAGGCACAAGTTTTTCAACTGCATGTGGATCTGTTGAACTCCTAGGTTAGGATCTTGTATCAGGGTCACGTGCAGTCTCATTGTGATCTCCGAGACCTCGGCCTGAGTGGTTAATTTCTATTGTGACAACGCATTCCTTAGATGCAGCGTTAGTGATGCTATAAACCATGCGCAGTGTTGCCCATTAGTCAAGGTCATATTGGCTTCACGAATTGTACACTTCAGTCTCTGATCTAGCTCCCAGGGGATCTCACCTGGAAGCATTGCGATTTCCTTAAACCCAATGATCGACTGTGTCTCTGATTTTGGCCCGCTAAATTCCTTGTTTAGCGCAACTTGGATATCCTCGATCCCTGTGTTCAGATTGTCATTGGAATGCTTCATGTACCAAGTCAGTGCACGATCATGTAGAGCGCTGACCAGTGTTGCTTTCTTTCATTGTCATCTGTGACTCCCTGCGCTTCCAGATCTTCATTCCCTACTCCTTTAAACACCAACAACATTATCGCGCTTGCCATATTGAACTGTGGTGGTGGCGGAGGTGGTGTGGGCGAAGACGGGGGTGAGGATGGTGAAACTAGTGGTGGTGTAGGTGGGAGTCGTATGCACGGAATTCGCTGCTTTATCAAACTGATTGCAATTCTTGGTGAAACCTTTGCGAGCTCTTCCTCACTTTCTTGCGGAGGTGAAATCAAGGGGCTAGTTTTTAGTTCTGCGCTACCTTCGTTTCTGTAGATCCTCCCACTTCGCATAGCCCCAAACATCAATTTATTCACATAACCCTCTTTTCACACAGTAGCATGTTAATCCAAGTGTTCAAAGATTTAACGTACTCACCTCGCGGTTCTTTGAGGAAGCGTCATTCCACCTCGCTATAGTTGACTAAAGTGTCTAACGTGAACTCGGTGATAAATCCTTCGATAATTTGATCGAGCCAGTGATCCACAGTGCACACAATCTTATCTTTCGATGCTCCCAGTATGCACACCAACTCTGGAGTCTACACAATAGGTTTGTCAAGCCTATACATTCCTTGACTGTCTGCTAGCTGCACTATCCACTCATACAACTTAGAGGGGAAGGATGCAAAGAAAATTTTGTGGATTTCCGTATATAAGTAGCAATCTAACCACTCTTCCTTTGATAACCGTGGATTCCTGTTTTCCTGCGCCGCGAACTTGTGAATCTTTCTGTCCAACCACTCTTCAATTCCTTTCTTTGTCGGATTCCAGTGATACGACATCAAACATCTCTATGTAGATCCTAGTCCCGGCAATGGAACCATTTGTTGTTTATTAGGGCCTGAACCAGGTTCAGAGTTAATTTAGCCAAACAAATCCCGGTACTATTGGCCCTTTTGGTAACAGTCCATGGAGCGCGGACTGAGGTCTCACCCAAAGTAGTATGGGAGGGTGCTAGAACTAGTTTTTTACACCCTGGAGATGTCTGATGAGTTTAAGTGGTCCGCAGTTTGACCCTGCACGCAGGTTGCTTCACGCACTTTCCCATACCTCGGAGCCTGATATACTGCCTTCATGTAGCCCTACCCAGGGGCTGAACGCTGTGCTCTGCATTATTGCCCAAGACCTTACTGGTATTCCAACGTTAGTTGATTATCTTAGCCTAATTGCATGCTTTAAGTTATACTTAACAATATAAACCATTCATACAGGTGCGCGCAGTAAATAAACAATATATTTGCAAATTATATCAATCATTCATTAACCCAAGAACAGATACACCGAATTATAACAAGACTTCTCTTTATTAATTCCTTCCTTGATTACAGACTCGACTTCACCCTACGCACTCAGCTGCAGGGGTCCACGCACTCAGCTGCAAACTACTAGGCTCTGTGCACTCAGGTGCAGTGCCTTCTCCTACTCTATGACCCAAAGACACACTTCAACTTGTGACTCAATCACTTAGACTTTTTCCTTTTTCTTCCCTTTTTACACTTAGAGCCTTGCTCTATTTATACAATCCCATGGTCCGTGGACCATGGGTAGGTCTATCTAGCCGACATTACATTACAACACTAGGGTGGACAACCCTGTGACTCTATGATACTTTCACACCCTGCGCTCACAATTCACAGAGTTTTACAACAAGATTTGGTCAAAACTTGGGCTTTGAGCCCCCAAACATGCCTTGGGGGGATTTTATGCCCACCAAAAACTACTTTGAATGATTGGACCTCTTATTTAGTTGTTGTTCATTCAAAGATAAGGATCTAATAAATGCTCGTTAGGGACCTCTCGGCTAGGTGGACTTCAGACTTCGGAGCTTAGCAGTCAATAAATACTCAGCGAGATCAAGAGAGGGAAAATTATGCAAAGCTTCTGTGACAACATCAAGAGTGGTTGCATGAAGGAAACAAATCCCAACATAAATCTTCAAATGCCTCTTAGTTCCTACAACAAGTTCTGCAAGAGGTGGAGAGTATCGATAAAAACAGACCATTCACTTAGAGGATAGCAGACTTTGCAACAGTAGAAGACAATGTACAATACTTGTCTTATCTTATAGATTCAAGCATAAAATCTCAAATAGTAGTTCGAGAATCGTTGATCTCCAATGAACATTTGTAGATGCTAGCTCCAGTGATCTATTAGACAACTTTTCCTAGCATAACTCCAACTCCATAAGCATATTCCACTTCTCCACATCCGCCAGGGCCTACCAATCAGTTTATGCACCTAATGTTTCTACATTTGTTGTCTTCTCAGAACAACAGTCTCAGGCAGAAGAGTTGACCAAACAATGAATCAGTCATACTAGCTAGCCTCGAATATGTCGACTGCAACAACAGAAGCACCAATCCCTGATCCACCAATTGCTTGAACATTATTTTTATTTTTATTTTCATTAAAAAATGTTGATGTAAAAAAATCTTTTTTTCACTTTTTGTCTTGTTTTTGTTTTTTTCCAACTCTCCCCCTTCTTCGGTACGAAGAAGGCATTAAGTGTGGGGGAGATGTTGAAGGATCTAGTCGGGTTGATTGACTAGTCGAATATGAAAAGGGGTAGTCGACCGACTAGGCTCAATGTAAAAAATTTGTAATACGACAGATGGATAACTAATGATAGATTAGACAGTGTGGTTAATTCGACAATTATACTCTTGTAATTGTATATCAGTCTATATGTACCTGTCAATACAACAATGTGACAGAGATTCCTGATATAATACAGAATACACATATGTGACTTGGTTATGTACCCATTACTGTGTCTTGTCTCTTTATATGTTTTCTGTATGTTTACTTGTGTCTTCCTACTAGTAACAATGCACACTATTCACTAGATTACAACTATAACCATCAAGAATGGGTATCTGTTGCCAACGATCAATGACTTGTTTGATCAGTTGAAGGGAGCAGCAGTGCTCTCGAAGAATGATCTGAGATCAAGATATCATTAGGTACACATCAAAGAAGAGGACATTAACAAGACTACTTTCTAGACTAGGTATGGGCATTATGATTTTATTGTGGTTCCTTTTGGTTTGACTAATGCTCTAGATACTTTCATGTGTTTGATGAACAATGTGTTGTGTCCTTATCTGGACAAGTTTGTGATAATATTCATTGATGATATATTGATACATTTTAAGAATGAGGAATAGCATGTTAGGTCCCTATACTACTAGTGTAACCCCTTATTGTTTTTAGTACAACCCCCTTATTATATTATTGTGCCCATGTAGTCTCCATATTGTTATTATTGTGCCCCATAGAAGCCCACTATTGTTATTATTGTGCCCTTACATTATTATTGTTATGTCAGCTCTGATTATATTATGACCCCTTAGAGTCCTATATATAGAAAGGAGGTATTGTCATTTGTATCATCCAAGAATTGTTCATTTTTGTAATGTAAAGGAGGTTGCACCCTCAAAGAGGTTGAATTCTAAGGCATTTATCTTTCTTTTCTATATTTTGTGAGCTGGCTTCATAACATTTGGTATTAGAGCTTTGGATTCTAGGGTTTCGCTGCTCCAAACAAGTCATTGTGGCATTTTCACCATAATGTTTTTTCTGCAACGTTTCAGAAGAAAAAAAACCCATTTGAGACAAAATCTCGCTGAACCGCGGGTCTGAATTTCAGACATTGTCTCACTATATTTTCAGATATATGATCCGAGGAAGTTGTTTTTTGCAAGCTCCAAAATTTCATCTAAAACAAGTCATCATGGAATGTTTGTTATAACATTTTCGCTACAAAGTTGCAGAAGCTAAAACAAAAACCCATTTGAGAAGAAATCAGTCTGAACCTCGAGTCGAAATTTCATATCTTGGCTTGCTATACGTTCGGATATATGATCTGAGGAAGTTAGGGTTTTTGCAGACTCCCGAATTACATCCTAAACAGGTGACCTTGGGAAAATCGTCATAACTTTCTCTTTGAGCATCAGATTGAAACTGCGTAAGAAGTTACAGAAAGAGGACAAACTATATTTTGTTGGGTATAATTTTCAGAACCTAAGGTTGAAACAGTGACACGTGGCACATTGTACAAGTTCAATCTACTGAACTAGTCTATAATTAGGTCATCGTGGGAGATTGGGAATAAAAAAAAATTCGCGAATCCAATTGTGATCAGACTTGCAAAGTTAGAAACAGGACTCAGAGGGATATTAAAGGCCAAAATTTCATAACTTAAAGATCAAAAATTACAGAGTTACAGTTATATCAAGATCGGGCTCCTAAAATCAAGAAAAAGTGAGATGAGGAAGTTTGATGGCAAGGATCTGGTAAATTGGATACTACAGATGGAGAAATATTTTGATCCACATGGTGTACCACTGTTACAAAAGGTATGTATTGCATCTATTTATTTAGAACCGAATCAATTTCTATGGTATAAAGGGCTTTGTTCTCGTAAACCACTTGTCACATGATCAATTTTCACGGAGGAAATGATAACACATTATGATGATACTAAGAGCAACACCTTCTTTAGATAATTGATAAATTTCAAACAAAAGGGTTCAATGGCAGAGCACATTGAGGACTTTCAAAAATTGAATATAAGGATAAATGATATTCTAGAGAAGCAAAAAATAATTTTTTTTATTTATGCCATGGAAGCTGATATCAAGGGTATAAAGGCATATTGGAAGAAAGGCATGGAATATTTGAAGAAAGACATGGAAGGTTTGAAGGAAGGCGTGACAAAGTTGCTACAAGAAAGGCCTCCTAATGACGAAAAGGATCAAGAAATGCCAAAAGGAGAGGATATACACCGGGAACCAACCCTAGAGAAAGAACAAATGAATCCGACCATATCTTGTATTGCAATGGCAAGAAGTACCTCTCCTCAAACTCTCAAGATAGAAGGACATATCAAGAAGAAAAAGGTTCAAGAAGTGAAAGATCACATCGAGAAAGAAGAAATGAATCTGACCATATCTTGTAATGCATTGGCTGGAATTACCACTCCTCAAACTATCAAGATAGAAGGACATATCAAGAAAAAAAATGTTCAAGAAGTGAAAGATCACATCAAGCATCAAGAAATGAATCTGACCATATCTTGTGATGCATTGGAAGAAATTACCACTCCTCAAACTCTCAAGATAGAAGGACATAGCAAGAAGAAAAAGATTCAAATAGTGAAAGATCACATCGAGCATCAACAAGTTCTCCAACTTTTAAAGGATAACGCCACTTTGGTGCAGAATTGAATGAAACAATAGGTAGATCAACATCGTAGTGAAAGAAGTTTTGATGTAGGCGATTGGGTATTTTTACGAGTACATCTCAAGCAAGCTATCTATGAGAAGGAAATGTTGGCAATACTACATACATGTAAGAAATGGCGACCTTACCTAATGGGAGGACACTTAAAGGTAAAAATGGATCATGATAGTCTTAAATACTTTTTAGAACAAATATTATCTTTAGGAGAATAGAAAAAATCGATCACAAATATGTTGGGTTATGACTTTGAAATCATTTACAAAAAACGGAAGCAAAATGTTGTTGCAGATGCACTCTCAAAAAAGGATGAGGATGTGGAAGCATTGTTTTGTGCTATTTATATTATCCAACCAGATTGGATAAATGAAGCAAGGAATGAATGGAATAAGGACAAAGAAGTGTGGCCACTCATTCAAAAGTTGCAGAAGATCTGTGTTCAAACAATATTGCCAGAACTTGAAGAGGAAGGAAAAATCATATTGGAACCTGGAGCAATCATAGAAACAAGAACCCGATAGCTACGAAATCTATCAATTTCAGAGTATCTCGTCAAGTGGAAGAACTTACCTGCTTAAGATTCCACATGGGAGGACAAGAATTTTATGCAAAAGCATCAAGAACTACTCAAGCGTTAAGGACAACACTTTTTGAAGGAGAGGGGCATGTTAGGTCCCTATACTACTAGTGTAACCACGTATTGTTTTTAGTACAACCCCCTTATTATATTATTGTGCCCATGTAGTCTCCATATTTCTATTATTGTGCCCCATAGAAGCCCACTATTGTTATTATTTTCCCCTTACATTATTATTGTTATGTCGGCTCGGATTATATTATGACCCCTTAGACTCCTATATAGAGAAAGGAGGTCTTCTCATTTGTATCATCAAATAATTGTTCATTTGTGTAATGTAAACGAGGTTTCCCCCTCGAAGAGGCTGAATTCTAAGGCATTGATCTATCTTTTCTATCTTTTTCTGAGTTGGTTTCATAACATAGCATGCAGAACACCTGGCAACAGTATTAAGATTGTCGAGAGAGAATTAGTTGTATGCCAAGCTTAGTAAGTGTGGTTTCTTTGAGACAAAGGTACATTACTTGGGACATGTTATTTCCAAAGAAGACATAGTAGTGGATCCATAAAAGAAATTTGAATGGACATAAGAATGTGTAGCTAGTTTTGAGCAGATGAAGCAGTTGCTTACAAACACTCTAGTTCTAAAGATTGTAGATCCTGATAAAAAGTTTTTGGTGTGTACAAACACTTGCAATAGAGAACTTTGTGGAGTCCTGATGCAGGAGGGAAAGGTGGTATGTTACGAGTCAAGGAAACTGAATGAGCACTAGCATAACTATATGAATCATGATCTTGGGTTGAAAATGATCATTCATGCATTGAAGATGTGGAGGCACTATCTTATTGGCAGAAGGTTTGTTTTGATGAGTGATCAAAGTGGTCTAAGATACTTGTTTGACCAACCTAATATGAATGCCAAGAAAGATAAATGGTTTGTCAAGCTTACTGGGTTTGACTTCGACATCAGGGACATTAAGGGTAAGGAGAGCATGATTGTCGATGCTCTTAGGAGAAGAGTGTAGGTAAATGACATTGTAGCTATGAGTTCATATGGGACATGTTTATAGGATCATATCTTGAAGGTAGGACAATAGGATGGCAAGTACCAACAACTTAATCACAGGTTACAACAGCAGGGTACAGGTGATTAGGGTGTGGTTCATCATCTCACAACAAATGGCTTGGTTAGGTTCAATAATATGATCTATTGGTCAGACAACAATGAACTCAAGAAGCTTATCTTGAGGGAATTTCATGTCAAGTCATATTTAGGTCATCCAGGATATTAGAAGACTCTAATAAATGTGAAGAAGTTCTACTATTGGATGAATATAAAGACACAGGTAGCTGATTTTGTTGGAAGGTGTTTGGATTGTCAACAAGTAAAGGCAAAGTGTAAGTATCCAAGTGGTCTATTACAGCCAATTTCGATTCCAAAGTGGAAATGGTAGGTCTTTTCCATGGATTTCATAATAGGTTTTCCAATGACATCTAGACAAATTGATTCCATCATGGTTGTGGTTGATAGGTTGACCAAAGTAGCTCACTTCATTCCAATTAAGTCTATTAATTCAACTAGTGAGGTAGCTCAGGTCTTCATCAGGGACATAGTGAGGTTGCATAGTATTCCTAAGAATATTGTGTCAGATATAAATTCCAAGTTCACTTCTAAGTTTTGGAAGGATTTATTTGCAGGTTTGGGTATAGATTTCACCTTCAGTATAGCTTATCATTTGTAGACAAATGGACATACATAGAGGGTCAATAGGATTCTTGAGGACATGTTGAGGATTTATGTTATGTACTAGTAGAGGAGGTGGGAAGAGTATCTTCCATTGATAGAGTTTTCTTAGAATAATGGGTATCAAGAGTCAATGAGTCCATTTGAGGCACTTTATGGGAGGAGTTGTAATAATCCTATCAGCTGGATAGATCTAGTGAACAAGACACTGATAGGACCAGACATGTTGGCAGAGATGGAACATGAAATGTGTGTTATCAAGAAGAATCTAAAGGTAGATTAGGATAGGCATAAGAGATATGCATATCAACACAGGGTGTATAAGGATTTTCAGGTTAGGGAGCATGTGTACTTGCACATCAAGCCCAAGAAGAGTTCCTTAAGGATTGGGTCATGTACTAAGTTGGCACCTCGATATTGTAGGCCTTTCGAGATCCTTTAGAGGATTGCACCAGTGGCCTATAGACTTACACTGCTTATGACAGTAAAATTCCATGATGTTTTCCATGTTTCATTGCTTAAAAGATATGTGAAGGATGTTGATAATGTGATTGATTGGTCTGTATTATAGGTGGAACCAGAAGGAGAATTCCAGCCAGAACCTCAGTGCATATTGCGGTGGAAACAACTCATGCTCTGGAATCGAGCAATTGAGCAAGTTAAAGTGTAATGGAAGCACTTTGGGCCTAATGAAGCTACATGGGAGATGACTGATCAAATGTGGGTTATGTATCCTTCCTTATTTAAAGGTTGAGGCAAAGGGGTTTTGGTATATGTACATATTTATTTATGGTTTTTTTTGTAAATACTGCAATGAGTTTTGTTATAAACCTCCAATCTGTGGTATGGTTTTCATGTTGTCATGTTTTTTATGTTGGTTTTTCTTTTCAACGAGTTGTTCATTGTAAATACTACATCGAGCTAAGTTATAAAGCTCCATGGGTAGTATGTTTTGGTTTCCAGCAGTCTTGCTAGTCATAGGTATCATAAAAATCTTAGAACGGTGTTCCCCTAAGGGGGAGAGGTTTGTAACAACCCTAGGTTAAAAGATCATGTAATAAAGTTTATAAAGGCAAAATAAGACCTAGGCTATGGGACATGTATTCCAAGCTAAATGTTGGGGAAAACATCATAATGGTTTTCACTTTTAGTTTATTATGGATAAGGAAATTGGCAAAGGAAATAAGGCATTAATTGGCATTATTTTAATGAAAATAAAGGAAAATAGGAGAAAAGGGAGATGAAAGGTCATAGATTTGTATGTGAGGAAATCTGAAGGAAAATAGAGGAAATTGAAGAAAATAGTGGCCTCAATATAAAAATGCTTCTGAGGATCAATTCACAACTTTTGTCAGTCCAATTTTGGAGCTCTCTCTATTCTCTCATACTATTGCACACTTAGAGCATTCTTGGAGCACTCTAGTGTTGGAGAAATCAAGCAAAGGAAGGAAAATGAAGGACAAGGAAAGAAAAAGACAAGTAAGGTAGGTTGGATCAAGAAGCTTCAACAGGAAGACTTGTAGCTAACAGGTTGCATGTGTGATTTCCTAGCTATTTTTTGAATTCATGGTACATGCATTTGTGTATTTGGTTCTCTTACTATCATTGGCATGGATTTTTTTTCCGGGCATGACAGTGGTTTCAACCTTTCCTTGCCATTTATGGGTAGCCATGGTGTGATGAGGTTCTGATATGTGGGTGAGATTTGGATTTCCAGAAGATTTTGGAACCGAGTGAGGTGGTCTTAGGAAAATTCCTAAGGGTTGGGGATGGAGGTGGTTCAATCTCTAGGAAGCCCTTAACAGGTTGGTGGAGATAGAAAAATTCCTCAAGGTAATGGTGAAGAAATTATGAGGAATCCAAGCTTGTTTTGGGCTTAGTGATCTCTTGATTGACTTTGGTGAGATCTCGGTAGACTGGGGGTGGAGGTGGTTTAATCTCTAGGAAGCCCTGTTTCTTTATGTATTAGTTTGCTTATGTGATCTCTTGACTAGTTTTGGCGAGATCATGGGAGCATGAGGGTGGAGGTGGTTTGATCTCTAGGAACCCTTGGTTGTTTATGTCGTGAGTCCCACATTCATGCTTGGAATATGGCATGTGGGTGGTTGGCTGAAAGAAAGATTTGGTTCAGCCCAATCAATGGTCGGGTGGTACGTGGAAGTCACTGACTTGGTTGGATTTTTCATATGTTAATAAGATCCCTTTTCCTATTGTATTATATGAGTACTTGTACTTGTTGTTATGTGGCTTTGATGACTATTCTATCATACTTATTATTCTGGTTATATGTTGGTTATAAGCATGGTTCCATAACATGTTATAGCTATGGCTCTTGATATATTTTTATTAGTTGATGAATAGTTAATAGATGCATGATCTAACAAATGTTATTGCAACTATTATGAGAGGGTATAAGAACTTCTTGGTGATTCTAAGATAAGTTTCAAACCCCTATGTTTAGATATGCATTCATGGCCTATAGATTACATGTTCACCATATGTTTAATGAAATGGATGTCATGGATAGGTCAAGTCCTTGATCAATTTTTGTATCAATGGTTTTTTTTTATGTTATTTATCATTCTAAAAATTGTCATTGAGTTCTGGGTAGTGGTATGGAGGCTAGACTAAAATGGTGGATTAGAATCTGGGACCACACCCTCTGAACTAAAATTTTTGGGGCATAACGACACTCTTATAGGCTTATGCATGTAGTTGGAGGCCTTTTCATGTATGCGCTTGTGGGACTAGGTCACTAGAAAAGCAATCCAACTCAGGGTTTTGGCACTTAGAGTGGTTGTTTAGCTCCTAGGTGTCTTGTAGCTCCTAAGGAAGGTTAGTAAAGTTTAAATTTTTCAACTCCACTTCCTTAACTATACTTAGGAGATTGGGTCATGTCATAGTATCCCTCAACTCAGGTTTACCTTGGTAGGCCAGTTACAGTGGGTAAATTTGGGAGGAGCATGTTATAATTATATAGGACATGAAGATCAAAATATCACACATTTTCCATGTAGATGGCCACCTTATAGTTTAAGGGAAAATAGGAGGAAATAGAAAATTCGTTAGCCATATTCTTCCTTCAATGCACTAAAAGAAATTCCACTCATAAATGTCCAGATTTTCTAGGTCTCAAGGCCATGTACCAAGGAGAAAAAAGGAGCATGGAGTAGCTATGATTTGTCAACCAAAAGAGGCCACAAGCCCCTACGTAGTTCCAACAAGGTAAGAACTTCCACTCTCCTTTAAATGTTAATTATAAATCTCATTATCAAGCTTTGTACCCTGCTAACCATTCACCCTAGCCTATGCCCACTCCTTGGCCATATCCTCCTCAAAATGTTACTCCTCCCTTCTATCCATACCCTACTCAACCTCCTCAATGGGGAAATCCACCACAAGGATGGAGGCCCCAGGTGGCCCAACCACATTTCTTGATGTCTCCTCCTAAAAAATCTAAAGTACCCCAAAAAATTCCTCCAAAGAAACCACGAATGTCTTCTCAATCAAATAAAAATCTAAATAGTAAGCATGCTCAACTAGACTGTAATGGAGAAACTACCTACCAAACTTATGTTGTAGAAATATGGGAAATCAACCTTATGTTTGGGAAGGTCCTTCCAGATGTTAATCCACCTCCTCCAACAAAAAATATAGAGGAGGAGAAAGAGGATATTGTAACTCGAGTCACCCAACCAAAATCTCCCTATCCTGAAAGGTTGACAACTCGCAAAGCACACACCCTAGAAGAAGATGAACTTCTTGGAGAATTGAAGAATATGTGTGTCAAAATACCTCTTATTCAAGCCATCAAATATGTTCTTATATATAAAAATTTCATTAACGAGGAACATCTCAAAAGTCCTAGGAGAAAGGCAAGGAATTCCCCTACTATTGATTTCATATGACAACCAGAAAATCCTATGCTTTGGGAAAGTAAGCATCCCCAAGTACTTAGATCCTAGGAGCCTAGTAGTAGATGTGCACATTAATGACATTGTAGTTTCAAACACTCTCATTGACATTGGAGCTACAATCAACATCATGACCAAGGAAACCATGCTCAAACTTAACCTCCAAGAATCTCTAACAAGGACCTCTATTGTGTTATAACCTAATGATAGATCTATAATAACACCTAAAGATATCCTAGAAGATATACTAGTCTCTATTGATTCTTGGGAGTATCCCACCGACTTCCTTATCCTTCATCCCAAGACCAAGCTTATTGTCTATATACTCATCCTAGAAATACCCTAGTTAACCATTGTTAATGCATACATTAGTTGTAGGGATGATAACATAACCATCACCAATGGGAAATCAAGAAAATGACTTGTAATATACCCACCAACTCGACCTCTTGTTGAGGATGAATTTTCTACATGGGTAGAGGAAGAAGAATACAAAGAGGACTATTTCCTCTCATCATCCCACCCTATATGCACATTAGAAACCACCATTAGTAGTAGGAAAATTGATGAAGATAATATGATTGATAAATTTATGCAAAACCAATATACCGCTACCATGAATATTGGTGACTTAACAAAAGAATCATCTATAGGGAAGCCTACTTGTTCTCAAAAAAATTTATGGGCATATTTGTTATTTGTTGGTTCTAAGAAAAATAATGTAAAAACCATAGAAATAAACCCCTATAAAACATTACAAATCATACCCTTTCTCTCGGTTGATCAAGAAAACCAACTACTCATTGTCTTAAAACAACATATTAAAGCATCTACATGGGACTATAAGGGGATGAAAGGAGTACATCCTTCTGTGTGCACTAACCATATAATGTCAAGGAAGATCGCAAACCTATTCTATATCCACAAAGGTGAATGAACCCTGCATTGAGAGATATGGTGAAAGAGGAATTACAAAAAATTATTGGATGCAATATTCAGCTATACGATCTTGGATAATGAATAGGTGTCTTCCCTGTTTCTTTTCTAGTGTTATATGCTTAACATAATCACTTATTACAATTCTTCTTCAGTTAACAATCACTTTATCAAATAAATTTAATCACCCAACAAAAATAAGAAATTATAGATAGAATAGTGATCCAAATGCACAATAGAGACAACCAAGAACAATAGAGACACAATATTTGGTCAAAGGCCAGGGAAAAATCCCAAAAGGGAGAAAACCCTTTCGAATTCTTCCATTATATGGTCATCAAAGGTTCAACATAGAGATACAAAATCAAAATACATCATAATGAGTCAAAGTCAAATCTTTGACTAACTAATATATTATAACTATTATCCAATCAAAGATGAGCCCAAAAGTCAAATATGGTCAACAAATAAAATCTGCAAATTCTATTAAAGTCAATAACAATAGCAATATCCCTAATCAATTAGCAGTCAATGATCAAATCAACCTCCAAAGATATCGGTAAAATAGTCAAAAGATGAGGCCTCCTTCCTTTAGTCAAACCTGGTCAAAATAGTCAAAATATGCCCATACAAATTCTGGTCAAAGTTAATCTTTGATCTACGGAAACCTTAGCCAAACTTTTGCAGTCAACATTGGTCAAAAAGCATAGAAAATCATGGTCAATGTTCCAATCAACTTGGCCTTCCAAATAGATCCAAAATCCAAATTCAAAACAAGTTAAACCATGCTCAATGTCCTAAAAGTCAATGTTAGTCAAAGGCCCAAAACAAAAGTCAAATTTGTTCAACAAAAAAAAATTCTCTCCTTTGCATGTGTGAAATGAACTTGCAATTTCAAAAGTAGTCGAACCACTCAAGATAAGAAATGCTTGATGTGATGATGCCTCCAACTGATGTGACATGAGGTGTATTTATATGAGGTTAATGAGGTGGCTTTTACTTTCCTAGGTCAACTTGTACTTTTATGCAGAAGTGGGTTTCACATTAAAAATAATATTTTTACTTGTGCAAAAGAAATTATTCCAAGGGCTAGAAGGGGCTTCTTTGAATAATGCTTCCCAATGGAGGGAATTTCTCCATGAGATGCCAAATTTCAACACTCCCTCTCAGTCATGGAGGAATTTTTTACTGCATCGTAAATATCATCCCAAATGTCCTATCCCAGTTCATATTTACTCATCTCTGCTCATCTGTTGAACATTCGCAAATCTAAAGAAGAAGGATCATCATATGGGAGATAAATCTGCCACCCTATATCCAATGAAAATAGGAAGGATACTGCTTACCATGAAAGGAAAGGATCACAACTATCCTATTGTTTGTTGATCTTCCCACCTTTACCCTCTAGATTCAAGTGGTTGAACACCTGCATCCACTATCTTGGGGGAGATACACACTTACCATGAGAGATAAGGATCAGACATGCCTAAGTATCCTTACCCATTGGCCAGATGGGTGGAAATCTCAACAAGCCCAACTTGTGGGTAGGATGCATACTAAGGTATACTCAATAGGGGGAGATAAACACTTACCATTTCTTTTAAGGATAAAAAAAAACCCTAAAATGATAATAGGGGAGATACACACTTACCATGAGGTAAGGATTTGATCCAAGTGGCTATAAACGCTCATAATTCAGCAATGGCTATGGAATAGCTCAAAAATAAAAGTTCTCTTATTTCATCTAAACTAGGACCAGATCATAATGATCGTCATCCTGATTCCCATGATGCAAATGACACTCAAATCTGAGTTTATATGCTCAAGATATCCGTAGTCAAAGTTTTGGTCAAACTTGGCCCAGTGTCAATCACTAATGAGGAAACAATTTGGCGAAGGGACAACGCACGAAAAATGAGGATCGGAAAGGGTGAATTTTTCACCTATTTAATTTGCCGAGTAAACCCAAAAATTTGGTTGAAAATTTTTAATTAAATTGTTTTTTAAAAAACAAAAAAATAATAATAACAAAGGGGGTGGCGGGCCACCACCGCCGCCACTCCACACCACAACATAACACATATTATATATAGTTAAATTTCCCACTACCCAACGTCACCAACCTTATATATTACATATATATACACTGGTACATTAAAATTAGTCGATGGCCAATGCAAAGGTTTGACCGCAATATATTTTGGGGCTGGTGAGATTTGAACCAGCCTGACCCCACAGCCCAACATTAAAACACTGCTAAAACATAACAAATTGGCACCGTAATGGTTATCCGCCAAATTCAAATCACGACATTTAAAAGTTAAAACCGAAGAATATTTTGGGGGATGCCGTAGGGTTGGAACCCGTACCCGCCCCCTCCAAAGTTAGCCTTTCAATAACATCCTGTTGTGCCCTACAACAACCCCCCATTTCATAACAATTTTATCACAAACAATTTACATATGAAATGGGTCCCTTTTAAATTTTTAATTGGCATTAATAAACTTGTTCAAATAAGGTATGATAATCAAATGAATTTATGCAAAAAACCCTTATTGAGCAAGTGGTAAGCATTTTTTTTTGGTTAAGTCCAAAGAAGTAATCGCAAGTTCGGTTGCCATCTTGGTTTTTCCCGATGCGATATCGCTATCGGCCATCGGCAATAGCAAATGCACACACAAAAGGGCACATACCTTTCCCCGATGCGACGCGATATCGGCGATCGGCTATCGGCATTCCACTATGTCGTGTGGAAAATGTTTTAACACTCCGGCCCGATGCGATATCGGCTATTGGCATTCGCTAAAAGCAATTGATACACATCTGGGGGTATGTTCGCGTGCCGAATGCGATATCGCAATCGGCTTTCGCTAAAAACTTTCCCAAGTAATAACGCCACACACACACTTCCGATGCGATATGATGACGCTTAATGATGACCTCAGTTCCAAAAGGTGATTATTTCAAAGCATTAAAGTTATATTTAAATCGATTTGACAAAATCACAGATTTCAAAAAGCCGTTAAGTAAAGGGATAAGGTAATGCATGCGTATTTAAAAGCTTTGCCCCTTCGAATTAACGAATAACTACGATTAGACCTTTCAAAGATCTATTACACGCTTTAAGGAGTCATTCGGTTTAATAACTTAAGTAATGGTCATTTATGAAGCTGTAGGCCGTAAAATCACCATCATTACATCTACGGCGCCTGCTCAAATCATTAAATCCGCAGCCTCTTTTTAGAATAATCTCGCCACGCTTCAAATCATATATTTATCCCGTTATGGATTGTCATTGTTATTTCTTTGTTACGATTTCTCTTGCACTTGTGTAGAATTCAACTAACGAGAGAAGTCTGAATATGATGGGAAAAAAGTCTAAGAAGATGGCAGGTTCTACTGCAACACCCGCCTCAGGCCAAGCTGCTACACCTTCAAGGAAGGGCTTAATCTCAGATACTACATGCACTGGTCTTACTGGTACTACATGGCAAGGGACATACAATTTGCTAGAAGGAGAACAACCAGAAGTGACAGTAACGGAGGCAAGTGTGGATGAATTAAGAAAGTCTGAGGCAACTCTTAAAGATTTGGCGGACTCTTTTCTGCACAGAATAGCAGCCAGGGAACAAGTCCTGCCTTATACTGATGTGGTACGTTGGGCAATTGAAGAAGTTCCTCTCACTAACAGAACCTTCGTTTCTAAGGATAGAAGGATTTTCGGCTCCTTCAAGCCTGAAGACTTAAGACAAATGTATCATCTGCCCAATCCCGAGCAAGTCTATAACAGAGCATTTGTGGAAAAATTTGCCAGAGAGAATGAATCACCAGCCGAACCTCTACGAGAGTGGAGGCAAAATCCAGCAAAACACAAACAAGATATGTCGGGTAAGTACTCCAATGCTTCTCTGGCTTCACCTTACTGCTATGCTGGAATTATGATGTGTAGATTGTGGGGATTTCATGATTCAGCAAATATCCATGTTGATATGGTTCCCTTAATGGAAGCGGCCGTTAATAGTATAATTATGGATTGGGCCACTATCCTGTCTGATAAGTTGGTCTTAGCTATTCGTGAGTTTAGGGCCAAAACCAGAGTCAGTGAGAGGAAAATCCCACCTTTTTATTACTCTGCATACATTATGGATGCCCTTTGTTTTAATTCTGAGTTTCCTGTCCTTGGTTGGAGATGGACAACCCATGACCCAACACCTATTCATTTGTATCATCGTAAATTGTGGAAACCTTCTCACAAAGATCATTTATACCAAATTTGCAATGGTTTTATGGTTCCCGTTCACTATTCTATTTTTGACAGACCTATCCCTAGGATTTCCTATGAAGCCTCTTTTGACCTGCCAGCCGTAGCCCATTGGTTCGGCGAAGAATGTTTTTCTTATATCAGAGTTTTTGGAAGCAAGGCCAGGCCACATGTTCTTCCCGTATACATCCCAGACAAACTGTTGGCCCGAGAAATCTCTTATCAGATAATGTCTGAAGGTGTTACCCAAACTCTCAAAGAGGAGAAGAAGAGAGGATGGCCATCGTTTCCCTTAAGAATTGGAGTTTATACGCTGCTAAATTATAAACATGCAGAAAAGGAAGCAGCAAAACTCCAAATGCTATCTCTAGTTTCTATTCCCAACAGACTCTATGACCCGAACAAGGCTGCTTTCACTGCCTTGGAACAGGCTAAGCTGACAAAGGTGGTTCATCAAGAAGACCAGTTTGACGACCTGTTCATGGGTGCTGATTCAATAAGCCAAGTCAAACAACTTGCTGCAATGAGATATGGAGATATGGAATTAACTGAATTTAATAAACTTAGAAAGCAAAGGTTGCAAACTTTGCCTCTAAAGTTATTATCTACAACCCCAACTTCATCCTCAAGCGAGCCTGATCAGCCAAAAATAAATTTACCTCCCGTTACAATTAGAGAACAGGAGGAAAGTCAAAGAAAACTGCAGG
This sequence comes from Pinus tabuliformis, assembly GCA_031772625.1. NCBI lineage: Eukaryota > Viridiplantae > Streptophyta > Pinopsida > Pinales > Pinaceae > Pinus > Pinus tabuliformis. The sequence continues at coordinate 71,714,826 of CM062816.1, forward strand.
CAGAAAAGCAGCAAAAAGCACAAATTGAACAAGAGCAGAGAAGGCAAAGGGAGATAGAAGAGCAGAGAAGGCAAAGGGAGATAGAAGAACAGAGAAGGCAAAGGGAGATAGAAGAACAGAGAAGGCAAAGGGAGATAGAAGAACAAAGGAAACGAGATGAAGAAGAAAAAATAAGGAAAGAACTGGAAGATAGGCAGAAAAAGGAATTGGAGGAACAGCAACGGAGAATACAAGAGGAGCAACAGCGGAAGGCATTCAAAGAACAGCAGAAAATTGAAAAAGAAAAAGAACAGAGTAAGCAAATCTCTGTCGATACTGAATTAATTGAGGAATGGAACCAATTTGATTCCATTATAAGTGGTAAAGAAGCCTCCAAAGACTCAGATGCCTTAAAGACTCCCGATATTACTGTTTCTCCGGTTCTTGAAGGAACCAGCGGCCCACCCACAGTACAGAATGTTGAAGAAGTTACTCAGAATCCATCTGATCAAGTTGATCTTCAGGTAGAGGAAATTCCTCCTCTAGACATTTTCTACAGCCCTAAGCATAAAGCCGTTGTAAGACGCTCAAGGAAGAGACGAAGGCTTGATCAACTTTCTGTCTCAAATGAGCAAACAGTCACGGGCAATGTCGTCTGGAAGGGAGAATTAAGTCCCTCTGAAGATTTAACAAAGCTGTCGCAATTCGCGGGAGCTTATTCAGCAGCAACCATTGACAAAGCATCCGAAGTGAGTCTTCTTTTGAAGACTAAAGAGCATGAGGTATATGCATTGCAAGCAGAAGTGATAGAGGCAAAGAATAAAACGACACAGGTGGAAGAACAATTGCTGGCTCAACAACAAGAGAATCATTTGTTAATCCAGCAAATTGAAAAACTAAGGATAGACCAAAGTGACATTAAAGCACGAGAGTTAGCAGAGGCATTATCACAGTTGGAAGCATCAAATGCGCTGTTAATGAAATCTAAAGAAGATCAAATAGTTCAGCTCTCAGCACAACTTGAAGGTATTAAAGGCGCCAAGAGCATTGAAGATTTCAGAACAGAGGCAACTCTGATAAACGGCGCTTTAATATCCCAGATTAGACTTTTGTGCCGACAACTAGTTGAGGCTGAGTCACTTTGTGATATATCTACAGCAGTATGTAAGCAAATCGAGAAAGCCAGGACTAACTTGGATCAGGCCGAAGATGAAATAATAGAATATATTGAATGGCAAGATACTCCAGAAGGGAAAGCTGCTAATTTAGCCCGAATCAGTGAAACATACAAGAACATACTTTTCATGGAATGGGAAACACAGGTAATGAAGGCAGAAAGGGCAGCATCCAGATGCAAAACAATTTCCACGAACATGATCAATATAGTCAATGATACATTGTATCTGGCTAATATGATTTCACAATGCACACCTGGAAATATAACAACCGCAAATATGCTGGAGCATAAGAATTATCTTAAGCTGGAAGAACAAGGGCGGTTAATTGCTGGAGTAAATACCTTGACCTCCGATGCATACTGGCTTTTCTTGATTAAACCGCATTCTCAAAGGTCGGCTCTCAACTGTCTAACCGACGCTCTCCAATACCTGATTGCCGATTTCCAAGATGCCACATATGATGCACAGCTGACTTCTCGCCTCAATACTCCACCTGAAGTAGAGCCAATGCTGGCTATATGTCAGCGAAAGAGTAAAGGCAAAGAGACAGCTGACTGAAGCATCGCCGCCGACTGCCGATTCACCCAAATTGCAAGATGATATTTGTTGATGCCGATTTCTTAGTTTTCAGTTTTTAGATATTTAATAGTTAGATTAGAATAGTATTTATAGACCCTTTCATTGTTTTGGAGAGGGTCGTAAAATTTTGTAAAAGACTAAAAGGCTGAAGTTTGCACTATTGTGCTTCAGTCCATATTCTTTTTGAAACTCGACCACTGGTCCTTAATTTTACTTGGAATGCTGTTTAAGTAAATTGTGCACTATTGTCGTTTGCTTGAAATGCTTTCTGGTTGGAAGGAAGGACTGCTACATAGCGATTAATACATTGGATTGATCAAACAGCTTGCATGGTACTATTATCTGTATCTGTTCTCTTTTCAGTTATATGAATTGCTGTGTTATTACTTTGCTATTATTGAATACATGTATGTAATACAACAACAGGTCTTCATTTCATATCACTATTGAATGTTTTGAGATTTGTTATCTTTCACCCATGTATGTATCAATGATATAAATGACTGAGTACAGTAATTCGCTATTATAGCTCTGCGTAACTACTTACGCAGAGCAATCTCAAATGATTAAACATCTATGCTTGTTGTTAGTGTCATCTATATGCCTGTCATTAAGCATAGTTTATTAAACGATGTACTGTCCGAATTGATAAGTCCCGGGATTAGCTTATAGTTTTTTGCATTTCTTTTATAGTTTAGTTATTTTGTTTATTATCATTTCATATCTTAAATCATCCATCCATCCCGTTCACTTATAATCTTTGGGAAACTGGTCCCGTTATCCCCAGTCGGAGCCACTATTCCAAACGGAAAAGGAGCTGCACTAAGTTCCGGACCGGGTGGTTTCCCCGATGTTGTTGCTACGAATTTCGAGGCCTCAACACATCCCAATGGGCTTGACCTTCGATAATCTGCCCAAAAAATATATAAAAACTCGCCATTTCATTCATTTGCTAGGGAAGTGGAGGGTGAGAGAGCGGAACCATGTGCAGAGAAAACCCAACCTAGGCAGGACGCGATTTACTATAGGGTATATTCCAGGAGAATATTCCCTAGAATATTTCACACAATATTCTCATGCAAAATCTTGGAGGAATCTAAAAGATTCCCAGGAGGGAAATTTTTCATAGTGATAGAATCATGTCAACTTTATACTCAAAAGAACTAGAATTTCGTAGGGAACGTCATGGTGTGGTCCTTTTCCTCATATGAGCAACAGAATATTACGCTGTCAACAGTGAGGAATCTTGGCAAAATCTTAAGGAATCTAAAAGATTCCCTTGGAGGTTGATTTTTGACAGAGATAGAATGATGCCGACTTTATAGTCATTTTTCACATAATTTTGCAAGGATCACAGTGGTGTGCTCAAAATTTTCACTCAAGTAGCGGATTTCTCATTCATCTCCAAGAAGGAACCTTTAGGGGAATCTTCGAGATTCCCGAGGGTCCAAAATTTGATGGTGTCAGAAAGGGGCAAAGTTTATAGTCATTTGACAGGATTTCACACAAAAAATTCAATGGTGCGGTCCATTTCATCAGTAGAGCTTCGCATTTTCAAGCCATCTCCAAAAGTAGAGGTAAATGACGTAGTGATGCCATGTCTTTCATGATTTGTTGAGATGATGTTTTGTTGTTGAGATCCTTTTTTATGATTTTGTTGGAGAATATTTGTATGCCACTGCATGTGAGAATTGAATGTCTTGTCATGCTAAAGGAGGGCCCATATGAGTGAGAGTTCCTATAGGAGAACATATTGTGGAGAGACATGCCACTCTTTTTAAGGGAGTTTATCCTTTTAATGACAAATAATGTACCATGTACTCATCATCATTTTACAACATTTAATGAAGAAGCCTCCCCACTCTTAACACCGGGCCCAAAGACGTAACCCACACTGGGTGAACTCCGTTATCAATGTGTGTGTTCTTTGATTTGATGGTTTCCATTATGTTTCATCTTATTTCAAGCATTCACATGTGGGTTTTCATTCTCTTTCACATGCAATTCTGCTAACATCACAGAAGTAAAAGATCTTGGTTAATTCTAGTAACTGAAGAGATCCAAATCAAGTTTGCTATCAGAGCGGTCTTCTCACTTATGTGCATTGCGAGTTTGAATGATTGAACGTGAAACAAGAAGGGAAATGGAGAACAACCTCAGGATGGCACACATGGTGGACATAATGTATGAAAATTATGAGGAGAATATGGAAAGAGAAGAGCTAGAGAAAGAAAGAGTAGAGGACGATTCTCCATCTACCCCCTCGAGTGAACAATATTCTTCTTCTTCATATTCTCATCATTCAAATGAGTAGATCAATCAAAGTCTTTGTTGAGCCCTGAAATTGCATCTTTCCTATACACTTTCCTAGACTCTTTCCATTCACCTGGACCTCCTAAGCTATCAAAATCATTGCATATTAATCATAAAAGAGCATTTAAAGTGGTTTTTAACTATGTTTTGTGTCTGTTGTTTGAACTAGATTTTTGCTCATTGAGCTGCGGAATCCTGTCACTTTCCGCAGCTGCTTCAACTTTCCGTAGCTATTTTTGTTAAAGTCTACATTGCAGGTGTCATTAGGTAAAGCAAGCCACATGGGCAAGTTGGAAATGACTTGGACATGGACCGAGTCCTATTGGCTTAGTCGGATTCATCAGAGGAGGTCGTGGTCAACGGTGGTCAAGCGGTGGTCAAACAGAAGAGTCCTATGGCAACAGGACTTCGTTTCCAAGCACATGAAAGATTTTCGTGGCCGTTTCTAGATCTTTGGAGGCATGCTGACACTTGTAGGTTGCCCACGATGTGAATCCAACAAGTCGTTTTCAATATATTTCACAATCTCAACAACCATGATGCTAAATCCATGGATGTCATTTACGTGTCCTCTGCCAACGTAGTTTAATAGGAAAACAGTTATGTAACCTTTTGTTATAAATAATGTGTTTCTATACGCATAGTAGTTAGTCTTTTGAATATAAGTTTGCTGATAAAAAGCCCACTGTGCTGTGACACTAGTTTCATTGTTGTGACTGCGTTCTAAAATATATGAGAAGACTCTATTTCTGAGTGTAATTCTTGATTGATAGTTATTGCCCGAGGTTGTGCAAAGGTCCCCTTCACACATCGAGGTTTTGTTTCTTATTGTTGTACAGTTTCACGTTTTGTTTCTTTATGTTTATTGCAAATATGCCATAGTTATTCACTTATGTATATTTCATTTACTATGGTACTAACGCTTCATTCTTGTTCATAATTTTACATGCTTTGTACATTGCTGTTAACGCTGATCAGTGTGTATGTTCCAAATTACAGTAGGCGGCCCAGGCATTTGCATATAATTTTCACAATGACTAATGACATGGGATTAATTCTCTGTTGACTTTGCTTTTCCTAGTTTTTAATTCCAATTTTGCTTTGTTGATTTCAGTTTTGTTTCCTTGCTTTAGTAGTTAGCTTAGATATTAAATTGCTCATATCATTCTTAGTTACCTCCGAAAGCCATAGCTGGACTACTGGGGAGGGATTGAAGTATGAGTGTGTAATTTGATTTTAGTTTTACTTTTCTGCAATTAGATATCAGATTGCTCAAGTTGTTGATGATTACCTCCAAAAGCCATAGTTGGACTAACTGGCGAGGGGTTAGACTATGAATTGATGTGATTTGATTTTAAGTTTTACTTTTCTGCAATTAGATATCAGATTGCTCAAGTTGTTTATGATTACCTCCGAAAGCCATAGCGGGACTAACTGGCGAGGAGTCAGAATATGAATTGATGTAATTTGATTTTAGCTTTACTTTACTTGCAATTTTTGGATTTCTTTGAGTGCAGTAGCTTAATTCATTTCTTTTGTATTTAGACAGCAGTAGGGATAATGGCTTCATGATCAATAGTTCACTGTTTGTTTGATTAGAATAGTGGCACATTTTCATTTTCTTTTAAGAATTAATTTCATCATTAGTATATTCTAAGACCCTCTGAAGTTTGAAGTTTTGGAAATCATTATAAAGGACATAATTTCCTTGAAAATTTATATCCATACTTGTCTTTTAGAGTAATATTAAAACTCAGGGATAAAATTTCCATTTCACATTAGGAGATAAACGAAGATAAAACCCCCAAAACAAAATAAAAAATCAAAAACGACAAAAAGTAAGAAATAGGTTATCTTGCACATATAGTGTGCCACACTTCAACAGTTTACGACTCCCAGATTGACAATTAATATAGCAATTTAGGAAACTCTAAATTGACTAAACATTTTGGCGTCGTTGCCGGGGACATGTAACTAGGTAGCCAATTTCTTAAAAAAAATCAAAGAAAGGAAAAATTGATAACTTCTCAAAGTATGCTCTCCTCTTGCACCTAGTGTGATCTGGAGGATCAGAAAAGAGAGTTATTGGTTCAATAATTTCTTGAGTATGCTCTCTTCTTGCACCTAGTGTGAACTGGAAGATCAGAAAGAGAATTATTAGCCTGACTTGAAGAAAAAAAAATGACATGCATAGAGCAAGAGATTCTAGGGGAAGGTTTATAGCTAGGGCCAAAAGTTCGATTTTTACAACTCCAGCTACTTCAAGGCATAGACAAGATACACCTCCATAATCTCCAACTCACACTCCCAGCCTTAGGATTCCTGGAATTCAAGGGGCAGCAGCTGAATTAGGAGACTCTCCCACACTATCCATCAAATCTGACCTAGGGAAAGAACCTTTCTTCACTTCTACAAGGGATCATATTGTAATCAAAGAAGTAGAATCACCTAAAGAAGAAGAGGGAGAAATTCCTCCTCGTTCACCATTAATAGAAGAACCAGAGGACTCTGAAAACTTGAGGAAACTATCATGACAGAGGAAGTAGTAAATGGATTTGGGGGAGGAGGTAGAGGTAGAGGTAGAGGAGGAGGAAACAATGAAGGAGGTAGAGGTAACAATGGGGGAAATAGGGATGAAGATAACTCATTTGGATTCCCTATAGTTGATGAGGAAACTCATGCAACAATGAAAAACATCTCACCATCTATCCTCCCAAATTTTTATGGGTTGCGAAGTGAGGATCCTGAAACATTTCTATTTGAGTTTGAGGTCGTGTGCCGAACTTATGACTATATGGAAGACTCTCAGAAACTCAAATTGTTTCCTTCAACATTGAAGGGAGCTGCTTTGAAATGGTTCATGGGATTAGTCACTCAATTTATTAGGACTTGGAATGATGAAACAAACATTTCTGGATAGATACCTGGACTATTGCATGCCCACCAACCATAAGGATGAGGTATTCAAATTGGTGCAAAAAGAAGATGAAAACTTGGAGGATTTACTTGAAAGATTTCAATACAACTTAAAAAGAGAAAAAATGAGTAACTTAGATGAGGAGAACTTGAAAGCCCTTCTATTAAAAGCCATTAGAGATGAATGGATAGATATTTTAAACATGATGGGGAAGGGAGATATTTCTCAACTTCCACTTCGTGACATAGCAGAACTATGTGTCCATCCCTCGAGGGGAAAATCTAAAATGGGAAAAGGGCCTAGAGATCATTCTCTTATCAGAGCAAACAAATCTGCAACTGGATCAGTAAGTAGGGCAGAGATTAGTAATATGCTTGATGAGTTCAAAACTGATATTCTAGGGAGCCTTAATGAACAACTAGACACCCTTAAAATACAAAACAAGCAAAAAGCAGAAGCTGAAGCCTTGGCCATCTTTTGTCCAAAATGTAGGAAGAAACATGATCTAAGGGAATGCCCCTTGGTTGCAAAAGCTGTAGAAACATGTATGATTTGCTCGGAAAGCCATGAGACCAAGGATTGTACTTCAATTCCTGGGCTCAAAGTTGTCTTTCAAGAAGATCCAAATTAAGTAGAGTCTCTCCGTTTTGTTTCAAGGATACCTTGGCAGGGGAAACAAAATCAAGGGTTTAACAACCCTATGAACTTTCAACCCCCGCCAAATTGGAATTCTTGGCAACAACCTTGGCCCCAACCTCAAAATCCATATCAATCATGGGCACAAGGTATGCAAAATCCTTATGGGAGATTTTCTCAATTTTATCAATATCCTCCATCTTTTCAAAATCAACAGGCTCCACAACTTCCAAATCAAAACCCACAACTTTCATTGCCATTTCCACAACAACAACAACTTCTTCAACAAAATTCTCAACTCTTGCTTCCATTCCAAAAAAAGACAAATCAACTACCAACCCAGCCATTGCCAAATCCTAATAACAAAAATCCTCAGAATGCTTACATGGTAGAAGGACAACAATTTCCTACCTATATGATTGTTCCTCTTAATGATGTACAACTCAGGTCTAGTAGAGTTTTAGAAAAACCTTCTATAGATGCTCAAAAGCAAAGCACTTTTGAGGAAGATTCTCTTAAATTCAATAAAGGTTCTAAAGCATCTCTTCAAAACCCAAACACTCAAAAAGAAAAAGAAAAAGAGTCAACCCCCGCAACTCCTATAGTTGAGCAACCTGCATCTTCATCCACGCCTCCTTTCCCTGAAAGATTACAAATTGGCAAAGGGGTGGAAAAACAAATCTTATTCCCTGACTATGATTTCCTAGATGAATTAAAGAATGTCTGTATCAAGATTCCCTTACTACAAGCCATTAGAGAGATTCCTATTCTAGCAAAAAAAATAAAGAAGTTGAGTCTCAAAAGACAAGGAAGGAAACCAAGAGATACAAGAAGAATCCACCTAGTAGGAAAAATTGCAGATGTCATGATGGGAAAAATTACCATGCAGAAGTATGTAGATCCCGGTAGTCCAATTGTCAAGACACATATAAATGGGATAGAAATTCCAAACACTTTGATTGACTTAGGGGCTGCTATCAACATTATGAGTAGACAGACTATGGAACAGCTTAAACTTCCTAATCTTGTTTTTACACCTACCTTACTGCAACTTGCAGATCGATCAATAATCAAACCAGATGGTGTATTAGAAGATATTTCAGTCTCCTTAGATTCTTGGGAATATCCAGTAGATTTCATGATTTTGACTCCAAAGAGTAATTTAGGAGGGCACCCACTCATCTTAGGAAGACCTTGGCTAGCCATAGCTGATGCTTTCATTAGTTGTAGATCTGGAGATATGTACATTTCTGATGGTAATTTGAAAAAGAAGTTCAATTTGTATCCTCTAGCAAAAGCAATTACAGAAGTAGGAGATAATGAATGGGTCGATGATGAGGACACTATACAACCTGTCTTTACCATTTCTGAAATTAGTGAAGATAGTCAAATTTTGAACACATTAGAAAATTTTGAAACATCTTCATAATATAACCACACACAATTTCAATTAGATTCTGACATTGAGTATTTATCATCAAGACAAATGTCTCTTTACTCTATGGAAGAGTTCTGTAGTTCCACCATTGAGATTTTTCCAGGTAAAACGTTGAATATCAATAAAAATTTGGGAAAGTCACAACAAGAAGAACTAACCAAAATCTTGCAAAAACATTCTACTGCATTTGCATGGGAGTATACTGATATGAAAGGTATTGACCCTAAGACTTGCATTCATCACATCTACATCGAGGAAAACAATAGACCAATCAGACAACCTCAGAGAAGGATGAATCCAAACCTTAGGGAGGTAGTGAAAGAAGAGCTCCAAAAATTACTCAATGTAAACTTCATCTATCCAATTTCAGATAGCCGATGGGTTTCTCCTTTGGTTATAGTACCTAAAAAGAATGGTAAATGGAGGGTATGCATTGATTACAGAGAATTGAATAAAGCAACTTTGAAGGATCACTTTCCTTTGCCCTTTATCGATCAAGTATTAGATACATTAGCAGGAAAAAAGTACTTTTCATTTTTGGATGGTTTTAGTGGCTATAATCAAATTCAGGTAGCACCTGAAGATCAAGATAAGACCACATTTACCTGTCCGTGGGGAACTTTTGCTTATCAAGTGCTTCCTTTTGGATTATTTAATGCACCCGCAACATTCCGAAGAGCAGTACTAGGAATATTTTTTGATCTAATCCATGATTCTGTATAGGTTTATATGGATGATTTTACAGTTTATGGTAATTCGTTTGAAGAGGCATTAGAGAATTTGGAAAAAGTCCTTATAAGATGTAAAGAAACAAACATTTCATTAAGTCATGAAAAATGCTTTATGATGTTTACTGAAGGTATTGTTTTGGGACATCACATTTCAGGGGATGGGATTAAAGTTGATAGATCAAAAGTTGAAGTCATCTCCAAGTTGCCTATTCCAAATTGTCAAAAAGATGTTAGAAGTTTTCTGGGATTTACTGGGTACTATTGAAGATTTATAGAGAACTTCACTAAAATAGCATCTCCACCCTTCAAATTGCTTACAAAAGACTGTGAATTCAAATGGGATCCTGATTGTCAATTAGCATTTGAAACTTTGAAAACAAGAATATCTGAAGCACCCATCTTGAGAGGACCAAATTGGAAACTTCCTTTCCATATTTATACAGATGCTTTAGATACAACTCTAGGGGCTGTGTTGGGTCAAAAGGATTTAGTTCCTTATCCCATTTACTATACCAGTAAAAATTTGACTCCCACTGAGTTGAACTATACTGTAACTGAAAAAGAGTTCTTAGCTGTTTTTCATGCAATCAATAAGTTTAGACATTATATAACAGGCTATGAAACTTTTATTCATACTGATCATTTTGCGATTAGATATCTAATGAACAAACCTGTTACTAATGGAAAAGTTACAAGGTGGCTCTTACTTTTACACGAACTCAATATCACTATGTTGGATAGACCATGAAAACAAAATGCTGTAGCTGATTTCTTGTCTAGGATTCAGAATACTAAAGAAGATTCTCTTGTAGAGGACAAGTTTCCTAATGAATATTTATTTGCAGTAACTACTAAGACTCCTTTGTATGTAGATATAGCTAACTATTTGGTTACAGGGAAACTGCCTCCACATTTATTTCCTGGTGAAAGAAGAAAGATTATTCAGGAGAGTTAAAAATATTCATGGATTTCTAACGAATTGTTTAAAACAGGGCCAAATCTTGTGATCAGAATGTGTTAGGGAAGATGAAATGCCTGATATCCTCAAAGCATGTCATGATGAACCATGCGGCGGACACTTTCCTGACAAAAGGACAACCTATAAAATCCTCTCTTTGGGATATTATTGGCCATCCCTTTTCAAAGATGCAAAACAGTATGTCAAAAGGTGTGACAGCTGCCAAAGAGTAGGGAAACCTACCCTTTCAAATGAAATACCATTGCAGCCACAGGTACTCATCGAACCCTTTGAAAAATGGGCTTTAGATTTCATTGGACCTATTAACCCACCATCTAAACAAAAAAAGTATACATTGGTATGTACTGATTATGTCACTAAATGGGTAGAAGCCAAAGAATTATTTTCTGCTACTGAAAATTCAGTTGTTAATTTTATTTATGAGGATATTTTTACTCGCTTTGGTGTTCCAAAAGAAATTGTGACAGGTCAGGGAAGTCAATTCACATCTAACTTGGTGGAGAAGCTGATGGAAGAATAAAAAATCAAGCACAGAAAGTCTACTCCTTACCATCCGCAAGCAAATGGCCAAGTGGAGTCTACAAACAAAGTTATTGAAGGCATCAACACCAAAGCTGTTCATTTACACATAAGAGATTGGGTAGAAAAGCTTCCTGAAGCCTTGTGGGCCTATAGAACTACATGGAGAAATACAACAAAACATTCTACCTATGAACTTGTTTATGGGAAAGAAGTCCTGCTCCCCATTGAGTTCCAAGTCAAAACTTTCAAGATGACAGTTCAATTAGGGATGGATCTATCAGAAGCCCAAAAGCACAAAATGGAACAGTTGAATGAGCTATATGAGATTAGACAAGAGGCAATTCTAAGCACTGATCTAGTTCAATATCAAAGAGCTAAGTGGCATGACAAATACATCAAAGAGAAAAAGTTTCAAGAAGGAGATTGGGCATTGCTATTTGATTCCAAGTTTAAATATTTTAAACGAAAATTTCAGACTCATTGGCTTGGGCCATATGAGATTGACAAAATCTTTAGCAATGGAATGGTAAGAATCAAAACCATTGATGAACATCAAACTCCTCTTATTGTGAATGGCCGCAGATTAAAGATCTATCATAAGCCACTATCAAAAGAGGAATTTGTCAAAATATTTCAAGATAGTTCTGCAATAAGGTTGGTGAAGAAGAATCCTTCTTCTCCACCAGCCTAGCCTTTGTTCCTTTCCATTTCTAAAAAAAAAAAGAAAATGTGTAAGCCTGAAAACCAATCACTGATTGGCAGTCTTATATAGAAAATATAGGGCGAAAATCAGGAACTCCTGACGCCCTATATTTTCCAAAAAAAAAAATCTCTCTCTCATTTCACAGTTTTGTGACACTCCACTTCATTTCATTCCACTCCACTTAATTTCATTCCACTCCATTTCATCCATTTCATTTCATTCCGCCAATAGAAGTTTTTTCATGACCATTTTCATTCAGTCAATTATCATCTATCCATCTCCATTCAGTCATATGATTGTTGTGTCAGTTTCTGCAACTGAACTCAGTTTCCGCAACCAGAAGCAGTTTCCGCAGCCATCACTTTGTTTTTCAAAACTAACAATCAGATGTTAGTTACATAATCATGAAATCAAATGCAGGTATGACCAAAAACCTATTATGAAGACATGAGGCACTTAAAAGCATCAACAAGGAGCAGCTGATCAAAGATTAATGGACAAAAAAATGGCAAGAATTCCAAGGTATGAGTAGAAATTTATTTCAAATAGCATTCAAAGCACATTTTTACATAGTTATAAAACCATAGCTCCATTATATGCAATGATTGGCATTGATAGCTCCATAATCGTTCCACGATCTCTATATGATTCCCCCACAATCCTTGCATTTATTTTCAAACGACCTCATGATCAAGCCTCCGGTTTTAACTCGTGTTCAACTGTACTTTGATACTCCACCTGTAATTATTGGATGTGGTTGATTTGATCACGTCTTCTCTCCGCCGCACAAATTCCGCAGCCATTTCATAAGCATGTTTACGTCCACTTCGCAGCCATTCAGTTTAAAATTTTGCCGGGTTCACTTTACTCCCCTACTATTTTATTGAAGCCACGGTTGCATTTCCACCTTGTTCATATAAGTCTCCGCTCCATTCCGTGAATTCACTCCCGCTACTTGTTCTCTGTTTTCCATTTACAGTCACTATTTTCTTCTCCATAAACCGTGTTCACCATCGTAACCTAGCCGTATTACCTCCACTAAAACCCTTACTCACGCAGACGAATTTTAAGACGGAAGGAAGGATGGGTCTGTTGTTGAGGGCAGAACCGGAAGGGCCCAAGTTTATGGAAGGATACCCGCAAGTGAAAAACATACTGAAGAAGGCAAGGTGGCTACGGTTTATTCAAAAATTCAAGGGCTACAACAAGGAGATTACAAATACTTTTGCAAGGTCTTTTAACGGCCTGGAAGTGGAAGTTGGAGACCTCAAGTTTACAGTCACCAAGGCATCTATAGCAGCTGCTACAGAACTTCCGTAGGAGGGTGAACGTTGGTTCAAGAACAAGAGCTTTGACGAGAAGGATTGGAGGGTTATCCTACGAAATCCAGGTATGGATGTAACTCTTTTTAAACGAGGAATCCCTGTCCATGCTTTAGAAGAGAAGTGGGCCAATCTATTGTTGATTATTCAAAAGTTCATTACCTGTGAGGGATGTTTTGGATCAATGTATATGTATCACGCCTGGTTTTTGATGAATTTCTTAGAAAACCAAACCCTCAATTTGCCCTACTTCTTGTTAAATAGCCTAAAGAAAATTTCCACCACCGTCCAAAAGAATTTGGAGGACGTAGAACCCCATTTGTATCACCACGGCCCTATGAAAATATTGATAGAAAAACAATTAAAATAAAAGAAGGACACATGGGAGCAATTTTTGGTTAGAAATTTCTTTGAAGATCCACAAGAAACCCCTGAAAGAAGCACATCAAGGAGAAGCAGAAGAAAGAGAACAAGTGATAAAATTCAAAGTACTCCTACTAACATAGTTGAAGAAACTAGTAGAGAAGAAAGACTATCTAAAAGTAGGAAGGAAAAGACTGAGGGTAAGAAGCCAATAAAATCAAAAGGGAAAAGAAGCATTGAGGCTGTGCATCAAACCCCAAAACCTTCCTCAGAAGAAGACCATCAAGTATTGTCTGAAAGACTAGTTCACCTTCAGGAACAGTCAGCTGCAGCCAAGAAGAAAGGAAAAGAAAAACAGAGTAGGGAGGAAAAAGACACTAGTCCACAGCATGTAAGGAGAAGCTCTAGGCTTAAAGGGAAATTAAGGACAGTGCAAACCAAAGGACCCCACTTTATTGACTTGGGAGGGGAAACACCGGAGCAACCTCTAGCAACCTCTCCTGACCGTAGCCCACACCATACTTCCATTTCACAGCCAGATTTTGACATGAGTCCTTCTCGGCCAGATTTGGAAATCAGTCCTTCTCAACAGGATTTTGGGGTCAGCCCAAGGAAAACTACCCGAGATAGACCCGAATCAGCAAGAGATGTATGATTAAATAGAATCCTTGGAAAAGACAGCCACAGGTCCAAGCATTTCATCCACTCAGCCTCACACAACACAAGAAGCTCTAGTCCAATCGTTGAAACAAATTTTTTTTGAATTGGAGGTCTTAAATAGACACATTAAAAATAAAAATGAAACATTAAGGGAACAAAGTAGATTGGACAAGATCATTCATGACAACACTATGTTACATCTTGGGCTGTGGCAAAAAAAGAACAGGAAATTGAAGAAGAAGTGCAAGAGGTTGAGTAAAGCACTTATCAACCTCAAATTCAGATGCTTGATGAGGAAGCCTAGAATGTTAGCAGTACCAAGGAAGAGGAGAAGAGGGCTGGATGTGCTGGCAAAGGTGTCAGAGCATATGGATTGAAGAGAGGATAGTCAAAATTTTGGTTGCATGGGGACATGCAACACCTTCACAGTGGGGATATGTTGAGCCCTGAACTTGCATCTTTCCTATACACTTTCCTAGACTCTTTCCATTCACCTAGACCTCCTAAGCTATCAACATCATTGCATATTAATCATAAAAGAGAATTTAAAGTGTTTTTTAACTTTGTTTTGTGTTTGCTGTTTGAACTAGATTTGTTCTCATTGAGCTGTGGAATCCTGTCACTTTCCGCAGCTGCTTCAACTTTCCGCAGGTATTTTTGTTAAAGTCTACATTGCAGGTGTCATCAGGCAAGGCGAGCCACATGGGCAAGTTGGAAATGACTTGGACATGGACCGAGTCCTATTGGCTCAGTCAGATTCAGCGGAGGAGGCCGTGGTCAATAGTGGTCAAGCGGTGGTCAAACAGAAGAGTCCTATAGCAACAGGACTCCATTTCCAAGCATGTGAAATATTTTCGTGGCCGTTTCTAGATCTTTGGAGGCACGCTGACACCTGTAGGTTGCCCACGATGTGAATCCAACAAGCCATTTTCAATAGATTGCACAATCTCAACAGCCATGATGCTAAATCCATGGACGTTGTCGTTTACGTGTCCTCTGTCAGCGTAGTTTAATAGGAAAACAGTTATGTAACCTTTTGTTATAAATAATGCATTTCTATACGCATAGTAGTTAGTCTTTTGAATATAATTTTGCTAATAAAAAGCCCACTGTGCCGTGACACTAGTTTCATTGTTGTGACTACGTTCTGAAATATATGAGAAGACTCTGTTTCTGAGCGTAATTCTTGATTCATATTTGTTGCCCGAGGTTGTGCAGAGGGCCCCTGCACACATCGAGGTTTTGTTTCTTATTGTTGTACAGTTTCATGTTATGTTTCTTTATGTTTATTGCAAATGTGCCATAGTTATTCACTTATGTATATTTCATTTACTATGGTACTAACGCTTCATTCTTGTTCATAATTTTACATGCTTTGTACATTGCTGTTAACGCCTGATCAGTGTGTACGTTCTAGATTATAGTAGACAGCCCGGGAATTTGCATATAATTTTCACAATGACTAATGACATGGGATTAATTCTCTGTTGACTTTGCTTTTCCTAGTTTTTAATTCCAGTTTTGCTTTGTTGATTTCAGTTTTGTTTCCTTGCTTTAGTAGTTAGCTTAGATATTAAATTGCTCATATCATTCTTAGTTACCTCCAAAAGCCACAGCTAGACTACTGGCGAGGGATTGAAGTATGAATGTGTAATTTGATTCTAGTTTTACTTTTTCTGCAATTAGATATCAGATTTCTCAAGTTGTTGATGATTACCTCCGAAAGCCATAGATGGACTAACTGGCGAGGGGTCAGACTATGAATTGATGTGATTTGATTTTAAGTTTTACTTTTCTGCAATTAGATATCAGATTGCTCAAGTTATTGATGATTACCTCCGAAATCCATAGCGGGACTAACTGGCAAGGGGTCAGAATATGAATTGATGTAATTTGATTTTAGCTTTACTTTACTTGCAATTTTTGGATTTCTTTGAGTGCAGTAGCTTAATTCATTTCTTTTGTATTTAGACAGCAGCAGGGATAATGGTTTCATGATCAATAGTTCACTGTTTGTTTGATTAGAATAGTGGCACATTTTCATTTTCTTTTAAGAATTAATTTCATCATTAGTATATTCTAAGACCCTTTGAAGTTTGAAGTTTTGGAAATCATTATAAAGGATATAAATGCCTTGAAAATTTATATCCATACTTGTCTTTTAGAGTAATCTTAAAACTTAGGGATAGAATTTCCATTTCACATTAGGAGATAAACGAAGATAAAAACCCCCAAAACAAAATAAAAAATCAAAAACGACAAAAAGTAAGAAATAGGTTATCTTGCACATATAGTGCGCCACACTTCAACAGTTTACGACTCTTGGATTGACAATTAATATAGCAATTTAGGACACTCTAAATTGACTAAACACTCTTCAAGAAGAGAATGTTGAATTGAGGAGACTTCTACGAGAAGATAAAGAGGAGAAGCATAGATTGCAGCTTCAATTATGAGCCATGGAAGAGACCTTGGAAAAATTGAAGTGCAACGAAGGCTTAGCAAAGCTATCATCACTTGTTTTAGAATTGATAGTTGAGGTAAACAATGTTGATCGTTCTTCAATTTCATTTTCACATGACACTATTTCTGTTGGAATCATGGAGGTACCCATTTCAAGAACTGACATGAGACTCCTTACTAAGATGGGGTATAAAGGAGGAGGACTTGGTGTTAATGGCCAAGGAATCACTCAACCATTGGATGTTGTACAAAGACCTCGATTTATAGGTTTGGGATACACTGATAGAGAGTGCTCAAAAGTATCAAAAGTTTCCAAGGAATTGTCAAAGCCATCAGAAAAATAGGATGATTGTAACACATCACAATACTCCCATGAGAGTGCACATTGCAGAGGAAGAGCTAAGGCAAGCTCTCATCGCCAAAGTTGCACCAGAGACAACCAAATGAGGTATAAAAAGTCTCAGTATTCTAGAGTTCATCTTGATTACAAGAATATTGTTAATGATGATCAGAAATCATGGCATTGAAAACCATGTAGTTTTTGTGGTTTGCATAACCATGTGGTTGCCAAGTGCTGGAAGAGAATGGCAACAAGAAAGAGGATGAGGCGTGAAAGGCCTTCTCCACATCAGGGAAGGAAGAAGGTTAGGCAGGTCTAGAGGAAGAATATTTTTTGCAATCATTGCAACAAAGGTGGACATCAAAGAGCCACATGTTGGAAGCTCCATCCAGAGCAATGTCTTAAGGACAAAGCGCCTGTGCAGAAATCAGTTGGTGAAGATGTTCAACAAGTGAATCAGCTCCAAGATGATGACCCATTCACTTTGATGAGTGAGAGATGGTTATACTAGATATAGTAGCTTGTCATCGCTGCATTTTGTAAATCATGTGTTGCGATCTAATTGTAAAAGTGATTATGTGTTTTCCATCGCTTATTAAAGCAACACTAATGTTTTGACCTTTTATTGATAGTTGGGGCATTGGTTTCTATTATGATGTACACTTGACCAAAGAGTGTGTGCTTAAAACTCTTCGAAAGTTGGGGATTCTTGGGTCATGATTTGTCATGTAATTGAGCATGTAGTTTGAAAATATTGTACTACAAGTTTGCAAAGGTACTACAAGTTTGCAAAGGATGTAGGTGTCATTTTATCACCTATGGCTCCGAAGAATAAGGGTGAAAGAGAAGGAAGTGTGACTTATCAAGACACTTATTGTGCAGACAATGTAACACATTAGTTGCATATTATTTTCATGCTTTTGGAGGATCAAAAGCTCTTTAGTGGGGAGGAATGATCCAAGTGGCTCTAGACACGCTCAAAATTTAGCAGTGGTTATGGAATAGCACAAAAATCAAAGTTCTCAGATTTCACCCAAACTAGGACCAAATTGTAGTGCTTGTTTTCCCGATTCCAATGGCACAAATGACACTCAAATTTGAGTTCATATTCTCACAATATTCACTGTCAAAGTTTTGGTCTAACTTGACCAAGTGGCAGTCACTAACGTGGCAACAATTTGGCGAAGGGACGACGCACGAAAAACAACGATCGAAAAGGGTGAATTTTTTGCCTCTTTAATTTGCCTAGTAAACCCAAAAATCCGGTTGAAATTCTTTAACTAATTTTTTTAAAACAAAATAATAATAATGAAAAGGGGGTGGTAGGTGACCACCCCCTCCACCCCACACCACTGCATAACATATATTATATATAGCTAAATGAGCCGCTGCCCAACAAAACCAACCTTATATATTACATATGTATACACTGGTACATTAAAATTGGTTGATGGCCAATGCAAAGGTTTGACCACCATATATTTTAGGGCCGGCGGGATTTGAACCCACTCGGCTTACCAGCTAGCCCCACAACCCAACATTATAGCACCGCTTAAACATAACAAATCTTCACCGTAAAGGTTATCTGCCAAATCCAAATTGTGTCATTTAAAATTTAAAAATGCCGACTATTTTGGGGGAGGCCGTGGGGTTGGAACCCAGGCCTACCCCCTCCAAACTTAGCCTTTCATCAACAACCCAATGGGCTTGACCTTAGAGAATCCGCCCAAACAAAAATATAAAAACTAGCCATTTCATACATTCGCCAAGGAAGTGTAAGCTGAGAGACCAAAACCTTGCCTAGGAGGGGCGCGATGTTCAAGACAGGTATATTCCAGGGGAATATTCCACAAAATATTCTCATGCAGAATCTTGGAGGAATATAAAATATTCCCTAGAGGGCAATTTTTCACAGTGATGGAATCATGTCAACTTTATACACAAAAGAACCAGCATTTCACAGGGAATGTGATGGTGTGGTCTATTTCCTCGTCTGAGCAGCAGAATTTCAAGCAGTTAATAGTGATGAATCTTGGCAGAATCTAAAGGAATCTAAAAGATTCCCTTGGAGGTTGATTTTTGACAGAGATAGAATGATGTTGATTTTATAGTCATTTTTCACAGAATTTCACAAGGAGCATAATGGTGTGGTCCAAATTTTCATCCGAGTAGCGTATTTCTCGTCCATCTCCAGGAAGGAATCTTTGGGGGAATCTTGGAGATTCCCAGGGGTCCATAATTTGACAGTGTTAGAAAGGGGCAAAGTTTATAGTCATTTGACACGATTTCGTGCCAAGAATTCAACAGTGTAATCCATTTCATCAATAGAGCTTCACATTTTCAATCCATCCCTGAAAGTGGAGGTAAATGATACAATGATGCAATGTATTTCTTCTGATTTGCTAAGATGATGTTTTATAGTTGAGATCCTTGTTTACCTTTCTGTTGGAGGATATTGTATGCCACTTCATGTGAGAATTTAATGTCTTGTCACGTTGGAGGAGGGCCCATATGAGTGAGATTTCCTATAGGAGAACATCTTGTGTAGAGACATGCCACTCTTGTTGAGGGATTTTATCCTTGTAACGACAAAGAATGTACCATGTAATCATCATCATTTTGCAAAATTTAATGAAGCGACCTCCCCACTCTTGACACCGGGCCTAAAGACGTTAAGCACATTAAGCGAACTTCATTATCAATTTGTGTGTGTTCTTTGATTTAATGGTCGTCATTATGTTTCATCTTCTTTAAATCATGGACATGTGGTTTTTCATACTCTTTCACATGCAATTATACTAACA
Source organism: Pinus tabuliformis (assembly GCA_031772625.1). NCBI lineage: Eukaryota > Viridiplantae > Streptophyta > Pinopsida > Pinales > Pinaceae > Pinus > Pinus tabuliformis. The sequence continues at coordinate 71,734,753 of CM062816.1, forward strand.
TCACAAAAGTAAAAGATCTTGGTTAATGCTGATAACTGGAGAGATTCGGATCAGGATCAAACATACCTATTGTCCATGGGTTCCCTCAACCCTAGGAGCTTTCCAGCTCAATTCCTCTCCTTTGGAGCTCAAACAAGGGGGAAGATCATAGCTCAGTGTCCTTAATCAACTGTAACCCTTTCCCGGGAGGGTCACATCCATTAGTACAAGTTGTTCTTTGAAAAATTCCCTTTCAGCAAATCCTTAGTAAGAATATATGATATCTGCTCATCAGTCGAAATGTGACGGATTTTCATTTCTCCTCTATATACCATATCTTAGATGTAATGGTATTTAATCTCATTGTGCTCAGACCTGTTGTGGAACACGATATTCTTTACAAGTCGGATCCCACTCTTATTATTGCAATATATCCTTGTTGTGTTGGCATTATCACTGATGTGTTGTCCTTGATGGAAATCTACTTGATGGGTTGTCCTTTGGTGGAAACCTACTTGATGAGTTGTCCTTTGATGACAACCTACTTAATGAACATATCAATAGGATGTCTACATGTGATAAAGAATTTGATCAAAGGCATAGCAGCTCAGAGGCAGAGGAATGACAAAATTGAAATTTCAAGAAGTATACATGGGTTCTTTGAAGTAGAGCCGCGTACACACGTGGGTATGAAGAAAAAAATGCGCATACAGTTTTTGCACCATGGTATTCTAAATACCAAGGGTACTTACCATGGTATTTCCCTATGGTATTGAGCCCAACAATGAATATTTGATCCCATCTAAGAATGCCATCGACATTAGTTTGGTTTTGACTTGTGGTATTGGATAAGGGCTAAGATATATAAGGAGATGAAGATCAAAGTGGTAGTGGTGTGCAAGTGATGAATATTTTATGAAGAGTTAGATCTAAAGCAAATATGCATCTAATGGGTTGTTGATGTTTTGCTTGATCTAAAACTAAGTATTCACCCAATAATTTGATGATGGATCAGATCCAAATGATTTGAGATGACAATATAGATTATGTGGAGATTTGACTTGTGTTGATAGTGACTTGACGTGTTATTTTTCTGTGTATGCAGAGATTTGGGTATGTCTAAATTTTAGTGCTGCAGTGAAGGTTTGAGTCAGAAATTGCAGATATGTATGCGGATTTTATAGCATGCAAGGCGCGTACACAAGCAGATGTGATACTAGTAAGTTCTGTGTATTTCCTGATCTATATGTGGGTTTGTTTCCTGAAAAGTTTGAATATGCGCGAATATTCCTTGAGGAAAGCGCATATAGAAAGTAGGGTTTTGATGAAAAGGATTTCTGATCAGTTTAATCACTCATGCTATCTTTCTGTTGTCTATCAATGAAGTCTTCTTAATGATTTGGGATTAAACAATTATGTTTTGATTATGAAATAATTGATTGAAAATTTTTGAAGTTACTTGTTGTTTGTGATTGAAGACCAGTGAAGGTCTTGTGGTTGTTTCATAATGATGCAGTGAATTTGTATATGATTCAGTATTTATTTCATAGTGAAATTGGTTCAATTTTTAGAATTCAGTGGTTTAAGATCTGTACACGGGTATTCTTCATGGAAAGTGCATACACACGTGGGTTTGCTACTGTAGAGTAGCGCATATATTTTGATAATGGTTGATCAGGGTTTATAGTAACAGAATTTGGTTTCTGTGATCTGTAGTATGTTGATTGGTATTTTGGTTACAATGTTTTGATTGTTCTGGCTATTTAAGTTGATTGATTTGGGTTTCAGTTGATTTGGTTAATTCAGTGATTGGTTGGTTCTATTGGTTTAGTGACTGGTTGGTTCAATGGTTGAGTTACAATGATAAGTTTTAGTTTTGATGATTGGATTTGGGTTTAAATGTTGGTAGTGGATCCAGTATGAAAATTTGATGACAGGTGACCTAAAGTTGTGATGTGTTGTATCTGGTGGATCCAGTATGAAAATTTATGAAATGTGGTTCTCGAAGGTGTTGAGGGTTAATGCCTTCAAGGAGGGAGTTGAAGCTTCCTTCCAGTGATAGCTGGTAAATTAGATCAGGGGTTTGGAGGTCCCTTCCGATGGGTACCAGTAAACGAGATCAGGGGGTTGGTGCTCCCTTCCAGTGTGCGTTGGAGAACGAGTGAAGGTTGTAGCCTTCTGCAGGTGGGTGTCCACGTACTGGTATGAGTCTGCACCGACACAAGATTGTAAGAAGTTTTTCTTTATATTAAAAGAAGAAAGAGACGACAACAACGATAGTTTTTTCCCACATTGGGTTTCCAACTTAAATATTGGTGTGTATTGATTATGTGTGATGGTTTATTTTTCTCTTACTGCACATGGTCACTGTTTATATAATGTTGAATGAACTACTAATGCACTAGATTAAGATAAATTGTAGATGAATTAACTGAAAAATATGTTTTACTGGATATACGCTAGTTGTATGAATAATAGTCACGTACACATGCGAGTTCCCTTCAGTAAAGTCACATACAAAAATCAGGATATGAAATTGAAAAGTTTAATGGTTTGAAAATACTGATTCACCCCCCCCCCCTTAGTATTTTTTCCCAACAATTGGAATCATATCAGGTCCTTTGGAAGAAGCTTGATCACTTGAAGGAGATCTGTCAAGACAATGGGAAAGAAGAAAAAGAAGAAAGCAACTCAAAGGAAGAAGACAACTCAAGGAAACTATGGCAGTGATGATTTTATATCATGTGCACTAATAGATGGAAGCAAATATTCAGATTCAGAAGCACCCCGCTTTATATTGATCAAGAATGAGGATGATGAAGCGAAAGAATTATCAAGTACTAATTTTTGTTCCACTTGTGATCCATTTCCCTGTTCATGTAATATTGAAGATAGTGAATATGACAGTGAATCAACTAAATTTTCTTTTATGGGTAAAAGTGAAAGAAATCTAATGGCCCTAAAAGTAGAAGTTAAAAGGCTCATAGATAAAATTAGAGATCAACAAAATCTATTTGATAAAAGGGAATGTACCTACAAAGAAGAGATTACTAGGTTAAAGACTCACTTGCAAGAGGGAAACAAAATAAGGAAGCAGTACAAGGAAAAGGAAGATCCATGCCAAAGGCTATAGGATGAAGTAACATCATTAATAAATCAAGTAAATGAAAAGGATACAACAATCAAGGAACTTAAAGAAAGAACCAATTACTGTGAAGGACTTGAAGCATAAATTATTTCTCTCAAATATGATCTTGAAAAGTCAAACAAATGATATGAGGAGACTCTTCAAGTATTCAAAGAACAAGAAAATGGGTTTAAGAAGGAAATCATTGAGTTAAGAACTCAATTGGAAAATCCTAGAGGTGAAAAAGAAGTTGAGGTAAGTATTCTAGAAGGTAGGTTATCAAAAAAGGATAAGAAATTGAGATTTCAAGATAACTCAAAAATATTGGACAATATCCTTAGAAATCAAAGGTCTCCCTCCATCAAATCTGGTATTGGATTTGTTGAAAATGGAAAAATAGAATCTAGCTCACAAGCTTGTGCAAGTAATCGTAAAGCTATCAAAACAAATTCTGAAAAATCAAATAAAGAAGTGAACAATCAATCAATCCAACAACCAAAGAAACTAATCTTCAAAGGAAATCATTTTCTCCTAACTACAGAAGTAACAAGAATGTTGAATGTTTTATTTTTCATAACTGTGGACACGTTGTAGCCAACTACAGAAGCAAATTGTTTCAATCCCAAGAAAATAGACACTTCACAACAAGGTCAGCTCCTAGACATAAAGGATGGTTTTATGGATATTACTTTTCTTGTAACTCATTTGGGCATAAGGTCACTGATTGTAGGTCTATAATGTGGAATAGATTTAGGAGATGGGAGAAGTCCCAGCACATGGGTAGAAAATGCAAAAAAAATTGGAGGAAGAAGGAACATCAGTGCGAAACATAGTGAATATTGACTCCATTGCAGTCCATTATTATTAAAAGAATACTTCTAACAGTGACTGTAGAAGTGATGTGAGGTACTTGACCTCATAAGAACAAACGATGATTATTAGGTCCTCAGGATCAGTGATGTGTAATCATAGGGGGAGTAATACATGTTATGTCTTGATGATGATTCCCATGATTATTTTAACAGTGAACAGGTTCAGACATAACAGAATCAGGGGGAGTTGAAGGTGTGAAATTTTAGTATTTGACTTTGTATACGCAGATCCTATAAAGAAAAGTCATGTGTATACACGAGTTTTGAACTGAATAGTCATGTATATCTTGATATAATGAAGAAGTAGTGTGACAGACTCGAGAAAAGGGTCTGATATGATTCATTCAATTATTGTTTGGATTTCCTATTCTGATGATTGATGATTACAGTCTATTGTTGATATTTAGAAGTGCTTTTGGCATTTATAAGTTGTTGATACCTTGATGGATGATTGGTTGATGAAGATACTTTGATGATTCTTACTGATATATGAGATTATATGATCAAATCTTATAGTAAACAACTAGCACAAGTTCAGGGGGAGCATTCGCTATGCTTATAATAATGCATTGTTGGCATTATGTTTGTAGATGTTGCTTATGTTGCTGAAGTTCTTGATCATGATATCTGCTTGAGTTGCATATTGGTGAAATAATTTCTTGATGAAGTGGTGTTGGTATGATAATTCTTCTTTGTATGAATAATGATGTTGCTAAGACATGGTTGTTGATATGCTATTGCTACATTTGCTGGATAATACTTGGAAACATGGCATTTTTTATGATGATGAAGAATGATGCTACGCTACCCTATCTTACTTTATGATGATATTCTTGGTCCTCAGTTATGTTGTTGTTGCTGCATACTTGTTAACAGGTTGATGATATTGAAGCTACATTGTCTTACCTTATGAATTGATGATGGAAATGTATAGGTTGTTGTTCTTGGTGCTACTGACGGATGCTTATGGTGCAGATCATATATGGCATATGATAGTTATTGATGACTATCATAGTCTTATTGAGGTTCTTTGCCTTGGTTATAAATGTCATATATCATTTGATGTAAAGGTAATGTAAAGACCTGTGACGTACTCATTGTAAAATCCAGTCATGTATGGGCTATTGTGGTCAAGTCCTTTGGACATGTGATGTAATTTGTAACCCCACTGTACTTGGGAGGTTGATGTAATCATGAAGTCAAATATGTAAACCCACTGTGATTGGATTATTGATTTAAGTTTGAGTCCTTGATATGAAATTCATATTCAAATGAGTCATAGAGTCATGTAATTCATTGTACATCCTTAAGAAATTTTAGCATCTGCTCAGGGGGAGCATTGTCAGTGTTCATACTTAGTAGTTCAGATCTACGGAAGCCGTCATTTAGCATTGGTCATCCCTTTGCCCTTGATGTCAAAGGGGGAGAGTAACTTGGTGTTTGAAAATTTTAGTGCTTAGCTTGATGTGTTTTACAGGTATCTACAGGTGGTGGTGACCAAACACCAAAGTGGTTGCCATCAAGTCCAAAGGGGAGATTGTTGGCATTATGATTGATGTGTTGTCCTTGATGGAAACCTACTTGATGGGTTTTCCTTTAATGGAAACCAACTTGATGAGTTGTCCTTTGATGGAAACCTGATTGTTGGCATTATGATTGATGTGTTGTCCTTGATGGAAACCTACTTGATGGGTTTTCCTTTAATGGAAACCTACTTGATGGGTTTTCCTTTAATGGAAACCAACTTGATGAGTTGTCCTTTGATGGAAACCTACTTGATGAAGATGTCAACAAGATGTGTCTACATGTGATAGAGAATTCGATCAAAGGCATAGCAGTTCAAAGGAAAAGGAATGACAAAGTTGAAATTTCAAGAAGTATACGCAGAATCTGTGAAGAAAATCTACATACACACGTGACTATGAAGAAGCAAAGCCACGTACAATTTCCACACGATGGTATTATAACTACCAAGGGTATTTACCATGGTATTTCCCTATAGTATTGAGCCCAACAATGGATATTTCATCCCATCTAAGAATACCATTGACATTAGTATGTTTTTGACTTGTGGTATTGGATAAGGGCTAATATATATAAGGATATGAAGATCAAATTGGTAGGGGTGTGCAAGTGATGAATATTTTATGAAGAGTTAGATCTGAAGTAAATATGCATGTAATGGGTTGTTGATGTTTTTCTTGATTTAAAACTAAGTATGCACCCAAGAATTCAATGATGGATCAGATCCAATTAATCTCAGATGACAATCTTGATTATGAGGAGATTTGATCTGCATTGATAGTGACTTGACGCATGATTTTGTTGTGTATGCTGAGATATGGGTATGTCTAAAATTCAGTGTTGCAGTGAAGGTTTGAGTCAGAAATTGCATATTTGTACGCAAGTTTTATAACATGCAAGGTGCGTACACACGCAGATGTGATACTTGTAAGTCGCGCATATTTCCTGATATATATATATGAGTTTATTTCCTGAAAAGCATGTATACACATGAATATTCCTTAAGGAAAGCACATACAAAAAGTAGGGTTTTGATGAAAAGGATTTTTGATCAATTTAATTAGTCTTGCTGTGTTTCTGTTGTCTATGAATGAAGTATTCTTGATGATTTGGGTTTAAACAATGATGTTTTGATTATGAAATAACTTATTGAAGAATGTTGAAGTTACTTGATGTTTGTGATTGAAGATCAATGAAGGTTATGTGGTTGTTTCAAAATGATCTAGTGAATATGTATATGATTCAATATTTATTTTAGAGTGATAGTGGTTTAGCTTTCAGAATTCAATGGTTTAAGATCTATACGTGGGTATGCTTCATGGAAAGTGCGTACACACGCGGGTTTGCTATTGTAAAGTAGCATATATATTTTGATATATGTTTGATTAGGGTTTTCAGTTTTAGAATCTAGTTTCTGTAATGTGCAGTATGTTGTTTGGTGTTCTGGTTATAGTGTTTTGACTGTTTTGGTTATTTAAGTTGATTGATTTGGTTTTGAGTTGATTCAATGATTGGGTTTTAGTGATTGGTTGGTTTTTTTGGTTCAATGGTTGAGTTACAGTGATAAGTTTCATTTTTGATGATTGGTTTTGGGCTTAAATGTTGGTAGTGGCTCCAGTCTGAAAATTTGATGACATGTGGCCTACAATTGTGACGTGTTGTATCAAGTGAATCCAGTATGACAATTTCTGAAACATGGTCCCCGGAGGTGTTGAGGGTTGGAGCATTCAATGAGGGAGTTGAATCTTCCTTCCAGTGGTAGATGGTAAATCAGATCAGGGGGTTGGATCTCCCTTCTAGTGGGTGTCGGTAAACTAGATCAGGGGGTTGTTTCTTCCTTCCTATCGGTCTTAGAGAACGAGTGAAGGTTGTAGCCTTATGCAGGTGGGTGTCTGTGTGCTGGTATGAGTTTGTGCCTATACAATATTGTAAGACATTTTTCTTTATATTAAAAGAAGACAAAGATGAGAATAGTGGTGGTTTTTTCCCACATTGGGTTTCCACCTTAAATCCCGGTGTTCATGTGTGTTGACTATGTGTGATGGTTGATTTTGTTCTTACTGCACATGGTTACTGTTGATATAATGTTGAATGAAATATTTACCGGCTTAAGATAAAATGAAGATCAATTAACTGAAAAATTTGTTTTACTAGATATACTATAATTGTATGGCTAACAGTCACATACACACGCATGTTCCCTTCAGTAAAGCTACATAGTGGAATCAGGATATGAAATTGAAAAGTTTAATGGTTTGAAAATATTGATTCACCCCTCCCCCCCTCTCAGTATTTTTCCCAACATGTCGTATCCAGAATCTTCTCAAACAACTCTCCAAAGAGCTTCCTCAATCGCACTGCCTCACAACTTTATATGCTAGCATCAATATGCTCTCTCTTAGTCATGCTAAGGGAAACATATTTTTTCTTCCTTCTCATCCAAGATATCATAGCAGATCCTAGTCTAAAAAAAGACCCCGATGTGCTCTTCCTGTCAATAACATTCCTGACCCATTCAATGTCAATGTAACCATGAAGTCACACATCTCTAACAGTATATCTTAGTCCAAGATTATTAGTACCGTACAAATATTTAAGCACATGATTGGCAGTCATCCAATGTGCATGTAGAGGCTCAGTCATAAATTAACTCAGAGTGTTAACTGCAAAACATATGTTTGGTTGAGTATTCACAAGGAACATCAATGCCCCAATCAACTGTCGATACTCAAAGGGATTTTCCAAGTCAATTCCTACAACTTCTCTACATAACTTCTTGAAGTTCATCTCCGTCAGTGTGGCCATGGACTTACTTTCCACAATACTAAATATTTTCAATAGTTTCACAACATATTTCCCTTACAAAAGGAAAATATCACCAAACCTTTCCCACATCTCTAAGCCTAGGAAGTAGTGCATCAATCCAAGGTATTTCATCTCAAATTCATAGGTTATCTCCCTCTTCACTCGAGAATCTTAATATCTACACCTATTAAGAATAATTCATCAACATATAATACAAAAATAAGGGGAATCCCTTAGACAACTTTGAAGTAGAGGTTTGGGTTGACATTACTTCTCGTAAAACCAAGCCTCATCAGGTAGTTATCAATGTGGGCATACCAAGCCCTAGGGGCTTGCTTCAATCCATAAAGTTTTCTTAGGCCTGCACACATGATTTTTCCTATATTGTACTTCAAATCCTTGTGGTTTCTCAGCATATATGTCTTTCTTAAGCAATCCATGTAGAAATGTGATCTTCACATCATCTGGTGAAGAGTCCATCCCTCACTAGTAGCAAGGGAAACAATAGATTGAATAGTAGTATAGCATGGAACTGGTGCAAATACATCATCATAGTCCTCTCCCTCTTTCTGGGAGAAACCTTTAGCCATGAACCTCACCTTATATGACTCAATACTTCCATATTCTCTAAGATTGATCTTGTACAACCATTTAGAAGTCATAATAGACTTCCATTCAGATCTTGGGACCACATGCCACATATCGTTCTTCATAATAGATTCATATTCCTCTTTCATAGTGTCCTTCCATACTTTCTCTTTCACTGCTTCTTCAAGGGTGTGAGGTTCAGCCTGTATGATTTTGCCCATATCCACAACATGAACCCTGATATCATCATGGCTTCTTGCTTTCCCCAAATATTCCTTTGGTAGTATCACACCTCTCAACATCTTGCAAGGTGTATCGAAGCCACAATGGTCTCTTCTTGGTAGGAGGATCACATGGAGGGGGATCCAATGGGTCCATAGGTTCCATGGGATCATCAAACACATTAGGATCATGCCTAGGCACAAAAGGACCTTCTAGGATATCCATGGCATCATCCCTATTTTCAACATTAATAGGGGAAGGAGTGTCCCTCGCTTTCCCAATGGAAACATTTTCATCAAATGTTACATCCCTGATAAACTATATATTCCTTTGACCATGTACTTATATTCTATAATTTTAGAATTTTCATAATACCCAACAAATGTATCTTTCTTTCCTGAAGCTTCCAGCTTGTCCTTCGACACATGGAAGTAGACGGGCCCAACAAAAGATACGTAGATGTCCAACATTGCGCTTCACACCTGTGAGAAATCCTTCAGGAGTCTTATGATACAAGGGTTATTGAGGGGTCCTATTTTGAACATAGACCACAATATTAGCAACTTCTCCCGATAGAAACTTTGACAACTTTTGATCATGCAACATGGCTGAGGAAGCTTCCATGATGGTCCTATTCTTTCTTTCAGCTTCTCCATTTTTGCTTGGGGTTGTAAGGTATGATAATCTCCTTCTTGATTCCTGCTCTCTTGCAAAATTCGATGAAGTGATTTAAAATTATTTCTCCACCATTATCAGACCTCAAAACTTTGATTCTTTTCCCTTTTTGATTTTCTTTCAATTCCTTGAAGTCCTTAAACATATCAAATGCCTCATCCTTATGCTTCAAGAATAATATCCAAGTTTTGCAAGAGAAGTCATCCACAAAAATTATGTAGTATAGATAGCCCCCAAGAGATTTCACTGGCAGTGGTCCACATAGATCAAAATGTATGAATTGAAGGATACCAATGGTCCTACTCTTTCTATATGGGAATTGTCCCCTCTTCTTCTTTCCACTTGAACATCCCAGACAAACTCCATCATGATTTTCTTGAATCTCAGGCATTCCAAAAACCACCCTTCTTACTTTAGGCAGGGCTTCATAGTGAAGATGAGAAAACCTTTGGTTCCATAGCTCACTTTGATTATTTTTATCATGTACCCATGCTCAAATTGGTCTTCCATTGACTCTATAGATTCCTTCTATTCTTGATCTCAAAGTGAATGCATCTCTCATGCAAGATTCCATAGAACAAGTAAGAACCTTCCCACTTATGAAGGCAACTCTAATTTCTTTGTCTTCCAAGGTAGATATAGATACAAGGTTCTTCTTCAATCTCATATATAACATCATGTAGATGTATAATTTCACCATAATACAAATGAAATGATACAAAACAAATACATTCACAAGATAAGTAGAATTGTCCCTAAGAATAATATTCAATTAGTCTCCCTCTCAACCAGGTTTGAGAGGACTTCATGATACCTAGGGAAGTGTCTAGAGGCCCCACTATCTACCAACCAACTATCAAACAAATCTGGAGGAGAGGAACTAGAAAGAGAAGAAATAAGAAAATATTCAAATTGAGTGGTAGTTGCATTACTTGTGAAAATTCCTTAAACCCGAGAATCCCTACTACAATAACTGATGATATTTCTCCTACTTGTTAGATTTACATGAACAAGTTATTTGCAGTTTCCTATGGGAAACATCAAAATACATACACTGCAACCTACACTAATTAAATAATATTTCAAAACAAGAAACTGAATAATAGAGAAATATAAACACAAATCACACAGTTGTTTTTGGACAAACGTCCCCGAAAAACCCAATGTAGGAAAACCAATGCAAAAAATTTGAGGATTTTATTATTAAGCTGAAGTATTTTTGAATACAACTAATGGATGCCCTCCTAGTAATCTAGTTACAGAGATTATCACTTAGCATAAGAAACTGGTGAGATTACCTCACTCTACACTGCAAGTCCCAGCTGATCCGGCAATTGAACCACGAGTTCCCAGGGTACTTATGAGCTTCCCCTTGGAGGACTCTGTGTTGCTCTACGTGGGGCCTGTGTGAACCCTTCTTGGATACGTGTCACCCTCTCTGGCTTCTGCACTACCTCCTTTGTGTGTCTCTCTGCCTCTTTGCTGAGTATTCTTGGCTCCGACGAAGATCCTCTAGCCAAAAATCCCTCTTCCCCTCTCTGCGTGATCACTACAAATCACGACGTTGCCTCTAGCTTCAAAAATTCGATCTGATTGATCAACCCTTTGTATGTCTTCCAAATGACGCCCAAGCCTCCCTAAATAATCTTCTCATTGACATTCAACGACCTATATTAGAATCTAATCAATGGCTAAGATCATTTTTGCTTGATCCTTATCTTCTTCTAGAAGTTACACCCATATTTAGATTAATACCCATAATTATTTTAATTTCCTAAGTTTAGACTTAGGGTCCCATTAAAAATAATTAATTATTTTAATAAAACTATCTCCAGGTGAAATTTCCCAAAACGCTTTCTGGGTTCTTTGGAATGCATGTTCCCAAGACTCCCTACAAAATTTGGCACTTAGAGCACATCCGATGTTAAAAAAAATCAACACTCCATCTTAGAGAGGAATGTGCTCTAGAAATGCCTCCCACTGAAGCATCACCCTGACTTCATAACATCATCCTCTGCACTGCTGATGTCTGACATTATGTGCACCAACTACTACGTTGCTTCTACAAATGCACTTCTACTGACACTGCCACTGTCAACACTTCATTTGTACTACAACTCCCCATGAATTTTTGCATCTGTGTTGTTGTTGGCACTGCCGCTGCCAACTGCCCCTGCATTGCAAACTGTTGTTGCTACTGCATCAAGAACGGAAATACATCCCAAATTACTGAACAACTGTTCAACATAAATGCATCTTGATGTTGAAGATCTGACTGATGCTAGTCCCATGCTATCCCTCTAAAGCCAGTGCACTGTTGTTGTTGCTATTTCACTCTGCCTCCCTACATTGTTGCAACTCTTCTCTACACTGCTAAGACTTAGCATTCTAAACATTGCATCCGTTTCTCTAACACTCCTCTGCACCATATGACACTTCGTCCATCCTGCTCCTCCTAATTTGGGCTTCCGTAGCAAGGAATTGATTCGAGAGGTGGGATCCTCAAAGATCCTACCCATCTGAAGCTCTTTCGAACTACAACTCCAAATCATACCACCTCCCTCCTAGAGGTATCTCGGTTGTCATGGAAAAATCCTCCTCCTCAATCTTTGCAAGTGCAGCGTTCAGATCATGCTTCTCATATTTGTCCTTCTTTCTAAGAGGACACTATGTTGCTTAGTGATCCATTTCACCACACCTAAAGCATTTTATCTTCGAGACAACCTTCTTCTGCCTCCAATACTCCTACCACCCCTTCAATACAAGGGTTGCATTCCCTTCCTCCTTAGGCTTCGACCTAATGTTGTTGCTTCCATCAAGCTTACACTTGAACAAGTCTCTCGTCAGCTCCTCTTACTTAAGAGCTGCCCACATCTCATCCCAATTTAGCAAAGTCGCCTTGCCTAGGATAATCTGGATAATGACTTGCCATTCCTTTGAGGCTGAATTGAGGGCCAGTATGACTAACTCCAAACCTTGAGGTGTAGACTGCACAACTGCTAACTCGTTCTGGGTCTCTTGAAGCTTCATGAGGAATGGATCTATGCGCTTTCCCTTCTGCATCTGTGCAAATCTCAGTTTCTACTAAAAGTACATCTTCCATTGCTCAGAATATTCCTAATACAATGTAGACAAAGAATCCCACATCTCCTTAGTAGTCCCTCTACTAGCGATGTGACAGACTACATGATCCTTTACTCCATCAAGGATCATTCTCTTTGCCTTCACCATTTCTGCCTTGTACTTCTTCAGCGAATTTGGATATGTAGGCTCAGCCACCATGTTGTCTACATATGTCTTGAGGGAGTGCTCATATAAAAGGAATAACATCCTTGCCTTCCAGATGACATAGTTGGATGTTCCATCCAATCTATCCTGATCCCTCAAACCACAGGTTTCCATATTTTCCAAATAGAAAGTCGAATGACATCCTCTCTCCTCTACACAACACTACACTGGCCTACACACTCCCTTCTGGGGCTTGTAATTTTTCCTCTCTCCGTTTCTGCTTAGCTAGTGAGAATTCAGACTCCTTCGCTGGAGGTCCGCTGAGGAAGAAATTCCCTCAGTGTGCTTCTCCTCCCTCTTTTGACATATTTCAACCCAGCAATCTACCTACCGAAAAAGCTACATCCCACCATCTCCTTCTAACATTGAGGCTCAATGTTTCTCCCTCTACCACGGAAATATTTCGATCTGGAATCCCTTCTTCTCTGTCGACTCACTAAGAGAGAGACTTTCCTCGAAACTTTAGCCCTCCTGGCTTGGCCAGCACAATCCCTTTGGGGATTCGAACTGTTGCCTCCTAAAGCTATTTCGATCTCCTTTTCTACTCAGCACTAAGTTCACTGGCACTATTCTTCTTGCTTCACCTGCACTCCTTTGATACCATGTGAAAATTCCTTAAACCCGGGAATCCCTATTGCAGCAACTGATGATATTTCTCCTACTTGTTAGATTTACATGAAAAAATTATTTGCATTTTCCTATGGAAAACATCGAAATACATACACTACAGCCTACACCAATTAAATAATATGCCGAAACAAGAAGCTGAACAATATCGAAAGATACACACAAATGACACAGTTCTTTTTGGGCAAACGTCCCCGGAAAAACCCAATGCAAGAAAACCAGTGCAGCAGATATGAGGGTTTTATTATTAAGTTGAAGTATTTATGAATACAACTAATGGATTCCTTCCTGACAATCCAATTACAGATAAAATCACTTAATAGAAGAAACTAGTGAGATTACCTCAGTCTACACTACAAGTCATGGCTGATCCGGCAGCTGAACCACGAGTTCCCAGGCTACTTCTGCACTGCCCCTACGTGGGTCTTGCATCAACCTCTAAAGCCTTGTGTTAACTCAAATGGGAATTGATTTTAACTCGGAAGCCTTTTCCAACCCTCTCGTCTCATAAATGTCAGCTTCCTAGCAAATCTTAGGCTTATGCGCTACTCTGCGTGGGGCCTACGCGAGCCCTTCCTAGATTTGTGTCACCCTCTTTAGCCTTTGCGCTACCTCCTCTGTGTGTCTCTTTTCCTCTCTACTAAGTATTCTTGGCTCCAAATAAGATCCTCCAGCTAAAACTCCCTTTGCCCCTCTCAGTGTGATCACTAGAAATCACTGTGTTGCCTCTAGCTTCAACAAATTGATCTAACTAATCAACTCTTTGTATGTCTTCCAAATGACCCTCAAGCCTCCTTAAATAATATTCTTGTTGAATGACCTAGATTAGAAGTTAATCAATGGCTAAGATCATTTCTGCTTGATCCTTGTCTTCTTTTAAAAGTTACACCCATAGTTAGATTAATACCCATTAATTATTTTAATTTCCTAAGTTTAGACCTGGGTCCCATTAAAAATAATTAATTATTTTAATAAAACTGTCTTCGCATGAAATTTCCCAAAACTCTTTCTCGGTTCTTTGGAATACGTGTGCCCAATCCTCCCTACAAAATTTGGGACTTAGAGCACATCTAATGCTACCAAAAATCAACATTACTTCCATTCCTTGAGCTCCTTAATCTATTTTGAAGAAGGTGGCCTTATTCAATGTCATCAGAAGCATCTCTTCTTCTTCTATAATTGAAATCATCTCTTCTTATTCTATCATGGAACTTGTTGTTGTTGAAGCCATGCTTGTTGTTGTAGGATCTTGGAGCACTTCTCTTCTCTACAAAATCTCGTGGATAGTGACCATGATTATGGAAATTGAAGCATTCAACTTGCGGCTTCCCCTTTCTATATCTTCTCTTGGATTCCTAGGATTCAGGGGCAGCCTTTCTTGAATTTGATGGACCTCCTCTTCCTTTATTCTTCTTGGCTTGAGCAACAAAAGAAAAGGGTTATCCTTCTTCATGTTTTTGAATTCCCCCTATGTAAATCATCCTGGTCTCTTCTTGAGTGCACTTTCCAATGAGCTCATTAAATGAAGGGAACCTGTCACTAATTCTTATAGTGGTAATAAATGTTTCCCAAATCGGAGGAAGGCCTCCAAGTATAACAAGAACCAGCTCCGTATCATATATAATTTCTCCAGCAGTCAATAATTGGTCCTTCAGTTGAGATATTCTCATGAAGTATGATTACATAATCTCCCCCTTGTTCATCTTAATGTCCTTGAGTTGATTCTTCAAGGAAACAATATGGTTCAAATTTTTGACCTCATACATCCCAACCAACTTATCATAGATTTCCTTGGACTTCTTCAATTTTGAAATATAAGTGAGAAAATGAACTCTTAAAGAATCAATAATGATTTATTTTTATTTTATCTCACCTTTATTGTACTTGGCCTTGATAGGAGAAGAATAATTTTTCGAAGGCTCGGGTACCTTTCCTTATTCCAAGACATCATTCTCATTCAAGGTCACCCCCAACCTGATTTTCTAGGCAACAAAACTTGATGAATCGTTCAACTTCTCTCCTTCCTTGAAGTATAAGATATACATCTTGACCAAGTCAAATAAGCTTCTTCAAATCCCTTCAAAGGTGATTTCTTGTCTCATGTCTCCTTGGGCTTGTCTTCACCTTAGCTTTCATACCCTGTTAAATTTTCCAGTGTTTTATTCTTAACATAATCACTTATTACAGTTCTTCTTCATTTAGAAATCACTTTATCCAATAAATCCAATCTCCCAGCAAAAATAAGAAATAGTAGATAAAATAGTAATCCAAATGCATAATAGAAAACAACAAAAAACAATAGAGACATAAGATTTGGTGAAAGACCAAGGAAAAGCCCCACAAGGGAGGAAACCCTTTCCAAATTATTCTTCTATTAGATTTTCATCAAACATTCATCAGAGAGATACATAATCAAAATACATCAATAATGAGTCAAAGTCAAACCTTTGACAAACCAATATATTCCAACTAATATCCAATCAAAGATGAGCTCAAAAGTCAAATCTAGTCAACAAGTCAAATCTGCAAATTTTGTTGAAGTCAATAGTAGTAGCAGTAGCCCTAACCAGTCAATGGTCAATGGTCAAATCAGCCTCCAAAGAGATCGGTCTAACATTCAAAATATGCAACCTCCTTCCTTCATTCAAACTTGGTCAAAACAATGAAAATCTGCGCATACAACTTCTTGTCAAGGTTAATCTTTAACTTGCTGAAACCCTAGCCAAAATTCTGTAATCATTGTTGGTTATGAAACTCAGAAAATATCGATCAATGTGTCAGTCAACTCGACCTCCCAAAAAGATCCAAAATCCAAAGTCAAACCAAGTCAAAATATGCTCAAAGTTCCAAAAGTCAACATTAGTTAAAGGCCCAAAACAAAAGTCAAATTCGGTCAACAAAAAAAAATCTCTAGTGAACCACTTAAGAGAAGAAATGCTTGATGTGATGATGCCTCCAAATGATATGACATGTGTTAGTTTTTGTAGCATCCGATGGTGTTCTAGTCTCGAAATTTTGTGGAGAGGCTAAAACACAAGAATTCTCCAAAATCCAAAAATCGTTTATGGAAAGTCCACTTAAAGATGGCTCTATTAAATTAATTGACCATAATTAAAAATTTCCTATGTCTAACTTAGAAAAATGGTTAATTAACAGGAATTAATTGAGAAAGGTGAGAATTCTTTAGAAACTCACATGGATCGACTTGGAGATGATCGCAACCATCGATTAATTTTCAATCATGGTCGTTGGAGTCCCAACTAGAGATTATAAGAAGAGGTTGATGGCTACATGGAAGACACACCAGTGTAGATACTCAGTGATCTGGGTATTTCAATTTTCCAGTGCAGGTGATTCAGCAGGAGAAATTGAGCCTGTAGATTGAGTAGCAGGTGTGATATTGGTAGCATAACAGTGAGTCTGGAGGAAGTTTTCCAATTTCGGAGAGTCAAGTACATGAGGATCGAGTTTCCTCAATGGCGTTGCAAAGTGTCAGCATAGAAGCTTCAAAGGCAGAGTTCATTTTGGACAGTCAAAGGGTTGATTTAGTTATTGGAGTCCCGGAGAATTTTTGGAACAGGCCAGCAAGTCATTCCCAAAGGCTGAGTTAGGCAGACAACTTGATCAATTGCAATATCTAGGAAGAGAATATAAGATCCTGCACAAGTGTGATGTAGGGGTTAATGCAGGTTTTTCGTCGAGCCCAGGAAGTGCCAGTTTTTAGAGCTGGATCAGTATCAGGTGAGAAAAAATTTGTCTCACTAATTTTTGTGGCCAATTTCTCTTGTAGAGGATTGCTTGTTCTGGGCATCTAGTTGTACTCTAATAATAAAACCCTCAGCTGATGCATCAATTTTCCCACATTGTTTTTTTCTAGGGACAATTGTCCAAACATAACTATGTATTTTTTATGTGTGTGTGCTAGCATTTCCAGTTCCTATTTTTTCTTCCGTGGTATTTATTTTCCTGAAGAAATTGTAGTGTGAATATTTTGTTATTTTGTTGTAAACAAAATAAACTGCATAATTAATTTATCAGTTAGAAGAAATATTTCCAATTGTTAGATTTCAAGAAATTTTCACATGGTATCAGAGCATATTTGATGAAAAATAAGCCGAGAGGTAGAAGAGGAAAATTTCAATGTTCAGAGGGAGCAACATGCCAAAAATTTCATGGGTGGCACAGTGCCTAGCCAGGTAGTGAAAATTGTTGGATAAAGAGTTTGATTTTCAATTGTAGGGTGGCAAAAAATTCAGCTTGTCTAGAAAAGAAATTCCAACAAGCAGAGGGAGCAAAAACTTCGTAATTTTGTTGAGAAATTTTCTTGTCTAGGCACAAAGGGTTTTGCAGTAGTTTTCTAGAGCAGAATCAGTGCTGGGTGGAAGAGAAAGTACACACAGAGGAAATTTCTATCAGATGGTTTCTAGTTCGTAAATCCAAATTTCTAGTTGCAACACGCAATAGAAGCAAGCATTTTTTCACACTCTAGAAGGGAGTGTGAATAATAGAGTTAGTAGCTAAACAAGAGAAAGAGGGATATTTTATCTTCAGGTCAATTTTTTGCAAAGATGGCCATAGTCGGGCTCCGATATCAAGACATAATTGATGATGCCTCCAACTATGTCATTTGGAAATCCATAATGTCCTTTATCCTTGATGAGCATGGTATGAAAACTTATGCAGACAACGTTGAGGAAAAACCTAGTGATCAACAACAACTATCAAATTTTAGAAAGGAAATGGCTAAAGCAAAGCTGATGATTGTGGATGGATTCTAGGACCATATAGTTTCACATATATCTAGCATGAACACTTCCAAAGAGATGTGGGATGCTCTTGCAGGGTTATATTAGAATCCTTTCGAGTAGTAGAATATTTTTCTAAAGGAGAAGTTGTGGAATATCAGGATGTAGAAGGGTGAAGGAATTGATCCCTTTCTCACCAAAATTCAAGATATCCGAGATAATCTTACAGTGTAGTAGAAGCGCCTCAAGATGAAGAGCTTGTGCATTTGGCCCTAAATAGTGCCTCAGAGGATTGGGAAATCTTCGTCCAAGGTATTTTGGGATGAGATACATTACTAAGGTGGGATAGAATGTGGTCAAACTTGCAGTAGGAGGAGATGAGGTGAGCACATGTGAAGACCTCCATCAGTGGCAGCAGCAACAAGCAATAGAAAGGTGTGAAGGAGAAAGATAATGTGGTCCTTGCATCAAAGGGGAATGGAAAAGGTTCTTGTCAGGGACAAGGCTCATAGGGGGAGAAGAAGAAAAATAAGGATTTATCTAAGGTCAAGTGCTCTAGGTGTGGCGATTTTTTCCACTACAGTACTTAGTGTCCTAAAAGGAAAAATGACAAGAAAGAGAAGAAAGATTAGGCAAAAGAAACCACAAAGATAGATAAATTATTTTCTAGGCTGGAGGAAGATTTCACCATGTTTGCATTTATACCTCCAGGAGTGAGGTGGGGTGATATTGAGCTTTATTATCAAAGCAACGCAGAGATTTGGGCAGGGTCCAGTGAGGCGAACATTGGATGGTGGTTGCATCAGTGGTGTTTCCTCATTGATTAGTACCTTGCTACAGGGGCCCACAATATTTAGTACCAGGAGGACCAATGTTAATTGTTCTAGTCAGTTCCAAAGTGATAGTTGCAAATTAGTGGAATTCAAGTACTGAAGAGTGTAGAGTAGCGTTGAAAACAAAGAAGAAGGCTCAGTGCAGAGTCAACAACAACACAAATTTCTCAGTGGATAATGAAAAGGCTAGTAGCAGTTAGATGCTCAGGGGACAGTTGTAGCACAAAGACGCAGATGATTAATTATTTTTGGTGTTGTTGTAGCGGCTACAACCACCCTCCAAAATTTTTCCTTCGCTTCATTTTGGAGCCTCCCTCCTCGAAATCATAACATCTATCCTGCACTGATTAGGTACTTGTGTTTATTTGGTTTCAACTAACTCTCAACAACTTGTGTTCACTCATTTGTCTCGTTGGTCAACCATAAGATGACCGAACACTTGGTTCACATCCGGTGATTGGGCTGTCAGGAAAAACTCCACAATCCTAGAGGGCAATATGTCTTCCCCTCAGGAATTGCCAGAGCAACCCAGCAGCTGGACTGCACTCAAAAATTACGCAGAGCGAGCCATCCAGGCTTGCTCTAGATATTGCAAAAAATAGGCCAGCTAATATTGCTCTCCATAAATGCACAGAGCAGGCCAGGCCAGCTGCACTTCTCTCCAAAAATGCGCATAACTTCCCAACAACACTACTCCAGAAAAATGTGCAGAGCAGGCCAGCAACACTACTCTGGAAAATTGCGCAAAGCTGGCAAGCCAGCTAGGGCCACTCAACCCATAAACAATGCAGAATTTTTCCCTTAGTAACTATTCGTCGCATGTGTCGGTAGGTTGCCCGATCCCCTCCAGAACTATGCAATCCTTCCTTGCATGTCGGACAACTTTTCCCAAAAAAGCCAAAAAGAAAAAAAAGTGAAAAAACATCCCTAAATTTTAGGGACCTATTTTTAGCAGGGGGAGTTACGTGCAAAGTCGATTTTAGAAACTCCCCACCAAGTGTCGCTTTTTCCTAGATCTGTGGCATGCGCATCATAAACCCTAAATTTTGCCAAATATATTTAAATGAAACCTCAGAGCTCATTCTTCATATTTGATCTTGGAGCTCTGTAATTTCTGAGGCATCTAGTAACCTTTGGCGCAGTCGGCACAAAATTTTCGGGTAAGTTTTGCTTTTCATGCCTTTTGCCGCTTTTTCTATCACTTTTTATTTTTCGGCTTGTATGAGTATTGTTTTCCATGTTTGATTAAACAACTGCTAGCATTTCAATGTGTTTTAACTTGTAGAATTGTTGTTTCAAGTTTTGCATTACCTTTCCTTAGTGTCACATGCATAACATTGTTTCTACATTAACGGTCGCCATTGTGGTGACTATCTTCATGAGCTTCATGGTTTTTCCATTTGACTGATTTTTGCACTTGCCTGAATTGCATGCATGTCTATTCACTCAGATCTGCACCAAATTTGCACACGCATTCAGTCCTTCACATTTTCAGGTTGTCATTGGGTAGATTTGGGCTATCTTGGCCCAAATCTTGTTCCTCTGAGCATGCTCTATGCATTCCTGGCAGACAAGGCTCTGCCTTGCCTCCAAGAATTACACAGAGGCTACCCTCATAGGATTCCAGCTATGCTCTATGCAATCTTGGGAGGCAATGCCCAGTCCTTCACACTGGAATTGGGCAATGCGTAATTCCAGTCAGTGACCCAGCTTGACTGATCTGTGCATTGTGTTGTTTCAGTCAATAGTAAGTCTCCCTAGACTGTGCATTGTGCAGTTCCAGTCAGAAGTGAGCCTCACTGGCAGCTGAGACTGCGCAATGCACAATTCCAACTCACAGTCTCCCAACCTCTCGAAGTCAATGCTATGCAATATTGCCCAACAGTCACCAGTTTGTTTCCCAATTGATTCTCGAGTTGCTTCATGTTTTTAGCTGACATTGTCTTGTCGTAAGTTTATTCTTTGTCTCTAGGTACCACAAGTTTTTGAACAACTTCTTAGCAGTACAAGTATCATGGCCTCCAAGAGAGCTGGATCAAAAGACACAGTTGAAAGTTGTATTGGAGATGTGGTTGAGCAAGGGTCTCTGAGATTGCCTGTGTACACAAACACACACCTATTCATTGAGAAAGACATCAATATCACATGGCAAGACATCAACACTCTTTTTGCAGGCGGCTTTGAGGAGAATCTGGACAATGACAAGTCATGTAAACATCCATAAGTCAAGATTGTACAAGGTTACATGTAGGTATCCTGTATTCCTGTGCGTAGATGTCATCCACTATATTGCCTCACACATTGATCCTCAGACGATGATACTGAGCAATGTCAGTGGAGTAGAGCTTGCTTCCTTCAAGACAAAAGATTATCATCAAATGCACTCTTTCCCACAAGCAGTGAACAGGATAGATGCACCGTTCTACACTCCCAACAATAGTGGGAACACTAGAGACATCTTGAAGCATTGGGTAAGGGAGCCATCAAAGTTCAAGACGACATCCAACTAGATATAAAAGACAAAGACACTCAGGAAGGCATACCAATTTTTGGTCATCTTTGCATGCTGCTTGTATAGCCAAGGAAGTACAGAGACCTTCCCACAGAGTTGGGTTATTATTTTCGATCAGCTGGCAAGTGAAGGAAAACCTTTCAATTGGTCCGACATGTTGGCTCTCCAGCTGAAAGTGCATGTATCCAATGCCCAAAGTCGACTCAAGGATCAACAATCAATATTCTTCATATTTTCCTACTTGCTCAATGAAATCTGTGCCCACCAACAATTTCCTTACATGGGTTGAGCATGGACACCTTCAGAGAATTTTGTGAACGTATGTTGCAAGTTGCTCTCAGACTGCAACTACTGAGGAGTCATGGCTAGACTATCTGACCATTTCATCGCACCTCTATACACGATGATCTTTGAACAAGATCTGCCTTGCATGTACTAAGCAGCAATGGAGGTGTTGCTAAATATTGTAGATTGGTATGTCTCACCGAATGGCACCTTCATTAGGATGTATAACGCAGAGAAGGCTCTCCATGTGTTGCTGAGGTTTTCCACAGACAAGCTGGTCATGCAAGAGGTTTCATACCACAGCCCAATAGGGTTATCAACTGGATTGCACAGGAAGAAGAAGTCACCATGGCCTATGCTTCCTTTGCGAATTGGGTTGTACACGATACAAAGTTTGAAAGAAGTGGATGTTGATGTCGAGGACTTCAAGAAGCTTAAGTTCGGCACCAAGAGTTTCAATCTGTATGATCCACATGGCTTATGCAAGGACAACTGTGCGAGAGTGTACTATTCTTGGATCCACTGGGCATATCATTGGCCAGAGGAGGACCCATGGAGATATTTTTATAACTCCTCTAGGCTCAATGAACCGGTCAGCATGGTAGTAGAGTGGCTAGCAGCACTCAAGGTAGTAGCACCACAGGGAGCAGCAACAACAGTAGTAACAAGAAGAAAACTTGTGCAAGACAAAGGCAAGAGGAAGATTGCCAAAAGCACAGAGACGAAGCAAAGCTACAAGCTTAAGGAAGACCCACTTGTGAAAAGAGTAGCTTTGGAGATAGATGCAAAGAGGCGACAACACAATAGGAGAATAACACAAAGAAATAGGTAGAAGCAAAGACTGGAAGAAGTAGAGAGGAAGTTACAGGAAGTACAACAAAAGCTCAAATAAGAAAAAGAGATGCACCGAAGAGAGAAGTAAGCGCAACATGAACATGAATACGAATAGGAGGAAGTGCAAGGTGCATAGACAACGCAAACTGCACCGATACAGGTTGAAGATTCTGAACCAACAATAGATGAGGAACAACAAGAGAAGCCACAGGAACAAGAACTTACTCTGTAGGATGAACCGATAGTGGAACAGATGGACATGGAGATGGACTTGTCGGAATAGGACTAGGACACCGACCTCATGCCAAAAGTAAACGAGGTCACTCCATAGGCTTCACCATCTCTAGTAGTAGAGCAAGTCCCGAGTGACCAAGGGGATACCATTATCCTTGAGGATAATCCGAGAATAGATGTGTACAACATAGCATTATATGAGTCACAGCACAAATTTGTACAAGCACGTAGAGTACACACCCTGGATGAGCATTCATCACCTGCGCACTTTGAAGAATGGATGATTGTGTCAGATGTACGAAGAAATCCAACTACCTTGGCCGATGCCACAAAGGCTTATGCTAAAGCCACGAGATCGAGTGTGAAGTTCTTGATAGCAGAAAATGAGCGCATGGAAAAGGAGTTGCAAGCAGCCAAGAAGAGAGAGGAACATTCAAAAGGATCTGCCAGGGCAGAGATGAATAAAGTGACACTTGTTGAAGTATCGGCTCTTGAGAGAGTCACGCTAAGATTGTATGATAGGTTCATCACTATGCACAAGGAAATTTTCCATCTACTTGGTCATCAACAGTGCTCCATCAAGATAGCACGAACAATCATACATATAAATGTCACAGTTGATCATGTACAGACATGGACAATGAGGTACAAGGGAGCCCTACTTCACTTGCACAAGATGATGAAGTTGTAGGTAGAGTTGGAAAAAATATGCATATGGATTCTAATCTAGAACTATGAGGAACTCTCACCACTCATCACCAGTGTTGAAGCTTCGTACACATGGTTGTTTAGGAGTTTGGATGTCGTGGTGAGAAAGTATGGCACCCCATCAATTGGTATGCTCACTGAGGCCAAGGAGAAGAAACAAGTCAGACTATAGCTCGACATGTACTTTGATCAGTTGATGATCATGGCCATCAGTGCAGATAACATGCAGATGTACATCGTTGGTCCAACCTTGCTCAGGACTATGTTGTGCATGTTACAAGACAAGTTGGATAGAGGTTTCAAATTAGTACACCCAGAAGCAACAGAGGCAACAGTTCGTTTCTAGAAATACATCATCAAAGAGTACACGGACACCATTGCGCACTATCAAGCATGGCATCAGTTCGTTAATGAGGATCACAAAGAGGAGGTTGATGAGCTGGTCTTTCCATAACCATTTGAGTCTTAGTGTTGTCTTGTTTGGCTGACTCAAGCCATTTTTGTCCCACATGGGTATCTTTGGAAAATGTATTATTATTATAAACACAATGTAAATTGAAATTCGAAGTGTTATTAGTGGAATGAAAACAATCATATGTAATGTAAAGAGTTATGTAATGAAGTTGAAGAGTCATTAGGGTAGTCCAAGAGTCACAAAGGGTCACCCCACCGTTTGTTATAAATAGAACCTCATAACTCATATAACAGGCTTTTGGGAGCCAAGCTTTTGCTAGGCATTTCTTAGAGAGGGCTTAGAGAGTATTGTGATGAGCCTTGGCTTCTCCACTGTGCAGAGCGAGTATATCTCTTTGGAGGAGCATGCAGTGTTGACTGCAATGTCCCACTATTGGGGCTAGTGGTTGTCATGGTTGTATGCATGGATGGAACTTTCACTTTATATAATATAACAAAGCCAACACATTTCATGCATATGTTGTTATTGTAGTTTTCCTATTATGGTTACTTTAGTAATGCATGTAGTTTTAAATTACACATTTATGTTTTGGACTATTCCGTATGTGATTGTATGAATCTTATTGAAGCATGTTATTGGTTTAAATCATCACTTTGGATTGTCGACTATTCTACTTTCAAGTTTGTGATGTCATTTAGCTCATGTGTTCCTTTTAGGCTGCGTAATATTACAGGCTTCTAAGGGACACACTTATTTTCCCCCTCGTGTCTTAGAACCTCCCCATGCATCTCTCTTGACTCGCTACAAGATCACACACTTACTTCTGACAAAAATATCATGCTTACCTCTACGTGCAATCACAGTCAAGGCATAGCTTTACTACCCACTGTTGGGACTCCCACTCCAAACGGTCTGAAGTGTAGTTGGGACTTCTTACCAAGGAGATCCCCTGACATGCTGGTGGGTCCAACACTGTCAACAGGTGCTTCTTAGTTGCAATTGTTGCAATTGCAACAATAATAGTGAGAGGGATGCTCATTGAGTTGTAGTACAAAAGCAAAGTTGGCAGTTGTATAGGATGTATAGTGCAGTGTCAACAACAACATAGATGCAATGGTTTGGTTCAACTGCAATTAGTGGTAGATGAATTAAAGTTAGCGCAGTAGTTGGTAGAAAGTGGCAGCCAACTACAATTTTCAGAGAACAACAAATGTGGATTAGGCCTGAGTCACCAAACCCATCCATCCTCACCTCAACTCATGTTATTCTTGCATAATACCCCAAGGTAGTGGAAGTTCACAAGTAGAAACAAGTGGAGGCCATCCTCCACTTTGAAGGCACTTTCATATTGTTAGGAGAGGAAATATCACAATCATGCCAAGTGAGATGGCAAGAAGTTCCCCATTGTATGAAAATCAAAGAATACCATTCTCTTGACTAATTACAGGCTACACTTTCCAAGACTCCTTTGTACAAGAGGATTATTCAAAGGGTTGGGGTCCAATGGATCGGACTTAGGTTCAAACCAACCTTGTTGTTAGGGCTCCAAGTACATCAAAGTCAAGAATAAGTATCTAGGGAATGCAGTTAATAGAATAAAATTCAAGTTTCCAACCAACAATCACAACCACCTCTATCTCAACATGGGATTTCAAGAAAGTTGTGAGAGAGATGAATGAGAAAGCGCATAGGGGGGAGAATACTAAGTTTCTAAAAGGTGATAAAAAGTTCCAGTAGGGGGTTGTGATGGGCCTCCCAAATAAGTAAAACATAAGGCCCATCTAACCACTCCTAGGAGCATAAAGGTTATATTGAGCCTACCATTTTTCACTTAATGACACTTTCCTAGCTTAATGAGTTTTTAGGAGAGTTGATGATATTTTTCATACTTTATGTGCCTAACATGACTATTGTGCAGGACTTAGAAGTGATTTTTCACATATTTTGAGCATATCTAGCTAGAGATATTTGTGGGGCCTACTCCCTGCTACAAAAGGATCTCAACTTGGCTAGTTTAGGGCAATAAATTCTCCTTCCTCTTGCAGTGTTGTGACCGAGGAAACACGATTCCATTTTCTAGGGATTTTTGGAGGGAAAGAAGTCCTCCCCTCAAGGATTCCTCCCCCCCACCCCCCCCCCCCCCTCCACCCATTTGTATATATAAGAGGTTCGAGTATCCTAGTAAACAATATAAGAAAAATATATAGAAGAATGTGAAGAACAAGAGAAATTAGATTATTGATTTCAAGCAAGCTTTGTCTCTTTGTCATGTACCTGAAACTTTTCAGTTAATGGAAGTAATATCTTATTTCAGCTCCTAGTTTGTCTTTCTTCTAAGGGTTCTAAGCTTCCTTGGTGTAGGGCCTACCTTATGTGCTCAAGATCCCTCTTATATTATTCTTTCTCATGCATTTGTTTATTTATGCAAAGTATTTCTAAAAATTACTTTCATGCATTGTTAATTAGATAGTTTTATGAGTAGTATTTTCTTGCATATTATTTTAGCATTTGGTTATGATAGTTGTAGTGGTTACATTAGTCAAATGACATTTCCACTTTTCATTTAGTTCAGTTCCTTTATTGATGTCTATTTGTTGTTCATGATTCATTGTTTGTTGTTTCCTTCATTGTAATATGTTTTGCATCTACAAGAAAGCCTAAAAGGTCACATTTTGATGAGTTAAACCTACAACAAGTTGTTGTGATGCATTAGACAAGTTCACTTTTCCATTTTCAACTTATCCTTAGCATCCTTTCGCTCTAACCTCGCATTTAGTGTGTTTACTTGTTCGTTGGATTGTCTCTTGTAGCAAAATAAGGACTCTTGTTGCAATTTGCAAACTACCTTCTAACCTCACTCATATTTGCACTAAACTCATGATTTGCCTTCCTTAATGTATTACAACACTCTTGGAACCCTAAGAGTGGGGATTGGAGGTAGAGAGACCTTGTAGATGCCTATATTTGGTTTGTTGTATAAAATACTTATTTTCTACAAAATTAGGGCTTATTGCTTGCAAGCTTTAATTTTAGTAGTGTGTTTTCTTTCCTTGCAAGATAGAATAGGTGTGATTCCATTTCATTTCAGATAGTATAGTGTTACTTTGTTTATTGCAAATAACCTAGTTTTGCATGCTATCTTTCTTTCAACTAGTTGTTTCCAAGAATTTCATTTTCCCCATAGCATAGATTAGTTAACTTGGTCTCTGTACATGTATATTTCATTTTAGTATTTCCACCTACATAAAATTCAACATAAAGGATGATATAGTTCATGTTGCACATATAGTCTTGGTCCCTCTTAAGTTTGTACGAATCCTGGGCTGAAAATTAAAGTTGAGACCCTTGGGAGTTGCAACATTTTTGTTGCAATACTAAGGGCCATCAATCCTTGCTCCTTAAAAATGATAAGGAACCAATAATTATAGTCCTCTTCAACGGGGAAACATCCTTTTATAATAAATACAATGAAGAAGACATTATTGATGATCCTAAGACTAGGTCTTCATAGTATATATGTATATGATACAAAGAGTACAATTATAATAAAATGGGATGATGAGGGGTTCTAGCCTACATAAAATCATAACAATATAAATGTAATCACTCAATATCTAGGGCTTAATATTAAGAGGTTTTTGGGTTCACACGGGTCTTATATAGGGCTTACCATTTTTCTGGCATGTAGATTAGAATTTGATTGTACCAACCAAGGATAATTTTAGGGGCGAATTTTCGCCCTTTGGCGAAATTAAGGGGTTTTAAATTTTTAGTGGGCGAATATTTTGTATCATAGTACATTTTTACAAATCACCTCAAATAGCCCACCTTATTTTAAGGGAGAGGGTTTAAAAGGTAAATTTATCCCTTGAAATTAGGACTTACAACCTTCCATTCGCCCATTTTCAAGAATAGGTTTTATTTAAGTGAATCCATTCGCCCATTTCCAATAATAGGTTTTACTTAAGTGAACCCTATGGGCCAAATACCATATTTATAAAAGAGGTATGGTAAATTAATAAAAATATAAATAAATGAGAGGTATGGTAAATAAATAAAACATTTTTTATATTTACTCCATAAGTCACCTTATATACATGTAAGGGTGTAAAAAAATAAAAATATAAGTAAAGTGGAGGTATGGTAAATAAATAAAACGTCTTTTTATACTTACTCAAAAGGTATGGCAAATAAATAAAAATATAAATAAACTAGACGTATCGTAAATAAATAAAACCTCTTTTTATATTTAGTCCATAACCTTCGTTCTATTTATGAAGGCTCAAGAAAGAGGTTTTATTTAAGTGAATCCTATGGGCCAAATACCATATTTGTAAAAGAGGTATGGTAAATTAATAAAAATATAAATAAACGAGAGGTATGGTAAACAAATAAAACATTTTTTTATATTTACTCCATAAATCACGTTATATTTAACACTCAAAAAATGGGTTATATTTAGGTGAAACCTATGGCCAAAATACTATGGGACAAATACCATGGACTAGATTGTTATTAATACCATGCAAAAAGCCATTATTAACCCTAATGTTAGAATTAATAAAAATAAAAATGGCACATGGTATTGGCCCATGGTATTCACCAAAATGGCACATGGTATTGACCCATGGTATTCACCAAAATGGCACATGGTATTGACCCATGGTATTCACGTGGAATGTAGCCTATTTAAATGGGGGAATTAAACCAACATGTAGCCTATGCTAAGATTCATTAGGAATTTACAAAGTTTTATTATTTAGTGAAAGGCTCTTACAAGATTTTATAATTGAGTAAAATATTCGCCATGCCTGGTGAGAGATTCGCCAAAAAATTATATATACATATTATATTATTGATAAAATCGCCTTCCATTTTTCCTATATACCATGGAGATTCGCCCATTTATTATATTTATAAATTTAGGGGGGGTTCTTAAAATTTTCCCTGGTACCAACAACATAGCATAGTACGAAGCTCTAACTCAAGGTTTTAGAAAGGTTGTTGATATGAGATTCAAGAAATTAAAAGCCATTGGTGATTTCAAAATCATTGTTAAATAGGTAAATAAAGCTATTCATTGTGTTTCCAATAATTTGAAAAATTATCGACAATTAGTTTTGGATTTAATTCAAAATTTTGTTCATTTTGTAAAATTTTCACCTGTAGATCAACTTGATATATGCAATGTCCTAAGGCATAATACTTGATCTACTTCTACCATAAACTTTACAGAATCTTAACCAGATATGAACAACATCAAGCATGAACAGATATAACTGAGAATGAGAAGTAATCAACCATAACACAGAAGATATATCATTGGGGAAAGCACCAACCTAAAACCCCAACTCTGTATTATCATACAAGTGGAAATCTTGTTCAAGTTACAAAAAGAATTAGCTCTCAAGCTATCCTGATATCTCTGCACTCAAACATACTGCTCACAGACTCAATAGACATAGAATATATCTTCCTCAAGCCCTCCAAGCCTCCTATTTCCTTGCGCAGTTTTGATTGGGGTCCAATGATATCACATGTGTGAATTGGCCTCATCACGCTCACTGTAACCTTTGGTCCAACTACGCAATCCATAAGGAATAATATTCCTTCTACATGTAAGGAATATTCACCAAGGAATATCCTAGCAACTGATAGTACACTTTCCCTCCATCTGATCTCAACTGGGTCTCTGACTGAACTGACATGCATGAGTTATCCATGAGTGAATCTTTAGTTATCTGAATTATAGTAGTTACATACATGCAAGCATTAACTAACTGAACTTTCATTAATTTAACAAACTGCTAAATTAATTTAACTCGACTTGACTAAGTTAAACTAAGTCAACTAATTACAACTCATCCTTATCTCTTTAACTGAAGGTTAAATTCCTCAGTCAAAGGAGAAACTGTTGCATGTCCGCACATAGACTTCAAGTTTGATTTTCCTTAACTATGTACTCAAGATGAATTAATTAATTAATTTCCAAACTATTGTTGATATCAAATTCGAATTTGACTTCTTATGTTTAGTCCAGGGACTGACTAAAATAAGAATCCATCCTAAACTGCTAAAATTAGAACTTCTATTTTTAGCACTTCCATTTTTCATTCCCTGTTGCCCAATCCAACACTGGTACCCAAACTGCTATTTTTAGCACTTCTATTTTTAGCATTTCTTGTTGCACACTTTTCAACACTCCCTGTCAACAGAAAGGCTTCCTCTTGAACTCGATCTTGTACCTTAGGAATGGTCTGCATGTAACACTTCTACCAAGTGTGGTTTCTCCAGCAACTCTTAGAACAAAAAAAAACTCACAACTGACCTCTCTGTTGGGCTAGAAACATACTCTGATGCTAAAGCTCTACCTGTTGCTGACAAGTGCTCCCTCTCTGACCTCTGAGTTGCTGCAACACTCCATGCATCTCGCACCGTTGCATCCTCCTAGCTCTACACAGTCCTGGGACTCCTGCACTGTAGCTCTCTCTGCCACTCCATCCGCATATGTCTCTACCCAATCAATCAGTCCTGCTACTCCTCCTCGGGGCTCCCGTAGGAAGGTCGAATCAAAGAGGTTGGGTACCTCAAGGATCCTGCCCCTCCTCCTTGGGACGATCACTCCACATTGCCCCACCTCCTACCTAGAGGTATGGCTACATGTGATCCCTCTACCTGTGAGAAACCTCAGGAAATAAACCTTGCCTTGTGTTTCTCAACACAGCAATTAGCTACCTACTTTACCTTGTAAAGCCATCGGGAACTAACCATTGACTTGTCCGTAGGCCTAGGGACAACATCCCACACACTGTTCCACATGATAGAATCGTACTCTTCTACCATTGCATCAACCCAGACTAGTTGCTGTACTGCCTCCTGAAAGGTTCGGTCGCTACACACTCCCCAACCAGGGCCATGTAGCTAGTGTATCTCTCGGGAGATCTCCTCTGTCTGCGATGAGAGGATGGATGCCCCACATTCTCTCTCGCATCCTACATCAATCTGTCAGCTTCCCACGATCGTTTCTACCCGTCTCTGGAAGACTCTCCAATAGTGGTGGTTTCCACTACTAGATCCTCTACATGTGGCTTATCCACATCATCAAGAGGCTCCTCCTCCTTTGGAACTAAAAGTTCCTCATCGCCATGCAACTTGAGCTCCCTCTCAAGTGACACTCACATGGCTCTCTGCTCGTCGAAATTCAGATCCATGTGCACTACGATCCTCTGGCTGGCAGGAAGAAACACACGATAGTTGTGGGGTGTATCTGTGTACCCCACAAGTATCCCCAACTCAGCTGTTGGGTCTACCTTCTTCCAAGCATCTTTGGTCACATAACAGAAAACTAGTGATCCAAAGATGCGGAAGTGACTCACATCTGGTCGCTTCCTCAAAAAAGCCTCCATAGGTGTCTTCATCCCCAAAACACGATGAAGACTTATGTTCTGAAGATAGATTGTTGTATTGCATGCCTCAACCCACAGATTAAGTGGTATGCCTTGGTCATGCAACATCGCTTGAGCTGCTCCCACAATAGATCTATTCTTCCTTTCAGCCACCCCATTCTGTTGTGGGTTATGGCATGTCGTCAATTCCCTTTTAATTCCTTCTACTGCACAGAAGTCTTTAAACTTCTGGGAGATATACTCTCCACCATTGTCGCTACACAAGGCTTTTACTTTATTCCTAGATTCTTTCTCTGCCAAGGCTTTAAACTCACAAAACCTCAAGAAATTCTTATCCTTCTTCTGCATAAAGTAGATCCAACATCTACGAGAAAAATCATAAATGAAAATAACATAGTATCTTTGTTTAGCAGTGGAGGCTGTAGAGAATGGTCCACATACATCTAAGTGAACTCACTCTAGGATTGCTTGAGCTCTACTATCCCAATCCTGAAAGGAAGATTTTGCATACTTGCCCAGGGTGCATCCTTTGCATGTATCTGTTTGCTCTAGTTTTCCCTTGGGTAAGCCGGTAGAAATTTGTTGCATGATCTTCAAGGCCCCGTGATGCAAGTGGCCCAGTCTCCTATGCCATAGCTCGCCAACATCTTGGCTTTGCACCACCTCTTCTTTGGAACTCAGTGCAGCACAGTCATCTACCTCCAGCTTGTAGAGATTCTTTACTCGAATCCCTATTCGCTTGGTCTGTCCGGTGCCGATATGCCTCAGGAACACTTTTCCTTTACTAAAGACTACATCATAACCTTTATCTTCTAGCATAGCAACAAACACAAGATTATTTTTCAAACCTAGTACATATTTAACAGTAGATAGGGTGAGAGGAGCACCATGCTCCCTCATAAACATAACTTTACCTTCACCTGAGACACAGTACTTTCCATCGTTTGCCATCTCGATCCGCATCTGGAGATCCTTCTCCTCCAATGTACTAAAAAGATTCTTGTCACCCAACATGTGGAAAGAAGCTCCACTGTCTAGGTACCAAACACATCCCACCATGGATGAAACCATGCATGCGATAAGCGAGAAATCCAGCTAAAATTGTGAAGCTAGTGCATCACCATTAGATCCCTTTGAGGAAACCTTCTTGGATTTCTTCTGTGGGCAATTCATAGCATAATGGCCCACTTCATGATAGTGAAAGCATCACACCTTCGACTTGTCAACCTTCTTCCCACCATGAGAAGGTTTGGATTGGGATGCCTTCCGTTTCCCTTTCTTAGCTTTACTCGCTAAAGCTAGATTTTCTTCATCATCTTGTTTTGATGAATATCCCTCCCTGGTGCTTCGTCTTATCTCCTCTTGCATCAAATCTGACCATAGTCATTCCCAATCTGGAAGTTTCTCTCTTCCATTAATCGAGTCCTGGTAGCTATGCCAGCTCCTAGGAAGACCGAGGAGTGCTAGACTCACCATGTCGTCATCAACAATCACGACCCCTACACTTGCAAGCTTATCCCTGTAGGTGGTGAGCTTGTTCAAGAACGTAGAGATTGTGTCGCCCTCTTCGCACTTGATCTTGCAAAGTTTTTCCTTCAGCGACAACTTCCTTCGATCGTTGTTATTTTGATAAAGGTCTTTCAATGTTTTCCACATCGAAAATGGAGTCTCCTTCCCATGGAGGCTCGAGACAATGTGATCTCGAACTCCCTCCAAGAGGATTCTCCTTGCTCTAGCCACACACTTTTTCCATTCTACCAGTTGAGTAGCATCAGTCGGCTTTTGGACTTCTTGATCAATGAATTCCTTGAGACTGTTATCTTCCAATACTGCCTCCATGTGATCCTTCCAGGCTATATAATTTGAATTTCCATCAAGGGAACATTCGAGTCTTAAGCCACTGAATGCCATCGGTGAAATAGATGTGATAAGAACTCAATTCAATATTCAAAAACCAAACTTCGTACTTCTTCTACTTGTATACTGTTCTTGACTTGATCACCTTTACTCTGATACCATGTAGAATTTCACCTGTAGATCAACCTAATATATACAATGTCCTAAAGCATAATACTTGATCTACTTCTACCATAAACTTTGCGAAAGCTTAACCAGATATGAGCAACATCAAACATGAACAGATATAACTGAGAATGAGAAGTAATCAACCATAACACAGAAGATATATCACTAGGGAAAGAACCAGCCTAAAACCCCAACTCTATATTATCATACAAGTGGAAATCTTGTTCAAGTTACAAAAATAATTAGTTCTCAAGCTATCCTGATCTCTCTACACTCAAACAATATTGCTCACATACTCAATAGACATAGAATATATCTTCCTCAAGCCCTCCAAGCCTCCTATTTCCTTGCACATTTTTTATTGGGGTCCAATGATATCACATGTGTGAATTGGCCTCATCACACTCACTGTAACCTCTGGTCCAACTGCGCAAACCATACGGAATAATATTCCTTCTGCATGCAAGGAATATTCACCAAGGAATATCCTAGCAACTGATAGTACACTATCCCTCCATCTGATCTCAACTGGGTCTCTGACTGAACTGACATGCATGAGTTATCCATGAGTGAATCTTTAGTTATCTGAATTACAGTAGTTACATGCATGCAAGCATTAACTAACTGAAATCTCATTAATTTAACAAAATATTAAATTAATCTAACTGGACTTGACTAAGTTAAATTAAGTTAACTAATTACAACTCAATATTACAACTCATCCTTATCTCTTTAACTGAAGGTTAAATTCCTCAATCAAAGGAAAAATTGTTGCATGTCCTTACATAGACTTCAAGTTTGATTTTCCTTAACTAATTAACTCAATATGAATTAATTAATTAATTTCCAAACTGTTGTTGATATCAAATTCGAATTTTACTTCCTATGTTTAGTCCAGGGACTGACTAAAATAAGTTCTATTTTTAGCACTTCCATTTTTCATTCCTTGTTTCCCAATCCAACACTGGTACCCAAACTGCTATTTTTAGCATTTCTTGTTGCACACTTTTCAACACATTTCAAAATAAATTTTGTACCCCACTTAGAAAATGTATATGTTGACTTACTAGAAAACGTGGCATCAAAATTACACACTGTAGGGAAATTTTCACCAAATAATTTTTTTGCGGAAATCATTTTTTGGCCATCGGTGCTAGACAATCTCACAAACCTTAAGGTATTTGATAATGATAACCAAATTATTAGTTTCCTGACACTTTAGGATTCTCCTCAAGTTTCCATCATCAATGAAAATCAACATTGCCTGCTTTTTAATGTAGATTCCTCAAATGAAAATGAACAATAAAATTGTATTCCAAGATCAATAGTATGTCTTGGAAATCTTTATGATTTTCAAGAGAATTTCAAAGGTAGGACAAACTGTAAAACTCACATTTCTTCTATGAAGTATGAATTTATTAGTTAGGAATTGATCAACAACCATAGAATGTTAATTTAGGAGTTGATCATTCTCCTTGATCTGAACAAATAAATTTCATAAATCTTTTCAAAGAATTTAAGGATATGTTTTCTTCCAAGGACATGTCATGATCTCAAAGTTTATGATACAAAAGTAAGTCAACATGTCATCCCTATCAAACCAAACTTTAATCTTGTTTAACATAAGCTTCTGAAAATACACCCAAAGGTCATGTTGAAAAATGTAACTCGGTCGGTATTCATAATGACGTGTTATTGTGATTTTATGTAATTGATGCAAAGAAGAAAAATAAAATTATTATTGTAATTCTTATCTCATGTATTTCATGAGCAAGGAATTTTATTTTTAGTATGACTCCCATTGTGAGTCCTTAGGATTGGTCATAAAGTCAAAATGAGTAAATTTCATGTATGAAGGACCCTTCTTAGATATGTTACATTTTGTATGAGCCATTAAATCAATATGTAAGTCATCCAATACCATGTACAAAACAACTCCTTCAATTCAGCTACAAAATTGAGTAAATAACCTACTCAAAGAGACATGTCAGCTCAACTCTCTCAAGTCAGATAATTATGAGGCTCCAACAACTATAAATAGGGCAGCTCACCGTTATTTTAGAGCAGAATATCAGAGATGTAATTCAGTGAAGATCTAAAGCTAGGAAGAAGTGTGAAGGTCATCAAGGGAGCCTAATAACCAGCGAGGAAGAAGGAAAACAACAACGAAGTTTATAGGGTTCTTTTGAGACTATTTTTGGGCCAACTTACATCCACACGTGCGAGATTGTAGACCTATGTATTTTAGAAAGAAGGCCAAGGTATTACAGTCACAATGAGAGAGGATTTCGGGTGAAAGACAAAGTCAAAGTGTCAAGAAGAAGTATCCTTCTAGAGAAAAGAAGATATAAGGTTAAATTTGGTCAAGCTCATGTGCTAAGGGTTTATGAACTAGAACCAAAGAGTTCAGTACTGAACCAAGGGACCGAAATTCTAAAGAGTAGCCATGAAGGAAGAAGAAGCAGGGATTTGATCATTGCAGGAAGAATCTCAGCAAGGAGGATTTGTGTCTTGGTCTTGGAATGGAAAATAGGTCAAGGGTATTGGTCTTGGTATTCATCAATTGAAGTCTCAATAAGAAGAAGAATTTGTGCGGTTTTTCCTCTCAAGTGGGAGAGGTTTTGGCCCTGGATGATAACCTACATTCTGTGTCTCTTGTATCTTTATGTTTATGCATTGGTAGTTGTTTGATTAAGAACAACACTAATAACCTAAGTAAAATAAGATCCTAATCTAAAGAAGTAAAAACACTCACAAGCAGTTACCAATAGAAGAGAAATCACTTAATTGCTATGCCCTGGATTGCTCAACAGATCAAAACAAAAATAAAGGAAGAATTAAATAAACTATTAACAGCTAATATTATCTTCCCACTCAGACATTCACAATGGGCAACCAATGTTGTCCCAGTTAGAAAAAGAAATTGTGATATTAGGATTTGTATAGAGTTTAGTAATCTACACAAAGCCTTAGAAAACAATAACTAGCATGTTCCACCAATGGATTAAATCCTTCAACCAGTCATTGGTGCTGAGATGTTTTCCTTGCTAGATATTTTTATGGTTACAACTAGACCTTGGTTTCACCTACTGACCAAATTATAATCATGTTTAGGAAAAAATTGGGAATATTTGCTTATAGGAAAATGTCATTTGGTTGATTAATGTAGGAGCCAAATTTTCAAACAGAGATGGATATTTATTTTAAAGGGTTGATTAATAAATCAATGATGGTTTACCTAGATGACATTACAATTTACTCTAAGAACAAAGAAGATCACATAGAACATTTAAGAGGAATATTTCAAAGATGCATAAAGTACAATATATCATTGAATCCTAAAAAGACTATATTTGTTGTGACTAAGAGAAAACTGTTAGGATTTGAAATCTCAAAATATGGTATAATATTAATTGATCTTGATTGTGTTAAAACAATTTTGAAAATATCCTTACTTCATAATTAAAAGAAATGTAATAATTTTTAGGAAAGATAAATTTTGTGAGAAGATTTGTTCCTTGTAACGACCAAAAGTCGTATATGCAGCAAAAATCTTTAAAATACTTTAAAGATGTAAATGTCCATTATAACACATGTAACTGTATATTGAATATTGTATAAGAATTGATATGAGATGATTACAAATGAGAATGAGGGCCTGCTTGTATACCCTAGGCAAGTGCCCTTTCATGAATGGTCATGTCTCTAAGACATGCCTCTTCATTACTAACTAACTAACCATTATTTAATTAATTATTATTATTATTTATTATTTTTATATGAATTATATTCATAACATTTCCTTTCTCTTCAAAAATCTTTATCCTCAAAGCTTACTGATGAAAGGTTTGATCTCTTTTTTCTCCTCATCGCAAAACTGTCATCTTCATTGTTGCAAAATGATATGATGCTCTGAGTGATAGAAAAAATTGTCGTACTAAGAACAGATCAGTCCATCCTAGATTAATCTTCTGTGGAACCTTCTGATCTTTGAAAATTTGTGATGAATAGTTATCATAGGAATGTATTCTACAAACTTCAGTATTCTTGGGAACATAAATTTTCCATTTATGTTATGAGTGACATTGGTACCTAGATTGATTAGAAAGCCTACTCTTGTGATTTAGATGTCAATAAATAGTTCTTCTGGTTGGACTTTCCTTTATCAGTTTGGCAACTTCCTTATTTCCTTCAGGTGTTGTTGTTGTTAAGTTGGTTACTAATCTTCATTTGGAATGTCTATCATTTGAACTGCAACTTCTAAATATGTTTTAACTTCTCTAGATTTTTCTTCTTCATTACTTGTGATTCGACTCAATCAACATTTATTCATTTATCTTCAAACTGGACTGAAACCACTGACGACTTCAATACTTCGTTTTGAAGTTGTTATGACTTGTCATTTAGTGGCTTCCTTTAATTTTTAAGCTTTTTTTATTTGCATAAGTAAGGCTTGTTTATGATTCTTTAGACGTGAAAGTTCGCCATTTTCTGAATTGTTGACTTTGTCTTTAATTTTTTTTATTTGCTCTAATAAATTTTTATTAAGGGTTTTTAGGAAAAAAAAAATAATTTTTCTTTTTCTGATAGATTCTCCTTTAGTTCCTTATCAGAACTTTCCTTTTCTAGTTTTAGTCCTTCTTTATTAACCTTGGACTTTTTTATTTGTGAAAGTAATTTCTCATTGTGCTCCCTTAGACACCAAATTTATTCGTTGTTTTCTGTTGATTTTTCTTCAAACCGATCTTCGAGATCTTTATATTTCTTCTCTGATTCTTTGTTCTTTTGTTGAAGTTTTGTGATTTCTTCCTTTAATCGTTTTATTTGCATCTTCTCATTGTCTTGATGTTCTTCTATACTAAATAATCTTCCACACCTTTAACAACGTAAATTGGAAATTTTTTAATATATGTATATCCAATTTCGTCTAAACAACTTGGACATTTAGTCCAAAATAATGATTGTTGGGTGGAACTCATCCTAACTTCCTTCAATATTTTTGAATTGGACTCCATTTGTATTCTTCAACAATTTTGTACACATTGACTAGTGATTATATATATATATATATATATATATATATATATATATATATATATATATATATATATATATATATATATATTGGTATAATTAAATTAAATAAATATATAGTTATAAACTATATAATATAATATATTATAAAAATATATATAATATGATTATATTATTTAAACTATATAGTTTATTTTTTATAAATATGAATTAATTGGTGAATGCCCATAGCAACATCAGAAATATAGCGACCAAATGAATCGACACGACTCATGTTGCAGTTTGAATTTAGACAGAAGGATAATGATGCAGATTGCTCAACCGACAGACAAGACAGTAGTGGAAGGGAGAATCCAGGCACTCCTGTCGGCATTGGGACATAGACGATGGCAGAAAAGGTCTTGAACAATGGTGACAGTCGAGGGAACAGGTGCATCGACATATGGCTATTGATGGAAAATGAATAAAAAGCATGAACTGAGTGTTGATATTGGTGGGTGTGGAGTAGGTAAATCTCCTCTATGGACAGAGGTGATCCCTCTAGCCCTAGAGTGGGTCTAGCTACAAACAGAACAACCTAATGAAAACTTCCTTAAACTAGAATTGAATAAGAGGGCCTACCTCTTAGAATGCTACTCCGCTTGATGATGACCTCGCTCCTTTGCTCCAGCTTCCTTTGAGTTCTTCTCCTTCAAATACTTGAAACAAATACACAAGAGACAACAACAAACATA
This sequence comes from Pinus tabuliformis, assembly GCA_031772625.1. Taxonomy (NCBI): domain Eukaryota; kingdom Viridiplantae; phylum Streptophyta; class Pinopsida; order Pinales; family Pinaceae; genus Pinus; species Pinus tabuliformis. The sequence continues at coordinate 71,774,225 of CM062816.1, forward strand.
ATAGCATACAATCGCATTCAATTTACTTAAAAAGTCAAGGAATCTTAAGCCATCAAATGTAATATGACACTCAATGTAGGAAATAAATCATTAGTTGTATTGATATAAAGCTCAAAAAGAGATACAACCAAAGCCTTGACGTTTCAGGTCTCCTCCGACATATCCGGGTTTCAGCACAACTTCTAGAATCTCATGGTTAGCCTCAACAATGGAAGTTTAACGCTTCTTCCCTTTAGTTCCAAACCAAACCAAACACACTATTCTCCCTTTACACACATAAACTAGAAGGCAAAAAGCTATATATATCTTGTTGGTTATTCAAGCTCAAAAAATACTAGTTCAACTTGGAAAAGGAGGAGTTTATATAGCTTTGATGGATGGGATATGGTTCCTCTTATGATTGGAGAGGGCTTATCTCTTTGTTTTGTTCCATCTTTATAGGGGAAAGGAGCCCAAACAGACTTCCTTGGCTCTATCCAACCAAACCATTTACCATACTTCCGTTCATGAAGCTTTTAGAGCTAGAAATTTCAACTCCATTTTTAAAAACTTGCCAAAAGAGGATCGACGCAAGTGAGGAAGGGCTCACTTGCGCCATTTGATGCTAGGTCTGGTTTCAAACTCTGCAAATCGGCACAAGGAAGGAACTAATCACTAGCACCGGTCTTGAAAACTTGGATTGAAGGAAGATTCTTGGGAAATGATGCAAGAGGGGAATGTTCTGCTCATGAATAGGGATGTAAAGGTATGCTCTTCATGATGGGAAAGCATATAGAGTTCATTGTAGAGGTCCTCCAGGATCGAGGAACGGGGAGTATAGGGACAGTGACAAAATGTTATGTAACAAATTCCCCCTAAAGCATGAAGGCCGAACTAGAGGTAGGGGTGAAATGCTTTACAATTAAATGCATGGAACCAAAGACAGATGTTGGAAAACCTGCAAGAAAGCATAGGTACATATACATCATTGAAAACTATGATAAATGATACATGAATCGTGGCATGGACACATCCATCTGGAGAAATATCATGTGAATGGATCCAAGGTATGGGTGCAACCATCCAGTAAGGAGGATCATATCGAACCCAAGGTATGGTCACAGCCATCTAGTAATGATAAGGATCGCATATAACAACTCATGGTATGGTCGCAACCACCTCTGAAGGAGACATGTATATCAACATGATCATGCCACATCACCTTGCAACCTGGACTTTAGTAATCTTAGCCCAGGGTTTTGTGCTCCAACACAACCCGATCAAAGTAAAAATTTTAACATGTTAATAGATTTGCGAAGTCCAACATGCTAAAAAATCAATTGATTACCAGCCAATGATGTGAACCGTTAACAAGTGCAAGAGATACCACCCATAATGTCAATGGCTCTCAAGGTACGATTAGTACAATTCATGAAGTGTGAATAAGGAACTGAAGTTGAACACCTATGAAATCACTTGATCAAGGGCCAATGATGAGAACCTTACATCGAGTGCGAAGAAATTTCCATTGAGGCATGGAAGCTCTAAGGTACTGGAAGGGAGTTTCTAGATCAACTTCCTAGATAAGGAGTTGAAGTCGACAGGAAGTGATCTGTCGAAGGAAGGTCATAATGAATTCTTCACCATTGACACGAAACGGGAAACACAATGAATGAGAGTAATCCAAGATGGTGACATATGATCAAAAAATGTACACATAGGAAGACTTCTCTTGAACATGTGGATGACACAACTCCAGATTTTGGCAGAATTTGACATCATAGGATCAGAGGTCGTGGTGATGTGGTAGAGATCATATGAGAGGTTTAAAATGGATAACCCAAAACCCAGGGAGGTGAGTGAAAGAGTGAGGATGTCACAAAACTTGACACGAACAGCAGATGAGTGTCAATATTCAAGAGCGACATGCTGCCTCAAGTGAAGAATACAACTGATGAAACACTTCAAATTTCCCCCCACCATTTCTGGCGAGTACCTCGGTTATCTTTACACAAGCTTGACGGGGATAACATATGCTTGTAATATAAGTCCATCCTTCAGATGGATCCATCCTAGTAAGTTTTACAAGCCCTAAGAAGGAGTACCTCGGTATTGTCATAATGACAAGTCCTATGTCGTTTAATCTTTTAACAAGTCCGACAAAGGTGAAATTCAGCATCTTTTTCATGTTTATATAGTTTGAAAAAGAAGCAGAAAATAAAAATCCAAAAGGTCCCTTTTTGTAAAGTTTTCCCTCAAGCCTGAAAAGGTAGAAAACAATACTCTAGAGAACCTCCTAGCCATGTTCAACTAAGGTGTACCTTTTTCGTAAATAGTTTATCCCGGCCCGAAAAAGGGGTAAATGTATGCTGGGCAAACGAAGTTTCACAGCCTTTAATGAGTTAAAAACAACAAGATCTCTGTAATATTTTCATATTTTAAGAGTCATAAAAGAGCTCAAAGATGACTCCCTGCTTTTATTTACTTTAATGAGTCTAAAAGGGAAAAAATACTCGGCAATTTTTTCATTTTTTTATGAGTCAGAAAATAGCTTAAAGGTGACTCATCCTGGAGGAACGAGTGGTATAAAGGGTAGCAACTGGTTCCGGCAATGATGGAACTGCTCAAAAACATGTAATGGTCAAGAGGTTGGCTAACAAAACCACTCATTGTTGTGATTCCTCATGAAAGGAAAAACAACCAAGTGAAAGCATATGGTCAGCCAAAGAGATGGTGGGGATGGAACGAAACAAACAAGGCTCATCTAGCAGAAATTAGCTAATAAAAATGACAATCACGAGATGTAAATTGGGCGTGGGTTCATTTTTACACAAGCTTGAACCATGGGGAACTCTACTTGAATTCGGTTTTATGTTTACACAAGCTTGAAACGAAAAACTATGCATGGGTTTACTTTCATTTTTACACAAGCTTGAAACAAAGATAAACTATGCATGAGTTAAGTTTGCATGCCCCCAGCATAATGACTCAATCCAAGGTACATGCCCCCCCAAGCTTCATTTCATTCAGCTAGGTGGATGGAATGAAGGTTCACTTTCAAGATCCAGGAAAGACTCGACTGGGATTTTATGAGATCTTAAGCAAAGACTCGATTTGGAAAAGAGAGTTGTTTCATTTTTTAACGAGGTTGACACAGTAAAAGAACTATCCTCATACATTTGTTTCATTTTTAATGAGTTTGATACAAGAACAAACTATCCTCGGACATCTGTTATATTTTTTAACGAGCATGACACAAGACAAGGAACAATGCTCCGACACTTTGATCATGGACCATACGAGAACATGGCTACCAAAAGGTCTTCACTAGATGGAAGAACCACACTCTGGGAGGAATATGTGTCAACTGGTACCAAAGACAGATCGGGTTCCAATGCCCCCAGTACATAATGTACGATACCATCTATGTGATCATCACCAGATGTGGAGATAGAACGAGTATCCACATAATTGACCTGTGGCAGGGAGGGTACTTCTTGCAGACAAGAACCAATAGGGGACGATGGTTGCATAGGAGGCACCTGGTGACCAATGAACGACAATTGATCAATGGTCACTATTCTCCCTTCGTGTGGAAAAAAAACCACACGAAAAAGTGGAGAAACAAGAGATCCCATGACATAAACATAGTCGCATCCAAGGAGAAGATTGAAATATAAGGGACCTTGGACTACCATCATGTCTATATAGACAGTATTTCCTCCCAAAGTAATAGGGAACTTTGGAAGGATCCCTAAGGGTTGACCAGTTCCTCTGTTGAAAGCCAACGGATTCTGGGTGACAGGCACAAGTTGTGGGGAACACAAAGCTTTCCAAGTAGTAGAAGACATGATGCTAAAATATGAGCCTTCATCTAATATAGTGCCATGTACTACCATATTATAGGCTTGTACTATGATCTGGAAAGGCACATAATATGGGAGGCAGAAATCAGTCAATTGAATCCAATCAAAAGAAATGATAGAACTACTTGGTGGGGGTATCATATGATTGCCCCCATGCACTGCAGGAGAAGGAGAAGGACTCTTCTGAACAATTGGGATGGGAGGGTCACTCTTCAATTCATGATAATCTGAGGAGACGAGAAGAACATGAGCAATATGATCATCACTACTCTCTTCGGGAACATAGTGAATAACTGAAGGCGGAGCCAAGTCGACACTCTTTTTGACCAATGGTTGATCGGGAACAGACACAAGAGAGTCATGCTGAGGAATAGCAGGATGAGAAAGAGATGAATCCAAGTCAATATCTTTACCAACTAGGAGATGGTCAGAAGAAAGTCTCTGATAACCAACAAGGAGTTGGACCTGAGGAGCTATAAGGTTTTCCAATATTTTGGAAGCTGTATCCATGAGAGGACAAAGGTGAAGAAGATTCTTCCCTTCACATAACCTACAGGGGAATTTATTTTTTCCCTTCTTACTATCGTTAGCGGAGGGTGTAGCATCGACATGATCTCAAAAGTTCAATGGGGATGGTCGAACCAGAGTTTGAGACCATACCTCTAAGACTCTGGGAATGCCAGGATAGTCTCGAAGGAGATGGTCACCCTTACACAGTTTGCAAGGGAATCTGACCTTCCATGGAGGATCGGAAGATTTGTCTACGGGGGGTGCATTTGGAGTAACAACTGCACGGTTTGCCTCTCGCTTATCTGAATTCTTCTTCTTCTTCTTCTTAGCCTCCTAGTTACTAGATTTCAAACTTTCACCGGGCGAAGTAGAAGAGGAAGGTGAAGAAATAGGGGAAGAACGTGAGAGGTCAATCTTAGAATCAACGTGATGTGGTTCAAATGAAGGAGATGGTTGTGCAGGAGTTAGGACACTCAAGACCACCGAGGTAAAAAATAAGCAGATAGGAAAACCAATGGTTAACCTAGGGAGGGAAAACGTTGCCATATAAGGAGCACCAACATTTCCAAAAGAAGGAAAAGGATTAGGATTCCCATCCGAGGGGAATCCTCGACTGGTAGACTCTATAAATTTTTCCATTGGAATCAACCCTCAAGAATCACTAAGGAAGATAAATTTAACGAGGAATATTTCGCAGGAAGTTAATTTTAAGACACTGAAATAAAACTTTGCCTTTTCATGTTTTAAGAGTCAAGAAAATAACGAAAGGTGACTCTAATCGCCTTTAGATTTAACGATCTCGAAAGGACAAGTGCTCGATGATCTTTTAAATTTAAAGAGTACAAAAGAACAAAATGAGTGCTTAGGATAATTAGGAAAATGGGGTTACTAGCTAACCGTGAACTGCAAAATACCTCCCGGCGAACTAAGAAGTATGGGCAGGCAATCTCCCCAAATGTTGTGTTCAGTGTATGACGTTTACAAGGCAGATGACTCGACTTCCTACAGATAAAGGATTGTAAACCTAGTGGGGTCTCCCTTTATATATGCGATGGTATGGGGAGCACAAGTCCGTACTAGCGATGTCTAATGTCGAAGCGAACGATAGATGCTAGGTTTAAAGACGTTGGAACACGTCTCTAGCCCAAACCTTAAATGTGAGTGTTAGGTTTCAATGGTTGCTTAGGTTAATTCAATAAATTTTATCGGTTGATCTTGAATTAGGTTTCAATTCCAAGGCCCTATCGTTGTCACCTGAAAACTCCTATATGCAGTAGTGTGAGAAAAGAAATCTTTCTTCGATTAAAGTTAACACTAATTAAGGGATAGAGAGCACACAATCAATGCAACAATCAAAGAATGAAATCTATCACTAATACATGTCCTAAATGCACTTAATCTTCCCTTAACAACAAAAGAAGTTTAATTTCATTTCCAATGCTTATGATGATGCAATTCTAGCTTCTCAATGACGCTACTAATGCAATATTTTCGCTTAAGTAAACTAGAATGATGTTCTTCTTTTCATAAAATGCAAAATGAATCTTTCACATAAATCACTTTAATGAAAATTTTCACAATTTTGAATAAACAAGCATCAATCAAATCCAAAGCATGATAAACGAAACTAAAAGCAACTTCTTCCCTGAATCACACAAGCCAAACACACAAATGCTTCAATTGAGAAACCAAGCAATGTAATCTATGCTCGGAAAGAGAAAAGAGACACTCGAAATAAGAGAACAAATGAGACTCTTTCACTCATTCAATTGAAAATGAAGCAATGAAGATGTTGCGATTGAAAGATGGATTAAACGAAGCAGCAAATCAGAAACTTGAAACAATGAGTGAATTAACAAATGAATGGTAATTGGCCTAGATTCCCTACGATCATAGAAACCATCCAAAAAACTAAAAAAAACAAGCAATGAAACTTCAAGTCAATCAATCAATCAAATCCAGCAAACAAAGCATCCTAGTCACTTCTGGGCGGAAGAAGAGAGTCTGAGGGTCAAGACACACTAGCACTGGAATGGGGAAAAAAATCTGATTTTTTATTAACTCAGAGACGACACACTTTTTGGGCTGAAAGTAGCGCTGATTGGCATGACCGACACGACTGAACATACTACAAATAGCATTGTTAGGCCTGATCGGCACGACTATTTGGCCAAAAAGAGCGTTGATTGAGGGATTCAAAGAAAAAAATAAAAAAGAACTTCACACAGGGCCAAACTTAACACATCAGAGGGTGGGCTAACCAACAACTTGACTTGATGAGCAAACAAACAACTGAATGGACGATGACCTAGATGCCCTAGGGACACAAACCATCCAAAAACTCAAAAAATCAAGTAAGGCAAACTCAAACCAATCAAGCAAACAAATCAAGCTAACGAAGCTTTCTAGCCAGGGAGAATACAGGCAAACAAGCCAAGAGACAGAGCTTATGAGGGCAGGACACACTGGCAATGATTCAGGAGAAACCCTAATCTTAACCTACAGGAACCGCCGTGAGTACTTAATTGACAACAAGTGCCACAAGGGGGTACGCGTGACTGTTTAAGAGAAAATCGCGTTGATCGACGCGACTGTCAAAATAAACAACAATAATCGAGGATTTCAAGGAAAAAATAAAAAAATTCAGGAAGAAAAACCAGACCTGTCACTCTAAATCAAGACTCTAGGCAGCAGACAATGTAAAGCATAGAAAACCAAAAGGAAAGGGTGATACAACAAAAGTTCGCAAAAACCACAAAATGAAAAGCAATCAAAAGAGAGGGATGAATCCGCAGTGGAATCGCCAATTTATGGAGTAAATAAATCTCCTCTGTGGACAGAGGTGATCCCTCTAGCCTTAGAGTGGGTCTAGCCACAAACAGAACAACCTAATGAAAACTTCCTTAAACTATAATCAAATAAGAGGGCCTACCTCTTAGAATGCTACTTTGCCTAATGATGACCTCTCTCCTTTGCTCCAGCTTCCTTTGAGTTCTTCTCCTTCAAATACCTGAAACAAATATACAAGTGACAACAACAGACGTAATAGCATAGAATCACATTCAATTTACTTAAAAATTCAAGGAATATTAATCCCTCAAATGTAATATGACACTCAATGTAGGAAATAATAATTAGTTGTATTGATATAAAGCTCAAAAAGAGGTACAACCAAATCCTTGACGTTGTAGGTCTCCTCCGACATATCCGGGTTCCAACACCACTTCTAGCATCTCATGGTTAGCATCAACAATGGAAGTTTAAGGCTTCTTCCCTTTAGTTCCAAACCAAACCAAACACACTGTTCTCCCTTTACACACATAAACTAGAAGGCAAAAAGCTTTAGATATCTTGTTGGTTATTCAAGCTCCAAAAAGACTAGTTCAACTTGGAAAAGGAAGAGTTTACATAGCTTTGATGGAGGGGAGATGTTTCCTCTTATGATGGGAAAGGGCTTATCTCTTTGGTTTGTTCCATCTTTATAGGGGAAAGGAGCCCAAACATACTTCCTTAGCTCTATCCAACCCAACCATTTACCAAACTTCTGTTCATGAAGCTTCTAGAGCTAGAAGCTTTGACTCCATTTTTAAAAACTTTCCAAAAGAGGATCGGCGCGAGTGAGGAAGGGCTCACTTGCGTTGTTTGGCACTAGGTCTGGTTTCAAACTCTGCAAATCAGCGCGAGGAAGGAACTGATCACTAGCGTCAGTCTTGAAAACTATGATTGAAGGAAGATTCTTGGGAAATGATGCAAGAGGGGAATGTTTTGCTTACAAATAGGGATGTAAAGGCATGCTCTTCATGATGGGAAAGCATATAGAGTTCACTGTAGAGGTCCTCCAGGATCGAGGAACGGGGAGTACAGGGACAGTGACAAAATATTATGTAACAATGGGACAACGTATAAGAGTTTTGTGGTGATTCGACAGTTAACATATTAGTGGAAATCGATCGCACCAAATATTGTAAATGTTGCCCAAGCTTGAGTCAGGTTCAATTTTTGGTAATTCCCTTTTGACTACTGTTATTTCAATATTTATTATGGTCAAGTAAAATTTCAAACTTAGCTAGTTCCTTCAGAAGTACGAATTCAATTTTTTTTTTGTTAAACGAATTTTCAAATAGCTCATAACCATGCTATGTGCACGAACCTCACGGATTGTGGATGAGTGGTTCTGAAAGTTGTTTATAAAGCAAAAATACACAATGTCTGTTATTGTGCCTCTTTTTAGCCTACGTACGACAACCATGGTTGGGTTTTAATTCTTGCTCGGTCGACGACTTAGGTGGAGGCGGCAAGTTTGACAAGGCTCAAGTAATTTGAATTAAGTTTTTATTTTTTTATTTTATTTTTAATTATATATATATATATATATATATATATATATATATATATTAATTTTTTTTGATATATATATTTTTTTTAATGTAACCTCTTTGAATTTTATTTTATTTTTTTCCTTTTTAATTTTTCTTTTATTTTATTTTTAGCTATAGATATAGAGTCCCTTTTTTTTGTATATATTTTATAAAAAAAATATAATTTATTTTCAAAGGCCAAAGGCCTGTTAGCGAATCTTGCAGAATGGAGAACCTCCAAGTATATAGTGAAACACTTGATCATGAAAATATCTATGTTGACGAAGACTAATGGCCAATGGCCTGGATCGGAGAATGTGGCTTTGATACCAATGTAATGACCAAAAGTCGTATACGCATCGAAAATATTTAAAATACTTTAAATACGTAAATATCCATTGTAAGACATGTAACTGTGTATTGAATATTGTATAAGAATTAATATGAGATGATTACAAATGAGAATGAGGGCTTGCTTGTATACCCTAGGTAGGTGCCCTTTCATGAATGGTCATGTCTCTAAGACATGCCTCTTCATTACTAACTAACTAACCATTAGTTTATTAATTATTAATTATTATTATTATATTTATTATTTTTATATGATTATATTCATAAAATTCCTGGCTTTGTGGAAATCGTTAAGCGTATGCATGACATCATAAAGAAGAATCACATATTTAAATGGAATGCTAAAGAAAATGACGCATTCAAATCTATTGAAAAATAAATTGTTGAAGCGACCTCTTTAATCAGTCCAAATTTTGACAAAAAAGTTTATTTTGTATACTTTTGCTTTTGACTCATCTTATGCAACTACCTTAACTCAAAATAACACATAAGATGTGGAGGATCTAATATCTTTTACGAGTTAAGGGTTGAAGGGAGCATAGTTGAAATATCTTGACATTGATAAATAGGCATTTTTTATGTATAAGGAATTAAATCATTTTCATCATTATCTCTTGAAATTTCACACAAAAATCTATGTTCCCCAACCAGTTGTTAGAAATATTTTGATGTAGAAAGGCTTGGGAGAAAAGAAAGAGAATTGGATAACCATGCTCCAGGAGTATGACCTAGAAATCAAACGCTCGAAAATTGTCAATGGACAAGTTTTGTGCAAGTTAACAACAAAATCTAAAGGCTTGCAAAAATATCAGGACGAAGGTTGGTATAGTGAATATGAGCTAAGTCTGGAAGAAACTCTTTATGTTCCTGTACCAACTTATACATGGTATTATGAAATTAAATACTTTTTGTTTAGTGACACTACTCATGGTCATTTGACCCCAAAGAAGAAAAGATATTTAAGAATAAAATGTGCTAAAATATCAGTAAGTTGATGGGGTACTTTTTAGAAAAAAATTTATGATAATGTACTACTGAGATGTCTTGAGAAGTATTATGTAGAAAAAGCTCTAGCTGAAATACATGATGGGCTAGTTGGAGGTCACTTCGGAGGAGAGACTATCGGCATAAGATCCTTCAACCTAGATATTATTAACCTTCTTAGTTTAAAGATAGTTATTCACACACTATAAAATGTAAGCTATGCCAAACATCGTCCAGGAAAGAGAAGAGACATGCCCTACCCTTGCAACCTATCAAAGTGGAAGGTCCTTTTGAGCAATGGGAACTAGACATTATCAGTGAGATTACTCAAAATTCCTCTCAACAACATAAATACATTCTCATCGCAAAAGATTATTTCACCAAATGGATAGAAGTCACGCAACTTAAAAAGGTCGGTGATGATTAGGTGATCTCTTTCTTAGAACATAATATTATTTCTAGGTTTGAGGTTCCAATTTCACTTATTTTTTATAATGCAACATACTTTTTTTCTTTAAAGTTAGTTGAATATGCTATGGATAAAGGTATTACTATTAAATATTATGTAAATTACTACCCTTAGGGAATTGGTTTAGCAGGGTCAACCAACAAAAACCTTATTTGTATCTTAAAAAATATAGTGCTTGATCATAAAAGAAATTGGCATAAGCAACTACCCAATGCACGATGAGCATCTCGAGTCACACCTAAGAAGTCGTTGGGTAACTCTCCTTATTTCCTTGTCCATGGAAAGGAGGCCATATTTTCTCCCTTCTATGAAATTAGCTCAATCAGTTAATGATGACCCAATTGAAACCATGGAAGCAAGAATCCATACCCCTTTAAAAGTGGAAGAAGAAAGAGAGAAAACTAAAGCTATATTCCATGCTCAGCAACAAGTAATTAAGTGTTGGTTTGAAAAATATTTGGCTACTGATAGAGACTTTTCTGTTGGATATTTAGTATTGAAATGAGACAAAATCCATGAAGATAAAGGCAAGCATACCGGATTTCAACATCTCTCGCTAACACCATTTCATTTTTTTGTGAAACTTGGCCCTTCAACATATATTTCGCAAACGTTGGAGGGTGAGATTGAAAGCCTCCCTGTGAACGGTCAAATTTTAGATAAATACTTCTCTTGAATTATTGCAATTTATTTTGTACATATGTAAATATTTTGTCATTTTAGTTATTTTGAACTTTGTATGAATTTTCCAATTCCTCATTTTGAATTGTCTCCCAACTAATGGTTGCATTTTGAAAAGAAAAAAAAAAGTCTTTGAATATCCTTATTTTCTTAATGTAATATCATTAACTATAAGTGATAATTATAAAAAAAATATTTGGGTACTTGATATTATTGTTATCTGAAAATCATCCTTAGTTTTGGAAAATTCCAATCTCTTATTTTCCACAAGATTTCAATCCACCTTATTAAACACATAAAAATAAGAAAACATTAATAATGGATGAAAAAGTATTGAGTTAAAATTCTTAATATTGCAAAACAGTGTCTCATCAAAGTAACTCTCGCAACACTCTGCTTCTTATATATCCAAAATTGCGAAAAGAAACACAATTATACAAATCAAAAGGATATCAAAATAAATAAGAAGTTGGAAGCATCTATATAAAATGTGGGAAGTATAAGAAAACATGTTGGGGCTATGGACACTCACTAGCAACAAGTCAATCTTATATTATGTTAAGGCACCTTTGTCATGGCTATGGAAGCAATGCCAAGTTAAAGAGAAATTAGGAACAAATCTGTACAACTTATTTTTTTGATATTAAGGTTTGGACTTAATAAATTTAATTCATAATAAGCTAATGCGTGACGTATTAATAAATTAATGAACTCCATATTCCAGCGCTTGGGAAAATACTAGATGAAGTATGAGTAATTCAAATGATTGACTTATCTTTATATCAAATATCATGTATTCCATTTACTATCATATTTGGAATCTTATTATGATCAATACTATTTTATCAGAAATAATTGGCTCTTCTCATTGTGTCACTATTTGTTATCATGTTGGAATATCTAATTCCTACTTGTCTCAGTTGTGATTCTTACTAAGTAAAGGAGTCTGTTCCTAGTAGTTAGAATCTATTTCCTAGATTAGTGTGTGGTTGAAATAATCTCTCAACCAACAGATTGTGTGTCCAAGATAGCTTACCTATCTTGAGACAACACTTCCTGTATATATGTAATTGCATTTGATTAATAAATGAATCTGGATTCACATATTTTATCATGGTATCAAAGCCCCGAGGGCTGGCCCCTCATGGGCTTGGCCCTTCTTGGGCTAAGGAAATAAAAGAGTGTATTTGTTTTTCTTTATTTTATTTTTTTTGTCCATCTTAATTTAATCATAGTGGTGACAATGGATCTCTGTAAGCGAGCTTGGTCGTGACCTGGAGAACCTAGGCTTACGATTCCGTTGTGTGATCTGGAGCCGACGATTCGCGGCTTCTTCCAAGAGTCATCCTCCCGATGCTCAGGTTTACCTTTGCCATTGCTTCTGTTAGCCTCAACTGAGAATTATGGGTTAGTAGGGTTTGTTTGGAGGGCCATAAGAGATCGAAGGATGCTGCCATGGCTCTTCTCAACCTCTCGTTATGTAAGAGCAATAGGCCCATTATCATAGCCGCTGCTTCTATTCCTCTTCTTGTGGATCTCCTCAAGCTCAAGGACCAGACAACAGTGGGAATCATGGAGCATGCATTGGTCGTGCTTGCTACTCTTGCTGGAAGCGCACAAGGATCACAGGAAATAATCAATGCCTCTTCCCTTCCAACGCTTATTGATTTGATTACAATTGGTTTTGACAAAGAAAAGTAAAATTCTATTGAAGTATTGTCTGCCATGTGTAGAACTACTACTGTTGCACAGGATATGGTGAGAAGACTGTCGATTGGTGGTCGATCGGTGGCTCGGCATGGAGAAGGATTGACTCCAGTGGCAAAATTGGTGCTGAGAACCTGGATCTGGAGACTGGGAGGCCAATAACCATCCAAACGATGGGCAAGAGATTGCAATATAAACTTCTTTGCCTCCGGAGCAATCTGTGGAGCGGCGGCCACAGCAACCGAGCACATTAAGGCCGAGGAGAGGCCACTAAGATTGTTACTAGAAAATGCCAGTTGAGTATAAAAAGTGAGTCCATGTACAAGTTCTTGGCATTTAATGCAGAGATGAGGACTTGCCTGGGTAAGGACATGGCGTACCTACAGATGAAGGTCGCGGCTGTAGGGATTCTCAGGAGACTTCACGTTCGGGTCGTGCAAAATCAGGTGGTGACGCCAAAGTTGTCGCTAATTCTAGCCATGAAGAATGGTCTATTGGTAACTCTACAAGAACGATCCTCATTGGTCCATGAGTGGCATCCCTGAATCAATTGGTGTTTTAGATTTTCGTTGATAATCAGAGAATTAGCCAGATGATGTGCCAAGCAACACTCCTTTTTCTACACGTTTGAACCAGGGATTTTGAGGCTGGATTTGTGCGACTTGGATCGACGGTGGAGCGCTGACTTTGGTACAGTGAACATGGAGTTTCATCTAAGTGGAGAGCTAATTGTGTTGTGACTGGTTCAAATAATGATCTAAAGTCATGTTGGGTAGAGATAGAGAGATTTGATCAATTATTAATTTGAAATTTTATTTTTTATTTCTTGGAGCCATGATAAAATTATTGTGCCTTATTGAGTCTAGCTAACTCAATTTAGGTAAAGTTATTTTGTTAGAATTCGCTACTCTAACAAATGACAGGTTAAGTATGGAGTTCCAATATTTAATTGACAAAGAAAAAGATGCCCAAAATGTGAAACGTGCAGCAACAATGATTAAACGATGATGGACAATGAGTTGAAAGTTTGTGTGAGTGTGTGGAATAGACTCTTGAACATGATGTATTAGTGTATCACATACATTTTATTAGTAAGCAAGTATATGATGTTTTTTCGTGGTCTTTGTAATGTATGTACCTGGTAACTCTAAAAGTTGGAGTTGTGTTGTAAGCCTTGTAAGGCATGTGTACCCCCATACAGTTCGTGGTAATCTAAAAACCACTTTGTATTTTCAGTGTCGGTTTGTGGTAAGCCAGAAACCACGTGTAACAGTGAAGTGGGACAAATATTCCTATTGGCATGGTTTAGGGTTAGCCGAGAAAACCCTTGACCTGGTTGAGTCAGGTCTTTAGAGTGCCCTAGTGGCAGGTTTGTAGCCCAAAGTGGTTGGAGTGCCTTCGTGGCTGAGTTGAGCCTTCGTCGCTGTGTTGAGCCTTCGTGGCTGAGTTGAGCCTTGGTGGCTATGTCTAGCCTTGGTGGCTGAGAGCCCATGGTGGCATGGTTGAGGGTGATCCGACAAAACCCAATGCATGGTTACGGGTAATCCAACAAAACCCAGGTTAACAATGATGGAGGGGGATTTACAGGTACAGGTGCGTGTATGCAGCTATAATGGTTGACAAAACCATGTATGCGAAGGACATCCTACAAGACTGGCGATTGCAGCGGTTAGTACCCATGCGTTCTGGTGGATGGTTGCTCCTTTATATGGACATCAACATATTCTTTTTGGTATATTTGACCACAACTAGATTTTACATATTGATATGGAGACAAGTACTCATTAAGAGGGAGTGTTGGAATATCTAATTCCCGCTTGTCTCAGTTGTGATTCTTATTAAGTAAAGGAGTCTGTTCCTAGTAGTTAGAATCTATTTCCTTGATTAGTGTGTGGTTGAGATAATTTTTTAGCCAACAGATTGTGTGTCCAAGATAGCTTACCTATCTTGAGACAACACTTCTTGTATATATGTAATTGTATTTGATTAATAAATTAATCTAGATTCTCATATTTTATCATATCATGTGTACAACAACCCTCCATCTGCTTCTAAAATAAATGGAAACCCTATTAAAATTTTGATTCTTAGCTTGTTTATTTTCATATGAAAGTATTGATAGATTGATTTAATTCTTTTATTATGCAAAATCCCAATTTTTTTTTTTTTTGGGTAAAAGTTTGTGTTATACGCTATATTTTTGAAAATCTAGATTCCTTTTTCGATAATCCAATCATGTAGTATCCATTTATGGGTGCTTGTTTTATTATTTGAGAAAATGATGGGATTTCATCCCTGATTACAATGTGTTTCAAAGAATCTTGAGTTTCACTTGATATTTGTCCATCCAAGTTCGTCTCATAACCAAGTTGATTTACACCTTCCAAATCCCGAAAGACTCAATATATATAATTAAGCTAAAATCCTTAATCACGATTAATTAACAATTATTTACGAATCCTCCCATTCATTCTTTCACTCAAACAAGAACACTTCATACACCCTGAATGACAAGATTTTGTTTTAATCTTGCTTAAGTATCGAATTAGGCTAATCAGGGAAGTTAATCATGATTAACAAAATAATAAAGGAAAACATGGTACCTAACCCATCGCTCGAGGAAGTAACATTTGCACCTATCAAACACTAGATGCCTTAATGAAATCATTAATTAAAGATAAACAAGTTTAATAAGCAAGTCTAACCCTGATTAAATATAGATTATGGTTTGAGTGCCCAAATCCGACATTCGGGCCAAAGGAACAAACTCAACTTGAATACCTTGTCGGGCCTTGCATGTCTAGATTAACGACATTATTACCATTCACCTAACATTGTTAGATGATTTAAAATATATATAAAGAGAAAGAGAGAGAATTGGTCTATGGCTAAGGTTATGATGGTTTGGTCATTGATTTTGTATTAGTTATATAGATTGTTTTAATTAGGTATATGAAAATAACATAGATATATGATATACATTTATTTTGTCATTTATGATTAATATATATCAGATGATTATGTTATAATGATGTCAATATCTAATTTACAATTGATAATTAATCATATAAAATCGTTTTAAAAAAAATAATGTTTTTTTCGATACATTTCTTTTACACATTATATGAGTAAATAATATATTTTTACTCCTGACGATGAACCATACTAGTTGGTTCGAAACGCGTCGACAAATGTCTGTCTACATGTAATTTACGCCGAAGTTATTCTTTCAACTATTATGAATCACAGAAGCCTCAATTCAACTAATATATTTTTATTTGATTATATTTAAAAAAATACTTACAATTTATTTAAAATTTATTTTAGTAATTTTGATTTTGATTTTATTATTTATAAATATATATTATAATAATTTAATTTATTTATATTCTATTTATATAAAAAGCAGATTTAAAAAGTTAAGTGATTATTTAGTTTTATCTATTTGCAATTCAGTTTTTAAGTATAGATTTATCTTTATTTTTATATTAGTTTAACTTTTGTTATACCAAACGCATTTAGTTTTTCTTTGACTTGGTATTAGTTTGTCTTTGAGCAAAAATTTATGACACTTACCAATAGTTTAACATTAGGAATTGGTTGAGGTCTTATTATGGGTTGTTTAGTAACTTCCATTTCTATTAGTCACTAAGTTTTTGTTTTATTTCATTTTTTTATTTTTTATTTTTATTTTTTTTCTATTATTTCTATTTCTATGAATCATATTTTTTTCACAATATTTTCAATTTAAAATGAGTTATTATTATATTAAAACATATTTTAATAAATTTAATTATAAATAATTATATATATTAATAAAAATAAAACACACACAAAGATATATGTATATTAGTATAAATAATATTAGTTAATCATATTTTTTAATTTTTGGTGATGGCATTCAACAATACAATATTTTATTAGTTGTTTTATTTTTGTGATGAAATCTTTGTCTTTGTTATTTTTTTGTTTAATTAAACTATATTTAAGCTAAGTCGGAGGTACTAGCTACTATGTAGTTCTTGTTTTATATAATTTAATTTTGAAATATATGTTTGTCAATATTATTAGGAATGGACTTGAAACAGGTTAGAATTTATGTAAAAGGTTGCAATTACAATTTGGTTTTATTTATTTGTAATTTAATTTTGAAGTATAGTTTATTTTTATATTAGTTAAAATTTTAAATATAGCTTTTTTTATATTGGTTTAATTTTAAAATATATGTTTGTCAATGTTATTAGGTGTGGATGTAAAATAGATTAGATTTTACAAGTTAAGATTTATTTATTTGTAAATAATAATAATTATAGATATAATTAATGATGGATTATTAGAAATGTGAAATATTAATATTATTAATTTTCACATGGTAAGTAATTTGAAAATGGATAATATCAATCCATATATCACCAAAAATAAAAAAATATGATAATAAAGTATATATAAAATTATGATAAATAATTTCTTTATTATAGAAAATTATAATAATTTATGATTAAGTTTGGAAAAAAAAAATAAAGTAAAATAAAATAAAAATTATTAATGAAAAAAAATTAATAACAAAAAAATATTATATTTTTAATTGGAATTAATAAAACTAATAAAAAATGTCCACGGGTGTTGGATAGTTGGGTGCTCTGTTAAGGAATTCCTTAATGTGAAGTCACCAGTTCAATGCTCTGCCCTTATCGGGGTGATATATAGGACATGATGAAGATGTAGTCCTTCCAAGCTTACAAAAAAATAAAATTAATGATGATGATGATGATCAATGTCTACTAAGACCAATATGGTCTATAGGACCTTAAGAAAGCAAGAGATTAATTGAGATTATTTAATATGTTATTTCTATGATCGAAAATAAGGGAGAGAAGTGTATGTAGATCGTCATAGTTTTGCTTAACAAGTTTTGAAGGTTGGTAGTGTGGCAAATATTTTGAAAATTAGAACGGATGTGAGTAAGAGTGAGGCAATCCAAGAGAAAGTGCTCTTCATCTTCAATCCTCTTAGAATCGCAAAGGCAACAAACTCTTTCATCCCAAGGCGTTTTGGGAATTGAAGAACGCCTGCTTTCACTTTGAAGCTCATGAAAATTAGCTCATATCTTGGCAATATTCATTTTATTCTTAGCTTTGGTCAAGTAAAAAACATAACTCTAGTTATCAAGATTGAGTTGATTATCTCCTTGTAGTATTTGAGCTTCCTCTTTCCCTTTAACTCCTTATCATTCCACAACTTATCCTTAAATTTGGAAGTAATAATATTTTTAACATTATCCTTATTCTCAAATATGATCTCCTCCTTTAACCCCTAGTGGTCTAGCCAAGGCTGGCATCCTTATGCCAACCTTGCTTAAGTCAGAGATAAGGGTTTTGGCTAGAGTTAGAAGAAATTTTGGGGAACCTCTTGGCTTCCATGTTGTATAGCTTCTTCTTATACATGAGATACCTAATTATAACCTTGCTTTCAATGGGGGAAGGCTAGTTTCAATCAAGAGGATAGGGCAGGGAGGATTTCCTTTAATCTTGAGGTTTTAGATTATAAATTTCTTTTGGATCAACTCAATCTTCCTCCAAAAGTCTCTAGATATATTGCAACCCCAAACCTCACATCCATATAAAATAACAAGGGTGACAAGAATCTCAAAGAGGAACTTTTTTTTACTCCATACCCAAATATCTGTCAACTGACAATGTTTTCAAGCCCATAATAAGTTTTCCAACCCCTAATAATTCTTTTCTCAATGTTATAATTCTAGTTGAGTTGATGATGAATATCGATTCCCATATACTTCTATGAAGAAACTTTCTCCAAATAATTAGTATCATAGATAATCTTTTTTTATTTAATTATCATGACCTTAGTCTTATCGGTATTAATAGTCATACCCATCTTGGAGCAATAATCTTGGAGGTTTCTAAGTTTCTTGTTAAGATCATCCTAGGTCCTAGCTAGAAGAACGATATCATCAGTAAAAAGGAGAACAATAATGACTATAATAGTGATCTCGGAGTCATCACATCCTATAGTTTCCAAACATCCTTCTAGCTTATCAATGTAAATGCCAAAAAGGGTAGGGGATAAGGGATACCCTTGCTTAACTCCAATATTGCATTTAATTTCTAATGACTGACCCTTGGTGGTCCTAACCTTGGAAATAACGTTCTCGTATATCCTAGTCATAGCAACCCTCAATTCAAGAGGAACCATTATATCTTCTAGCCCCTTATCTCTAGGAACTATGTTGAAAGTTTTTCTAAACTCGACAAAACAACAAAAGGGATCAGTTTTATCATTGCGACATTCCTCTAAAATGATCCTAATAGTAACATGATGGTTTGTAGTTGAGTGATGTCTCCTAATTCCAACTTTCCCTCTAGTTTGTTTTATCATGGCTTTCAAGCCAAAGGTTAATCTTCTTTTCCAAACTGAGTCCATATAGTTTGGCTAGTGGCGAACCATAATGGTCCTATAGTTAGAGGGAATTTTTTTATCCCCACTTTTAAAGATAGGCACAATAAGACTTTGCGTCCAAGTGTTAGGGAAGCCTTCTTTTACTACCAAATTGAGAAGTTTTTGAATATGGGGGATGAGGATAGACCTTCCCATTTTGAAAATTTCTGCTTGGTAGCCCTCAATATCTCTAGCTTTCCCATTAGTGAGTCATTGAATCATGAACTCCACGTCTTCCAAAGATAATATATCCTCCTCTATAGGAGTGTTTGAGATGGTGTACATGGTGTTAGGGGAATCATAGATATTATTGAGATAGATATCTCAATTATTTAAGGGGATCAACTTATTTTCTTTCGTTTTACAAACAAGAATATTTCTCCAAAAATTTCTAGGCTCAACTTTATAAATGCCAAGAACTTTCTCTTGCATCCTATTTATATATGATGTTTTCTTCCTTTAATAAAAGTTATGTACATATTTATTTTTTCAAGCTTTACAGATTCATTAACCTTTAATTAAATTTCCTTAGTCCTTGGATTAGGTGTATTTTGTATTATTCGCTTATATTAATTTTTCTTTCCTTTATCCTTAGATTAGGTGTATTTTGTATTACTCACTTATATCATATATGAAATTGGTGTTCTAGAGTCACATATAAATGGAAACAAATTTCAAAGATCTTGTTTTTAAATAAATGATATAGATGGTTTTTAAACACTTTGTTCACCTAGTTTTAAAACTTTTCATGAAATATCATTAAAAAAATTATCCAAGTGTTATGAATAGTGATTTATAATCTGATTCAATTTTTTTAATATTATTTTTTAATAAAATGGTGATGATATTTAATGTCCACTAAGATTAATATGGTCTATCAGACCTTAATAAAGTAAGAGATTAATTGAGACTTATTAATATTTTATTTCTATGATCAAAAAGAAGGGAGAGAATCATTCTCATATCACTATAGTTTTGCTAACTTAACAAGTCAAGAAGGTTGGTAGTGTGGCAAAGATTTTGGAAATGAGAATGGATGTGAGTAAGAGTCGGGAAAACCAAGAGAAAGTGTTTTTCATCTTCAACTCTAGTATCATAAAGGTGATAGACCCTTTTGTCCCAAGGTGTTTTGGAAATTGACCAATTTCTTATTTCACTTTGAAACTCATGAGAATAATTTTCATTTTCTTCTTAGCACTCGCCAAGACAAATAGATAATTCTAGTTAGAAAGAATGGGGTTGATCGCCTCCTTATAATATCTCAGCTTCCTTTTTCCTTCTAACTCCTTATTGTCCCACAACTTATCCTTAAATTTGGAAGTAATAGTATTTTTAATATTATCCTTATTCTCCAAGATGATCTCCTCCTTTATCCCCCAATAGTCGAGCCAAGACTGGGTATCCTTATGCCAACCTCACTTGAGCTAGAGGTGGGGGTTTTGGCTAGAGTTAGAAGAAATTTTGGGAAACCTCTTGGCTTCCATGTTGTAAAGCTTCTTCTTATACATCAGATACCTAAACATATCCATGCTTTCAATGGGGGAAAGGCTAGCTTCAACTAATAGGATAAGGTAGGGAGTATTTCCTTTAATCTTGAGGTTGTAGGTTATAAATTTATTTTGGATCAGCTTGATCTTCCTCAACGGTTCTCTAGATAGACTGCAACCCCAAACCTCACAACCATATAATATAACAGGGGTGATGAGATTCTAAAAGAAGAGTTTTTTTTTTACTCCATATCCAAAAATATGTCGACTTACAATTATTTTCAAGCTCATAATAAGTTTTTCAGCTTCCTATTATCTTGTTCTCAATGCTATAATTCTAATTGAGTTGTTTTCAAGCTCATAGTAAGTTTTTCAACTTTCTATTATCCTTTTCTCAATGCCATAATTCCAATTGCACTAACGATAAATGTCAATAACTAAATATTTGTATAAAGAAACCTTCTCCAAGTAATTGTTATCATAAATAAAATTATATTAGTTGATCTTTTAGGATTTAACTATCATGACTTTGGTCTTATCCATATTAAAAGTCATACTCATCTTGGAGCAATAATTATGAATATTCTAATTTAAATTGACAAATTCATAATAATAATAATAATAATAATAATAATAGAAATATTAAAAATATACCTAAAAAGATTTAATTATTCTGTGAATCATTCATTTATATCCTCAATGAAATTGATGGTCTTAAATTTACATTTATCTCATGAATGAAATTGATACTCTTAACTTCACATTTAATTTGAGAAAAAAAAAATCAAAAATCAAAAATTTTATTTTTTAATGATATAATTTGTTTTTAAACCTTTTATATATATATATATATATATATATATATATATATATATATCACTGAATATTATAAATAAAATAATTTTAATGTTAATAATAGTTTTAAATCACATTTGGTTTGAAAAGAAGTTTTTTTTTTCCAAGGAAAAATCGTAATCTTTCATTAGATTTGAAAATTTACATATAGTAGATGCTTGTCGGCATATGCATCAATTGTGTCTGTGAAATATGTCAAAATAACCATCAAAAACCATTCATGTAATGGCTGGAATATGAAACATAATCACCACGCAGGGTGATAGCTTATGTATGTTAAAAAATTGTGAGATCTAGAATATGTACACCACGCAGGGTGACCTCATAAATAAACTATGATATAAACGGTATAATATATAACCGAGAACTTCCAGCAAAAATTTAGGTTCCATCCACCCGATGATATGCCTGATCTATGTATGGCCTGTGATAATATTGGTACTGTGCAGTACCCCTCTGCTCATGTATCATCCACTGTCCTCTGGGAAGTAGCGTGGCCTCCTTGGAAAGGTTGTCAGCGCTGTCGTTATGCTCCCTGTAAATATGATGACATATGATGGAATTAAATTGTGATTTGAAAATATTCACTTCATCCAAAATGTTTCTAAGTGTGTGTGCATGGCAGATCGTGATATTATTGAACCAATTAATAATAATTTTGGAGTCTCCGAAAATCTGTATGTTTCTGCAATCATGGCTAAGAGAGAAATGTAATAAATGGCGAAGGGTGATAAGTTCTGCAAAATTGTTTGTTCCTTCGCCCAGTCCCAGCTTGACCCTGTAATAATGATGTTCTGATAGGTAAAGCAGAAAGCCACCCCCACACCCATGTTGTTGTGCGGCTCTGTCGAAGAAAGCCCATGGGATGGAATGGTCAATGAGTTCGAGTGCTAGTGGTCTGCGAGGACGCGGCTTTATATATTCGGGGAGCTCATGATATGAAGAAACGATTTTAGCAGTGATAAACTGCCATTTGATTACACAGTCATTGAAGATCAATCTATTCCGTGCCAACCATATTGACCAGCAAATAATCATAGGAAGGCAGAGCAAATTGGATCCCGAGTGTGAGCTGTGCCAGGAATGCCAGGCTTGTATGATGTTATCCCCTTCCCAACTGCCAGAAAAATGAATCTCTGCTGCAACGGATCTCCAAAGATTGATTGTCATTTCACATTTTAGAAAAAGGTGCTTAGTCGATTCGGAGGCTTGCTTACACAGAACACACTAGTGTGGTTTGTGGATGGCTCTGTGTGTAAGGGATTCCCCAGTGGGTACTTTTTTGCTGAGGATACACCAAAAGAAGAGCTTGGTTCGGGGAGGGGATTTGAGTTTCCAGATGGCCTGCCACCAGTCATGCATGTGCTCTGGTTTTTTGTTCTGTAGCAGTCCCAGATAACCAACCTTTGGTGTGTAGGATCCGTTTTCTGCCAGGCACCACATGATTTCATCCGAACCCTCCTTTATTCGGATATGTGACTCGATCAATGCAGTAGTGTAATTGTTCCATAATTGGTGCCAGTGAGGTGGAATATTTAACTGAATTGCAGATTTCCAGGCTTGTGTGAAAATGGAGGTATTTCCCTGATCTGCTATATGAGCAATCACACTGATGTCTCTCTGATTTAAGTGGAGGATAAGCTCTCTTGGAAGTTGGAAACGCCCACCTCCCCCTGTCTAGGGGTCCAAGCCAATGCGCACTTTTGTGCCATCATTTATCCTCCATGCTAGATGATTGCGGATGTGTGGGAGAGAGTGGAGTAGTGCTTTCCAGACCGATGAAATACCAATCCTTGTCCATTGCGGCAGCCTTACCCAATCCATGATTTGGAGAGGCCATATATATTTATGATATGTAACAGAAGTCCAGAGATTCTGTTTGTTGAGGAGAGTCCAACCCATCTTTGTTGCCAGGGCTTGAGCAAAGAGGGTTAAATCTTTGAGTCCCCAACCTCCCCATTTTTTGGGCAAGGTGATCTTATTCCAACTAACCCAGGCAAATGTTCTCTTGTCCTGATTACCATTCCAAAGATATTTGCTGCAAATCTGTTGGAGACGAGCAAGTATACTTCTGGGTATCCATGCTAAAGCCATCCAGAATACAGGGGTAGCCTCCAAGACTGATTTTATAAGCACTAGTCTTCCAGCTCTGGACAAGAAGTGGTGGCACCAATTTGTAAGCCTTTTCTCTAATTTAATGACCAACCATATCCAATCTGCAATTTTTTGGCTCAGGGGTTTGATCCAGAAGCCCAGATATTTGAATCCATGGTCAAGCGGGCGAATACAATAGGGGAAATGTTGTTGTGCAAATCGGGATTCCTGGATAGATGTATGAGCCAGAGTAATGGTAGATTTCCCATGATTTGCCAGCATACCAGTGGCCCTAGAGAAGGTGGATAGAAGCTTATCAAAGGCTATCGAGTCTCGAATGCTGCCATCCAAAAATATCAGGACATCATCGACAAAAAGGAGGTGTGTGAGATAGCATTGATCATTGATTTTCAGACCAAAAATTCTGCCACTTTGCTTTTCATGTGCTATTAACCGACTGAGTCCTTCCATGACAATGAGGAAGAGGAGGGGGGATAGAGGACATCCTTGTCTGAGTCCCCTTTCAACATGAAAGAAATGTGAAGCAGAGCCATTTATGAGGACACTGAAGGAAGCTGATGAAATGCAAGACATGATCCAGGTGGTGAAAAGATGCAGGAATCCCAGATGTATAAGAAGCATTTTGATGTATAGCCAGCTAACACGGTCAAAGGCTTTTGCCAGGTCAATCTTTAGAATGATGCCTTTTAGCTTTCTGGATCTAATAGAGTGAATAGCCTCTTGTGCAGTGCCAATGGCTTCATGGATTTGTCGGTCTTCAAGAAAGGCAAACTGTTCAGGTGAAATATGATGAGATAGTATGGGTCTCATTCGATTGGCAATGATCTTAGAGATGATTTTGTAGAGACAATTGCAGAGAGAGATGGGGCGGAAGTCATTGAAGGATGATGGGGAATCTGTCTTGGGTATGAGGGCAATGAAAGTGGAATTTATGGCATCATACAATTTTCCCGTAGTCCTGCACTCCTCCACAACATTGAGCAGGTCTTGACCCAAGAGATCATAGAATGCCAGATAAAACTCAATAGTCCACCCATCCGGTCCAGGGCTTTTATCTTTTTTGAACCACTTCAGGGTCCCCTCAAGTTCAGCAGTTGATACTGGTGAATTGAGTTCTTCTGCCTCCTCATCATCTACAAATCTAGGGAAATAGCTAGCCACTTGAATAATATCCGCTAGATTGGTCTCTCGAGGAGATTTGTATAGATTTTGGAAGTGTGTGGTACCCAAAAGAGATAGCTTTTTGAAGGTGTCAGCCATACCTCCATCCGGAAGAGGCATTTTCCAGATTGTGTTAGCTACCTTTCTTCCCTTTGCAAAGTTCTGAAAAAACTTTGTGTTATCATCTCCAGCTTGTAGCCATATTGCCCTACTCTTAAGTCTCCAGGATTCTTCTCTTTCCTTCAGTATCTTGTCCTTCTTTTTCTCAAGCTCAATGAGATGTGATTTCTCATTTGCAGATGAAAATCCCTTATTGTTGTCATCCATAAGCCCAATCAATTCAGATTCAATCTCAGATAGGGTCTGGTCATCCCTCAATTTTTTCTCCTTGGCCCAGGTGATGGATAGGTGTTTAAGCTGAGACAGATTGTGGCAGAATCCTTCAGCCAATGATCTGTGGCTCGAGATGGGATGAGATTTCCAGTAGTCCGTGACCATCTTGATGTATCCCGGATCTTGTAGCCATACATGATTGAATTTGTATGGGGTCTTAGGTTTGGATTCAGGTCCAAGGATCTCCAAGTATATAGGGGAGTGGTCTGATATGCCCCCGGTGCCTACCCATTGCCTATATCTATTGAGCTGCTGCAGCATGGGCACCTTTATCAAAAATCAATCAAGCCTTCTAGCCAGAGCTGCATCCCCTACTCTTCGATTTCTCCAAGTGGGCTGGGGCTTGATCATAGGGATATCCGTGAGGTTGTGCATCTCCAGTGAATCCCTAAAGTATTCAGACAGGGGGTCTACTTGTGCTTGGGATCCCCAGGATTCCCCAAATCCTATGGAGAAGTTAAGATCACCCCCGATGACCAGATGATCAAATGAAGTGATTTCAAGATTAAGGAAACGCTGCCAGAATTCTTCTCTCCGCTGACAAGGTCCATATACATTAATAACCCAGATATTCATACCCAGGTCGGCAGAGAATATATCCATACCAATGAACCCTAATCCTCCCCAGGATGCTGAAACTTTTATAGTGCGCGGGTCATATCCAATGGCTAATCCCCCCGATCTACCTGCAGCATCAAGAGAGTAAAATAGCCAACCGGGTTTTAATGATACTAGGGTTCGATTGATGAGATCGGCATTCCCCAGGGTTTCTTGCAGCATGATGATATCCACAGGCTCGACTTCAAATAACCTATGCAGGGCTAGTTTTTTGGAGGCACTAGCCATGCCTCTACAATTGAAAGATAGCCATTTCATGGTGGAACCCTCCCAGGGGTGTTCATAGCTCTAAGAACCCCTTCAAGAGTGGATTGTTTGCCAGTGACTACTTCTACCCCGACCTTCTAGATGGCTTTCGAAAGGTTAGACTTTCGGCCACGAGATGATTGAATAGCCGGGCTAGGGAAAGTGAGACCTAGTCCTGTGGGATTAAGGTTCTCTAGAATGAATCGGGATCGAAGGTTGTATGGATGAGACAGAGCCACTCGATCCATGGTTGATGGGAGGGGGAAGGATGGGGGGGAAGGAACAGATGGAGAGGTGGTGGAAATGGTGGGAGGAGGCGAGGTAATTGCATAGGGAATGGAGGGAGAAATGAACATAGGAGATGTAGTATCTAATGATGCACAGCAAGTAAGTGATACAGATGATACAGATGAGATAGGAAGAGAGTAAGGAGGAGTACCCACTTTTCTTGCGGCCTCAGCTGCAGCAGCTTTGGCACGAGTCATCGGAGGTGATGGAGTCATGTGTGCTTCTTCCGCAGCCTTGGAGGTTCCGACCCGATCAGGTGCTCTGTGAGCCGAAACCGGAGTACTGGCCTGGTTAGCTACTGCTTTGCCTTTATGGATAGAAGGTGTGCTCGGAGGATCAGATGTTTTCATGATCAATGGACATTCCTTGTAGATGTGCCCTACCTTGTGGCATCTTCTGCAGCGAAAAGGGACACCTTCGTAGTCCAAAATCTGTATTCGAGTGTAATGCCTCCACTTTAATGTAATTTTCTCCTCCAAGCCCTCTCGCGTATCCAAATACACTAGGATACAAGCCAAGGTTCGATTCTTGGTCTGAACATAGGTCTTATCATAGTCAAGGTAGGTGCCAAGCGCATTCCCGATCCTAACAAAAACTGCTTCAGACCAATACTGAAGAGGGAGACCTGGTAATCGAACCCAGATGGGTCCAGCTCCTATTTGCTCCCTTTCCGGGTCGAACAATGGACTCCATCATTTAAGGAGGACCGACGCCATCTCAATATGCCAGTATTTCGCTAGAACTAGGTCTGTGTAATCCTCTTTGGAAAAATGCAGCGCAAACCATCCCCTTGGTAGATTTTGGACCTCCGGCAATTCTTTGAGGGTGTTGCCCCAAATTTCCTTGACCCAGGGGTTAATCTCTCCACAATGTAAGCCCTTCCACGGACATGTCCAACCAGAACCATGTTGGCTTTGTTCACAACCTCTCCCATCAGGATGTCTTCTCCAAAAGATATTGTGAGTTCCTTTGAGGTGGCTTTCACACACTTTACCTTCCATTTCCTGGTCCGCGGAGTTGATGGATGTCCCTGCAACGGATCCATGGATGTTCCGCCCTCCTATTACTACTGAGCCGCTGATTTAACCCTAATCACGGGGGTTTCAAAGCATCCAGATGGTAAGGAGCTAGGGTTTTGAAGATTGGTACAATTGAGGTCTCCAAATGCCTGAACCAATGTCTACAACGGGCAAGATGGGTGCGATTGCACGCCCTAGGGGCATGGATCAAAAGAAGGTGATAGAGGAGTGACAGCAGTGAGCAAGTTCAACGTCCCGGGTGAGAGCAAAGGACAGTCGAGGCCAAGGGAATCAATGGAGAGTGAGCCAAATTGTAAAGAGGAAGTAGTATGGCCAGGGAGGGAGACTACCGGAACGGAGCAGGGGGGAAATGAAACAGAACGTCGGGGTGAAACAGAGCTAGATGGATTAAGGTTAGGGCTCCGAAAGATGGGCTGACCAGGAAACGGGTCCAAGGAATAATCAACCTCATCGAATTTCATGCTATCCTCCATGTTGAGGCAGGAAACCGACACCGAAACCGCCGAGAATAGTTGACCGCAACACAGGGAGACTGAAGGTGACGGTGTCAGTACACTGTGGGTTCGATTAGCTACAGTTGCTGCGGTTAGCTGCAGGGTACCGTCGAAATTAACCTAACCCTTCGATGTGCAGGCTGTGCGCGCGAATCCTTTCCATCGCCCCGTCCAAAAATTCATCAAGTTTGAAAAGAAGTTTTTTATTAATGTAATGTGTGTACATATGGATCATGATATATACATTTTAGATCAGGATCTTCATGCTATTATTCCAGTTTAGCTTTATTGGGATGATTCCATCCTAGTTGATATACTCAATTTGTTACCTACCATATTAGGAGATGTCAACAATAATACTATACTAGCTTATGCATTTAGACTTGACTTATCAATTCCATTTCATTTTGAATATTTAATCATGTTTTAAATATGTTATTTTATAATATCTCAATTATGCGTTCCGAAATGGTTAAGTAATTGTACTAGGTTTGAATTTAGAAGATGAGAAAAAGCAGGATTACGTACACTTTGAATTCAAAGGGTAGCAAACAATTGGATTGCATAAATCTGTTATGTTATATTTTCAACAGCTTGATTACAGATAGCACGCGGCATGTTCCCTGTGTATAAAACCAATGACAAGATTCAAACAGATACAAACAGCACGTAGCACATCCCCTGTGTATATAACCAATGAGAAGATTTCAAATGATTACAGACAGCACGCTGCGGCAAGCCATAAATCCCATGCTATAGGGATTTTAATGCCTTATAGTACGCCCTCTTATGTATGACCATACCATTTCATGCCATGGTTACGGCATCTACACATCACTGATTTCACGTGTACAGTGGGACCCTGTTACATAGATTGAATCTCGGAGGCATAGGTGAGTTGGCCAATCGCAAGTACGTGGTACTATTTTACATTTAATGCCATTTATCTTTGGGCGAACCAAAACCAAAACGTAGTTCAACGAAAACAAGGATCCTGATAATCTCTTGACTTCTATGCTCGTAGCAAGAGTTATTGTTATCCTCAAAATACCCCTGGAATAGTGTTCAATAACCTCCTCTTACCACCTTACCATATTTCACCTTGCGGGAAATCTTCTTGACTAACTAATATATATTCTTAAAAATATAATTTTAATAATTTAATCGTAAATTATATACATGAAATAGAATATTAAAGTCGAGTAGGTGCTACAGGTAGAATGCTAAAATCAAATATAATGGCGACATTGTTGAAAATGACGGTATCATTTTCTAATAAAAAATTAATAAAAGATTAATTTAATAAACTTTATATATATTTTAGGTTATAATTTAGTCATAGTTTGTGAGTGAGATTTGGTTATTTGTGATATGGAAACCAACAATAATATCATTGTCATTTGTATCTTTTTTCTCAAGTATTTTTTAAATTATATATAATTATAATTATAGATATATTATATTAAAATTAAAATATTATAAATATTTTTTAATATAATTAATACATTATTAATATATATACATATATAACACTAAGGTGTGAATGCATCATATATTATTAATTTCACATGATTTTATAAGCCTTGAAAACACCTTATTAAATACATAGTGTTACATAATTAAAATACGTCTATACATTATATTTCCATATACAAATGGTATTTCATTAAGTAATTTACTTAATAAAATGTTTTTTTCACTATTATTTTAAAATAATTTTTTTATTATAAATTATTAAATAATTTTTACATATAATTAATAGTATTCAAATAAAATTTATAATGATGATTTTTAACGTTTATTGAGATTAATATGGTCTATCGGATTTTAAGAAGAAAAAGAATCTAATTGTAATCATTCAAAATCTTATTTCTATGCTTAGAAAAAAAGGAAAGAAGCACACCAAAATCACTATAGTTGGGCTGACTTAACAAGTCAAGAAGATTGGAAGTGTGACAAATGTTAAGGAAATGAGAGCAGATGTGAGTAAGGGTTGGACAATCTAAAAGAAAGTGTTTTCATCCTCCACCCTCTGAGTATCGCACAATTGACAGATTCTATCTTCCCAGCTAGTCTCGGCAATAGCGAGTCTCGGCAATAGCATTAAATATTACATTCCGATCGTACGTGTCAATTCAATCGGAATTTGGTTTTTGTTTGTATCATATTTGTTAAACTTTTATGTTTTTAAAAATAATATGTTATAAAATATAATTTATATTTAATAAAAAATAATTATTTTTACAATTACTTAAAATATTTTAAAATACATATTTATGAATTAAAGATTATAAGTTAATTAAAATGTTATAATAATTTAAATTTTTATTTTTTTTTATAAATAATAATTATTGACATATGGATATGATATAATTTTGTATAAAAAAAATTATATATAATTTATAAAAAAATTGATAAAATTCAACATAGACATCAAACTTATTATTTAAATCTCATTTATTATTATCATTTTTTTTATAAAGAAGAAATACATTGAATATAAAGAATAGATTTTAATCATGGAAATAATGGTATCTATATTAATACCAAATAATAATGTTTATGTTAATGTGATTATAATAATGATAATTCATGTTCATTGAGATCAAAATTAGTTTATCTCATTTTTAAAAACCAAGATTATTTAAATTTTTTTAAAATTTTGTTTTTAAAAGGGAAAGTTTATTTAAATTCATTGAAATCTTGTTTTTATCCTTTAAAAGTTGTAAGAGAA
This sequence comes from Pinus tabuliformis, assembly GCA_031772625.1. Classification (NCBI taxonomy): domain Eukaryota; kingdom Viridiplantae; phylum Streptophyta; class Pinopsida; order Pinales; family Pinaceae; genus Pinus; species Pinus tabuliformis. Next base: position 71,805,017 of record CM062816.1, read on the forward strand.
GCATTCCAAGATTATCATAGTTTTTTAGATTTGGGAGGTTAGAAAGGTAAATGAGTTTTAATTTGAGAAATTGATTTTCATCTTCAACCATCACAAAGGTGACAAATTTTTACATCCCACGGTTTTAGGAATTTTCCCAATGACCATTGTAGTTATGTAGTTCATGGGAGTTGGTTCTTGTTTTAGTAATGTTGATTTCTTTTTATACTAGTTAGAACTAAAAGATATTTTTGATCTTTTAGAATCCGAGTTACTCCCTCGTAATATCTTGGCTTCCTTTTAATGTCTAACTCTTCTTTGCACCACAAATCCTCTTTAAATTTAGATACAATTATATTTTTAATATTGTTCGTATGGGTAGGATGACATCCTGCTATATTCCCTAATGATTTAACCAACACATCATCTTGATGCCATCTTTGCTTAAGGTGTTGATAGTAATGGATAGAGTTCAATTTTTTTTTGGGGATTCTCTTATCATCCATGTTGTTTATCTTGTTCATGTACATTAGGTCCTTAACCATAGTTGATCTATAAACTATCATGGATATTCCACTAGATAGTCCATCAAAACATATATGTTACTTAAATATAAATCTATACTATGAAGGGTTAATTCCTTTAGATTCTAGATCCCTTATTACCAATTTTGTTGTTTATGTATGCAATAAATTAAATGTGAAAAATAAAGAAAAGTATTCACAATCACTCACAAACCACAATGAATGCCAATTATTTTCTGGAAAACCCTTTCAAAAGAAAATTCATTCGAAAGGTGAATCTACTATGTCCTCTTTTATCTCGAATTGAAATAATGCAAGTGCAAAGGAGAAGACATTACCTGAGACATGTGGTCCATGGGCTATTACAAAATGTAAACCCTCTCAATTGTGCTCTCTTTGTCTCTATCCACTCTGAGCTACCTAAACTTGACATGTGGCACATATTCTATAAGGTATTGTAAAGTTCAATAGGATACTTAATTTGTTCTACCTAATGGAATTTACGTAAGACATTATGTTGCATTGAGTTGTGTACATTATGTTACAGGGCTCCAAAGATAAATAAAGGAATTGTTAATATATATATATATATATATATATATATATATCTATATATATATATATATATATATATATATATATATATATATATATATATATATAAAATAAAACTTAAATAATACTACACCACTTATCAATAAATTTTTCATCTCTAAATGTTAGTAGTTAAGTGGTAAAGGCTCAAATCATTATCTATTTTTGCAGATTTTCTTATATGGCATGTATAGTGTACTTTTCTTTTTCATAAATTCAACTTTAGTTTTCTTTTTCATAAATAAAAAATTAAAATAAATCTAAATCCATATATATGCTCTCTTCATGTACATGATACATCTATTATTATAACTAAGAAAGTTCCTTGGTAATGATATGTTTTTTCATGCGTGCAACATTGAGTAAGATATAAATATAAAAGTAACTTAACTTGCAAACTTGATAACTTGTACATGAAACAAATAAATCCATTCTAACTACATTCCTCAAACCTGATGTAACATTGATAGAATATAACATCAAATCCACATCATGAATTTAAAAGTCAATGAAGACATTGTCATACACACAAGTTCAAATTCATGTATTTGTATTCCAAATTTGTCTAGTTATACATTTTTCTTTTCTACAAAATGGAACTTCATTCCCAACATAGATAATGGAAGTTCATGCCCATGAATGACATTATGGAAATGCCGCCTCACGACTGATCTAGAAATTGGGTGTATAAGTCACCATCGCCACTCTTGGCGCTCCCAAGTGCATTTCCAAAGTGATATTGCTGCAAAAATTCAATAACCAATTAGTTGTAAAATCCAAAATGCATATAATCAATTTCGTTAATTAATGATAAGTTTTTGGTCAACTACTCATTCTCACCATGAAGATCTAAGGCAATGGAGAAGACTGCCCTTCCTGGGTAGATGGTGGAGCACTTGGTGATGGATATAGGCATGGTTCAGGGGTGATGGATAAAGGCATGGTGGGAGAAAAATTGGAAAAATGTAGTGGGTTGGGGCGATGATACATCCCTATTGGTTGTACGATAGTGGGAATAACCCTAGGGCGAGCGATCACCCTAGGGGGGGAAATTGGAATGTTGAGGGTGGATGATTGGAACAATGAGAAGGGCGGATGGTTAAAGGGGAGGGGTGGGAATTGGGAAGGGTTTGGGGAGTCGGTTATAGGCATGGGAGAATTTATGAAGGAAAAAGGTGGTGGGTGTGGCCGACAATACATCCCCATTGGTTGTACAATAGGGGGAAGCACCCTCGGGGAGGGAATTGGGATAGTACTGATTGGAGAAGTGCTCCCAATGCTATAGTTTCTTTCATCGACATGCTCATCAAATAATTGGAGTCGACAAGTTGGCCTGTCAACTGTAACAACAAAAAAAGTTCATATAGTTATGCCTATGCATTGCAAATGATAGTATATCATATTTCACATGAAAAAATGCATAACATCAGATTTACCATTTTTGTGTATAATAGAATGTTGCACTAACTCAGGCATGTGGTCCACAGTTCTTTGTCGTTGAGAAGACAACTCCAGTTGTTCATTCATGCTCTCTTTTTTTTGCATGAACTCGTCCAACCCTTTCAAATTGTAGTTTATCTTTCCCTGCATTTGACTTGTGACCACAACACCTTTTCTTATTGACTGGGCTCAAGAAACTATGTTTTCTCTTGGTAGTGATCTTGGATGGAGTTATAGTATTGAAAAACATTTTGTTGTATTCTTGACATACTTTGTCTACCAAGTTGTTTAATGCATATGCCTGTTCCAAATTTGTAGGTATTATGGATCTCAATTTCTGATGAGTTGATGAGTTAACACGTTTCATCTCATCATCTTCAAATAATGCACTATCTGGTCGTACATTGGTCGTTTCAACATTATATGAGAAATTATCTAAATTATCATTGCTTGTTTCATTATGATAATTTAGAATGGGAGGAGAATCAAAGCATGGTAGAAGCTCTGTTTGGATTTCTGGGCCCAATATAGGTGACTCATTCAAATCAAATAAAATTCTAGGAATTTCTGTAGTAGGATTAGTGACATTAGGGAATACATTTTCACCCAAGCTAATGTTACTTGCCAACATCTCAACTTTCAATACATGTTTACAAATGTTTCCATTTAAGGCCCACTTGCAATTACAAAAGTGTAGAGTGGAATCTTTATATATGACATTGTACCAAATATCACGAGTATTGTTATTTTGGCTACGAACCCAATAATCGTTGTTACTCTTTTCATCAGGCACACAATCTTCATTTGGGATTTGGTTAGCTCTACACCTGGATGAATTCAACTATTCCTCAATTTTTCTGGGTCGTACAAAACCAGCTTCTTTTAAACGTTGCATATGATTGTAATATAATACAACCTTTGTCAACAACACATAAATCAACCAATCAACCCGCCTATGGCATGCATTGTTTTTCTCACTTAGGTACCTCTGCTTGATATACCAATGGTAAGACTCAATTGCATTATTTGTATTTTGATTGGAATGTGGAAAATTTCTGTACGCTTTTGCCCACATATCTGTAGAAAGAAATTTATTGGTTATGAATTAATAACTATACATATGACATGCAAAAAAGAGTCATTAAAGCCACTTATAAGAAACTTACATATTTTGTTGTTGGCTAACCAAGTTGCTTTAAAATATTCCAAAAACTTTGTATGGTCACTGAATCCTTCAAATAAATTTTCAACTGCCTTTTTTACAGATTCATCATCTGCACATGTGTGCATGATTTCTCCTAAAGCACGGAAAATTCGGATTTGGTTTTCCCTTCCTTGGACTTTGTTTCCAACATTCTTCAACCATGCACGACGAACATGCCACACACATAATAATATTGTACAGTTGATTGAAGACCTGGAATAACATAATTTTTAGAGAGAATATACATTAAGAATATTTTTATGTCTCTTATAAAAAGAATAAACACATCACCTTAATGCTTCAATTTTAGCAGTAGCATCATCTGTAATGAAGGCTTTAACATGCCAATCTGGTTGCTCTTTCTTCCCAATGGCAAAGAGAGTTGACATCCATTTACAAATATCAACTATAGTATTGCGTGATGATATCACCCAAGCTACTGGAACCCCATTGTGATGTTTGTCGAAGACCATTAAAGTGTAAAGTTGATACTACATTACAAACAAAGTACATAATTATATTTATATAAGATACAAGCATTAAAATGGTGTTGAATAAATGAATTAGATTTAGGGTAATTTTGTACTCACCCCGTACTTATTTGTACCAAATGTTGAATCCATTGAGATTATATTGTTGTGAGAATATTTTAGCATCATTGAACGCATCCACTTTGTCTGTATGCCTATGATAAAAGGGATGTTTTCAGCAAGATCTTGTTTCTGGTAGAAGAAAAAGCTCTCAGCGTGTTCCTTATACCAACATTCTACACTGATTGGATCACTTTGATCTTTAACATACTCTAGCCTTATGGTATCATTGTAAATGTTTAATATATCTTGTCTTGTCATGTATGTATCTCGAGATGTCCCTGTGTATAACTCACCGAATCCATCCTTCACATCAGAGATAAACTTATCCCATATCATTGTAACATTAAAACCTCTTTGGATTAAATGTTGGACAATAGATCGCATATCCCTTGTTAAATGTGGTGCATAACTGAATCTCATAGGCCTACCGATTGCATCTTTTCCATGACAAACAACATTGGATTTATCAATATGCCTACATGCAGTATATATTATTACAGCATCATCTGGTCTAAGTTGAAGTCGCCGCACAATGAAGTGACATTGGCAACCAACTTTAATACTTTCACATTGATTGTGTTTTTTGTTTTGATCTGAGGATGCACTCATAATTCTGTTGTTGCACTTCGGACCATATGCACACCAATAACTATATATAAAACATTTACAACAAATTAGATATAAAATTTATGCATATTGAAAAGAATTATACATATATTGAAAAAAGATATAAAGACTCACATCATGTACTCCAGATATGTTGAAAAATATGTTTGTCCGATATCCTCTGCTTTTTTACTTCGTTGAGAAGCAAGAAGAAATTGAGTGGGTGCCCATTCACTCGATTCCTCTCCTCTTATAAAATCATCAAGTCGACAATATGGAATAATTGCAACTTGGTCCCCATTAATCTCTGTCCATGTTAAATCTTCTGCTGAAAATTCAATCATATCCTCCGGGTCTTCAACTTCCAACTCATTAATCCTCTCCCACTTCTTCATTCTTCAAATACCTATAAAAATTGCATCGAAAATAATTTGTTTTGAGTAGATATTATGGTCTTGATTAATGCATATCACTAAGAATAGCAATCACATTTTTAGGTAACTATTTTATACTTTTCAGGTAAACCACTTTGGTAAAGGTAATATTTGGGTCATTAATCAACTTATAGATTTCATACAAATTTAGACTAACCATGTATGACATATGATGTCTTTGTGGAGGTGGTGTCACCATGTTGGTCTCATGGTACAACTTGTGATGAGTGGTTGAGGTGGAAGGGGTCGAAGGGAAATACAATTATAGATTAGTTGGGTTTTATGTTTTTTTAAATCTTAATAAAATGAGATATGCTAAAGTAGTGTCTATTGTTATTGATTATGAATTGATATCTATTATTTACTAGTCATCTAATTTATATGGTTGCAATAGTTTCATTGAACTTTTCTAATCAAACATATTGTTTTTCAAAAACACAAGCTTTGGAAGTAATTTTTTTTTACTTTGATATATATTGATATAAACTTTGCGGCTAGTTGTAAGAATTAGAATCCTACTTTTGTCGGTACATTTGATGAACTCGGTAGGTTATTTATTTATTCAATATGTGTGTGCTTTTATTAAAATGTGTTAGTTGTATTTCTTTCTCCACTTATAAATAAATGTTAAGAACATTGATTTGGCTCCTAAGACATAAAACTTAATAAACCATAACCGGTTCTATATCATTTGGTAACAAATTTCAAAATCTCAATGACAAATACGTGAATTATTTCCATTTTAGTATAACAAAATTTCCATTTAGATATTAACAAGAGTATTTTCGGAACATATTTCAATTTGTACAAAATAAATTATTTTATGGCCCCTGTGGGGAAATTTAGTTTGTTCAAGTTATGATTGCTTTTAGGTGTCTTCCTTCACTTATGGTGTGAAAAAGTAAGCTCAAATAAACTATGAACAAAAGCTCTTGAAACTTGATGCCCTTTGTTCAAAGTCCCACTCCTAATGAAGTAAAAATGCTTTGGTTAGTAAAAAAATATGTGTGGATTATGGACCACTTAAGTTATGTGACTTGTGAAAAATAAAAAAACAAATTAAAAACGATGTCACACTTCGTTTCTCTTAAGAGGCTAGCTATAAACTTTCATTCACAAATATGTAGTGTTCAATTAAAAAAACAAAATTATATCTTGAATAAGTAAAAACTTACATTACTTAGGGTTATTGGTTTAGCTTACATCATTATGGGTAGATAAAATTTGGATACTAAAAAAATAATTTATTGATAGTCCACCAAAAAAAATCTATTACTCTACATATATTTGTAAGTCATTAACTTATAACTTTATCTCCTTATATTATTATTATAAATATACTTCATATATAATGAAAGCACAAAAACTTGGAATACTTCAACAGATTTCGTTAATTTCGTTAATGATAAATTAGTAAACTAAAACTAAACACTCGATAAACAACAATATCAAAAACTTCGCATCATAAAAAAAACTTCACATATGACTTTATTCCACTTATCGTGACCCTTAAAACTCAAGTATTAATTAATATATAACAATAAGTAGTAAATTTTATTATTTTTTAACCGAAGCACATCGAAACATATATAAATTACGCAGGAAAGGTTCTTGAAACCAAACGTATTTGTGCTATTGAAACCAAACATATTTGTGCTAATTTGCTTTTCCAGAAATGTCAATATATAACGTTGATAAACCCTGAAATTATTAAATCGTGCATCGTAGACTTTTATAATTCGTTTGGTCGTTTGCATATTTATTAAAGTGCAACAGTGGATCAACCCCAAAGAACGAAACCCACAGGTCACTCGGTTTCTTCTTCTTGAAGAAACTGAAGCTATGAGACAAACCATGTAGATTATAAAACAATCAATAGTGCACTTACCTAGATTCATCATGGAAAAAAAGAAATTGAAAAGGCGGCGAGCTATGGAATTTGATCTGCGAATCCATGCTAACAGAATAAACTTACCTGTCAGGGCTGAGCACGCAGCAGTAGGTCGGAGTAAGCAGCTTCAGCTCTGAGAAAGACTGGTTTCAAAACGCAGACGCAGAAATGGATATGGTCGATTTCGCCCTTTCGCTGTTATTTAAAAGGCGGAATTCAGCTATCAGACGGCGGGAAAATTATAACGTGGTAGATACGCGGCGATCCGGTCGTAAATGCCAGCCGCAAATCTCAATCGTATTCGCAGCAAAGCCGGAAATCTCGGTCGTATTCGCAGCAAAGCCGGAAATCTCGGTCGTATTCGCAGCATTGCATTTACTGCCGGAGGATGCCATGAGGGATGGGTATGGTGCTGCATACGAATCCCATGCTATAGACATAAGATGGGGGTGGGCATTAATGGCCCAATAGCATGGGATCTATTGGTTGCCGCACGCTGCAAGTTCCATGTGTTAAATGCCGACTGTCGGAATTAAACAAAGAGAGACATATAATTTTTAAAAGATTTAATATATATTTAAAACCAGTGACAAGGCAGGTAAGATCGAACATAACCATTATCGCATAGTCAAAATATTAAATATTATGCCGTAGTCTGACAGACTTTTTTTGTCCGCAAAATCATCTAAATTCTGGTTAGATTTTGATAAATTAGGTGGGATTTTTGTAAATCTAGGTTTTTTTTTTTTCAGAGAGAAAATTAACATGATATTATATTAAGAAAATATAATGGGCAAAATACATATCGGGCCATATTGATCTGGCCAATAGTACATGGCTACAAATAGACTAATGCTGTCAAGATAAGAAAAGATACATGTTGAATCTATTTCCACTATTAAAAACATGATTCAAATGCTACAAGATTTTGTGAAATTTTTTTACCCAAATTCCAACCACCTTTAACTATTCAGACCATTCCTCCCATCTGTAAAAACCTTCCGTGGCTTCACTTCTATATTTTAATGTCTCAAACCAGATTTTATGTATACCTATATATACCTTTTTACATATTCTTTTCAAGTATATATTTTTATTTTTTAAAATCAGACATATATTTTCAAAATAAATTAAAAAAAAACATAATCATTTTCATTTTTTTCCCTTCATTTAGGCGTTATAGTATTATGATTTGATGAAGAAGCTTCTTCCAAATTATAGTTATGGTAAACAAACTTTAAAATATGTGAGCATCTACCCTGGATTATTATTTTTGTTTAATTATTATTCACAATAATCTCTTAGAGATAATAAAATAGTATTTAAAAATTTTATATAATTTTTTTCATAAACGGAAAGAAATTTTTTTTTTTCAATAAATATATAGATAGCTCTTCATTCAGTAGTTACGACAAATTCAAAATTTTATATATATATATTTTTTTGTAAATGGAAAGAATTTTGTTTTTTTTCAGTAAATATATATAGCTCTCCATTCAATAGTCAAGACAAATTCAAAGTGCTGCCATTTCTAATCCCATACAAATGCCTTCCTGCTCCAAACGAGTCTTTTTTATCACTTACAAAACTTTATTCACCGGCATTCACGGGTTGCTTGATTATAGCTGGTTGAGTACTTTTATTTACATATTTTTTAATTCAAAATCTTCATGGTCATTTTAATGACAAATGTTATCTTGCTGCAAAAGATTTTTTTTCCTGAAGATTTATAAAATTTCATTAACGGAAAAGGAATTTGAAAGCGTAGAAATAAATAATGTTAATTAGATTTATCATGTTTTAAACAAGGAGAATATTGTTGAAAAAATCTCTCAACAAATTCCAACAACCAATCAACCTAATCTATCAATTTACTAATGTAAGCATTATTTCCAAATATGAATTGTTTGATTATAGCTTGTTAAATAAGTTTATTCACATTTTTTTTAATCCAAAATTATTTATTTTGTAATTCAAAATCTTCTTTGTGATATATAATTTTAATATAATTCCTTTATACATTATCAATCATTCATTACAATTGAAGAACTATGATATGTATGTTAATGAATTCCCATAAAAATTTTGAATGAGGAAAGACCTTATGAGAAGAGACAACTCCATTTTTTAAAGTTCATCTATTATGGCATCTTTTTCCTTGTAAATGTGAATAAAACATGTCCAATCGAAAGAAGTATATCCACTACTTGATTTGAAAAAATGACTAAATCAATATTTTTAACCTTCCATGTCAATGACAAGCTTTGAATCTCCTGGGACTTGAATTTTTGTTAGACCAATCTTTTGGGCTTCAAACAAAAGAATCCACATAGAAGCTATTATCCCTAGCCTTAATATTTTTCCAAAGTTGGTAATAGGGCTATACAAATCGAATTCAAAGGAGGATCAGCATACAAAGGAAAAGTTTCGGGACCAATGCATGATTAAAAAGAATTTACAGCAAGGCAGGTTCTGCTATCGGGGGTCTAGGCCAAAATTGCAGCCAAAGTGACCAAGTGACCATACAAGTAAAGACCTTGCTTCATCCACAATGATCATCATTCCTTGTGGACCAATGGTACTTCGGAACAAGTTCCGCGAATGAAACTTGCTTGGGGGTTAACATGCGGGACTGCGCCTATGTTGAAAAGTCAGTTGTCAATTCGACGGCCTGGATTAATTCCGGGTGTGAGGAGAAGAGCTCATATGGATACGAGCTTGCCCGCTAAAGGACAATGGGGGCCACCCACCAGGTGGGCTACCCCCATTGGCCCCTTATGACCAGTGTTCGCAACGCTAAAGGTAAAGGTGATTTATAATCCCCCCACTTCCACTCTCTAGTTCTACTTTCTCGACCAACCCTCAGCCGCCATGTCCCCATCCTCTTACCCTTGACGTCATTTCATCGTGTGTCCCCTCCTTACTATAAAGTAGCTTGTCCCCAAATTCCCTTTTCCCAACAGCTACTCTACAGTTTCCCAATAAGAATATCCTAGTCTTGTCACCTGCGCAAGACCTCCTGCTCAAAGTACCTAGACCACCTAAGGACCTCCTCCCAACGTCACTTTCAACTGCTCCTACAAGCTCCAAGTAACCCATCACCCGACCACCTGTGTTTTGTGTTTTGTTCGCTCGATAAAATGAAACAAGTGGCACCTGAAACCCAAAAACCCATGAGGTTAAGTCTTCTTCTAGCCTCGAGCCCCTAATGGATTCTGAGAGCCAAATTGCAGACCCAACTTGCTCTTATCAGCTTTCCAACCTTCGCTTTGATCTATTTGTCAGCCATGTGAGGGGAGAAGATGCCTTTCGAGTTGTCGAATCTAGCTTATATTTCCAAATCATGCCCTCAGTCCATCACTTCCCAGAATTTATATCATGGCTCACTGCGACATACCTAGATGAAAAGAATTACTTTGTCTCCCCTTCAGGAACCAAAATACTGGAGATAACCCCCAAATTGATTCAGAAGGCCCTAATTTTCCCTTTCTCTCTTGCAATGCAGTCATTTACCGATGCTACCCTAGCTCACCACTTTGCTACTCTTCCTCTTCACGAGCAATAGTCCTTCTTGGACCAAATCCTTGCCCCTGGAGGAGTCTTTCCCAATTACCCTCTTCAAAGAGTCTGTTCAACCTATTTTGTTTGCAATAGCATGTTTGTTTGGGGAAGACAGCTCCCATAGGATCAATAAGTCCATCCTGGGATGTCTACATAAAATGAAGCAACCTATTTGTTTGCTCGACATTCCTCTCTATCTATCTACGACCATATGCTTCCAGCTTCATTACTTCCCCGCCACTGCTTACTTTCGCTATTATTCCCTTTTTTTCTACATGTTTATGTATACCCACGTCGAAGAGTTCGAATATCTGGGCATTAATGTGATGTCTCCTAACAAATAGCAGAATTCCATCTTTGACTAGAATATATCTATAAGAAGAAGACCTGGTCTTGGCAATACTCTCAGTTCATCTTGACCTTCATGGCCATTGCGTACAGGATTATCCATGGGGCCTCACCACCTAGAATTTTCCCTCAGCAAAAAGAGCTCCTCCAACTTAGCAAAGATGTTATGGTAGGAGATTGGTACCTCTATGAGGATTACACAGAGCTTAGGGTTTACGGGTGTGAGCTTCATCCCTATCATTTTCCAGTGTTCATGCCTATGAGAATATTTGCCCTTGAATTTATTCAACAGATCCTCAATGTAGACCTACTTCACTTCGTTCCTGCAAAGAAAGGTTACATTTTTAAAATGGGATAGCTTGTGGGTCCTTTTGTGGTGAACACAAGACAAGATTTTAGAATAGTTGAGGCTTTACTTGAATCCATGGATTTTGAAAAAGGAGACACTTGGCACTATGATCCCCAAGGCATCATTGCCCAAAGGAGAGAAAAGATAAAAGCATCAACTTACATACATGAGCCCAGGCCTGAAATTGAATGGAAAGATAATTTTGATTCATGGCCTCTTAATACAAAAATGGAGACCGAATCCCCAGTAAACACGAGAAAAAAGTCAAAGATGATCATTGACCAAACCGGGGATATTGCGCTGGAAGAAGCTCACATAAGTATAAAGGCTAGGGGTCAAGGATCAGAAGAAGAAGAAGAGATTGTGATACAGCTAGTGGAAACAAAACCAGATCAGCTGGGTTTTCAGATTACTTTAGAGGATCCACCTCCAGCTACAACTCCATCCACTGTGGAAGTAACCATCCCAAACCCTAAGGACAGTGCTGCTACCACCGGATCTAGCTGGCCTATTGGAAAGGCCATTGAAGAGAACAATAAAAAGGTCAGGGAAAGAATGCAACGAATGATGGCTTCCAAATCAACATCTCACCAAACACGGTTGTTGGCTGCTATGGACCTGGAACGTGATCAGATGAGGATTTCATTACAACACCCATCAGCACAGTCATTACCTTCAGGGCCTCAGTTTAAAACCTTGGATGTCTCTTTGAACTTAGCAAGCATCCCTTTACCGGATAAAATAAACCTTCATAAGAAGGTGGGGGAGATGTTGTACAACAATCTCAGAAAGAAAAAAAAAAAAAAAAAAACACTCAGAAAATTATGTTTCATGGAGACAATGTTATGAATCTCGATGTATATATGTTTCTCAGAAAATTAATGCGAGATTTTTGGTGATTCCAACTTATTGGATTGCAATATGTTCATCTCCCTTTGTGTTTTTCATATATGTTGAATATTATTCTCAGATTTCATAGGAAAATTTTAAGGATGGAAAATTTTCTTGAAGTTTAAAAACATTGGCGAATCTCACTAATCCCTAATATGCAAACTATAAAAATTTTAATGATATATTTGCAAAATTATTCAAATTTATAATGATTTTATATATGGTCTCTATATAATGTTGGCGATTTTTAAGGTAAAATAATTTTATATTCTAAAATTTGGGCGAATCATCTTTTATAAAAATTGGAAATTAGCGAATCGTTTTTTGGAAAAATCATGGAAAATTAGCCCACTGGGCGAACATTAGCCCCTAAAATTTTCCACGACTCACGTAGCTGCCAGATATATTTCTCATAAGATGCAGATTCATTTAGATCAAGTTATTGATGGATAATGCTTGTATGAATATGGAAATCAAGTCTTTAAAAGCGCTCCATGTATCTTAGCATTCCATGAACATTTCCTTTCTCTCATTTCTCTCTAAATCCAGATATATGGAATTCTTAAATTTTAAGCTCTGTATGATGGATTTCTCCTCTACTTTCTTCTACAATTACATATGTCTTAACAACTGATTTGCTGCAAGCTCTCAATCTAGATTGGCCACCACTGATTGATGATTATATTCCTGTGTATTCTTGTGTATGTGTCGGTTCATGCATTGTATCCTTATGAATGGTTCTGAATCAACTTTATTTGAATTTTATGCAAAAAACAAAGGTGCTACAAGCTCTTAAGACAAATTTGACAACATTAATTTAGATTTCCTAGGTATTGGTCTCCTCTCAACCCAGAGACTGTCTCTAGGAGTGATAACATCTTCTGGCATCGTTGTTAGGGAACGGGTTAGAGAATTTTTCCCCTGGGTATGACATTCATACACTCTTTGATAAGGTGAGCAAATATGTGTGGGTTGTAGATTTATCACCTTGGCGACACCACAGTCAAGTCATAAGTTCATCACTGTAGCTTTTAAGAGGGCCCATACCCACTCAGATACCTCTCAGCAAAGAACACCATCTATATCTAGTCCAGGTATACTAATATCCTGAAGGATTAGAAAGAAAAAACCCCCTTTACTGATGCTACTATCTCCTCGTTTCCTGAAACATCCTCATCTAGCTCACAGAATGCCATAATTCATTGCTCCGATTTTTCTCCTAGAGTCCTAGTATATCCTTCAGAAAGTGGTCGGCCACTCAGTGTCGCCTCCCTAGAACTCAAGGAAGAAGAAGTTTCAGTCAACACTCCTTCTTTCTCATTCCCTCCCCTCCCTGAAGTTGAGAAGGTAAAATATATCCTCAAGAGCATCCCTACTCACAGTGTGAACAATTTCTCATTCCATGTTTAGTCAATTGTCTCGCAATTGGTCATAGATTAGAGACCACAAATAAACCTAGCACCACCACCTCTACACCAGATGGATGTTCTAGGTTTCCTATTAAACAAATATGCTCCCTTAGACCTTCCTCAATGTTTAAGTGTGATGTTTTAATATTATCTCAAACTATTGCCCAAGTTTAATGGAGAAGACGATACATCAGCACAGAGACACATAGAAGCTTTTTGTGCCTTTGCAGAAAATTTAAATGTTGAGCACCTGGATGTGGTGTTGAGGCTCTTCGTCCAATCTTTGGATGGGGAAGTCAGGAAATGGTTCAAATCCTTGCTGGATGCTTCCATTACTACTTGGGAAGAGATGGAAAACTCTTTTATGCAGAAGTGGGGAGAAAAGAGAGATCATGGATATATTCTTACTGAGTTCAATGCTATGAAAAAGAAACATGATGAGGACATCTCTAGGTTTATAAAAATATTTAATAAATTGTATAACAGTCTACTTGTCGAGATAAAACCTCCACAGGCCATTGTGAGAGTAGTTTTTGCTAGAGCCTTTGAATCAGAGTTCAGTTTCACACTCCAAGAGAGGAAGTCCCATACCCTGGACCAGATTCAAATTGATGCTCTCGAGGTAGAAGAAAATTTTACATCAACTGGGAAGTCAAGAAATAGGACAGACCCTGGGGAGAGGAAAAAGGGGAAAGAGGAAGCAACTTCCTGAAGTCATGGAAGAGAATCCCAAGAACAGAAAATGGAGGAAATGGATAAGCTAATAAAGAACTTATCAAATAAACTGATAAAACTAGAGCTAGAAAATAAAAACCTTCCATGACAGATAGATTCTAGTTACAAAGATTGGGGTTCATCACCTCCTTATAATACCTTTGCTTCCTTTTTCCTTATAACTAATTATTGTCCCGCAACTTATACTTAAATTTGGAAGTAATAGTATTTTTAATAGTATCCTTATTCTCCAAGATGATCTCCTCCTTTATCCCCCAATGGTCGAGCCAAGATTGGGTATCCTTATGACAACCTCACTTGAGCCAGAGGTGGGGATTTTGGCTAGAGTTAGAAGCAATTTTGGGGAACCTCTTGGCTTCCATGTTGTAAAGCTTCTTCTTATACATTAGATACCTAAACATTCCATGTTTTCAATGGGGTAAAGACTAGCTTCAATTAATAGGATAAGGTAGGGAGTATTTCCTTTAATCTTGAGGTTGTAGGTTATAAATTTCTTTTGGATTAGCTTCATCTTCCTCACCCCAAATCTCACAACCATATAATATAACAAGGGCGATGAGTGTCTCAAAGGGGAGCTTTTTTTTACTCCATACCCAAAAATATGTCGACTTACAATTGTTTTCAAGCTCATAATAAGTTTTTCAACTTCTTATTATCCTTTTCTCAATGCTATAATTCCAATTGAGCTGATGATAAATGTCAATAACTAAATATTTGTATGAAGAAACCTTCTCCAAGTAATTGTTATCATAAATAAAATTATAGTAGTTGATCTATTAGAATTTAATTATCATGACTTTAGTCTTATGCGTATTAAAAGTCATACTCATATTGGAGCAATAATCATAAATATTCTAATTTAAAATTGACAAAATTATAATAATAATAATATTTAAATAAAAATATTAATTATTATTTGAATCTTCCGTTTATTTCAGGAATGAAATTGGTGGTCTTACCATCACATTTGATTTGAGAAAAAAAAATTCAAAGATTTTATTTTTTAACGATATAATACACACTTTGTTTACCTATTTTTTAATCTATTTTTAATTTTTTTTCACTAAATAATATAAATAAAGTAATTTAAAGGTTAACGATGGTTTCAAATCACATTTTGTTTGAAAATATTTTTTTATTAATGTAATTTGTTTACTTATAGATCATGATATATACATTCTAGATTATGTTATTCATGTTATTATTCCAGTTTAGCTTTATTGGGATATTCCATCCTAGTTGATATACTCAATTTGTTACCTGCCATGACAGGAGATGCCACCAATACTATACTAGCTTATGCATTTTTTTTTTTTTTTTCTGAATAAAGACTAATTCTATTAAGAAAAGAAGAGTATAGTACAATCAAGCTTGCATGCAAGCGAAGCAGAAAAGCAAGGGAGCCAAAGGAGAGAGGCTCCACCTTGCTCCGAGGCGAAGAACCAGGAGGGCTATAGAGATCACGGAATAACAAAAACTAGAATTAAGCAGAGAGAACTACCCTGAGGGGGCAGTTACTATCACACGACTTTTTTTTCCTTTTTTCTTGCTTACGCTAACCCATCCAGTGGAGTTTGACTGAGCCGAAACAAGTTGAAGACTATTCTGCCCTGGCGGCGGAATATCCTTATCAGAGTCTGAGGATGAAGTAAAATGAGAACGTTTATGAGATATCTAAGAGACGGAGGGGTTTGCTGGATCGTCCAAGGGAGCTTCCAGCGGGATCTCAACGTTCTGCCCATCTGCTACAATTTCCTCCTCATCTGAACTGGAGGAATCTGAATCGTCCATGGGGGGGAGGCACACAAGGATTCCAACTTTTGGACTTGGGCTTGCGCTTCAGATTCTTCTTTTTGTCGAGGTACTGGGAACAGGAGCTTTGGAGGTGTCCTGTTTGATGACAATGGCAGCAACGGAAGGCTGTATTCTCATAATCCAAGGTTTGAGTCCAATGAAAATCTCCATACTTGAGATTAATCTGATCCGGGAGTCCTCTGCTAATATCTATTTCTGCACAGATTCTACCGTAGGTGAAGAGCCCATTTGCCTTCCGAGTAGAATCTATAGCCAGATAGCGTCCTAAAGTGTCTGCAATGGCTATGAAGACAGAGACATGCCATAGATGCACCGGAAGGTTCGGGAGCCTGACCCAAATGGGAATTTTGGTGATAACAGTTGTAGTAGGGTCGAAGTCTGGAAACCAAGGAGTAAGAAAAAGCCCAGCCGAGCCCCAGAACCAAGGTCCTCCCGTTAAGGCCTTCTGGTAATCTTCATTTAGGTCAAAAGCCACAATGAAGAATCCTTTTGAACATAAGTATATCTGGCATTTTTTAGTCCAATTGGTATGGATCCATTGGTATAGATCTGATGTGCGAGGCCATAGCCCATTAAATCTGCATACAAGTGCGGATTCTACAAAAAGCTGATAGCGATCATCAATCCCAGGATGGGAGAGATTGATGGAAGGAATGTCCTCTGATTTGTCTACCAGAAAAGGCTTTGGAGCCTCAAATGGATGGCCTGTTGTTGAAGACTTAGGCAACTGAGCATGGACAACGTCTTTAAATGAAAACGTCTTAGCAAAGGAGGACTACCCAACATCTCCCCCTCTCAATCGAAGAGTAAGAGTAATGGATGCATTTCTTTTAATGCTATAGAAAGACAGAGGGAGAGAATCCTCAAGTTGTTTACCTTCATGGAGAAGTCGTTGAGCTGTAGAGGGTATCCCCAACTTGAGATCCAGAGCATTCTTGAGGTTTTGCACTAAATCCGATGAGTTCACCCAATGAAGCTGAGTTTTGCCGGAGATAAGCCTGATCTGGATCTGAAACGCGGCAGAAGGATCAGGGTTCTGCTTTCCTTTGCAGATCCAAGTCGAGAGTCGGCTGGAGCATTGAAAGGCCTTCTTCCCCTGAACTTGTCGTAGGGGTTTGTGAGGAGAAGAGGAGAGAGTCCGAAGACCATTGAATCTGTCAATGCGATCCACCCAGAAGAGCTTCCAGACAATGCGTCCAGGTAGATCCAGGACACGTAAAAAAAACTGAAGATCTAGAACAGAGGAATGGTTGTTTTGGGGGGACAGAGAGGGCAATGGAAAGAATGAGCAGCCTTCCAGAATAGAGACTTTCTTCCCAAGAGCCTCCGCCTGAGAAAAGACGATAGAATAATCGTCGCACTCATCCTTGGCCTCTGCGTTTGCATTCTGATGGAGGCGGCTGGTAGGAGATGCGGCAGCCGAGGTCCAAGATCTCGCAGAAGTAATGCCAGGAGCAGAGCAAAAGAGGGCTAGGGTAGCTTTCAGAGAGTGATTGAAAACCTGCGTATCAGCAAAAAAAAGAGAAAGGAGATGATAGTCCCGTAATCCTGGACTGAAACGCGCGTCTCCAGCTTCGAAATGGCAAACCAGAGGCCAGACGGCGACCGAGGGCGAGGCAGTGACGGCGGTAAAGCTAGGGTTCATCTTTGACATCCCGTATGACACCACTAGCTTATGCATTTAGCCTTGACTTATCAATTCCATTTCATTTAGAATATTTAATCTATCTCAATTATGCATTCCCAAATGGTTAAGAAACTGTAATAGGTTTGAATTTAGAAGATAAGAAAAAGCAGGATTACGTACACTTTGAATTCAAAGGGTAGCAAACAGTCAGATTGCATAGATCTATTATGTTATGTTTTCAACAGCTTCATTACATACAAACACATTTAATTAAATACAAACAACACGTTTCCTTGTCTCAAATGCAATTGTCCATGCATAAATTTTAAAAGATTGGTCTTTTCATATATATATGACAGGAGCCCCTGCACAAAATTGGTATCAGAGCCAGTGACTCCTGGTTCTTGAGGTTGGTACTCTAAAAACTAAAGTACTCTTATTCAGAAATGGAATCGTTCAGGAAGTCTGTTTCTTTCCGTGAACTTGAAGAGAGAGATTCTCAAGCTGAGGAAAATCCCCTTAGGGATATGTTTGCTAGTAGTTCAAGTAGAACTCTTAACTCTGCTGAACTTACCTATGAAGAAACTCAGCCCTCTGCCCGATGGGAATTGCCCACAATAACCCCCTCAGAAGTTTACAGTGACTTAGCTCCTTTCCATTTAATTCCTGCTTCTAGGATAAGTATTAAAGAATCTATCAGTCAAGTTTAAGAAAACTCCGATAGTATCCAGGCTATATCTCTGCTCAATCCTAAAACCTTGCAAGCAGAAGCAAAGAAGCTAAAAACAAATTATTTGCACCTAGGATGTATTCGGGTTGGAATCAATCCTTTAATCCATAAAGGATTACACACTTTTGTGCTTGCTACTGTAAGAGACATGACGCACAATAAGTATATAGATTCCATTATTGGAGGTATTGTGGCCCCTTTGTCTGATGGTCCAGTCTATTTTGACTGCTTTCCAAATTTCTCTATGTATGTCTATGATGAAACCATTGAAGAGATCCTGCAGCTGCAGATCCAAACGATGGTATTTGATATGAAGAAAAAGAGGAATAATATAGCTATACAGACTAAAGCCTGTTTTAGACATAGAAATACTCTGTGGCCTGCTATCTGTCATACACCCAGTAGAGACTCCAAGTCCAGTGTTTTCGTCAAAACAGATCCCAAAAACCAAAAGGTTGAACATCTGTTAATTAAATGGGAAGACTTGCAGTTTCCAGAACATTGGGTTGTAAACCATTCTAGACCTCATGTACCAAGAAATATCACCTCTACAAATATTTCTGAAAATGCTTCCAGTGCAATCATTTCTTTTCCACAGAGATCAACCATTGATCGTCGAAGAATTGATGTTGCTTGTAAATCTTCCAAATACTACAGAGATCCTTCCACTGTGGATACCGCTTGCTCATCTTCGTCTTTCTGTAGAGATAACCAGTTGTATGAATTAGCTCAGCTTGTAAATTTTTCTTCCTTAGAAGTAAAATGTCCAGACTGTGAAGAAACCATAAATTTGCTTACATTAGCCAAACAAAAGGTTCATCTACATCATAATCCAAGAACTGGTATTGCTCCACCTTCTACTTCTATCAATTCATGTCTGAATCCTAAATGCTCTGATATTCCCTTCCCACATGAGCCAGAGCCAGATTCTGACCATGTCCTCATGATAACAGTTGAAGAAGAAGATCCTAGGCTCACTGAGATGACTTGCTTGATGAGACCATCAAAGCCAAGATATGGACTAGGAAAACTTGAGCAATCACAGTTAATTCCAGAATGCAGATTTAAACAAATTCCTTCTGATTGTAAAAAGCTAGCAATTATGGAAATGCATAAGTTCTTTGTGCTTATGGATGGATGCTTGAAGTCAGAAATTAGTGCCAAATGGATGAAAGATATGCTGAATTGGGATTTGTATACAAATCCTCAGGCAGAAGAGTTTGACCAAGCATGCACCCCTGAACAAAAAAGACAGTTGGCAACTGATTGGAAACATTATATGGAAGCAAATAACACCTGGATATCTTTCTATTCATGGAAGGATAAAATTGCTCCTATAAATGTTTTCACTGGAACTACTTCTAGTACTTCAATTGATAAACATGGATGGACTGCACTTGATGGATCAAAGGTAGAAACTCCTACTACATTTCCTCCTTATAAAGGAATTATTTTAGGAGAAAGCACAAATGCAGCCAAAGCCATTCCCCTGGTCCAAAAAGATGACAAAGCCTTAGGCATTGATGGGAGAATCCAAAAAGCCAGTGAAAAATTAAATTGGACCAATACTGCTTTCAAAGGCTTGGAAATGAATGTAGAAAAAACAGAAGATGTAAAGAAGCAGATAGATGTTGTATAGTCTTCATTGAATAGTGTAAATAGTTGCTTAAATAATTTGCAGTTTGATTCCATCATGACTCACTCTTATACCAGAGAATCATTGAGCAAGATAAAAGAAGTTGGAGAAAACTTAGTTGGACACATATGTGTAACTAAGACTCTCCTTACTGGCTTAACTGCAAAGATTGAAAGGATACAGTTGACAAAATTTGAAAAGCCAGTTCCAAATTCTTTCCTGGTAAAGAGAAATATAAAAATTGAAAATCCTGTGAGAAATGTCCAAAAATTCCCTTTGTTGTTTCCTAAAGAGATTTCTTCAGAAGCTGATGAATCAGAACATATTAATATTGCTTCTTTGTTTAAGGAAACAGAAACAAAACCAGAGCAAAAATCACAAGAGACACAGATTCTTCCAATCTATGAACCTCTAGAACATAGATTTTCCAGATATTTTGCTCCTGATATTGAAGGAAAAGGAAAAATGCCTGAAGCCCATACTTTCTTTCCTGACTCTCACAGAGAATGGAACATTGATAACATGAGCATTGGCCAAGTCCGCCAAATGATAGATTTGATGTATACAGAATATAAGCTCATGTGTCTCAGAGGCAAATCTGAAATAGATGCTTGTCGAACTATCATTCAATGTTTTACAAGTACTCTCCTCAGGTGGTGGGAGACTGAATCTTCTCCTAAACTCAGTGAAACCATGGAAGCAGAAGTTCTCAAGGATGAGAAAGGAGATGTTATTCACAATCCAGATGGCACTGTCATCAGTAATATGATTGGCGCACTGACATCAATGATTCTGGAGCATTGGTGTGGTAGTGAGACAGAGATAGCAAATAAACATGAGGTTACCCTAATGAACCTCAAGTGCCATAAGATGTCACAGTTTGATGATTTCCATAGAGACTGGATGCAGCGGATCTATGAGGTCAAAGACTCCAAGAACTTGTTGTGGAAACAGGTATACCTTGCTGCTCTACCTTCTAGATTTGTTGATTATATTAGAATGCAAGAGATTTTCCAGTTACCTTTTGAATCTTACACATGGGGTGAGATATATTCCCATATTACAAAGACATTGGTGAGTCTTTGTACCCGTTCAAAGGTGAACAAGTCATTGGAAAAATTATCAAGACTGCCAGACAAAAGTCCATCTGCAGCAAGTATGGACTCACAGTAGATGATCCTTTGGTGAGAAAAAGAAAGTCCAGAAAGAGAGCCAAAAGAGAATTTAAAGAAACTTTCTACAAGAATAAAAGAAATTATCCAAAGGACAGAAGGAGATATCTTGCAAAGGATAAAAATTAGAGGAAAAAAAAGAAGGGTTATTACAGATATCTTCCAAAGACTCACTACTACAACCCCTCTGATATTCATTTGCACTCCCACAAACAAGAAAAGTGGAATAAAATCACTTGTTGGTTGTGTGGCCAGAATGGGCATACAGCTTCCAGATGTCCTCAAGGGGAAGAATCAAAGCTAAACAAAGGAAAGAAAACAATTGTATATGCTCAGAAGTCCAAACAAGTCAAGCAAGAACATTCAGGACCTATTTTTTGTCTTAGATGCAAATCCAAGACGCATGTTACAGAAAGATGCCCAAATCTTTCCATCAGAGACATAGCCCAACAACATCAACTAGAAGAGTCTTCTCTTGATTCTTTTAGTTCTACATCAGAAGAAGAGTTGCAGGCAAATATTGGCCAGTGTTATGAATCAGATTCATCAGAATGTTCATGCTCAGATTCAGATGAGTGTGTTTGCCATGCCATATATGAAAATGATTCAGAATATTACACCAGCTCCAGTGAAGAAGAAAAGCCTAAGCCTCTGAAAGAAAAATTTCTCATGGCATCTACTGAAGAAGAAGCAGAATTGAAGATTTTGTCTCAGATCAGGGCAATGGAGGAAGGAGACATGAAGAATTGCCTGATTGAAGCTGTCACTAACCAGCTCAAAACCAAAGCTTCTAAAGAATCAGGTATAATCCTGTGTTTATTGATGCATCTTACAAAAGAAATACTAAATCATTTCAAATGCATCATCAAAAACCAGGAAGAGTAAGGTCACTTACTCTTGGAGAAGTAAGTGGTGAAATTCACCATCTTAAAGCAGAAATCTCTGCAATTAAAGCTCAGATTGTAGAAATACAAAAAGGAAAAAGAAATGCAGAAGAGAAAGAAGAAGATTCCTAGAATCCTACAGCATATCATCAAGAAATGCAAGTTGCTGAAGGAATGCAAGACCCAAATTTTGGTTTCAAAGGTATGAGGTTGTTCACCATCACCTACCAACAACACCATGTCAAGGTAAAAATCTGTATCCAAGGACAAATCTTTCACATGAATGCATTATTAGATTCTGGTGCAGATATTAACATTCTTAACATTAAGAATGTTCTAGCCAAATATTGGGTTTCAGCTGAAAGGGAAGTTGTGGGACTAGGAAACAAAAAACTCAAATATGAAATTCCTAGAGCATCATTATGTTTTGATACCCACTGTGTATATATGAAGTTTTCCATTGCAGACATCCCTGTCGATTGTATATTAGGAAATGTCTTTTTAGTTGCAGTAGAACCCCATGGCTCAGCTAAGCTGAAAGGAAGAAGAGCTGGCTATTTCATTTCAGTGCCCACATCAAAAGGCAAAAGAAAAAGAATTGAACTTCCTTATGTTTCAAGTCCAAGGATTTCAACAATGGTCCAAGCTATGCAAAAATTGGACAGAGCAGAATCTATATTGTCAGATCTCAAGGATCTGAAAGGCACACTGAGGATTGAAGAACAGCTAAAACTGCCACAAGTCAAAAGAAAAATCCAGGACCTGAAAGAAAAATTGGAGGAAACATGTTGTTCAGAAGAACCAAATGCTTTCTGGCACAGAAAATAGCATACTATCAAATTGCCTTACAAAGAAGGGTATACTGGAAAACCCTGTAAGAGCAGAGCCATCCCAATGAGCAAAGAATATAGAGAACTTTGCCAAAAAGAAATCCAGCAATTGCTTAACAGAAAATTAATCAGAGAATCCAATAGCCCCTGGAATTGCTATGGATTCTATGTGAATAAAAGAGCTGAACAGATTAGAGGTATTCCTAGACTTGTAATAAATTATAAGCCTCTAAATTCAGTTCTGGAAGATGACACCTACCCAATTCCGCACAAGGGAGATTTGATCAAGAGAATTACAGGTGCCAAGATATTTTCAAAGTTTGATTTAAAAGCAGGATTTTGGCAGGTTGCCATTGATGAAACTGATAAATTTAAGACTGCTTTTAGCATTCCAGCAGGGCATTATGAATGGAATGTCATGCCATTCTGTCTCAAAAATGATCCCTCAAAGTTTCAGAAAGTCATGGATGATATCTTCAAGCCATATTTTGACTGGCTAATTGCTTATATTGATGATGTTTTAATTTTTCCCAAAAACATTGATGACCATTTTAAACATGTAAATACTTTTATGAAATTAGTTCTGAGAAATGGACTTGTACTGAGCAAGAAGAAAATAGAAGTGTTCTAGACTTCTATAAAATTCTTGGGACACACAATTTGTAACGGGCAAATTTCTCTGCAACGACATGCCATTGAATTTGCAGACAAATTCCCAGATGTGCTTAAAGATAAGACACAGTTGCAAAGGTTTCTGGGATGCCTAAATTATGTCAGCAATTTCTACCAGGATTGTGCCAGCGACAGGAAGGTGCTCAACAAAAGGCTTGGTAACAATCCCCCTGAATGGTTAGACCTCCACACCAGGGCAGTCCAAGAAATTAAAGCCAAGGTAAAATCTTTACCTATATTGTATGTAGCTGATGACTAGGCTTTTAAGATAGTTCAATCTGATGCTAGTAATATTGGGTGGGGAGGAATCCTGAAACAAAGAATTGGCAAAGAAGAACAAGTCGTGCAATTTGCTTCAGGGGTTTGGAATTCAGCAGAACAAAACTATTCTGTTATTGAAAGAGAAGTAAAGGCAGCATGGAATTATATAAGCAAATTCGAAGTTTATCTGATAAACAAGCCTTTTCTTCTTATAACAGATGCTTCAACACTGCAGAAAGTTTTATCCAAAGATATCAAAAAAGCTGGAGAAGCAAAGTTTGCTAGATGGCAGGCACTCTTTGCAAATTTTTATTTTTCAATGGAACATATCAAAGGTAAAGATAACAGTCTTCCTGACTTTCTTAGCCGAGAATACATTGATCAAAAGGAAGCACATGTTATGATGATTATTACTGAATGGGACCAGCAGCAAAAGCAAGAAGTCTTGAGAACCATCCCAGATGATCAAGACTGGGAAACATACAAAAATAACTGGAGACCCACATGGCAACTAAGGAATACAAAAGTCCTTGATGCAAATTTGCAGCCTCACACCGACCTTCAAAACTATGTACCTGAAAGAAAATTCTACCCTAAGGGCAGAAAATGGATCCGTGATATGATATATGACAAAGCAAAAGCAGACGGCGGGACTGCTCGTCGGGTCCTAGAACAAAATTTTCATGATATTGCCGGCATTTGGTACCATGGAGGCCGCAGTATAGGAGTTTATGAAAGCTACTATTGTATCTACCGGACAAGAGATTTGTGGAATGAACCAGGGCAATTCCCTGTCCAACCATGTGCTGGGTGGCCCAGAAATGATCCCAGGGTAATTTTTCCTGACACCGTTTATGATTTTGCAGACTACAAGAAGTTATGGTGGGACTTCTTAAATTTTGATGATAAAGAGGAGACTCATTATACAAAGTTGAAATTTAGTACATTGGCAGCATCCCAACGAAATCAACAATGTCAGTGGTTTCAGAATTGGTTGACAAATTATGGAGTAAGCAAGACCGCTATGGACCCAATATATCATGAAAATTACGAAAGAAAATACTGTGATAAATGTTTTGAAAATAATATTGGGGAATGTTTTCATAGCATCTATAAGATGGTCAAAGAAATGACAGTCAAGGAGTGGGATCCATTTCATAGAATAAATTATTCACTCCAAGAGTATATGAGAGAGCATTTAGAATGGTATATCCTAACCAAAGTTCAGCATCAAATTATCCTTGGGAAACCAATGATAGTTCGCCGGATCTACACCAAAGCATGTGATGATATACTTTACAAAAGAGGCAGATTCCCTGATCTGACTGTATTTTGATTTGTACCAGTCACAAGGGCTTAATTGTGGCTATTTTCTCGTGAGCTTTGCTATTCCAAAGCATTCACTATGTAATTAGTCTTTTCTCGTGGGCTTTTAGTACAAAAAGCATCCACTGTGTAGAGAGTCATGATGTCTGTCAGATTTGCTTTAGGTACAAGAATCTACTTTACAGACAATATCTTAGCGTTACCTGAAAGCAATTATTCGGTCCATTCGAATGACTCAAATATTTGTGCGGACGTCGCTCTGATAAAGGCTAAAAAGCAATGATTCCTTTAGCTTTAAGTCTTTTCTTTGTTCCGACCAACAGTAATGTTTGTCCCCCCTCGCTTCCTATATAAAGAGGGTAAGGCTCATTTGTTTGGCATCGGGGTTTAGAGAGTCCAAGAGTCTTGTGTGAGTTTGGTGAGTTTTCAGAGTCGAGTGTATTTCCTGCTCTGCATTTGCGGACCTAAGGGTCTGATCTGCTTGCACCACGAAAGATTCACTCAAGTCCTTAGGTGGTTTGGAAGCCTGCGCATCAATGTGCTCGGCACTGGTGAGAACCTAAAGTGGCTGAACCATTAGAAGAGTCTTTCAGTTTGTAAATGTCTGTTAAAGATTTCTGAGGCAGAGTCTGTCTATCACCAGGTAGCCTCCGGTAATACTTGTTCTTTTTGAACAGTAGAAAGTCCAGTAAAAGCGACGACAGTCAATATCTGTAAAGAAATTCTCTCTCTGTAATACTCTGAGTTTCTGCAATAAAACGAGTACACCATATTTCTGCAATCGAGTATCTCTGTGATTTTAAAAAGTCTACTGTGATAGTAGTTCTGTTGAGCTTTCGTCCGAAGTTCGCAAGAAGTTCGCCAAAGGATCGAAGGCACACCAAGGCTGTTGTAAGGCGTGGAAGCCGTTGTGTAAGCCGAAAGCGTGTGAAAGATCTGAGTAGGTTCACCACTGGTTAACCAAGAGTTGGCCATCAACACTAACAGAGAGGCACAACAAATTGCAAGCTCGTGACAGGAGCCCCTGCACAAAATTGTCCATGCATAAATTTTAAAAGATTGGTCTTTTCATATATATATATATATATATATATATATATATATAACCAATGACAAGATTTCAAATAGGTACAGATAGCACGCGGCACGTTCCCTGTGTATAAAAACAATGACAAGATTTCAAATAGGTACAAATAGCACGCAGCACGTTCCCTGTGCATATAACCAATGACAAAATTTCAAATAGTTACAGACAACAGCTACAAGTTCCGTGTCAAATGCCGACAAAGAGATACATATAATTTTGAAAATATTGAATATATATTTAAGACCAGTGGTAAGGCAAGATCGACCATAACCATTATTGCATAAGGTAAGTCAATGACAAGCTTTGAATCTCCTAGAACTTGAATTTATTTTAGAACAATGTTTTGGGCTTTAAACAGAGGAATCCACATAGAAGCAAATTATATCTTCAAGTTAAATCCCACACAAGACAATATCCCAACAATTGAAAATGTGAATGAGAAAGATGGAGGATGGCTCCAACACCATATCATAGAAAATGTCCTTGACTTGTTTTATCAAAGAATCTCTAACGAATCCTAGTTTCTAATGAGGGAGAACCAACATTTTAAGTTTTTCCTATTTTGATTCTATTATGTATTTCTTGGAAACCTTTTCATTTAACTGGGAAACAACTCAACTGGAATATGCTTATACCATAAAACCAATAAATTTCCTTCCCACTAAATGAAGTAGACAAATAAGATAGAGGGAGCCTTAAAACAACACAATGAGACTTCTTATATGCATGTGCAAAGACATACTTCCATTCTCAAACCATCTCACCTTATCAAAAAAGAAAACTTTGATTTCAAAGTTAACCAAACCTGCATAGAGAAAAGGCATGAAATAAAAAAGTAGTAATTTGTTTCAGAATTGTGTTGACATAGAGCACACCATCTCACACCTGTCCTTCCCATTTTTGTTAAATTGTCCCAAGTTAAGATATTTTCAGATATCTCTAACCACATCAAAATATTTTCCTTTACTAGAGAGTGGAACTTCCACATATGTTCCCACCACCAGATGTGATCAACCCCAAATCCTGTGAAGCCTTGGAACCTAACTTAGTTGTGAATGCTCCATTTGTTGGGTTTTTAGTCCAACTCGGTGCGGCCTCTAAATTTGGATCCAATCGAATGAAGGAAGAGATAGGAAGTCCACATACATGTCAAAATAATTTTCTTGGTCATTCTCAAGTCCTATTTGATTCATAAGCAACCACTTAGCATGGCCCAGTGACACAACATCCAGAGATTTTACATCCCATAGATTGTAATAACATTTTGTGTGTAACTTAGTAAACATATTTTGGAAAAGTATGTAAGAATTTCTTATGCCCACCCAAGGGTCCTCATCTACATGAACATGTTTACCATTCCCTATTCGCAAATGGGTCTATGATCCAATGAGGGGAAATAATCCACAAATGCCTTCCAAACACATGACCTAATTTTTGAATGTTTTTGGGAAGACAAAACCACTCTACTATTGAAAGATATCCCAAATATTCGGATTTCAAATGTATATAACCCCATAAAGAGTTGATAAAAGTTAGTCTCCATAAGATTTTTGCTACTAGAGCTTTGTTAAGGAATATGTTTTTTAATCCCCAACCTCCTAGGAATTTGGTTGTGGAATTCGAGACAATTTCACCAAAGCAATACCTTCAGAATTTATGTTACATGACCATTGGAATGTGAAACATACTTTTCGATTCTTTTTTAGGATGCCAATTGCCACTTTAACAATCAATATCCAATATACAAAGATCATTTCTAGGACCACTTTAATCAATATCAGCTTGCAACACCTGGACAACCACCTATTGGACCAAAGGATCCAATCTTTAACATGATAGGAGTTAGGCTTCAGAAAGAAACCCAAATATTTTATTCCATCGTCAATCTCTTTTTTATCCATCTGTAAGGTCAAATCCAAAGTTGCACCCAAATCTTCACTTGGAAAGAGAAAGTGTGCACAACATTTATTCGTATTTATTTCCATCCTTATGGCCAGGCAATAGAGATCCAAAATTCTTTTTAACACTGAAAATTCTTGATAAGATCCAACAACAAACAAGAGCACATCCTCCATAAACAATAGGTGTGTTGGGACCTTTGAGGGAGAATTGAAACCTCCTTATGGCACCTTTTTGTTTTTCATCCAACATCATCTTAGTCATATCTTCGTCCACTAGTAGAAATAGGAGCAGAGTTAGAGGACACCCCTGTCTTAGACCATGGAGAAACAAAATAATCGTGACATGGAACCATTGATCAAAACAACAGATGTAGTAGTTGATATATAGTCCTTGGTCCAATTTACCATCAAAGGCCTCATTCCCAATTGAAGTAATGCTATGCATATAAAAACACACCGAACCTTGTTGTAAGCCCTCAAATTGAATGCATGGTTTCCAAGGCCAATGATACAACATCATAAATTTGTGTTTGAAATAAGAATCCAAGTTGTTCCTTGAAATGAATTAACTAAACATTGGTTTAATTCTTTTGGCTATTATCTTTGATATTAGCTTATATATTACATCGCAATAGGAAATGGGATGAAAATCCTCAAAAGATGAGGCATCTTGCTTTTTGGGAATAAGGCCAAACGAGTTGAATTGAAAGCTTCGAGCATCCTGCCATAACTCTGAGATTCACAAACACCTTACACAGGTCATCCTTATCAATTCATAATTTTTTTTGGAGAATTCCATCATTAGGCCATTTGGTACTAAAAAAATTTCCTTCTACATATTTACTCCTTAGTAATCCCTTTGGATAGATCATGATTAATCTCGTTTATAAAAAAATCATGTAATAGATCTAAGACTTATTGGACATCCACAAGAACTCTAAGAAAAAAGTGAAGAAATAATCATTGCGTGCACAAAGGACGAGAACTATGCACCCTCCCTAGTTATAATCTTACAACTAGTGTTGATGTTCCTACAATAGCTTGTAAAATTATGGAAGAACTTAGTGTTGTTGTCACCTTCTGCTATTTATAGGTACTATCTTTTTAATCAACACAAATTCTCTTCTTTAGCCAAGTGATCTTTCCTCTTTTCTAGAAGTTTAGAAAAGGATGACTCCTCCAATTTTGTTAAAGGCACTAATACATATCTCACCAAATTATCCTTTAACTTTTCCTTGGTATCCAACGGTAGTTCTTGATACTTTATTTTGAGTCCATATTTCAAGAGATGACTCAGTCATACCACAATATTCACCCACCACCACTTTTTTCATAAAATTAGGGATGTCTACTAAATGGATGTCTTCCATGATCACCATTTGCATGCAACCTCGTTTCCTCCTTATGTAACTAGACTTTAGGGAGGGTGATTGAGAGCTCCTATAGAGTCATTTTCTACTCTTTCTTTTGTTGTTTCTATGATAGTTGAGGGAGGAAGTGGAAAATTTAGGTGAAGGGATGGACATTCCTCCAATGACACATTCATTGTGATAGGACATGCCGCATGACTACGGGCCAAGCTATGCGAAGGATCATTCTTGCATTGTTCCATTGTATGGATAAACAAAAAACTATAAGGATGCAAGGCCTGATGTGGCGGTGATTGCCTGACCATTGTAATGAATTTTTCATCGGTTAGGAATATCATCACCAAGGGGACAATATCCTCCCTGTAAAGCAGCAAATCACCATGCATGATTGTGGAAAACCAACAATTTTAATGCATTCAAGGTATTGGGCTTTCTGCGAAGTGGAGGAACCATGTGATCCCTAATCAGTTGGACCATGTCGAGCAACTAAACACTGAGAACCACATTAACACTCAGCTAGCCAGAATGTGTTTAGTGGAAAATCTATGCATGCCCTACGAACCCTACAGAAACCCTACTTACTCTTATGGAAACCATCCATCTCATTAGCGCCACACTATTCCATAAAAATAACAATTCCATTTGCGTACATGAAGAGGATGATAAATAGTCCCACTATGAAGTTTGTGCCTACACAACTTACTTCCTATAGTAAATCTTCTAATTTGTCTATATAAATACCAAAAAAATAAAAGAAAAAGCATATCATTATCTAACCTTATATCATAATTAATTCCCAATGAACTATCTTGCTTTTAGATTTGGTAATGTCCATGTCATTTTTTATAATTAATATTTTATATTGTTTTTACTTTTAAATTAGTATAAAATATTTTTATTGTATGAGATAACTCATACATAATTACGCCGTAAGGCGTTCCCCTCTGAAATCAACTTTTCTTTGAGGTTACGTGTCCATTCGTGAGCCCTTGATTTAGTTGTTAGACGATTAAAATTTTTTGAGCCATCGGATTGATTCCACCAGTACTAAACGTTATAAGAATCACAACTGGCAGATCTCCATTGTTGAGTTGAGAGTTTGGAAACAATTCATAGAAGACGGTTCAGCTATCGGGACTCTGTAATGTCGACCAAAGCTGCGGCTTCGCCACAACATCAACTGCTTCCTTCCCCGGCACTTGCTCGAATGTATCGGTCCCAATATTGCTCAAGTCCCGCAAACGCAGAGGTTTCAGGTTCAATTTTCTGCGATTTCAATCCTTGCAATCCACGGCTGTTTCGAAGGACCTTTCGACGCAAGCGGGGAACGGATTCCTAGAGCCGAATGTTGTTGAGCACAATGTGGTTCGTCTGGGGTTGCCGAGCAAGGGTCGAATGGCCACCGATACACTTGATCTACTAAAGGTATTTACATATTTGTTTTCTTTTCCTGTTCTTTGTAGAGATGGCCGATAAATTAGGGCCTTTTGAGTACATTTTTAGATTGATGTATTAACAGTATTTGCAAAATCCAGGTAATAAGAAATAGTTTATTGCTATGAACACAACTTTACGTTGAATATTGTCCATTCATTAGTTTTGTCCCAGTGGCGTATATACACATTTCTATATGTTTTCCAGCTTACACAAGGGATCCTTGTTCGGCTTTCTAGTATATATGTTTTCTTCACCAATAATCCATTCAAATTATATAGATATGCGTATGCAGCATTTTAATTTCAAATTATATGGATGTGTATGTACTATTTTAATTTAGAGCCCTACACGCTGCCAATCAACTTCACAGCACTACAGCCTCATCCCGCCAGGATACGATTCAGGCTGCGCAGGAGGTTTCCTTGTTACGAGTTTCCGTAATCTATTATTATTTCATTCATTTTTTGCCTTTGCCTATTAAAAAGAAGAAATGCTAGCGCAGTCATTAGTAGACATCCCTTCTTCTTTGGCCCTAAACACAGGATATGTTTATCTTTATCCTTATTGCAATACACATCCCAGGAGGGCTAAGAGGAAACAGAAATACAAGCAACATTTTCAATCTGTTCATGTTTCTCCAGGTACGGAAGGCCATCGTTATCCACCAAAAGAGTCTCACAAGAGCACACTAGTAAAGTCAAGTTCCGGGTGCAGAAATGTAACAAAGAAAAAGCTCACACAAATCGTATGGTGGGTGTATCCCAGCCATTTTGCAAGCTTTGGATTCTACAGAGAACATTGACGAAGCGCTTGAACCTTGGGAAGCAAACCTCAGTGCAAAAGAGCGAAGCATTATCCTAAAGGAGCAGTGGGACTGGGAAAGAGCAGTTCAGATTTTTAAGTGGTTTCAGAAGAAAGAGTGCTATGAAGTTAATGTTATTCACTATAATATCCTGCTTAGAATTCTAGGAAGAGCACAGAAATGGGATCAACTGAAAATTTTTTGGGAAGAAATGGTTAAAGACAAGGTCTTGCCTACCGCCACTACCTATGGTACTCTTATAGATGTGTATGGGAAAGCTAGTCTCAAAGAAGAGGCTCTTCTCTGGCTGGATCGCATGATATCACAAGGTCTCTGGCCAGATTAGGTCATTGTGAATACGGTAGTCCATATTTTGAAGAAGGCAAGGGAATCTGAGAAAGTTGAACAGTTCTTCAGGGATTGGTCTTCTGGGAAAATCTTTCTAGGAAATACTACAAATGTTTGTTCATCTAAATCAGAGCCTGATCGACAGCGACAGAAGGATTTCTTCTATATTAGTCGTCGTTGTGAAGTAAAAAATCATTTTGAGGACCCAGTGGGTAAAAGGGACTGCTCTCCAAATAATTTTCCTGAAGGAGTGCTCATTAAAGGGTTATTAGATGATAAGTGAATGGATCCTTGCAGAGAGAATGATCAAGTTCAGAGGCCAGGTAGTTCTTACATGTATAATACATTAATTGATACATATGGGAAGGCAGGCTGCCTAAAAGAAGCTTCCAAGTTATTTTCTGAGATGTTAAAAGAAGGAATAAGCCCAAATGTTGTAACATTCAATACCATGATTCACATCTGTGGATCTTATGGATATCTTGACGAAGCAGATGCCCTTATGGTGAAAATGGAAGAGCTTCATTGCTTGCCTGACACAAGGACGTACAACACTCTTATAGCATTGCATGCTCAAAATGACAATATTGATAAAGCATTTTGTTACTTCACAAAGATGAAGGAAGCAGGGCTCGTTCCTGATACTGTGGGTTGTCGAACTATTTTATATGCATTTTGTATTAGACACATGTTCAGTGAAGTAGAAGTTGTTGTCAGGGAGATGGGTGGATTGGGCATTCATGTGGATGAGTACTCTGAATTAGCTGTTATTAGGATGTATATAGATCTGGGGATGCTTGAGAAAGCATGGGCATGGTTTGAAAGGTTCCATCTTGGTGGAGGAGTGAGCTGTGAATGCTATGCTGCCAATATTGATGCATATGGGGAACAGGGTTATTGGTTAGAAGCTGAAAAGGTGTTTAAGTGCAGTCAAGAAAGAGGCAAGGGTCAAAATGTATTAGAATTTAATGTCATGACCAAGGCCTATGGGATTGCAAAAGTCCATGACAAGGTTCTGAAGTTGTTTGA
The DNA here is from genome assembly GCA_031772625.1 of Pinus tabuliformis. Taxonomy (NCBI): domain Eukaryota; kingdom Viridiplantae; phylum Streptophyta; class Pinopsida; order Pinales; family Pinaceae; genus Pinus; species Pinus tabuliformis. Next base: position 71,838,502 of record CM062816.1, read on the forward strand.
AAGAATGGAAGTTCAAGGGGTTTTGCCTGACAGATGTACATATGCTTCTGTCATTCAGACATTTGCAAGTTTAGGACTTCTAGATGAATCAAAAAACTTTATTACCAAAAAGCAGGAAGCAGGGTTTGTGCCTAACTGTTCATCATTTTGTGTTGTTATTGCCGCCTATGGAAGATTGGGTCGAGCTGCAGAGGCAGAGAAGATGTTTGAAAAGATGGTTAACGCAGGTGTGGAGCCAGATGTTTTTGTTTATGGTGCCTTGATAAATGCATTTGCCGAAGCTGGATGTGTGGAAGAAGCTGTACGTTACTTTCAAATAATGCAAAATGCTAGTTTTGCAGGGAACTCTGTGGTGTATAGTTCTTTTATTAAGGTTTATAGTAAACGTGGTTTTTTGAAGGAAGCACAAGAAACGTACAAACGCATACAGAAATTGGGTGTTGAGCCAGATGCCTTTATATCAGGCTGTATGCTTGACCTTGATGCTCGCACTGATATGGTGACTGAAGCACAAGAAGTATTCAAAGTCTTGAAGGAAAAGCAGCAGGCAAATGAATTTTCTTTTTCCATGATGTTGTCCTTATACAAAAAGAATGGAAGGCTTAATGAAGCCACTAAAATTGCAAAGGAAATGTTAGAATCGGGATTTCTTACTAACGTTCTTTCTTTTAATAGTGTCATTAGCCTATTCATTGCAGATGGAAGATTGAGAGAGGCTGCTGAATTTTTTCATCAAATGTTAAAACTAAAGGCTTCACCCAATGAGAATACACACAAAACACTGGGCATTCTTCTGAAGAGAGGAGGCATTCCAAGGGAGGCAGTAGAGTAGCTCGATGTTGCACGTAAAAGTGGGCTTCCACATGGTATTCAGGCCTTGAGAATGACAATCTTTTCTGCAGTGGGGATGCATGCTGAAGCTTTGGAAGCTTGTGATGAACTGAGAGCTTCTGGATTGGATTTTGAAGTGTCTTCTTACAATGCTGTTATATATGCACTTGGTAGTGCTGGGAGGATTAATGAAGCTTACAACATGTTCATGATCATGCAAGCCAAAGGTCTTGAACCAGATACAATTACTTATGCAAGTATGACAATTAGCTATGGGAAGCTAGGGTTGGTAGACGGTGTTAGGAGAATGTTTTACAAAATGAAACAGAAGGGTTTTCAGCCAAACAAATTCACATTCAAGGCAGTTATAGATGCCTATAAAAGTGCTGGGAAGTTTGCTTTAGCCAGATTTGTTACCCAAGAGAGGGAGTTCATGCATCAATTGCAAGATCATGGTCACATTATATAAGATTATGCAGATCTGGTTTCGAGCTCCATTTCATGTGCAAAGCTTTTAAAAGGAAGCTGGCATATCATGTACTCATGCTGTTGTGTCTTTTAACATTTTGTAAAATTGTAATAGGTTTTTTTTTTTGGGAAATTTAAATCTATGCTCCTTGTATAGAGAAATTGTGGATAAAAGGGTACTAGTAGTTCTTTTAGTGTATAACAAAAATGCAAATAAAAAGACATTGGTCATTCCCTCCTCCAATATAAATTAAGGCTTTGAAAACAGAGGAACATTTGCACATCTTATCTTGATATAGATAGTGTTCCAGTGTTAAATATCTGCTAACTGATCTGATTGCAGGTTGCAGAGATTAAGGATCAAGATACAGTGTGTTATGTCAAAAACAGTGCAACTCTTGTTGGTCCATTGTTTAGAATGCATGCCACTCAAGTTCATATTGATCTTCCGACACTGAGTGATACAGATAAGCACGTAAGTAATTGCAAGCATGGATATTACTGTGTTAGTTGCCAATATAGTTATAATCTTTTTAGACAGAGGGTCCATGGTCATGACTGACTGGAATTGTTTTAATGCTGCAATTTCATTTTTAGCACATAGAACTACAATTGGGTAATGTCGAATGGTTTAGTTTTTTGTTGCAGTTTATGGGTAAAAATTCACTATTTTTTCTAGGTTTTCAAGTCAAATATTAATGAATACTGGCCAGGGAAGAGTCATCAATGAAGATTTCGAAAATGTAAGAGTTACCTAAATATGGGTTGAGAAAAATGGTCTATGTGAAGCCCAATTGGTGTAGAATTTATGCCAATATTAAGCACGTACAAATCTTGTAGGTTGCATGGGCATAGATTCTCACTGATTTCAGAGATTATTCTTTTCCCTTTGGCATTATTTTCCATTCACACAGTTTTCTTTGCTTTGTTTGGTTGTGTGTTGTTCATGAAATTGTGTTTTGCAGTCAGCAAAAGTCTTAAAAGTTGTCTATCAACTGGAAAACATATCAGAAGCAAACTGTGACATCATTCACAGAAATAAATAGCGAACAGATCATATATCCAACATTAACTTATCAAGAAATAAGATTCAGAACATATACAGTTTCCACAGAAATGGCAGTACTCTTCTATTGCTTTGCTTCAAGGATAGGGCATTGTTTCAAAGAATATCCCTAATGAAATCCATTGAATTAATATATGAATTTAGGGTATCATGGTTCAGAACAACATAATGTTCAAATGTGAAGCCAATGAAATTATATAAGATTGCCCTGCTCCTTTCTTGCTAATTTTCCACCATTCCTTCAAATTTTTTAGTGGCATGTTTATTTCTCAAGTTAATGAAGCTGCCATATTACTCTGCAAATTGTTTTAGCAGATATGGATAATTTAGGCCTTATGATTTATAAGTCAAAGTTATTTTCACATAAAAAAATCGTTGTTGATATGGCACTGGTTGTCTTCCTTCCCTTTTGTTCTAATGTCTTCTATCTCAATTTGAAAGTCTTCCTTGATTGAAAGAGTTGTGGATACATCTGATACCTGACAATCATTCAGTTCAATATTTGATGGCCTTGAAGCTCCTAAACCCCATTTCATGTTGTTCTTGCCTGTACAATAAAAATGGTCCCATACCAGTCACTATTTCTTTGACAACGGCAGTGTAAACACAAGAAGTAGCATAGAGAAAATGACTTAAATTCAAGATATTAAAAGGAATGAATGCAAGGTTTTAGAGACAATTCAGATCGATCCAAAGAAAGATGCAGGAAAATGTAATATTTTATGTTGTTGGAAAAATGACTCTTGAGTTTTCATAGAAATTGGATTGATCAGACACTGATGTCTAATCCTCAAGTAGACCAGTTTCATCTCTGGCTCACGGTGAGACATGTGAAAATTAATATTATGAAGTTACCACCTACTATACAATTTCTAATTATTTTGGCCTCCTAGGTTTACATATATTCCCTCTATATATTTGTTTCAATTCAATATTCGATGGCCTTGAAGCTCCTAAACCCAATTTCATGTTGTTCTTGCCTGTACAATAAAAATGGTCCCATACCAGTCACTATTTCTTTGACAACGGCAGTGTAAACACATGAAGGAGCATAGAGAAAATGTCTTAAATTCAAGATATTAAAAGGAATGAATGCAAGGTTTTAGAGACAATTCAGATCGATCCAAAGAAAGATGCAGGAAAATGTAATATTTTCAAAGGAAAATGGATCATGGCCCAAAAGGGCCTTTATACAGAGACAAGACCTATCATATATTCAATGGATAGCTGCTCTGACATGGAATACTTGTAACAGAGATGGAAACCAAATGGTTGCACCCTGCCTTATTTCAATTTTAACATCATTCTTAGAATTCATAAGAAGTTGTGCACTTTTGTGCACAATTCTGCAGCACAACAATTATTTGATAGAATGCCTGAAAGAGATGTGGTGTCATGGACTAATCTTGTAAAGGGATATGGTCAGACTGAGTTGGAAAAGGTTATAAGATATTTTACAATCTTAAGCCCAATGCATGCCTTCTCATATAACAATCACATTGTCTAAGATAAATCAGTTTGTCAGATAAATTTTGTATCTTTTGGGTGAATTATGTTAGGGCAGATAGAATCTACCATGCATAGCTTCTCTTGAAATCTTCTACACGCAACCTTAAATAACTATGCTCTTCTGACATTGTTTTTGTGAATATCCTAGCAAAGGAACATTTGCACATCTTATCTTGATATAGATAGAGTTCCAGTGTTAAATATCTGCTAATTGATCTGATTGCAGGTTGCAGAGATTAAGGATCAAGATATAGTGTGTTGTGTCAAAAACAATGCAACTCTTGTTGGTCCATTGTTTAGAATGCATGCCACTCAAGTTCATATTGATCTTCCGACACTTAGTGATACAGATAAGCACATAAGTAATTGCAAGCATGGATATTACTGTGTTAGTTGCCAATATAGTTATAATTCCTTTAGACAGAGGGTCCATGGTCATGACTGACTAGAATTGTTTTAATGCTGCAATTTCATTTTTAGCACATAGAACTGCAATTGGGTAATGTCGAATGGTTTAGTTTTTTGTTGCAGTTGATGGGTCAAAATTCACTGTTTTTTTCTAGTTTTCAAGTCAGATATTAATGAACACTGGCCAGGGAAGAGTCATCAATGAAGATTTTGGAAATGTAAGAGTTACCTAAATATGGGTTGAGAAAAATGGTCTATGTGAAGCCCAATTGATGTAGAATTTATGCCAATATTAAGAACGTACAAATCTTGTAGGTTGCATGGGCATAGATTCTCACTGATTTCAGAGATTATTCTTTTCCCTTTGGAATTATTTGCCATTTACACAGTTTGCTTTGTTTGGTTGTGTGTTGTTCATGAAATTGTGTTTTGCAGTCAGCAAAAGTCTTGAAAGTTGTCTATCAACTGGAAAAAATATCAGAAGCAAACTATGACAGCATTTACAGAAATAAATAGCCAACAAATCATATATCCGACATTAACTTATCAAGAAAGAAGGTTCATAACATATACTGTTTCCACAGAAATGGCAGTACTCTTCTATTACTTTGCTTCAAGGATAGGGCATTGTTTCAAATAATATCCCTAATGAAATCCATTGAATTAATATATGAAATTTGAATTTAGGGTATCATGGTTCAGAACAACATAATGTTCAAATGTGAAGCCAATGAAATTATATAAGATTACCCTGCTCCTTTCTTCCTTATTTTCCACCGTTCTTTTAATTTTTCAGTGGCATGTTTATTTCCCAAGTTAATGAAGCTGCCATATTACTCTGCAAATTGTTTTAGCAGATATGGATAATTTAGGCCTTATGATTTGTAAGTCAAAGTTATTTTCACATAAAAAAATCGTTGTGGATATGGCACTGGTTATCTTCCTTCCCTTTTGTTCTAATGTCTTCTCTCTCAATTTGACAGTCTTCCTTGATTGAAAGAGTTGTGGGTACATCTGATCCCTGAAAATCATTCAGTTCAATATTTGATGGCCTTGAAGCTCCTAAACCCAATTTCATGTTGTTCTTGCCTGTACAATAAAAATGGTCCCATACCAGTCACTATTTCTTTGAAAACGGCAATGTAAACACAAGAAGTAGCATAGAGAAAATGACTTAAATTCAAGATATTAAAAGGAATGAATGCAAGGTTTTAGAGACAATTCAGATCGATCCAAATAAAGATGCAGGAAAATGTAATATTTTATGTTGTTGGAAAAATGACTCTTGAGTTTTCATAGAAATTGGATTGATCAGACACTGATGTCTAATCCTCAAGTATACCAGTTTCGTCTCTAGCTCACAGTGAGACATGTGAAAATTAATATTATGAAGCTACCACCTACTATACAATTTCTAATGATTTTGGCCTCCTAGGTTTACATATATTCCCTCTATATATTTGTGTTACCCAAATTGGGTAGCCCTGCACAAATTTTCTTCTCCTGCAATTTTACCCATGTTCGAGAGATCTTTCAATCTTTGTTGCAACCCTTATGTAACTTTAAGACTCTTGTAGATCATCTGTGTACTTGCTTGAACTCTGTACTTTTGAACAATGACTTTTGTATGATTTTGTAGAAAGTTAAGATCCTGATGAACACTTGGATATGTTATTTTCTCTTATTGATAAAGGAAAGTGTTTGATGAAAATGGGGGTTTCATGCTAAGTCAGTCCCTCTATCTTCAGGTAGACAGAGTATTTGCTCAATAATGTGTAAAGCTTCCCTTGTTTCAAAATCAGAAGTCAACATGAAGGCATTGTCCATTCCTTTAATTTTTCAGTGGCATGTTTATTTCCCAAGTTAATGAAGCTGCCATATTACTCTGCAAATTGTTTTAGCAGATATGGATAATTTAGGCCTTATGATTTGTAAGTCAAAGTTATTTTCACATAAAGAAATCGTTGTTGATATGGCACTGGTTGTCTTCCTTCCCTTTTGTTCTAATGTCTTCTCTCTCAATTTGACAGTCTTCCTTGATTGAAAGAGTTGTGGGTACATATGATCCCTGACGATCATTCAGTTCAATATTTGATGGCCTTGAAGCTCCTAAACCCAATTTCATGTTGTTCTTGCCTGTACAATAAAAATGGTTCCATACCAGTCACTATTTCTTTGACAATGGCAGTGTAAACACAAGAAGTAGCATAGAGAAAATGTCTTAAATTCAAGATATTAAAAGGAATGAATGCAAGGTTTTAGAGACAATTCAGATCGATCCAAAGAAAGATGCAGGAAAATGTAATATTTTCAAAGGAAAATGGATCATGGCCCAAAAGGGCCTCTATATAGAGGCAAGACCTATCATATATTCAATGGATAGCTGCTCTGACATGGAATACTTGTAACAGAGATGGAAACCAAATGGTTGCGCCCTGCCTTGTTTCAATTTTAACATCATTCTTAGAATTCGTAAGAATTTGTGCACTTTTGTGCACAATTCTGCAGCACAACAATTATTCGATAGAATGTCTGAAAGAGATGTGGTGTCATGGACTAATCTTGTAAAGGGATATGGTCAGACTGAGTTGGAAAAGGTTATAAGATATTTTACAATCTTAAGCCCAATGCATGCCTTCTCATATAACAATCACATTGTCTAAGATAATTCAGTTTGTCAGATAAATTTTGTATCTTTTGGGTGAATTATGTTAGGGCAGGTAGAATCTGCCATGCATAGCTTCTCTTGAAATCTTATACACGCAGCCTTAAATAACTATGCTCTTCTGACACTGTTTTTGTGAATATCCTAGCAGAGGAACATTTGCACATCTTATCTTGATATATATAGAGTTCCAGTGTTAAATATCTGCTAACTGATCTGATTGCAGGTTGCAGAGATTAAGGATCAAGATATAGTGTGTCGTGTCAAAAACAGTGCAACTCTTGTTGGTCCATTGTTTAGAATGCATGCCACTCAAGTTCATGTTGATCTTCTGACACTGAGTGATACAGATAAACACGTAAGTAATTGCAAGCATGGATATTACTGTGTTAGTTGCCAATATAGTTATAATTTTTTTAGACAGAGGGTCCATGGTCATGACTGACTGGAATTGTTTTAATGCTGCAATTTCATTTTTAGCACATAGAACTACAATTGGGTAATGTCGAATGGTTTAGTTTTTTGTTGCAATTGATGGGTCAAAATTCATTGTTTTTTCTAGGTTTTCAAGTCAGATATTAATGAATACAGGCCAGGGAAGAGTCATCAATGAAGATTTCGGAAATGTAAGAGTTACCTAAATATGGGTTGAGAAAAATATCTGTGTGAAGCCCAATTGGTGTAGAATTTATGCCAATATTAAGCACGTACAAATTTTGTAGGTTGCATGGGCATAGATTCTCACTGATTTCAGAGATTATTCTTTTCCCATCGGCATTATTTGCCTTTCACACAGTTTGCTTTGCTTTGTTTAGTTGTGTGTTGGTCATGAAATTGTGTTTTGCAGTCAGCAAAAGTCTTGAAAGTTGTCTATCAACTGGAAAAAAATATCAGAAGCAAACTGTGACAGCATTCACAGAAATAAATAGCCATCAGATCATATATCTGACATTAACTTATCAAGAAAGAAGGTTCAGAACATATACAGTTTCCACAGAAATGGCAGTACTCTTCTATTACTTTGCTTCAAGGATAGGGCATTGTTTAATGAAATCCATTGAATTAATATATGAATTTAGGGTATCATGGTTCAGAATAACATAATGTTCAAACGTGAAGCCAATGAAATTATATAAGATTACCCTGCTCCTTTCTTACTAATTTTCTCTTTATAAACTAGCCATTTGGAACTTTGATGTTACACATTCAAATTCTAGTATCATCCACCTGTTTAATTCTCACCTTGGGGCATCTGCAATATTTGACGACATAATGCCTTTAGAAGCACATAGTTTGTTTGACTACCTGTCCACTAGTTAGTTTGTCTATGCTCATTATGGTAAATTCGATCTTACACCTTGAACAGGCTTTACTTGTAGTTTACTAAATCCAATGGCTGATTTTTTGGGTATCCGACACTTGATTAATTCTCACCTCGGGCAATCTTTGACAACATAATGCCCTCTAGAAGCTTATAGAATCCAATTTTTAACATATTCTCACTCTTTTTATCACTAGGATTGCTTAATTCAAACTATGGTGAGACCATTTGGATGTTAGAAACCTAATGCTAATTTTCTATTTGTCCCCAACCTAATGAATATTAATATTGGTGATAGCATATCTTTAAAATGAACATATTGAGTTAATTTCCCTTATATAAAGGTCTTCCTTATTTATTCATAATCTTTGAATTTCAATTACATCATTGTTCTCATCCTTTGTCAAATGTTCATCAAGCAATGTCAGAAGACAGTATTGGCAGCCATCAAGGACCTTAGGATAAACCTTATAAACTGAAAGCATGCAGTCTGTAACTAACATGAAATCAAAGTGTCAAATAAATTAATTTGTGCATTTGCTAATTGTGGTAACCCTTGCTCTTCAAATATTAGATAGTTCAAGCTTTGATCTCATGAAATAAATGTAACCTTACAAATTGCAGGGCACTAGTCTATTTTTGTGCTAAAGTTTATTGTGCGTCATGTGATTTGATTATGACAAGGTTTGTAATTTGATTTATTTCTGTTGTTTGTACTTTGAAGGTTATTGCATCTTGGGGAGTTTGCAACAACATTGACTTTCTTTCTTTGTCTTATACACGACATGCTGAAGACATTATACAAGTAAGAAATATAACATAAAATCTACATTCTTGCTCATGTTCTGAGCTTGTGATGTTACTTCTAGCAACTATGATGGATCTCACATAAAATTTTCTGTCAAGTTGTTTTTCTAGAAACAAGTTATAGCAACACTGTCCATGCTTTTCAACAGATTGTGCGCCAAGAGGGAATCCATGCCCTCTTCAGAGGAGTAACAACTAATATTATGTTAAGAGTAGTAAGGGCTGGAGTTCTTGCACTATATGATCAGCTTCAGTGACTAGTTATGAGTAAGTCGAACAAGTCAATATTGATATGTAGCAGATGCATGGATAGTGTTTGACAAAATGCCTGAATGGGATGTGGTGTCATGGAATACTATGATTGTTAGATATACTAAAAATGGGTATTGTCGGGAGGCATTAAGGCTTTATGGCTGGATGCAAAAGACAGCTATAGAGGCGGATCATGTTACCTTTTCCAGTGTACTTGGTGCGTGCGCTGGCCCAGAAGCTCCGCAACAAGGAAACGAGGTGCATGGCCATGTAATTAGAAATGGGTTTGACCTAGAGGACCCCATAGGGAATGCTCTTCTTACTATGTTATGAATGTCCTAGCTTCTATGCATGTTTATCATTCCCTACATTAGTGTTCCTTGGCCTTGATTTATAGCATATTGGAAAAGGTTATGAGATATTTTACAATCTTAAGCTCAATGCATGCCTTCTCATGTAACAATCACATTGTCCAAGATAAATCAGTTTGTCAGATAAATTTTGTATCTTTTGGGTGAATTATGTTAGGGCAGTTTGAACCTGCCATGCATATCTTCTCTTGAAATCTTCTACACATAACCTTAAATAATTATGCTCGAAATACCATCTATATCAATGAAATATGATCACATGACGTGTCACCATTGGCATACCACCCAACAACACTGCATTATGCAAATTTCTAGCAATACTATACTTAATGTAACCCCTATTTGACATTTTTTGTAAAATTATGGCCGATATGAAGAAATGAATCAGGTAGAAATTCAATCTGTCTTATGAAAATGTCACTAACTATCGAGGTATGTTTTTGCTATGTATGCACCCTAGATTAAACCGATGCTATGTATGCACCCTAGATTAGACATCAAATATTTTACTAATCCCCTCTGCTTTTGCATTTTTCCATTTTTCTCTATCAAACATATGCTTGTCACAAAAGGAAAGTAATTGCTTATGCTTGCAGTCACACTATTTTGTATGAGACGATTTGCAATTAGCATTACAATAATCAGTGCAAGAACAGAGTCCATTCGAGAAACAATGGAAACAATTTGCATCTCTCACAACAATTCCCTTCCCGGTGATCATCAGAATGAGCTTTGTGGCATTGTGTCAACGCCCTCAAACGCGAAGGTTCTTGGTAATATGAATATATGATCTAGCCATTTGTTGATGATAAAAAATAAACACCGGTAAAGAAACAAAATTGCATAAAAATTTGACTTCTTTCTTCTATGCTGTTGTTTCTTATGTCATTTGCATAAAATTTTGACTTCTTTCTTCTATGCTATTGTTTTTTATATCATTGCCTTACGGCGTTTCCTTTGCAACATGTGGTGCAAATGCTAGTTTAAAACTTACCTAATTAACCACAATTGATATATAGCGTTTTGTCAACATTTTTTTTCCTAACTTGAAGAATCTCTAATTTTGAAATATTGATTGTCACGAATGGCCATATTGGGAAGAAGACATAAACCACGACATGGTGGATGAGGAAGAATTAAAGGAGAAAACGTGGCGGATGAGGAAGAATTCAAGGAGAAACATAATTTTGATAGGCTGGATGAGATACAAATGTTTATGTTATTTTTATGGAGAATTGATAACTTCATTATTGCATATAATTATTTTATAATAAATGTTGTAAATAAGATCAGTTACAACATGTTTTTAGAAACTTAACTCACTCTAGTTAAGATCTTTGATTATTTAATATATATATATAAGATATTTGACTATTTAATATATAATATATAATATATTTTTTTATAAAATATAAAAATATTTAAATCAATGCTAAAACAGTAAATTCTTAAAATAACATATTTTGAAATTTGTGAACGAGAGTGATGAAATCATTTAAATAAAGTTTTTATATCAATATTATTAGTTAGAATTATAAAGATATCTAAATTCTGTAAGCATTAATATATTTTTTTATTAATTGAATAATAAGACAATTATCATAAAAAAGTAAATGTGAAAAAAAAATATTATAGTAAATATATACAATTTAATTTGGAATTAAATGGTGAATAAGTATATAATTTCATATTATTATTTTTGCAAGTTAGTTTCATGTTATTTTAAAATTTCAAAATATGTCATTCTAAACATATTGGTTCATGTTATTACTAGTCTCAATCTCCCACAAGGGAAACCAGACTTAAGAGTAAGTTTATCAAAGTAACTAATGTAATAATTACAAGAATAAGCAAAAATTGAGTTACATATGTAATCAAAATAACTGTAAAAAGATATTTTTGTCCTAGGTTGTCATTGATGTCAATATGGCAATATTCTGGATACTAGAGGATGACATGAAGCCAAGGGGAAGCCGAGCGATCCATGAAGAGACAGGAGCAAGGCCATCAGGATAGCCAAGCCATAAGCAAGAGGAGTTACCAAAGGAGGCATATCAAAGCATATTGCAGGATATCAGAGCAAGAGAGGCATTCATATATGCAAGGAGGTCTTTGAAAGACACTACCAAGCCAGAGGAGTAGATGGAGATGAAAGGCCAGAGGAGCAAATGGAGACAAGAGGAGCAGATAGAGCCACCAGAGGAGCAGATGGAAACGAGAGGAGCCACATTGGAGCAAGAGGAGCTACAGGAGGAGCCATATATATATATATATATATATATATATATATATATATATATATATATATATATATATATATATATATATATATATATATATATATACATATATATATATAGATATATATATATATATATATATATATATATATATATATATATGCCATATATGCCATATATATGCCAAAGAAGAGGAGCATACATGGCAAACAGAGGACAGAGACAGCCATCGAAGCAACAAAGGAGTAGACATAGCATCAGAGGAAGCAGATTACGCAATCGGGAGCTATCGGAGGCAAAACCCATCTATATATGCATTAACAGCTATCAAAGCAACAATCCAAGTGAAGATCGATCAAAGGAGCATAGAGGAAGATCGAAGGACATAGCGATAGAGAAAACAGAGCCATGGGACGCAGCAAACACAGCTGTCGGAGCCACAAAGGAAGCAGACACAGCTATCGAGAGCTATCGGGAGCCATATATTCACAGATAACACTATCGGGAGCTATCAGAGGAGCAAAGGTGGCATTAACACTATCGGCAGCCAAAGCATATGTATATATTCCAAATACACTATCGGAGGCGGAAAGCGGACTTGAAAATATATGCACGAGAGATTTGGGATCCTATCGGGTCTGGCACATCGCATCACTATGAGGGGTCTATGTTAACGATGAGTCTTGACCCTATGCGACTTGCGATCGCCGATAGCGATTATCGCATCGGGAATTCGGAGTGGAAGTCATACAGTGGTAAGTGGCCCCTTGCGATCGTCGATAGCGATAAGGTTGCATTCCCGACGAGAACATTAACTATGGTGTAATACCATATCGCATCCGTCACAATCGCATATGTTATGAAACCTTGCCACACCCAAGCACCAATTGCGATTGCAAGACTGGACCCAATGCAACATTATAGATGGGCTTAATATAATATCGTGTCCAGTGGAGGATCGGCTGTCGGCCATCGGTGATATCATGAGGTTGATGTATAAAGGACCCCTAGAAGCCTTGAGTGCCGATTGCGACATACGCTGTGGATCCGCTACAAGAATATTTGCGGGTGAATTAATATTGAAGTCCACCCTTTAGTTTTTTTGCATGTGTTCAATCGTAATTCCTGTGTATTTGTGTATATGGCTTGCGTGGGGTTTGGAGGTAGAAATGCAATACAATAATGCTCCCGATAGTTCAAGATGCCTGAATGATAACTCAGAAGACTAGATTCAAGCCGATTGCGACTGCAATAGGACATGGCAGGTCCATTAAATGTAAAACTCTGTGTATGCCCGACATCATTGCCAAATGGAGCACTGTTACGATAAACAGGGAAGATGGGTTCTTCGTGGATCGTTTGGACCTGGCCATTGATTCAACGTGTCCTGTGAGCATGAATAGACAGAGGAAACCAAAAGACGGGAAGCTGAAGAAGCAAGCGAGCATAGAGGAAATGACAGCGAGCGTTGAGGAAGTCTAAGAGGCGGTGTAAGAGGAAACGAATGGACAGAGGCATGGGAATGCATAAAACAGTAAAAATAGAGGACTGTGGGAGCTGTTGGTATGGTGAAGAACCAGAGTGTGAGATAGCAGAATCAGCAGCGGTGAATGTTGTTGAAGGCTGTTGAACGCTGTGGAAATAATCTGGAGGAGACAGAGGCAGCGAGAGGATCCAACAGAATGGAAAGAGGGCCGAAGGGCCAATAGGACAGTAGACAGTCGAAGGGAAGAAGTAGCCAGAAGAGAACATAAGCTTGAACAAGAAGTTGTTAATTATGCAGAGCTTAGTGCAACTAACAGTAGATTGACTAGAGCTGTGTGAAGACATTATCAGACAGCATGAAGGCTATTGGAGACTATGTGTGGGCAGTGTGCAGAGTTGTAAAGACTCATTCATAAGAAGACTGGTTGTCATTGATACTGTATTTTGGAGACTACAGTGAAGCTGTAAATAGACAGAACTCAGCAGAGAAGAGTTCTGAGAGCAGAACATTACTATCAAATGAATATTGACAAGTAAGAAGGATAAGAGTCCTTGGGGCTAGTGCCTCAGAAGCAAGAAGGATAGGAGTCCTTGGGGCTGGTGCCTCAGAAGTAAGTAGGATTGGAGTCCTTGGGATTGATGCCTCAGAAGTAGGAAGGATAGAAGTCCTTGGGAGTTTGTGCTCCTAAGTCCAAGATTGGTGTCTTGGCAAAATAGAGTTGGTGCTCTGGAGGTTGGAGCCTCACCAAAGTCCAAGTTGGAGCTTGGAAACTAATTGTAACCATCTATATATTGTATCTATTTTACTACACAGTTTATATTAATAAAAGCATTTATTCTTGTTGTTCATCTTGTGTTCTGAATATATATGTTTTAACTAGTGAAACAATAGTGGGAAAAAGAAATATTGATTCACCCCCCCTCTCAGTATTTCCAACAATTGGTATCAGAGCAGGTACCTTCATTCAAAGCCTAACAGCTTGAAGGTTGAACCTTAGAACACAAATGGCGAAGTCAAGGAAGAAAGTCTCCAATCCTCCTAAGGATGTGTCTCCCTCTACTACTAAAATAGAAGACAATCAATTTGAGGAGGCTCCAAGGCTCAATGGGAACTTTAATATATGGGAAGAAAGAATGAGGAATTTCTTACAGACTCAAGGCATTGAAATCTGGAAATCAGTGATTGATGATAGCAGGATGGATAGAGAATCCAAGGAGTACAATGCAAAAGCAGTAAAGGCAATCTTGAATGGGCTCCCTAATTCTGTAAAGAACAATCTAGGAAAAGATTCATCAGCAAAGGGCATATGGGACAAACTTCATGATCTTCACTCAAAAGGAGCACTGACCATGACCATCAATCAAGAAGGAGATCCTGAACCCATCATAGAAGCTGAAAATGAGAATGATGACATCAAGGCTAAAGCAAACCTAGAAGATGAAGAGAATGAAAAAGATTTTGTAGAAGAACTCCTCACTCAACTTATGACTGCCATGGAAGAGATTAACAATATGAAAAAGGAAAATGAGTCACTTAAGAAGATAACTCTAGTTGGTGACCAAGATCAAACAAGAAAGAAAGTTGACCTCATCAAGCTTCAAGTACAAGAAAGGGATGAAGAGCTTGCCAAGCTTAAGAAGGAATATCATCAAAGCAAAAGAAAGCATCATGAAGAAGTCATATCCATGACAAATCAACTGGATAAAGCAAAGAAGCAGGAAGATATCTTGTCAAGCCAACTTGAACAAAGGCACAAGAGCTTGAACAAACTTGAAGAAGAGATTGGTCAGTACAAGGTAGAGGTCTCCTCCCTTAAGTCTCAATTACAAGAAGCCAGGAAACAAGCACAAGGAGCTGAGAAGAGAATGGAGAGCAGTCAAGCAAAGAATGAAGAAATCTTCAAAATGAAGTCAAATATGATCTCCCTTAAAATAGAAGCAGATGAAGCTACTCGTATCAAGGAAGAAACTGAGAAACAATTTGCTAAGAAGAATAATGAGTGTGAAAGATTGGAAGAAGAGATTGTCCTCCTCAGAAAAAAGGTTGGAGGGATTAACAAAATCTTGAAGAGCTCTCAGGCCTTGGATGACATGCTCAGCTATCACAGATGTCCATCTGATAAATCAAGTCTTGGGTATGCAGGTGAATCCTCAAACAAGAATGAAAATGCTTTAAACAAAAGAGATGTGAAGAAGCCAGAAATAAATGGTGATGCTCCCAGTTCTAGCAAATGCAAGGAGAAAAATCAAGGCTACAATAGAAGAAATCGTATTCCAAGAAGAAATCCTGCTCCAAGAAGAAATGTAGATGATTTCAAAGAGGCGAGAGGAAATGGTTATCATCAAAGATCTCAAGGCAGAAAGGCTTCAGAAGTACATCAAGGAAACCTCCATCTCCTAGGTACCAAAGTTCAATTTTTGGTTATTGTTATTCTTGTTCAAACTTTGGTCACATGGCAAAAGACTATAAAGCATATCATAAAGATAGATGTTATGGTCCCCAACCATCTCATAGAGATAGATGCTATAGTCTCCGACAACGTCCAAGAAACAATTTTGCAGGAAGAAATCATGAATTATTATGTTGAAAATGCAACAAGATGATGGAGCTTAGTGAAAAGAAGTCGCCTTCACTAAGTGGGCCCGCAGGCTATTTTTGGTGCAAAGTCTATTTTTAGACTATGTCTATTTTTAGACATATGGATCATGGTATATGAGTTGCAGGATGCTATTTATGGATGATTGGTCATGTTGGTAAAAATAGATGGACCTCTATTTTTAGACATATGGGCGGAGTCTATTTTTAGACTGCCACTCTAAAAATAGAACAGTCGAATATTATTAGCTCTTAATAATATTTGGACTATAAACATTATCTTATCCTCTTGCAGCACTTCAGTTCGAGCTACGGATGTGGCACATGCAACTGCCAGAAGGAAATACACTTTTCCTATGGGTTAGTTGAGCTATTGCATGATGGAATTCAGTTAGAACTCAAGTGATTGAGTTTGGTGGAGTTTATTGAGGAGTTGATGGAGTTGTGTTCAGTTTGACTTGGTTGAACTAGTTGTATTTAGTCTAACTATCAAATACACTAGTGATGAGTGATGTGAATTAATTATTAATTAATTCACTAATTATTAACTCATAAATCAACTAAATAATACATCAGTTAACTCAGTGCATGGACAGTTCAGTGGAGACAAGTGTTAGAGGTGGGTGAAAGGGTGAGACTACTATCAGTTGTGACTATAGTTGTGCATGAGATTTGCACAATCATTGATTGAGATTACTAATGAGGATTGCGCAGTACGGTCCAAGGGAATTCGAACTTGGATCTGATCTATTCTCAACTTGGATTGCGCAGTAGAGGCAGGCAAACAGTGGAGGAGATTTGAACCTGTGACTTGTTTAGATCTGAGCTAGTTTGTGTGTAGCAGGTGGAGATAGTACTGAGTACTTGTGAGGAGTATTGTACTATGTATTGTTACATGTTCTCTATCATTATAATATACAGATAGTTGGGGGTTTTCAGTTGTATGCTTTCCCCATTACATACTGTGTTGATATGTGTGATTGATGTTTCAATGTGCGCATGCGATTGCTTTTAATTCCGCAAAATTGATGATCAATGGTAGAGTTATGTATTATGCATGCATTCCGCAAATAGTGTATAATCAGGATAATCTCTGTGAGTAAGTGTTATATTATTGAAATTTCTACATGGTATCGGAGCGAAGTTGATCATCAGATCTATTATTTAGAAAGTGATTACATTTTATTTCTTCAAGCATAGTCTGTAATCGGGCCAAGTAGCCTCTGGATTCATCCTTCTTTTGGAAGGTGAGATATCCAGTAAATGCCCATACAGTCAATCTCTGTACGAGAAATAATTTGTTCTCACGAATTTTAGATCAGAAGCGGTTGAGTTTTGAGCTGGTGGAATTCGAGTTTGCAGCAGTGTTTTCTTGGTGTCGAAGTTGAAATGTCTTTCAACGGATTGCGATTGGAGTATGCCCTTGAAGGCAGCTCAAATTATATTGCATGGAAAGACAGGATGGAGGCGGTGTTAGATGACAATAGGTTGAAGGAGTTAATAGAGGCTGAGGTCCCAAAGCCTACTGATGCTGCTCACGTTGAGGCTTGGCAAAAGAAGACAACAAAGTGTCGAAGGATTCTGTTGGAGGGCGTGAAGGATCACATTCTATCTAGCCTGCATGGAAAGGCTTCTCCATACTTGATGTGGAAAGTGTTGACAGATTTATTCCAAAGCAAGAGCGACCAGAGGAAGTTGGAGCTCAAGGATAAACTCAGAAACATTAAGTGTGAGAAAGGAAACAATATGCCCAGGTATCTCACGAAGTTCACCCAATGCCAGGATGAGCTGGGAAGTGTGGGGGTGACTGTCGATGATGAGGACTTGGTGAGCTTGGCTCTCCTTGGTCTTCCAAAGAGTTGGCATTCCTATCAGGACTCTGTCAATGGTCGGGAGAAATTGCCAGGATGGGAGAGACTTTGGTCTGATCTTGTGCAAGAGGAGATCAGGCGGAATACCAGGGACGGATCTTCATCAAAGGCATCTGATGAAGAAAACTATGCTTTGGATGCCAAAGAAAAGAAGGGGAAGAACAAGGAAGCTTCTCATTCCGGTGCGAAAGGCAAGAAGCAGGACATGTCCAAGGCGAAGTGCTTTCACTGTCACCAGCACGGAAATTATGCCACAAATTTTCCACAGAAGAAGAAAAATAAGCAAGCTGCTCGATCTGCAGCGGGAGAGGCCTTAGCCTCGCAGTTTGAGCTGGATTTTTTGCTGATCGCATGCTTTGTATCAAGTGTGATGGGATCGGTATGGTTTTTGGACAGTGGTGTGTCTTTTCACATGACAGGAAATTGAGATTTGTTTTCTGATCTGGATGAGAAAGATCTTGGAGTGCACATCGAGATGGGTGATGATGGTAGATACAGTGCGACCGGTATCAGTACCATTTCCTTTGAGAGGGAGTCTGGTAAACCCTTCGTATTGAAGGAAGTGATGCATGTTCCAGGATTGAAGAAGAATCTTATCTCTGTGGCGATGTTAGAAGACAAGGGATATGATGTTGTCTTCAGCGAGGGAAAGGCTTTCCTGCGCAGTAAGACAACTGGAGAAACCCAGAAGATAGGGGTTTGAGTCAAGAACCTTTATCAATTGCATGTAGATGGTTGCACAGCAATGGCATGCAAGGCAGAAGGATTGGTGAGCCGGGATGATGGCGAGCTGTGGCACCGAAGATTGGGCCACCTTCACCATGGAGCCTTGAAGATACTGCAACAGATTTCTACTGGGCTTCCTAAAGGAACTCTTGCGCAGTCAGATCAGTGCAAGGGGTGTACTTTGGGAAAATTTGTGAAAGCCTCCTTTCACGAGAAGGATAGTTGCGCCATGACGATCCTTGAGAGAATTCACACAGACGTGTGTGGACCTTTCTCAGTAGCTTCGACAGCAAAGCACAAGTACTATGTGATCTTTGTTGATGATTTCTCTCGAAAGTGTTGGATCTTCTTCATGCAGAAGAAGAGCGAGACATACTCAAAGTTCCGTGAGTTAAAAGCACTGGTCGAGAAGGAATCGGGGAAGAAGGTGAAGGCTCTTAGGAGCAACAATGGTGGTGAATTCATCTCTGGCGAGTTCAAGGACGTCTGCAGCACAGAAGGGATTCGAAGAGAGCTCATAGTTCCCCATAACCCACAACAGAACGGGGTTGTTGGGCGGAAGAACAGAACGATCGTGGGTGCTGCATGGGCGATGTTGCATGATCAGGGCCTACCCCTTCACTTGTGGGTGGAGGCATGCAATACTGCAGTATATGTGCAGAACCGCTGTCCTCACAAGATACTTGGCATGAGTACACCCGAGGAGGCTTATTCTGGTAAGAGGCCTGATATTTCCCATTTGAGGATTTTGGTTCTCCTATTTACATGCATGTGATGAAGGATGTCAGGAAGAAGCTGGAGCCGACCGCAGAGGTTGGGATATTTGTGGGGTACACTGATACGCCCCACAACTATCGTGTGTATTTGCCAGACAGTTGCAAGATTGTTGTGCGACGGGATATCAAATTTCAGGAGGAGAAAGCCATGAAGTGTTCGCTTGAGAGGGAGCCACACTTGCATGCAGATGAGGAGCTATTAGTTCCTAAGGATGAGCTTGAGGATGTGGATCAACCACAAGATGAAGTTCATGGAGTGGAAGAGACCACTCATGAAGTTCCAACCATCAGAGGGCGAAAGCGCACTACAGAAGCTGAGCGACTGGCTCAAGATGCAGAGAAGGTTGTAGGACCACCTACAGCACAGTACAGACAGAGACAGTCACCTGATCGGTACACTAGATACATAGCTCTTGTGAGCAAATGTGTCGTGACTGAGCCATCCTCTTTCGAGGAAGCTGTGGAGGATCCCGCATGGGTAGATTCCATGGTGGAAGAGTATGATTCGATTGTCAGAAATAGTGCATGGGAGATTGTCCCAAGACCAGAAGGGAAATCAGTGGTGGGTTCGAGATGGATCTACAAAGTGAAGTAGGCAGCTGACGGGAGTGTGGAGAAGTACAAGGCAAGACTTGTTGCCCGAGGCTTCTCACAGATAGAGGGGATCGATTATGAGGAGACCTTTGCACATGTCGCAAGGTATTCTTCCATACGAATGATTCTTGCTCTCTCAGCGCAGATGGGGTGGCACATCCATTAGATGGATGTGAAGACTGCGTTCCTCAATGGAGTCATTGAGGAGGAGGTGTACATATAGCAGCCCGAAGGTTTTTAGATCTTCAGCAGTGAGTCGCATGTGTGTAGGCTCAGGAGAGCGCTGTATGGGTTGAAACAAGCACCTCGTGCTTGGTACACACAGATAGACAGTTATTTCACCGGACTTGGATTCTCCAAGAGTGAGGTGGATCCTAACCTATACCAGATTGTGGTGGAGGGTAAGTTGTTGATCATAGTACTTTATGTAGATGATTTGATTTTGATGGGAGATGAGCTGTTGATACTTTCATGCAAGGAGGATCTTGCTAGAGAGTTTGAGATGAAGGACTTGGGCCTCCTTCATTATTTCTTGGGATTAGAAATTTGGCAGTGCATTGATGGACTATTTGTTTCTCAGGGTAAGTATGCCCGAGAGATATTGGAGAAGTTCAACATGCATGGCTACAAGCCTGTTGATACTCCTCTTCCTAGAGGTTGGAGGAAGGAGGATGCTATTTCAGCAGAGGTAGTGGATGCCACTGTTTATCGAAAGTTGGTGGGGTCGCTTATGTATCTGGTCAATACACGACCCGATATATGCTATGTTGTTAACCAGCTTTCACAAGCTATGGTTAATCCAACCAAGCTCTTTTGGAAGGCAGGCAAGCATGTATTGCATTATCTCAGAGGCACATCGGGATATGGATTGTGGTATGACATGAGGATGAGGTGAAGTTATGTGGCTTTACGGATGCAGATTGGGCAGGGAGCCCAACGGACAGAAAGAGCACATCTGGAGGGATCTTCAGTATTGGGTCGACAACAGTTTCTTGGTACAATAGGAAGCAGAGATCTGTGGCACTCAGTGCAGCAGAGGCCGAGTATATGGCAGCAAGTTTGGCTGCATGCGAGGCTATATGGATGAGGAAGATCCTAGTCGAGTTGTTCGGGTCACACTTGGAGCCTACTGTGATTTATTGTGATAACCAGAGTTGCATTAAACTCTTGGCTAATCCAGTATTTCATGATAGATCCAAGCACATCGACATCAGGTACCATCATATCAGAGATTGTGTGCATGGAGAATCATGTTACTTTCATACATTCCCACGGAGGATCAGGACATTGATATCTTGACGAAGGTGCTCACCAAGAGCAAATTCGAATACCACAGAGGCAGGATAGGGATTGAAAATAATCCATATCTTGTTGAGAGGGAGTGTTGAAAATGCAACAAGATGATGGAGATTAGTGAAAAGAAGTCGCCTTCACTAAGTGGGCCCGCAGGCTATTTTTGGCGCAAATTCTATTTTTAGACATATGGATCATGGTCTATGAGTTTCAGGATGCTATTTATGGATGATTGGTCATGTTGGTAAAAAAGATGGACCTCTACTTTTAGACATATGGGCGGAGTCTATTTTTAGACTGCCGCTCTAAAAATAGAATAGTCGAATATTATTAGCTCTTAATAATATTTGGACTATAAACATTATCTTATCCTCTTGCAGCACTTCAGTTCGAGCTACGGATGTGGAACATGTAACTGCCAGAAGGAAATACGCTTTTCCTATGGGTTAGTTGAGCTATTTCATGATGGACTTCAGTTTAGAACTCAAGTGATTGAGTTTGGTGGAGTTGAATGAGGAGTTGATGGAGTTGTGTTCAGTTTGACTTAGTTGAACTAGTTGTATTTAGTCTAACTGTCAAATACACTAGTGATGAGTGATTTGAATTAATTAATAATTAATTCACTAATTATTAACTCATAAATCAACTAAAGAATACATTAGTTAAATCAGTGCATGGACAATTCAGTGCAGACAAGTGTTAGAGGTGGGTGAAAGGGTGAGACTACTATCAGTTGCGACTATAGTTGTGCATGAGATTTGCACAATCATTGATTGAGATTGCCAATAAGGATTGCGCAGTACAGGCCAAGGGAATTTGAACTTGGATCTGATCTATTCTCAACTTGGATTACGCTGTAGAGGCAGGCAAACAGTGGAGGAGATTTGAACCTGTGACTTGTTTAGATCTGAGCTAGTTTGTGTGTAGCAGGTGGAGATAGTACTGAGTACTTGTCAGGAGTATTGTACTATGTATTGTTACATGTTCTCTATCATTATAATATACAGATAGTTGGGGGTTTTCAGCTGTATGATTTCCCCATTACATACTGTGTTTATATGTGTGATTGATGTTTCAATGTGCACATGCGATTGTTTTTAATTCCACAAAATTGATGATCAATGGTAGAGGAGGTTATGTATTATGCATGCATTCCGCAAATAGTGTATAATCAGGATAATCTCTATGAATAAGTGTTATATTATTCAAATTTCTACATCTTATTCATGAACAATGGAGAATGCTTCAAGTGTCATAACATTGGTCATATGGCACGTGATTGTAACTTGACATAGGCTCTTACACAAGCTAGAACCATGCAAAAGAAGAAAGTTACACAAGTATGGAGAAGGAAGGAAATAAAATTCGAAAGTCCCTTGAGTTCTTCAGCCAACAACATATGTCATTGGACTAAATTTTGACAATCTAAGCATTTTATAAGAAGACTCCGCCAAGAGGAGATGATGCATACAGTTAGGGGCAGCATATCATGTTCTCAGGAGCACTCCATTGAAGCATATGATCCTATAACCATTCTTTGGACTGTTGTTAAAGAAATAGGGCAAACAACCATGGTGTTGTTATCATAGAAGTTTATGTATTAACTCAGGAATTAAATGTGAGAACAGATAAATTCTGGACACTGATAGAGGCAGTCTTCAAACAAACAGATACATCTAGAATGGAGTTTGAAGTAAGAGCAGCTGGCAACATATAATAAACTGAAGAATTGCAAAAAGGTGCAGATCAGCAATTGTATTTAAAAGACAGTCACAGATTGGATATCTGAATCTGCAGAGATATGTACAAGAACACAAGGAAAAGATGGCTCATAGGAAGGAGAATGTTGTGCAGTCAAGCATAACTTAAGCTGATACATATCACTTAAAAAATATAGCAACAGTAAGGCACAACCCCTCACATTTTTGTCCAAATGCAATGATGATTGAATACTAACTTAAGGGGAAGCACAGAGACACAAAGGAACTCAGATATGAAGAAAGATAGCAAGAAAGACAATCTCAAGGGCTTTTTCTCTTGATTTGGACTATGAAGGTCTCTCAATGTTACCTATGGAGACAGCCATATGGATTGAAGCATAAAAGCCTGGACTTGGACACTTGGTGTATGGCCGTTTGCAATCTGAATGAAAGCATTAAAGTAGAGCATCTTTAAGCATTGTTGAAGCCATGATAAAGCAATTCTGAGACATGAAGAGGGAATAATGTGCAAATTGATGATAAAATATCAATCCTTCTATCTTGAGTAAAAAGAAGAGAAGCAACTTGATAGGGGGAGTCCCAGAGCACTCCTTTGCCATTGATGTCAAAGGGGGAGAGAAGAAGAATATTTCCATCAATAACAAAGGGGGAGATTGTTGTCCTAGGTTGTTGTTGATGTCAATATGGCAATATTCTAGATGCTAGAGGATGACATGAAGCCAAGGGGAAGCCGAGCGATCCATGAAGAGACAGGAGCAAGGCCATCAGGATAGCCAAGCCATAAGCAAGAGGAGTTACCAAAGGAGGCATATCAAATCATATTGTAGGATATCAGAGCAAGAGAGGCATTCATATATGCAAGGAGGTCTTTGAAAGACACTGCCAAGCCAGAGGAGCAGATGGAGACGAGAGGAGTAGATAGAGCCACCAGAGGAGCAGATGGAAACGAGAGGAGCCACATTGGAGCAAGAGGAGCTACAGGAGGAGCCATATATATATATATATATATATATATATATATATATATATATATATATATATATATATATATATATATATATATATATGCCAAATAAGGGGAGCATAAATGGAAAACAGAGGATGCAAACAACCATCGGAGCAACAAAGGAGTAAACAAAGCATCAGACGAAGCAAATTATGCGATCGGGAGCTATCGGAGGCAAAACCCATCTATATATGCATTAACAGCTATCAGAGAAAAAATCCAAAGGAAGATCGATCAAAGGAGCATAGAGGAAGAGCGGAGGACACAACGATAGAGCAAACATAGCCATGGGATGCAGCAAACACAGTTGTCGGAGCCACAGAGGAAGCAGACACAGCTATCGAGAGCTATTTGGAGCCATATATTCACAAATAACACTATCAAGAGCTATCGGAGGAGCAAAGGTGGCATTAACACTATTGGCAACCAAAGCAAATGTATATCTTCCAAATACACTATTGGAGGCGAAAAGCAGACTTGAAAATATATGCATGGGAGATTTGGGATCCTATCAGGTCCAGCACATCGCATCGCTATGAGGGGTCTATGTTAAAGATGAGTCTTGACCCTGTGCGACTTGCGATTGCCGATAGCGATTATCATATCGGGAATTCGGAGCGAAAGTCATACAGTGGTAAGTGGCCCCTTGCGATCGCCGATAGCGATAAGGTTGCAAACCCGATGAGAATATTAACTATGGTGTAATACCATATCGCATCCGTCACAATTGCATATGTTATGAAACCTTGCCACACCCAAGCGCCGATTGCGATTGTAAGACCAAACCCAAAGCAACATTATAGACGGGCTTAATATAATATCATGTCCAGTGGAGGATCGGGCGTCTTCCATTGGCGATATCATGAGCTTGATGTATAAAGGACCCCTGGAAGCCTTGAGTGCTAATTGCGACATAATTGCGGGTAAATTAATATTGAAGTGCGCCCTTTAGTTTTTTGGCCTGTGTTCAATCATAATTCCTGTGTATTTGTGTATATTTCCTAATCCGATACAGGAATAGTTGCAGGTGAATTAATATTGAAGTCCGCCCTTTAGGTTTTTTGCCTATGTTCAATCATAATTCCTGTGTATTTGTGTATATTTCTTGCGCAGGGTTTGGAGGTAGAAATGAAATACGATAACGCTCCCGATAGTTCAGGAGGCCTGAACGATAGCTCAAAAGACTAGATTCAAGCCGATTGCAATTGTGATAGGACATGGCAGGTCCGTTAAACGTAAAACTCTATGTATGCCCGACATCATTGCCAAATGGAGCACTGTTACGGTAAATAGGGGAGATGGGTTCTTCGTGGATCATTTGGACCTGGCCGTTGATTCAACGTGTCCTGTGAGCATGAATAGACAGAGGAAACCAAAAGTCGGGAAGCTGAAGAAGCAAGCGAGCACAGAGGAAATGACAGCGAGCGTTGAGGAAGTCTAAGAGGCGGTGTAAGAGGAAACGAATGGACAGAGGCATGGGAATGCATAAAACAGTAAAAACAGAGGACTGTGGGGACTGTTTGTATGGTGAAGAACCAGAGTGTGAGATAGGGAATCAACAGCAGTGAATTTTGTTGAAGGATGTTGAAAGCCGTGGAAATAATCTGGAGGAGACAGAGGCAGCGAGAGGATCCAACAGAACAGAAAAAGGGCTGAAGGGCCAATAGGACAGTAGAGAGTCGAAGGGAAGAAGTAGCCAGAAGAGAACATAAGCTTGAACAAGAAGTTGTTCTTTATGCAGAGCTTAGTGCAGCTAACAGTAGACTGACTAGAGCTGTGTGAAGGCATTATCAGAGAGCATGAAGGCTATTGGAGACTATGTGCGGGCAATGTGCAGAGTTGTAAAGACTCATTCATAAGAAGACTGGTTGTCATTGATACTGTATTTTGGAGACTACAGTGAAGCTATAAATAGATAGAACTCAACAGAGAAGAGTTCTGAGAGCAGAACATTACTATCAAATGAATATTGACAAGTAAGAAGGATAGGAGTCCTTGGGGCTGGTGCCTCAGAAGTAAGAAGGATATGATTCCTTGGGGTTGGTGCCTCATAAGTAAGTAGGATTGGAGTCCTTGGGGTTGATGCCTCAGAAGTAGGAAGGATTGAAGTCCTTGGGAGTTTGTGCTCCTAAGTCCAAGATTGGTGTCTTGGCAAAATAGAGTTGGTGCTCTGGAGGTTGGAGCCTCACCAAAGTCCAAGTTGGAGCTTGGAAACTGATTGTAACCATCTATATATTGTATCTATTTTACTGCACAGTTTATATTAATAAAAGCATTTATTCTTGCTGTTCATCTTGTGTTCTAAATATATATGTTTTAACTAGTGAAACAATAGTGGGAAAAAGAAATACTTATTCACCCCCCCTCTCAGTATTTCCAACAGATATATGATGAGGTCAAGTGTTAGAAAAATTCAATGGAGTAGGATCTTATGCATTTGTACTAGTTGGAGCAAAGGGATTAAGTTCGCATTGGAGATGGCTTTCCATATTATCCAAATGAGTGTCTAAGTTAGTCAAACACGAGCATTAATATCACTGCACTCACTTGATCTCATTCAAGGATGAAATGATTTCGTTTTGATTTTCATACTTCCTTTTCAGGACACAACCTAAAAGAGTTTTCATCTACCAGTGGAGGGTAATGAAGTTAATGTATTGTTTCCTTCTTCCCTTCGTGTGGCCAAGGTCAAGAAACTAGTTGGCTACTTCCCCCAAGATTTCAACATCGTAATATCCCTAGTAGTCATTGGTGGTAAGAGTTTCAAGTTGGAGGAATAATTGAATGGAAGATGGCAATGAATTCCTAGGCCTGGACCTAGGCTTGCGGTTGGCCCTGTAGCTACACATATGTTGCATGGGCATAATTTGTCGATAGGGAAGGAGCCAAGTGAGACTGTAAACCCCAACAAACCCAGACCAAAGGGATAGAAACACTAATTGTCAAGATAAAAGAAATGCTAGAAGTTATAGAGATATCAAGACAACACAAGCTTGCACAAGTGAGAAGACCAATAAACCATAGGTGGATAAGACCACTTTTTAACATAGACAAGAACTCTTGAGGAGGTCCCACGACAAAGGTCACAATATAGCTTCAAAGGAATTAAAATAATTTCATCAAATTTCAACCACACAATATTAAAGAAATAACCACATATAATAAGGGACAATAAAAGAGCCTAGGTCCTAATAGCGGAAGCCCATATCGTTGGAGCCAGCAAGAAGCAGACACAGGATTCATAGTGAAAATGACTTCAGCAACCCCCTTCAACATCTAAGAAATCCACAGTCACGAGAGCTCCAATTCATAAGTCAATGTCCCAATCCAACAATTGTTCCACCAGGCTGCATAATCCAAATTGGCATGCTTGCAATCCTAGGTCATTTCCACTCTATCACCAGAAGCAAGTGACCCCTTCATGGGAAAAGGCTAGGATTCACACCATGGCTCTGTAGATTTCCTTCTACATGGGCCCTCCATTAAGAAACAGTCTAGGAAATAATCCCACCAACAAGGGGGAGAGGTCCAGGCGCAATATAAATTCCATAGGACAAGGATGCATATCACAGGACAGGAGAACGACAGACAACTTAACTCCATAGTGAGAGAAATAAACTTTCATTCTTATGCATGGGGAAATTTGGCCACGCCACCCCCCTCTTGCATGTTGTCTATCACCCCGATCTAGGGATATAGTCTTTTATTATTATTAATTCTTACTATTATAATAAATATTTTTAAAAATTTAATATGATTAACTTTTTAAAACATTTATCTAACATAATTTTAGTTTTTGCGTCGAGAGGCGCTCTATAACCGAGTGTGGGGTAGATGTGTAGGTGTTAGATGTTAGATGTGTACACCTTAGATGTGAGATATATAGGAGTTAAATATGTGAATAGTTTTTAAATGTTGGGCTCATAAGTATACATATGCTATGTTAGATTATGTTATGTAAACATTTCTATTTAGTCAAATTACAAAAAAATAAAAATAATTAATAAATAATTTTGGCTCGAGATTTTTGCAACCCGTGGTTTTTCCATCGTATTTTTCTCTAATGGTCAAACTACATACAAATTAAAATTAAATTAACATAAAATAATAATGATAATAATTACTTAATAATTAATAACTTAAAAAAAATTGAGATAAAATAATATATTTATAAATGGAGGTTTTTGGCATCCAAGTTTGATCAACTAGTTGTATTTTTCTCCAATGTAGCCTATTTAAATATAGTTTTTTCTAATATGATATATCCTCAGAGGCACTGTACAACCCAACCCAGTATAGGAGATATGTTATCACATAGCGTTACATTTAGAAATAGTAAAACAATACTTTAAATTAATAAATTAAACATAGAACCCTCGACGGGGGTGGGAAAACAGATGGCAGATGCACCTCAGGTATTTCCCTTCAAAGCATGTGACATACATGCTCTGTGTTAAATCAATATTAATGCGACAGTACCTCGACTGTCCGAACTCTCCAAAAATGGGCGAAGAAGATTTAATGATGGCTAAGGGAAATGGAAAGGTTGTTGAAACGCGGGTGATGAGTGTTGGGTGTAGGGTGTTAAGGGAGATCATTGGAGGCCATGCGTGCTCGCCTTGGTGTTGTTTTTACCGATGAAACGCAGAGGAAACCCGTCTTGCAACTGTTGTTTCAGTTTCGGCTCTCAGGTTTTCATTTGGGACCTTGGAGAAAAATTGGCTGGAGGTATAGTCTTCTGTGGTGGTTCTAGCTCAGAATTTGGGTGCATCATATTCAGTTTATGGTGTGGTGTCCCAGCTAGCCTTGACCCCTGTTTGGTGCAGGTAATCCTTTTGCTTTGTCTTTGGGTATCTGATGCATTTCTTGTTTGGGTGGTGGTTGAATTTTGGGCAAAGTATTGTTTTTGTTTTGCAATGTGGAATTAGGCTTAGGATGGTGGTGGTGGAATTACACCTAATGGAGATATTTTGTGTCGGAGATGGAGGGTTCCTGGTGAACAACTCTTAGGCAGTGGTTTTTTTTCATGTTGGGAATTGCTTATTCTTTGGCCTCCTACTCCTTTCCACTCCCATTTGGATTACTTATCCTCTACCCCTCTTATTTATGGCCTCTATTTGCTTAGTTCTAGCCTCTGGCCCAAGTTGAGACCATTTGGTTTCAGGTCCAGGTTTGGTTATTCGTTGTTGGGTCCCCTTGCCAGGCAAGTGGAGTGGGTGTGGGTCTGGGAGTCTATTTCCTCTTCTGTGAGTGGTGCATTTTTCTGGGGGTTGGTATCAAGTGATGCCACCGTTACTTTGATTGGGTTTCATTGTATCATTGGGTCTAGTGCCCAGAGGTGGGGTTGGGCTCCTTAGTTCTCAATTTGACCCCTAATTTCTTGCTATAAATTTTTTGAATAATATGACACTTATTCACAGAGATTATCCCAATTACACACTATTGTGGAATACATGCATAATACATAACCTCCTCTACGTTGATCATCAATTTAGCAGCAAAAAAAACAATGAAACATCAATCGCATGCGCACATTAACACAATATGTAACCCGGGGAAAGCTTACAGCTGAAAAGCCCACACTATCTGTATATTATAATGATTGAGAACATGTAAAAATACATAGTACAATACTCCTCACAAGTACTCAGTACTATCTCCACCTATTACACACAAACTAGCTCAGATCTGATGCCTCAAATCTCCTCCACTATTTCCCTCCCTCCACTACGCAATCCTGCAAGAGAATAATGATGAATGGCTGAAGAAAACTCGTATTTCCTTGGCTGAACCACGCAATCCTCATTGGCATTACTCAATCCCACTGATTGTGCAAGATCTCATGCACAACTATAGTCACAATTGATAGCAATCTCAACCTCTAACACCTGTCTCCATTGAACTGTCCATGCACTGAGTTAACTGATATATTCTTTAGTTGATTTATGAGTTAATAATTAGTGAATTAATTTAACAATTAATTCACATCACTCATCACTAGTGTATTCTACAGTTAGACTAAATACAACTAGTTTAACCAAGTCAAACTGAACACAACTCCATCAACTCTACAATCAACTCCACCAAACTCAACCACATGACTTCTAACTGAAGTCTTGCATGCAATAGCTCAACTGACCCACAAGAAAAGCGTATTTCCTTCTGACAGCTGCATGTGCCACATATGTAGCTCAAACTGAAGTGCTCCAAGAGGATAAGATAATGTTTATAGTCCAAATATTATTATGAGACAATAATATTCGACTGTTCTATTTTTAGCCTGGCAATCTAAAAATAGAAACCGCCCATATGTCTAAAAATAGACATAGTCTAAAAATAGACTTTGCGCCAAAAATAGCCTGTGGGCCCACTTAATGAAGGCGACTTCTTTTCACTAAGCTCCATCATCTTGTTACATTCTCAACACTCCCTCTCAACAAGATATGGATTATCAACAACCCCTATCCTGCCTCAGTGGTATTCGAATTTGCTCCTGGTGAGCGCCTTCGTCAAGATATCAACATCCTGATCCTCCGTTGGAATGTATGAAAGTAACATGATTCTCCGCTGCACACAATCTCTAATATGATGGTACTTGATGTCAATGTGCTTGGATCTATCATGAAATACTGGATTAGCCGAGAGTTTAATGCAACTTTGGTTAGCACAGTAAATCACAGTAGGCTCCAAGTATGAACCGAACAACCCGACCAGGATCTTCCTCATCCATATAGCCTCGCATGTAGCCAAACTTGCTACCATATACTCGACCTCTGCTGAACTGAGCGCCACGGATCTCTGCTTCCTGCTGTACCAAGAAACTGTTGTTGACCCGATACTGAAGACCCCTTCAGATGTGCTCTTTCTGTTCGTTGGGCTCCCTGCCCAATCTGCATCCGTGAAGCCACATAGCTTCACCTCATCCTCCTGTTTGTAACACAATCCATATCTTGATGTGCCTCTGAGATAACGTAATACATTCTTGCCTGCCTTCCAGAATAGCTTGGCTGGCTTAACCATAGCTTGTGAAAGCTGGTTAACAGCATAGCATATATCGAGTCGTGTATTGACTAGATACATAAGCGACCCCACCAACTGTCGATAAACAGTGGCATCCACTACTTCTGCTGAAGTAGAATCCTCCTTCCTCCAACCTCCAGGAAGAGGAGTATCAACAGGCTTGTAGCCATGCATGTTGAACTTCTCCAGTATCTCCCGAGCATACTTCCCCTGAGAAACAAATAGTCCATCACTGCGCTGCCAAATTTCCAATCCCAGGAAATAATGAAGGAGGCCCAAGTCCTTCATCTCAAACTCCTTAGCAAGATCATCCTTGCATGAAAGTATCAACAGCTCATCACCTGTTAGAACCAAATCATCTACATAAAGTACAATGATAAGCAACTTACCCTCCAACACAATCTGGTATAGGTTAGGATCCACCTCACTCTTGGAGAATCCAAGTCTGGTGAAATAATTGTCTATCCATGTGTACCAAGCACGTGGTGCTTGTTTCAACCCATACAGCACTCTCTTGAGTCTACACACATGCGACTCGCTGCTGAAGATCTCGAAACCTTCGGGTTGTTCTATGTACACCTCCTCCTCAATGACTCCATTGAGGAACGTAGTCTTCACATCCATCTGATGAATGTACCACCCCATCTGCATTGAGAGAGCAAGAATCGTCCGTATGGAAGAATACCTTGCGACAGGTGCAAAGGTCTCCTCATAATCGATCCCCTCTATCTGTGAGAAGCCTCGGGCAACAAATCTTGCCTTGTACTTCTCCACACTCCTGTCAGCTGCCTGCTTCACTTTGTAGATCCATCTCGAACCCACCACTGATTTCCCCTTCAGTATTGGGACAATCTCCCATGCACTGTTTCTGACAATCGAATCATACTCTTCCACCATGGCATCTACCCATGCGGGATCCTCCACAACTTCCTCGAAAGAGGATGGCTCAGTCACAACACATTTTCTCACAAGAGCCATGTATCCAGTGTACCGATCAGGTGACTGTCTCTATCTACGTTGAGCAGTAGGTGGTCCTACAACCTTCTCTGCATCTTGATCCAGTCGCTCAGCTTCTGTCAAGCACTGTCGCCCTCTGATGGTTGGCGTTGCATGAGTGGTTTCTTCCACTCCATGAACTTCGTCCTGTGGCTGATCCACGTCCTGAAGCTCATCCTTAGGAACTAATAGCTCCTCATCTGCATGCAAGTGTGGCTCCCTCTCAAGCGAACACTTCATGGCTTTCTCCTCCTGAAATTTTATATCCTGTTGCACAACAGTCTTGCCACTGTCTGGCAAATACACACGATAGTTGTGGGGCGTATCAGTGTACCCCACAAATATCCCAACCTCTGCGGTCGACTCCAGCTTCTTCCTGGCATCCTTCGTCACATGCATGTAAACGTTAGAACCAAAAATCCTCAAATGAGAAATATCAGGCCTCTTACCAGAATAAGCCTCCTCGGGTGTACTCATGCCAAGTATCCTATGAGGACAACGGTTCTGCACATATATTGCAGTATTGCATGCTTCCGCCGACAAGTGAAGGGGTAGGCTCTGATCATGCAACATCGGCTGTGCAGCACCCACGATCGTTCTGTTATTCCGTTTAGCAACCCCGTTCTGCTGTGGGTTATTGGGAGCTATGAGCTCTCTTCGAATCCCTTCTATGCTGCAGAAATCCTTGAACTCGCCAGAGATGTATTCACCACCATTGTCGCTTCCTTCTCGACCAGTGCTTTGAACTCACAGAACTTTGAGTATGTCTCTCTCTTCTTCTGCATGAACAAGATCCAACACTTTCGAGAGAAATCATCAACAAAGATCACATAATACCTATGCTTTGTTGTCGAAGCTACTGAGAAAGGTCCACACACGTCTGTGTGAATTTTCTCAAGGATCGTCGTGGCGCAACTATCCTTCTCGTGAAAGGTGGATTTCACAAACTTTCCCAAAGTACACCCCTTGCATTGATTTGACTGCGCAAGAGTGCCTTTAGGAAGCCCAGTAGTGATCTGCTGCAATATCTTCAAGGCTCCATGGTGAAGGTGACCCAATCTCCTGTGC
The DNA here is from genome assembly GCA_031772625.1 of Pinus tabuliformis. Lineage (NCBI taxonomy): Eukaryota > Viridiplantae > Streptophyta > Pinopsida > Pinales > Pinaceae > Pinus > Pinus tabuliformis. The sequence continues at coordinate 71,871,592 of CM062816.1, forward strand.
CATAGCTCGCCATCATCCTGGCTCACCAATCCTTCTGCCTTGGATGCCATTGCTGCTCAGCCATCTACATGCAACTGATAAAGGTTCCTGACTCAAACCCCTATCTTCCAAGTTTCTCCAGTTGTCTCACTGCGCAAGAAAGCCTTTCCCTCACTGAAAACAACATCATATCCCTTGTCTTCTAACATCACCACAGAGATAAGATTCTTCTTCAATCCTAGAACATGCATCACTTCCTTCAATATGAAGGGTTTACCAGACTCCCTCTCAAAGGAAATGGTACCGATACCGGTCACACTGTATCTACCATCATCGCCCATCTCGATGTGCACTCCAAGATCTTTCTCCTCTAGATCAGAAAACAAATCTCGATCTCCTGTCATGTGAAAAGACGCACCACTGTCCAAGAACCATACCGATCCCATCACACTTGATACCAAGCATGCGATCAATGAAAAATCAAGCTCAAACTGCGAGGCTAAGGCCTCTCCTGCTGCAGATCCAACAACTTGCTTATTTTTCTTCTTCTACGGACAATTAGTGGCATAGTGTCCGTGCTGGTGACAGTGAAAGCACTTCACCTTGGACATGTCCTACTTCTTGCCTTTCGCACCGGAATGAGAAGCTTTCTTGTTCTTCCCCTTCTTTTCTTTGGCAGCCAAATCGAAATTTTCTTCATCAGGTGCCTTTGATGAAGATCTGTCCCCAGTATTCTGCCTGATCTCCTCCTGCACAAGATCTGACCAAAGTCTCTCCCATCCTGGCAATTTCTCCCGACCATTGACAGAGTCCTGATAGGAATGCCAACTCTTCAGAAGACCAAGGAGAGCCAAGCTCACCAAGTCCTCATCATCGACAGTCACCCCCATACTTCCCAGCTCATCCCTGCACTGAGTGAACTTCATGAGATACTTGGGCATGTTGTCTCCCTTCTCGCACTTAATGTTTCCGAGTTTATCTTTGAGCACCAGGTTCCTCTGATCGCTCTTGCTTTGGAATAGATCTGTCAACACTTTCCAGATCAAGTATGGAGAAGCCTTTCCATGCAGGCTGGACACAATGTGATTCTTCACGCCCTCCAACAGAATCCTTCGACACTTTGCTGTTTTCTTTTGCCAAGCATCAACTTGCGCAGTATCAGTAGGCCTTGGGACCTCAGCCTCTATGAACTCCTTCAGCCCATTATCATCTAACACTGCCTCCATCCTGTCCTTCCATGCAATATAATTCGATCTGCCCTCAAGAGCATACTCCAATCGCAATCCGTTGAAAGACATTGCAACGTTGGCACCAAGAAAACACTGCTGCAAATTCGAATTCCACCAGCTCAAAACTCAACCACCTCTGATCTAAAATTCGAGAGAACAAAGTATTTCTCGTACAGAGATTGATTGTATGGTCTTTTACCGGATATCTCACCTTCCAAAGGAAGGATGAATCCAGAGGCTACCTGGCCCGATTACAAACTCTGCCTGAAGAAATAAAATGTAAACACTTTTTGAATAATAGTTCTGATGATCAACTGCTCTGATACCATGTAGAAATTTTGAATAATATGACACTTATTCACATAGATTATCCTGATTACACACTATTGCGGAATACATGCATAATACATAACCTCCTCTATGTTGGTCATCAATTTAGCAGCAAAAAAAACAATGAAACATCAATCGCATGCGCACATTAACACAGTATGTAACCCGGGGAAAGCTTACAGCTGAAAAGCCCACAATATCTGTATATTATAATGATTGAGAACATGTAACAATACATAGTACAATACTCCTCACAAGTACTCAGTACTATCTCCACCTATTACACACAAACTAGCTCAGATCTGATGCCTCAAATCTCCTCCATTGTTTGCCTGCCTCCACTACGCAATCCTGCAAGAGAATAATGATGAATGGCTGGAGAAAACTCGTATTTCCTTGGCTGAAACACGCAATCCTCATTGGCATTACTCAATCCCACTGATTGTGCAAGATCTCATGTACAACTATAGTCACAACTGATAGCAATCTCAACCTCTAACACCTGTCTCCACTGAACTATCCATGCACAGAGTTAACTGATGTATTCTTTAGTTGCTTTATGAGTTAATAATTAGTGAATTAATTTAACAATTAATTCACATCACTCATCACTAGTGTATTCTGCAGTTAGACTAAATACAACTAGTTTAACCAAGTCAAACTGAACACAACTCCATCAACTCCAGAATCAACTCCACCAAACTCAACCACATGAGTTCTAACTGAAGTCCTACATGCAATAGCTCAACTGACCCACAAGAAAAGCGTATTTCCTTTTGACAGCTGCATGTGCCACATTTGTAGCTCAAACTGAAGTGCTCCAAGAGGATATGATAATGTTTATAGTCCAAATATTAGTATGAGACAATAATATTCGACTGTTCTATTTTTAGCCTGGCAGTCTAAAAATAGAAACCGCCCATATGTCTGAAAATAGAAGTCCATCTATTTTTACCAACATGATCAATCATCCACAAATAGCATCTTGCAACTCATAGACCATGATCCATATGTCTAAAAATAGACATAGTCTAAAAATAGACTTTGCGCCAAAAATAGCTTGCAGGCCCACTTAGTGAAGGCGACTTCTTTTCACTAGCCTCCATCATCTTGTTGCATTCTCAACACTTGCTATGGTGAGATAGTTTGGGTTCCCTCTAAGTTAGTGTTCGAGAATTATATTGTCCAGGTGGTAATGTCACGCAAGAGAGGGCGACTTTGACGTGGTGGAGGGTAGCACAACCTTGCAAGGCACCAGGCCAACAATCACAGTGATTCTACGAAAAATTTGACAAGTGTGGAACAAGAAGGGGAACTGGCTCATGCCCAAGGCTGCTCCCTATGACATGCGGATGCCCCAACATATCTGGAGTCCAACGTAGATCAACTCTAAGGAATCCAGGCCAACCTGCACATCCTCAGAGAGCATAGGTATGAGGACATAAATGAACTGGTGACCTACATGAATGACATTCAGTTCAGATAGAATGAAATTTTAGAATAGTTGGACAACATTCGTTGAAGCCAACATCGTACTAATGCTCGCCTTCGTGACCTGGAAGCTTGTGTAGAACATATCGACTTTCACATGCATGAACAAGCTGGATTTCTTACTACACCTCCTGTGATTCCTCCTAAGCCACCTCCATGATATGTTGCTTTCTGTTTTTATGATCATTTTTTCTCATTTTTGGCTTATAAGGCTCATCAGCCTGGCAGAGATAATTGTTAAATGGGAATATCTTTTGAATACTCTAGCTCCCCTTACCAACAATTCTGGTCGGAATGAGGTCAGGGGAGCCATAGAGACACATTTTGTACTATCTATTTTCATGAGAATATAATTGAAGACCTTTGACTCACAAAAAAAACAAATTAAAAATAGAAATAACAAAATAAATTAATGTGGTCCATAATTGAAATCCTTCAATTTGCACCTTAATTTTACATTGCCTTATATAGAGATATAAAGTAACCCAAAAGCCAAAATTAAATTACCTTTTAGTATGAGGAAGAAATGTAATTTCTTAACTACTTAATATACAGATCAATAAAAATAAATAAAAATAAAAATGTAATTTTTTCACTACTTAATATGGAGATGAAATGAACAAGTATTATAGATATTACATTATGTGTAATTCATTATACATTCAGTGGACATGTGATATTTAAAACAAAAATATATTAATAACAAAAGATATTTTTCAATGTCCATAGTAAATAACATATATAGAGAAAAATAAAGTGATTTAAATTTAAAAAAAAAATCTTATATTTTCACCTTTTATAACTAGGGAGATTTGTAATTTATTTCATTTTTAATATGGAGTTGATATATAGGATTTTTAAAATTTCAATAAAAAACAAAAATTTAACTTGAGTTATAAATAAAATATTGAGTAAAAGATTTTAACATAGAGACATATAGAGAAGATTGAGAGAATTCACATTACATTAATACTTGCTCCAGTTGCTTTCTAATTAAATGTATGAGGGAGATTTGTAATTTTTCAATGTTTAATATGGATTTTGAGAGGTAATATTTTAGAAAATATTAATAATAAAAATGATTAAATGTATGCATAAGGAAAAATATGATGGGGCATGTTTTAACATTTTAATGTGGAAGAAGTGAATTATAAATAAAATGTTTCAATCTCAACTACATATATGTTATACCAGATTAGATCCATCTTAATTCTGGATCTACTAAGGCTAGAGGGATCAAATCCCTTTTTATTCTAAAAGAGGTTTGCCTTTCAAGAGATTTGATACCTAGATGCTTGGTACATTGGAGTTAAGATGAATCTAAGCTAATTTAATAAATATTAATATATTTAATTATATATATGTAAGAATAAATAATTTAAAAAAATAGATTTATTAAAATATTTTTAAATAATTAAAAAAGATTGGACATGTTTTCTAAAATTAATTAATTGGGATTATTTTGGGTGGTTGGGTGAATTGATTGTTATTTTTCCTATTCCAATTCAAATATTTTCTCCAAATATACTATTGAAATATAATACTTTGATAAATATTATTGTAGTAACTTTTGTGCCCATAAATATTGTTATAATAGCTTTATACTTATAAATAAATAAATGTATAAACCAGTTTAATAAAAACAAATTTTATAAAATGTTTAATTGATTCTGACGGATTAAACCCGTAAGTTTTTGGTCAAACCCGTATTAGTTAAGGTTTGACCAAATGGTTTTTTGCAAATTTTCTATAGTCTAACATTAGAGATTAATTTTTTTTATTTTTAAATAATATTTTGAGCTATTTATCTTGAAAATGATTGGATAAACTCTTATCAGGGTAATAACACATTTAGAATGCCTTTGATTGTGACATTAAATTTAAATGGACTAAACTTTAAATTAGATTTTCCAATGTAAACATTAGAAAAAAATTAATTTATTTTTAAATAATGAATCGGTATTGGTGAGGAGAATTTTAGATAATGAAAAAATGACCTATTATAGAGTTTTAGGAATTTTAGATTTTTCTTTTTTCTTTTTTTCTCAATTTTGATTGGGTAATTTGTCTGGACTCTTATTTTCTCATCATTATATTTATGTGTTTTACAGCACAATGACTCGTACTTGCAAATTTCATATTCAAACAATGATTGTCCTGCTCCTTAATCACGCCAGCGACAAATCAGAGGTCTAATCCATTTTAATTGATAATCAAAAAAAATATTACGAGCATATCGCACTATATTCTGCCGCATTCTGCAATGTTCGGTCTCATCCTTTTTCAATCAATTCCATTTCCATTTCCCTCTCAAACCCTAAGCATAGGGTTTCCTTCATCTCGTCGGATCTCGGGTTCAATCCCTTTTGCCCATGAATTTTTGCCTTTTTCGATCCCATAGTTGAAGCTTGACGCAAGACGAACGGATCGGGGCAATTAACAGACTTATTCATTCGGTCTTTCATTCCCTTCAAACATCGGTGGTTCGAACGTCGGGGCGTCTGGTTATAGCAATAAAAAGATTACGCAAAGGCAACGGCTCGCATGGCGATACTGTATGCCATGGTATCTCGTGGTTCGACAGTTTTAGCAGAATTTGACGCGGCTCACAGCAATGCGAAAACCATCGCGCGTCAAACACTGGATAAAGTGTGTCCTCTACTTTATCCAGATTTGTTAATTTTAGGACAATTTACGGTAGATTTCTATCTTATGTTAAATTTTATATGTGATGTTAGGTGTAGTCCCTTTGTCGCGATGTTTGTTGATGATTGTGGTTATTTTATGTAATTTTAAGGTACACTCTATCGTCGTTTAAATTTTGTTTATACTTCTTTTATATATTGCTTTATTATTCCCACAGCAGGGTAATAACGCTTTCAAAATGAAATGTTTGACAACGATGTAAGTTAAATCAAAGCGAAGAGAGGGCGGCGACTGGCGACTGAGAGAGGAGTAGGGTTTCTGCAAAAACCTGCAACGGCAGATTTGAGCAGAACGCTGCACCATTGTCTTACAAGCATTAGTCGGACAGGCTGTACCCGTCAAGCAATAGAGAAAGCAGCATGAATAACCCCAGGGGGGACGATGTGCCTCCCCCAAGAGATGAAGATCCTTCACGGCGGCGAGAGAATGAACCCAAGAACGTTGAAATACCTGCAGACAAGGAAGAAGCAGTACCCGAAGATACACAAACAAGGAACAGAGAATGACCCCAGATCGCTTCAAGCACATGTCGACCGGTCGCTGCTGAACGCCCAAAGATAGAGATACCGAGTCAATGAATCAATGAAAGGATCCAGTACATGAGAGATCACGCACTGATCGGCAAATTCATCGGGATGTGGCCAACAGAAAAAGCACTGCATGGCTGGATCGCGGCTAAATGGAAGCCGAAAGGACACATCACGCTGCAGCTAGGACCTAAAGGGTTCTTCACGGCCATATTCAACTGCATAGAGGACAAAAACAGGGTAATAGATGGAGGGCCTTACTTCTTTAATGCAGCGGGTCTTTTCCTGAGAGGATGGGTGGAGCGGTTCAATCCAGACAAAGAGGATCTCAGCTGGGCGCCAGTCTGGATCCGTCTGTATTCTCTGCCAACAGAGTACTGGGACGAGGAGACCTTATAGGTCATAGGAAATGGGCTTGGAGAATATGTCAAAACTGCTGAGGAGACAAAACTTCAAAGGTACACATCCTACGCCCGGATCTGCGTATACATGCACCTCGATAAGCCTCTCCCGGACACGGTAAGTATCTTTCATGATGATATAGAATGGGTCCAGCTAGTTGATTATGAACATGTGCCATTCCGGTGCAGAAGATGCCATACTCTGGGTCATCTGTTCCGAGACTGTCCTTTAACTCAAAAACCCCTGAATAATTCTGAATCGAATGAGACGGATCAGAAAGGCTTCACAAAAGTAGTTAATAGAAGGAGAAACAACAAAAGATCCACTTCAAACCCTAAGAAACCACAAGCTAATACCTCACGGCCTTCCACGAGCAATACTTTTGAAGTGTTAGCCCAGCAAGATGCCCACAACTCTGAGAACCTTACCTCAGTTAAGGAGGTCCAGGCAACGAACATGCAATCTCCAGAGTCTGATCCCAAGAAAAGCCTGAAAGAAACATTAACCACAGATCCGTCCTCATCAGATAAAAGCACAAAGCTCAATTGGTCCTATCAAGTTATGGAGGAAGATAATGGGTATACCGAACATGCAAAGGATACAGAAACAACAGAAGGAATAAGCGAAATACAGCATATGGAAGAAGAACAGGACAACATAGATATTGGGGATTTGGACATCCAGGGCCTGGAACAAGCATGTGATGCACAAATGTATGACAAAATTCCTGAGAAGCAGTTGGAGAATCTGGAAGCAATCCTATCCATAGCTCAAAGACAGAAATCACTGGGCATCCAAACAGGAAGTCCCTGGGATGGGAAAAATATCAGTAAAGAGTTCAAAAAACGAGGAAGGAAAACGGACCTTCAGCGCACCATACGCATTGGGGAAATGCTTGTGGGGTCAGGGAGGTATTCCAAGCTCACGAAGTACTACGACTCTCTCCCTAACCTTCAATCATGAAGCTCATCTCTTGGAACATCAGGGGGCTCAATAGCCCGGGAAAAAGTAGATTAATCAAAAATATGATAAAGCAAGAAAAACCACAAATACTCTTCCTGCAGGAAACCAAATGCAATTCCATCTCTTTAGATAGAATAGCAGCAAAAGTTTGGCCTGGTAGTCAAGTTGTAGCAGTAGATGCATCCGGCGCCTCCAGAGGCTTAGCAATTTTATGGGATTTTCGCACCATTGAGCTCAATAATATTCATGCCAACAAGAATTTCCTCCAAGCGACATTCCATATCACAGGAACCAATATTCATGGGCTATTAACTAATGTCTATTTTCCCCAGGAGTCAGGGAATAAAATCGAACTCCTGAACACACTCTCTGTGATCAATGCAGACAGGGCTCATCCATTATGGATAAATGGGGGGATTTCAATATGATCACCAAGATGGAAGAAAAGCGAGGAGGAAGGAATAATTTGGATACGGAGAGCAACAACTTCAAAGATTACATCCAAGGAAATTGGCTTATAGACCTGTCGTTCAATAATGAACTGGAACCCAACAAATTGCGTCTCGCCTGGACAGATTCCTTATCTCAGACAACGCAATCCATCTGGGAGGCGACCTCTCAGCTTCAATACTACCATTCTCCGGTTCAGACCATTGGCCAATCTCCCTTCATTGGTCTCGACCTGGCAATACAAGTCGTAAGCCTTTCCGATTCGAGTCATTTTGGATGACTCATCCGGATTTTAAAAATTTGGTCACCACGGAATGGACCTACTATAATCCGCCAAGGGGTACAAAAATGCTGCAATTCCAACAGAAGCTTAAACACCTCAAAAGTAGAATAAAGCAATGGAATCACTCTACGTTCGGCAACATATTCCAGGCTCAGGCAGCACTAGATCAAGACATGAAGCAGTTACAACAACGAATTATCACAGAGGGCAGAACAGAGGAATATGTGAAACAGGAAAGGGCTCTTGAAGCACAAATCTCAGAAAGAGCCAAACAGGAGGAATTGCTCTGGAGGCAAAAATCTCGTATCAGGTGGCTAAAAGAGGGGGAAAAAACACAAAGTTCTTTCATCGAACGACTATCCAGCGCAGAATGAGCAATAACATTACCCACATTCAAACTGAGCAGGGGACAAGAGTAGAAAACCATGAAGACATTGAATTAGAACTACTCAACTACTTTAAGCAAGCCCATCAAGAACCACAGGGTAACAGATCGCAAGCAATAGATAAAATTACAAGGAGTATACCAAAAGTCATTACGGAGGAGCAAAATCAACTTCTACTCAAGCCGATCGACCTACAGGAGGTGGAAAATGCAGTGCTTCAGCTGAAAGAAGGAAAGGCGCCAGGTCCTGATGGGTTCACTTCCAACTTCTTTCATAATTTTTGGGACCTAATTAAAATGGATGTCTGGCAGGTTGTCGAGGAATCAAGATCTATGCGATGGATGCTGCCAGCTATGAATGCCACATTCATAGCGCTGATACCAAAAGAGGCTCAGTCTAATACCCCAGACAAATTTCGGCCCATTGCCTTGTGCAATGTCATCTACAAGATCGTCTCAAAAATTGTAGCAACAAGACTCAAGCCGCTATTACCATTTCTCATATCACCAGAGCAGTCGGGATATGTCGAAGGCCGGCAGATCACGGATGGTATAATCCTTACTCATGAAATCATTCATTCTCTGAAAAGCTCCAGGAAACCAGGTATGCTCCTCAAAATCGACCTCTCAAAAGCATTTGACAGCTTAAGCTGGGAATACATTCAGAAAATCCTTGTCGCTTTTGGCTTCTCCCTAACCTGGACTCACTGGGTAATGAATCTCATTTCTTCCTCTTTTTTCTCAATCTTGATCAATGGAATTCCATCCTCCCCTTTTCAACCTTCTCGGGGAATCAGATAGGGAGACCCGCTTTCCCCTTTCCTCTTTGTGATAATGGCGGAAGGTCTAGGACGTTGTATTAAAGATGCTTTATCTTCCCGGAAACTCAAAGGTCTGACTTTTCCAAACTCTCCCACCTTCACCCACCAGCAATTTGTGGACGACAATATGCTTTTCGGTCATCCTTCAGTTCAGGAAGCTCGTCAATTCAATTCATTATTGTCTAATTTTTCTGAAGCTTCGGGAGCAAAAATAAATAAAATCAAGTCCCAGATTTTCTTTTTTCACACGCCTGCTGTCACCCAAGCATCTATAGCTCGAATCCTTGGATTCTTAGTTGCCACTCTTCCCTCCAAGTACCTGGGAGCCCCTTTAACTGATGCCGCGTTGAAACATTCCTCATGGAAACTGCTCTTAGAAAATTTAGAGGCACGCCTATCTTCCTGGACTCATAGATCCCTCAACTTAGCTAGTCGTCTCATCCTGATAAAGTCTGTCCTCCAATCCATGCCTCTGTACCTGTTCTCTATCCTGGCGGCACCCAAATGGGTTCTCAAGGAAATCAAATGTCTACAGAGATCCTTCCTGTGGGGTAATACAACTCAAAAACGCAAATGGGCCTTGGTCAAATGGGATTCTGTCTGTCTTCCAAAAGCTGCAGGAGGAACGGGTCTGTGCGATCCCTACCAAAGCAACATGGTGATGGGAGCTCGCATTTGGTGGAAGTGGCTCACTGTACCGTCCACTCCTTGGGCCAGGCTTTGGAATGCCAAATATGCCAACAGTCGACCAACAGAAGAATTAATCTGAATTTCAGAAGTTAAGACAGGTTCACTAATATGGAATGCAGCCAAGCAACATAGACTCTTAATACAGCAACATAGCTTCTGGGAAGTGAAAAATGGAAACTCAGCACGTTTTTGGGAGGACTCATGGCAGCAACAACCCAAATTAAAGGACTTACTACTACCCCATCAAATCCCAGAACAGATCCTGCAAATGTCAAGCACAGTCAAGCAATTCTGGAACCCATCCACCATGCAAGGAAACAGGCAATGGAACAGTGCGGAAAGCATATTAAGCCAAGGAACGGAATTAGCAAAGAAGACCCTAGAAACAGAACTATCAAAAAGAAGAATACAATATTCAGAGGAGATGGATGTGCTTAGGTGGGGATATGAAGAGAAAGGAACCTACTCTACAAAGGAGGCTTATCACATCATCATGCAGGAGCACATTGTTAAGGACCCTCTTTGGCAGAGAATTTGGGACCCCAAAATCTGGCCGAAAATCTCCACCTTTCTATGGCTTCTATGTCACAATAGAATCCTAACATGGGACAACCTCAGAAAGAGAAACTTCCATGGTCCCTCCTACTGCTCCAACTGTAAGAAAGAGGAGGAGACCGCTCAGCACATTATGAACTCCTGCTCGCTAGCGCACAAACTCTGGGAAAAGATCAGCTTCAGGTGTCAAAAGGATGGGAGGACTTCAGAAGATATTATCGACAATATTCGAAACTGGGATCAGAGTCCGTTCAAAAGCAAGCTTCTAAACTCCCTTTGGAAGCTAATACCGGGATTTCTTATGTGGACATTATGGAAGGAGAGGAATCGACGCATCTTCAAAAATCAATCTATGACTGAGGAATCCCTGTGGATCACAATATGTCAAAACATAAGGGAGACCTTACTTCTACAAACTTGGTATGAGGAGGACTTCCCCTCAACCCCACAGGAGCAAACCATATGGACAAACTGGAATATACAGTGGGATCAAGCACTGATAATCAAGGAAAAAACTTCAGTCAAAAAAAGCATACCGAATAAATGGACACCTCCTCCCCGTCATATGTTCCAACTAAATTTTGACGGCGCCTCTAAAGGGAATCCAGGTAAGGCTGGATTTGGGGGAATAATCAGAAATCATGCAGGTATACCATGCCAAATCTACCTAGGCTCAATTGGGTGGGATACCAACAACTCTGCAGAATTAGAAGGATTATGGCAGGGCCTTCTCCTAGCTCATAATCATGGATTCTTTCCACTTGTTATCGAAGGAGACTCGCAGATACTTATCAGCATGGTCACCAAAATCCTACAAGGATCCTCCTCTAGCAAGGTAAGCAACAGCTGGAGGCTAGCAAGTCGATTACATCTAATTGAAACTTGGCTCTCTACCCACAGGGCAGTCAATCTCAAACATATTCGACGAGAAGGGAACAAAGTAGCAGACTTACTGGCGAACATAGGAGTTGAAAGCGGAAAGGCTCTACATACAGATTCTCTCTCTTTGCCAGCTAGTGAACAACAGATCGGGGAGTATAAGGAACTGGTCAAAAATGAAATGATCCAGGAGAAAGAAACGCACCCGGATGCGGGTGTTTTCCAAGAGAATTAATGGGTGCATTAAGTTTCGTCAGCGCAAGGACCAGCCAGGTGATGGAAGGGGTCTGGATCAAGGCTCACAACAGACGATATCTGTCCCGCATGCAGATGACAATAAAGAACTCCTCAGAACGAGAAATGGATATCAGAATGGCACCTCCTGCTCCCATTATTCGTCGCCCGATCAGTAGCTCTTGTCCTCCTTAGCTGCATCGACTTGGGAAATGGCCTCCATTTCTCCCACTCCATGCTATGCCCTCTAAATTCTGGTCAAGAACCCTATTTCTGCAATCAATCCCCTTCCCCTGCTAATTCTCCGGCTGATCTGCTTCCGGTTCTCACCAGGATGGTTAGGGAGCGTATGAGGAGTCGTTATGGAGGCTCCCGGGGAGGCAGAGCGAGACCTCGAACTGTGTGAAGCTTGACTCCCCCTTCCTCTCCACAGAATCAGGAAGATGAGCCTCAACCCAGACCTCAGCACAAACACTATTCTTATGCAAGCAGAAGGCGCGGGCGTGGAATGGTGTCAAGGGATTCGCACAGAGATGCTGGGCTCCATTCTGTAATTTCATAGCAGCGTCCCGGCTCCGCCTCTCACGCCACCCATTTCAGGTTCCATAGTCGGCTGAACAAACCCACTATCACTGCCAAGGTAACCGTCGTCTTCACTGAAGAGGAAAGGTCGGATAACGATCAAGGGACAAGTTCTGAGGAGCATTCTCCGGACATGAGTGACCAGGATCTAAGTGATGTGCAGGGGGAAAATTCAAGGGAAGCTAGTCAGGAAACCAAGCTTCAAAAACTGTTTGATGACGATGAGCATGTAGACGACTTTCAACGGGCGGGTGGCAGCTCTGCAGGTGTGGCTTTAACGGTGGAATGCGCTAGCAGCACAAGAGACACTCAGAAGGTAGAGGGGCCTACAGGGGATGCTGAGAAGAAAGCAGTGGCAAACACGGAAGATGACTGGGAGCTGTATGCGTGTCCCGTGGTCGAGGAACCTCCTGAGGAGGAGCCAAACAACTGAAGCCTTCTGGCTTCTCCAGCCACACATGAACCAAATCGGCTTCAGGCAGATCACGGGTTGGTCCAATCGCTTGATATTTTTGCGTCTGATTAGCAGTATAGTAGTTATGTTAATTTGCTGTTATGTCCAGTATAGCTGAGAAGCACCATCTTGCTGGGTCACATGGTTGAATTTTGGTGTCTGTTATGTCAGTACAATGTAATATGGTAACTGTTTTTGCAAACTCAAGCTGGTTTCCCCAATCTGGGGCAGTTTCAACTGTTTTGATGAACACCAGAAACAGAGTTTGAGGCAGAGCCTCGATGTATTATATTTTTACTTTTTTAATAGGATTAGTCATAAAAAAAAAATAACGCTTTCAAAATGCATTGATTGTGACATTAAATCTAAATTGACTAAAAATTAAAATAGGTTTTCCAATGTAAACATGAAAAAAATAATAATAATTAATTTTTTTTAATTTAAAATATAAATTTTCTCAATTTTGATTGGGTAATTTGCCTCGACTCTTATTTTGTCGTCATTATATTTATATACTTTGCATAATCATACTTGCAGATTTCATATTCAAGCAGTGAATGTTGTTGTGGATGTAAAAGACATGTAGGTGAAAGGCGTTGAAGAGAGCAGTGACTGACAAATGTATTTGTTTGATGTCATACATACGTGTTGCCACTAGAGAGACACTGTGTAGCTCGAGAATCCAAAGGAACATGAATTCACTATATATTTTTTTGTAATTACCAATAAATTAGGCTTCGTGGACCATAGATAAATTTACATAACAATTCTATTTAATAAAATATTATTAAAAAATAAATAAAATAATTTTATGAAAATATCAAAAGTAGTTTTCATTTAACAAGACTTGACTCTTAAAGATAATTTTTTGAAAATATCTAGAAAGTAAGTTTCAAGCATTACATTTTATATTAATATTTTCAAACTATATCTGTATGATATTATTTTGGAAGCTTTATGTATTTGGAACCAAAAGTAATCATGTGCAAAAGAATTTTAGTATTTTACTGCATTTTGAATGAATACGTCTAATCTCTATGTGACATTTTCAAATTTCAATAATATTCTAAGTATATCTTTTTATATATAATTTTGTCTATTATTTCAATGTAGTTTGATTGTTGTTTTATGTTTGTATTTTTGTTTAATAAAAATAAATATTTTTAATTATTAAATTATATTTTTAATATATAAACAAATTTAATATAGTTAATAATAATTAAATTATATTTTTAAATTCTAAGATAATAATAAATACAAATAATTATATTTTTTTTTCCTCTGGAAAAATCCATAAATATTTCATTAATAAGCAAAAATTACATGAGAATGTGTCTGTTTTTTACAAAGTATTTAACAGTTAGTGCTGTTAGTTGCATTACCATGCAGGGTATGCTGATTGTTTTATTATAGCATATTCATCATTTATCAATCCCAAAAATATAACCAAAAATTTCAGTATAAGTCTGTATAAGTGCTGCTGTCATATGTAAGCGGTTCCTATTATGCTGTTTGCTGACCCAAGGTTGGATATCCCGGGTCTATATACGGACGGTGGAAAAAAAAAATTCCTGCTGGTCTTTGACCTCTGTTATCTCCCAAATGCCTTTGTCCATCAGCGCTGCCTCCTTGGATAATTTGTCGGCACCTTTGTTATGTTCCCTGTAAATGTGAGAGATAGTAATATTGTTAAAAGCTGATTTGAGAGCAAGTGCTTCATGTAATATAATGCTGAGAGAGTGCATGTGACAAGCAGCTGTGTCATTAATCCAATTTATGATGATCTGTGAATCCCCAAAAATATTGATGCTAGTGCAGTGGTGCCTCAGTGCAAAGTGAAGTAAGTGGCGGAGAGTGATGAGTTCTGCAAAGTTATTGGTGCCAGCACCCAGACCAGCCTTGATTCTGAATTGATGATTCTCTGATACATGTAGGATAATGCCTCCTCCACAGCTTTGCATGTTTGCAGCCCCATCGAAATATGCCCAAGGTGTACTTGGGTCGATGGGAGGGGGTGGGGCAAGTTGACGAGATGAAGGAGGGGGCAGGTCGGGAAGTTCCCTCAGGGAAGATATAATACTGGCCTCAAGCAATGGCCAGTGTATTGGCTTGTTATCAAATATCACGTTGTTTCTTGTTTTCCATATGGCCCAGTTAACAATGATGGGGAGGTTGATAATTTTAGAACCTTTGTTTTTCTTTTCCCATTCAGACCATGCGTTAATGAGATCAGTACCGACCCAATCGCCCGAGTAGTTTATGAATGGCTTGAGGTTTTTCCAAAGGATCAGTGTTGAACGACATTTCAGGAATATGTGGTTTGTAGATTCCGAGTCCTCTTTGCATAGAACACACCATGTGGGGCCATGCTGAGCTCTTTTCATAAGCTGATCTCCGGTGGGAATTTTATTCCGCAGTATGCACCAATTGAAGAGCTTTGATCGGGGAGATGCGGATTGTTTCCATATACTCTGCCACCAACTAGCATTGACCTCAGGTTTTTTGTGGGCGATAAGCTGTATGTAACCATCTTTGGGGGTGTATAAACCGTGTTCTGTCTGGTTCCATACTAGCTCATCCGGGCCCTCTGTAATTCGAATGTGTGATTCGATCAAGGCTTCTCTGTATTCTTCCCAGGCTGCATGCCATCTTCTAGGGAGGTTTAGTTGGTGCGCGGATTTCCAAGCTTGGTGGAAGATGTCCGAATGATCATGGTCCGCAATCTGTGAGATAACCTTGATGTTTTGTGCTGAGAGGTATACAATCAGATCTTGTGGAAGTGTATGCCTTCCACCGCTTCCCGACCAAGGGTCAAGTCCTATCCTTGCGCTGTTCCCTTCTCTAATACGCCAGACCAGGTTATCTCTTATGAGAGGCAGTGAATGTAAGAGGGCCTTCCATATCGAGGATATGCCAGTTTTATTCCACTCTGGGAGCCTAACCCAATCGCTGATGCTGAGGGGCCAGATGTATTTATGGAATGTAATGCTGGTCCATAAACTTTGGGTCGTCAGTAGGGCCCAACCCATTTTCCCTGCAAGAGCTTTTGCGAAGATAGGGAGCTCCTTTAACCCCCAACCTCCCCATTTCTTTGGTAGGGCAATCTTGTTCCAGCCAATCCAGGCAAAGATGCGCTTGTCTTGGTTGCCAGCCCATAAATATCTATTGCATAGCTGCTGTAGTTTTGCCAGAATGTTCCGAGGTATCCAAGCCAGTGCCATCCAGAATACCGGAGTAGCTTCAAGTACGGATTTTATCAGGGTTAGTCTCCCAGCCCTGGAGAGATATCTGTGGCTCCAGCATGATAGCCTTTTTTCTATCTTCGATACTAGCCATACCCAATCAGCAATCTTTTGACATGTCGGTTTTAGCCAATATCCCAGATATTTAAGGCCTCTGTCCAATGGCTGGGTGGTATAAGGAAAAGCCTGTCTGGCCACTAGAGATTCGTTGGCTGAGGTACCAACCATGGTGATAGTGGACTTTGATCTATTCACTTCCATACCCGTGGCTTTTGAGAAGAGATCAAGGATGCGAGTGAAGGAAGATGAGTCCTGTACGCTGCCATCCAATAGAATTAAGACATCATCTACAAATAGGAGGTGTGTGAGGAAACATTCATCCGTGATTTTGAGGCCTCTGATAGTCCCCTCCCTTTTTGCAGAGATGATAAGCCTGCTTAGAGCTTCTATGACCAATAGAAAGAGTAGTGGCGAGAGGGGACAGCCCTGTCGCAGCCCCCTTTCGGAGTGAAAGAAGTGTGAGGCGGATCCATTGATCAAGATACTGAAAGTGGGAGAGGTGATGCATGCCATGATCCAATTGATTAAGGTAGGGGGGAAGCCAATATGGATAAGGATCATCTTAATATATAGCCAGCTTACTCGGTCAAAAGCCTTGGATAGGTCTATCTTCAGCAGAATACACTTGAGGTGTTTAGTCCAAATGGAATGTATCGCCTCTTGTGCCGAGCCAATGGCTTCATGGATCTACCTGTTTTCCAGAAATGCAAATTGTTGAGGGGAGATATGTCTGGACAGTATGGGCTTGATCCTATTGGCAATGATCTTGGAGATGATCTTATAGAGAACATTGCAGAGGGATATGGGGCGGAAGTCATCAAAGGAGGATGGGTTGTCTGTTTTAGGAATGAGGGCTATGAAAGTAGAATTAATAGCATTGTAGAGACTACCCGAGGTCCTGCTTTCCTCAGCAACCTTTAGAATATCTCCTCCCAGAAGATCAAAGAAAGCGCTGTAGAACTCTATAGTCCAGCCATCCGGTCCAGGGCTCTTTTCCTTTTGGAACCATTTGATAGTACTTTCCAGTTCAGCCATAGTGACGGGGGCTTCAAGATCTTCGGAGTCCTCCTCCTCAACAAATCTGGGGAAGTGTGTGGCCACATTGATGATTTCTGCCAGATTTGTGCCTGCAGGGCTCTTGTATAAACCTCTGAAATGTGTAGTACCCAGATATGAGAGCTTATTAAAGGAATCCGCCAGTCCCCCATCGGGGAGGGGAAGGTTCCAAATGGTATTTGCCACTTTCCTTCCTTTGGCAAAGTTATGGAAGAATCTGGTGTTCTCATCTCCGGCTTTAAGCCAAGTTGCTCTACTGCGGAGTCTGATAGTTTCCTCCCTACCCTTTAGTATAATGTTCTTCTGGTTTTCCAGCTCCACAAGGCGGGCCTTGTCTTCCTGTGATATGAACCCCAGATTTCTCTCGTCCAGAAGAGCATTCAAGTCTTCTTCCACCTTGTTAAGCTGCACATCTTCTCTTTTCTTCTTCTCTTTTGCCCAATTGATCACTATATGCTTGAGCCCAATAAGGTTTTTAACGAATCCCCTTGCCATCGAGGATTCTCGATCAATGGGGTGTGCTCTCCAGTATTCGGTAATCAGATTTGAGAAGCTCGGGTCCTGTAGCCACAAGTGATTGAACTTATAAGGTGCTTTTGGTTTCTGATGCGGTCCCAGAATTTCCAGGACAATAGGGGAGTGGTCTGAGATACCCCCATTGCTTACCCATTGTTTGTATGTGTGCAGTCGATGAACCAGAGGGCCCTTCAGCAGGAATCTATCCAGCCTGCGGGCCAGAGCAGCCGATCCTACCCTTCTATTTCTCCACGTAGGATGAGGCTTCTGCAGAGGGATATCAATGAAGTCATGCTGATCCAATAACCGCCTCATGAAATCTGTGATGGGATCAACCTGGGCCGCTGAACCCCATGACTCACTGAATCCCAGGGAGAAGTTCAGGTCTCCTCCTAAGATGATGTGGTCAAGTGACAATAGGTTACAGCTGAGAAGATGTCTCCAAAAATTTTCCCTCTGTTGGCAAGGCCCATATATGTTGACAATGCGAAGGGAGAGGCCGAGTTCAATAGAGAATATATCTGCTCCCAGGTATCCATGACCCCCCCATGAGGAGTCCAGTCTGATAGAGTTGGGATTGTATCCTAGCGCCAGGCCTCCCGATCTGCCCATGGCATCAGAAGCTAGGAAGTTCCATCGAGCTCCTACTGAGGATAGGGCTCGAGTAGCAGACTCCGCAGATCCAAGGGTTTCTTGTAGGAGAATGATATCGGGGAGTTCGACCTCAAAAAGTCGTTTGAGGGCTAGCTTTTTTGGGGAGCTAGCCAGGCCCCTACAGTTGAAGGAGAGGCACTTCATGGGGGGCCAATCTTAGGGGGCTTTGATGCTCTAAGGACCCCATCGATAGTGGCTTGGCGCCCAGCTGCCACTTCCGCGCCTGCGTGCCTAATGGCTTTGTTGAGATATGATTTGCGACCCCGGGTAGTAAGGAAACCAGGGCCAAGAGGGACAATACCCAACCCGGAGAGGGATTCAGAGACCTCCAGATGTGAGGAACGTGGGCGAAGGGAGTATGGATGGGATGGGGTCGATCGGGATGATGATGGCGAGGGGGGCGGAGATGTAAAGGGCAATGAGGGCGGGGCTGTGGAGGTCGACGGAGGAGGAGGGGGGATAACACACTGAACCATAGAGCATGCAATAGAATTTTCTTGTGCATAAGAGATACCAGATGAGTTAGAGAGAGGGATAGGAGAGATACCCGACACTTGCGCGGCCGCTGCTGCTGCCCGAGCCCTGGTCAGCGGAGGCGAAGGCGGGGCAGTCTTTCGCATGTCCAATTTTTCTGGTACACCTTGAGGTCCCGCACTGCTTTGGGGCGGACGAGGAATAATTGGGGGGACTCCGCTGGAGACTACAGGTGTAGGTTTTGGAGATCCTTCCTGATTATTGTTCAAAGGGCAGTCCTTGAACAAGTGACCGACTTGGTGACATCGGTTGCATCTGAAGGGGACGCCTTCGTAATCCAATATCTGCGATCTGCTAAATTTCCCCCATCTCAGAGTCATTTTTTCTTCTAATCCCTCCCTGGTGTCCAGGTGAACCAGGATTCTAGCTAGGATTCTTTTGTTGGTCTCCTTGTAGGATCGGTCGTGATCCAAATACGTTCCCAGCGCATTCCCAATCTTGACGAATGCTTCCTCAGTCCAGTATTGTAATGGCAGCCCCGACAATCGCACCCAGAGAGGGCCAGCTCCGATCTGTTCGCGCTCCGGATCAAATAGAGGGCTCCACCTCTTCAATAGCACCGGTGCCATTTCTATGTGCCAGTACAGTATTCGTGTGTTCCTCTTTTGCGAAGTGGAGTGAGAACCATCCCCTTGGTAGCTCTTGTACGTCCGGCAATTCAGTGAATAACGCGCCCCAAATTTCTTTCACCCATAGTTTCAATCTTTCCGCCGAGAAGGTACGCCCCCGCACATGTCCAACCAGAACCGTTCGAGCCAGCGCCATAGTCTCCTCGAAATTTGTGGGGTCACCGAAGGATACTGTAATGTCTTTTACCGTCGCTCTGATGCACTTCGATCTCTTCTTCAAGCGAGGAGCGGTCGGATGATCTACGAGAGGGTTGGAGACCCCGACCCCAGGGGAGGGTTTTGTGGGCTGTGCATTCAGAGCCGGAGTGCTGAAACTACCCGAGGGCCTGATCCCTTCTTATTGCGGGGGTTTTTCAGCTGCTGCCCTAGTCTCAACAGGTGCGGTGGGATTTTCAGCTGCTGCCCTAATCTCGACAGGAGCGGAGGGTTGTTCGATTCTTGGCGGTGATAGCAGATCGAAGGCTAATGCGTCGGATGATAATGAAGATAGGAGGAGGGCAGTCCCTGGCGAAAGAGGCGGGGCTTCCAGAGCGGGTGAAGTGGGAGGAGTCGGCAGAGAAACCACAGGTAGGGTGTCCTGGGCGGCGGTAAAATCAACAGCTGGTGAGGGTGCTTCGTTAGGGTTTCTAAAAATGCCAATCCCTTCTAGTGGATCCTCGGAGTAATCCACCAGCTCCGTAACTTCGAGGTCCTCCATACCGGTCAACCGTTTATAACCGCAGTCGATATCTGGTGACGGAACCAAAACCCCGATCCCTGTTCAGTGCTGTCCGTTCCGGTGAGGCCTCCCGTTTTCCTGCGGCTCCTGCGGCTAGGTTAACCTAGGCCCATGCGATCGCGACGCGTGAAACCCATCAGAGCTCCCTTCCTCAAGGTCAGTATCTTCTCATTCCTCATCTATATATCTCACAAATAATTATATTTTAACATAATAGTAAGTACAAAATCAAGTAATTTAATTAGAGAATTAATAATAATCTAATTTCAATGACATAGTAAGTTTTAGAGACTAAACTATTAAAAATTTATAATTTTATCTTTTTTTTTTAATTAAAAAAATTGTTTTCGTTAACTACAATATTCTTATAATCATTTAATTTTGCAAAACAATTTAATAACGTATAGAAAATAATATATTTTTAAAAAACAACTATAGCTATTGAAAATGTCCATGGAAATAGATTTTTATATTATGTGAGGGACTAATAAGACTATTGTTGTTGTTGAGTAGGATTAGATTCTCCATTGTCACAATGAAGCATTACAATTAACAAAATATCTCAATTTACCAATTAGTAAAGGCCTAGTCTAACTTATAGATGAAAAGACCTTTTTTCACGATGGTTAATTTTAATCAAAATCAGTGCATTTTTTTTTAACTTGAGTTTAAATTGTTTAATCTCCATAATTGGAGTGCCCGAGTTTTCAGGGTGCTGAATGGATTTATGCATTCAAAAATGTATTTTAAAAAACAACAAATCTTGAGATTTATAAGTTAGACTAAGCCATTAGTAAAACCTAAATTGACTAAATTTTAAATTTTAACACTAACATGAATTTAGTGTTTTTACTTTAATTTAGCTAAGCTATTAGTAAAACCTATATGGACTAAATTTTAAATTTTAACACTCACATGAATTCAGTGTTTTTACTTTAATTTAGCTACTATATAACATTTGTTTTAATTAAATTTCAAGTAAATTTTAGCTTGTAACTTTTCAATAACCATCAAATTATAAAACAATTATGAGCATAGTATTAAAAAAATACATTGATATGCTTCTTTTTAACAAAAAATCATCAAATACAAATTTCCAATTATATTTGCAAATAAATAATAAAGTTGCACGTGGAAGAACATGCTAAGCATATATAAATTTACACTAATGATGAAGAACATGAAATAATATGCCGACTCCAATAAGTATTAAATAATATGAATAAAAAAATAAAAGAAAAGAAAAAAGTCTTCATTATTTTTACACACAATCAACGAGGGAAAAAACCATTTTGAATTGGAACTCAATTATCCAAATATATGTCATAAATACTTGGTTCATATCTCTCAAAATTCAATAATTAACCTAAGCAACACCTTGTTATGTAATCATTATCAATATATACCCACATTTACCATACTCTAAAATACATACTATAACATGATGCAATCTATACTATACTCTAATACTATACTCTAAAATACATACTATAACTTGATGGAATCTGTATTATAAAATGACAATTACAAATTACATATTATTATTTAAAAAATAAAAAATCATCACATTACAGTACAATCATCATTATCACTTTGAAGTACAATCATCATTATGGTAAAAGAAAATGGAAACAGAGAATTTAATAATCATGATATTTATTTTCCAATCATTTCAAATGAGCGGTGGATATGGCTTTTCAACCCCTGAATCAAGCCACATATGTTAATCTTGAAGTTTTGGCCATCACATCGGTCCCAACACTTTGAGTCATCGCTCTAGTGAGTAGAATCACACAATCCCTATGGATCTTGTCGGTGGATTTTCAGATTATGCATAATTCAATTGGGTGTATTTTCTACTTGTCGCCACTTGGGTGAATAAGCAAGTATCAGCAGGGTGTATTATTATTGTGCATAATTTAGCTATGTGTATTTTTTTGTTTTCCTCAAGTGAACTTGAGTAAGTATTATTATTATTTAATTATAATTCTTATTAATGTCATACTAATTATAATGATTGATTTTTATATATTTTTTTCACTTTGGGAAAAATCGTAATTTTAGTCATACGACAAAATCACATGTTGTAGATGCTAAAAAGCATATGCATGTGGTCTGTTCCTGTTTTCACATAAAACATAAAAAGAAAAAGAAAAATAAATATATATATATATATTCTTTTCTCCCTTTCTTTTTTTCCACCTTTCGCCATCCCCCAGTGTTGGGAGTGGCGGATACAATGGATAGTTGATTTATGGGAGAGTCCTTGTCAGATTCAGATCCTTCTGATGCATGTGTTCGCTTGTTGCCAGATATTTTCATTAGTTGGGTTTCTTGTTGCTGGGTTCTCTGTCCTCCTTTACTGTGTTGTTCTAGACCTGTTGAACATCCATTTTTGCTTTATATTCTATTGTTTCTGCTTTTTCTGCTTCTTCATCTAAGGGGGTTGTATATTGCCATCCTTTTGGCTTTTTCTGTTGCTTCTTGTTCCATTTGGGGGTTTGTTTTGCTTGTGGAAAGGCACTATGGAGGTGGCTAGTTTGTAGACATCCACAACATCGGAAAACTGTATTTTTGTAATCTAAAGGTTGAGTCCACTATATTATTGAAATTCAATGTGATGCTATTTGGTAGTCCCTGGCTGAGATCTACTTCAACGCAAATCCTGGCAAATGTAAATATTCCCCTTGAAAGTTTGTCCCTATCAATCTTAAGGAACTTTCCCAGGGATTTCCCTATGGCTATTAAAACATTATGGTGCTAGAAGTGTAATGGAAGGTTGTGCAACCTGACCCAAACTGGCATCTTTGTTACCACCATTGTGTTGGCATCAAATTCTAGAAACCAAGGGGTCATGAAGAGCCCTAAATTACCCCAAAACCATGGTCCGTTTTTGAGGATATGTTCCCTTTCCTGTTATGTTTTGAATCTGACTATAAAAATCCCCTTGGGGCATAAATATATTTCACAATTTGGTGACCATGACCCATATATCCATTGGTTCAAAACATCACATTTAGGCCAAAAACCATTAAATTTGCATATAACTGCATTGGAATAAAGATCTATGTAGAAATAATTTACCTCAGGCATTGCAATGGTGATAGCAGGATTCTCAGATTTTTGTTCTACAATGCAGGGCCCTGGTAGCTCGGGTAGTGGTGCTGGTTTGGTTTGTACTTTTTCCTTGCCTTTGACTACATCCTTAAAAGTGTCTGTGCTCTTTGAGCTAGCTCCAGAGCATCCACCCCTCAAATGCAAGTTGATCATGATGGTCGAGTCTGTGACAATTCCATAATCATGGAGTGTGTGGTTATCCTGTAAACTAAGACCTGAGTGGATCAGATTTTGCCTGCATGTTGGTATACCGAGGTGGTTCTGGATTTTATACTTTAAGTCTTGGATCCTCCTCCCCTTCCAGATCCTCCAACAAAGATTCCTGCCTTCCAGTGTTTTGATGAAAATTTGTATTAGATCCGCCTATGTAGAGTGTGGGTCTATCTGAGGAAGGGCTTGATATGTTTCCCATGTGCCCGGATCTGTCAGATCTAAGCATATCAGTGCTCTATCTGGGTCGTGCTTCGCCAAATCTAGGCTATTTGATGGTTCTGTGCATATCAATGCTTTGTCTGGTTCTTGTATCGGATGAAAGCACATAAGACTAATGAAAGAGAGCCCACTACCCTGCAGATCAGCCTTCATGGAAGCATCAGCCTGTGGCATAGGGTGCGATCAAGGTGATCACGTGTTCAGCAACCGCAACGATATTGGCAGTGGGAGCATTGACAACCAAGCACCCAAACTCAGTGGCTACCTGCAAATCCACATTGTCTATACCCACACCTGCTCTTTCGACAACCTTGAGCCTCCCTCGCCGGGATTTGAACACCTCACGAGTCACTTTGGTGCCACTCCTCATGCTAAGATCATAGCAGAGTGAGATCTTTGTGTAGAGCTCCTCCTGCGATAAATTGTAGGAGCAGTCCACATTGGCCTCTCTTCGAATCAGCTCTAGACCGCCTTCCCCAACTTCTCAGCCACCAAAACTGTCGGCTTCGCTTGACCATCAAAAGAAACGGCCTGCGGGGGCAGACTTTTGAACATGGGAAACATTTTTTGAAGGTATTGACAATCTGTTTTGCAAGGTTTACCCTAGGAACGCAAAGCTCCAAATCCTTAATTCAGATTTTTATTAAAATTTCTCTCATTGATTTCTATATATTGTTTTTAGACTAGATTATTATTATTATTTCTATTTATACTATTTTTAGATTACATTGTTGAAATTAGTTTTTTTTCACGTCTGGTCTTTTTTTTTTTTTAATTTTTTAATGTTATAAATATGTATAATTCTTTAGAGTGCCACTTTTATTCTATTATGAATTCAGTTACATTTATTATGAATGGAATTATCTCATTAAATATTAGATGCAACATTTTTGATGTGAAGGGATGTGTGCCACTTTTGTTTTTCATTTAAGAGTTAGCAATGTGATAATGTAACCAATCTCCACGCAATCTTACTAAATTGCCATTGAGTAGCCACTTAACATAAGTGCATAAATATATTTGGTAGTTAATTAACATTTTAGAAAATTTGAGAAGTCGCTAAGTAGTCTCTATATTATGGTTTAATATATAATTATAGGTAAGTTATATAATTCTCAAATTTGGAACTTTGATTTTACCTGAAAAATCTTATGTAATCAATCAACTACGTTATGATTATAAGTGTGACTTGATAGATGTGATCCACTTTTTAAAGTAGTGGTGCTACTATTAATATTGTTATTACATGAAAATTTGAAATTTTGGATTGAGATTTTTTAAATTATTTTATTTAATAATTAATTTTAAAATAAAATAAAAAATAAAATGAAATTATTAAAAAGTTAAATAAATTAATTAATTTAAAATTTGTAAATATTTTTATGGTTAATATGTAATTATATATATAAAAAATAATGAATTTTGCAATTTTAATATTAAATTTAAATTTAGTAAAAGTATTTTTGTAATTAAATATAATAAAATTATATTTATGTGTTTTTATGTAAAAATGTTCATAACAACTATTTTTTATATAATCTAATTTTTTAAGGGCAAAAAATGAATGTAGTCTTTTTATTTTTGTTAATCATGGAGTTTTCTTCAAACTCAACGATCATCTTCCATAGTTACTAATAGTAGCAATGCACAATCCAAATGAAAATTTCCAATCATATGTAAATTAACAATTTATAAATGGAATACTTTATCAACTAGTTTTAGGAAAGCAAATTCCAGGACATGAGCTCCATAAACATAAATAAAATCAAACAAATACACAATCAATGTCTTGAAGAAAAGGAATAATAAGGTGTTAAAGATTATAAAGTGACCAATGCATAATGACATGGATCATAGAATCATAGATAAATAAAAATTAATTTATGTTTTATTTTTTTATTAAACTTAGAAGGCAACACTCAACGACGGACCAACTCGTTACACTTAGGATCATTGTGGAGGAATGTCGCAATGATAAATCCAATCTCTTTTGTTGCTTTGTGTACTTCAGAAAGACTTTCGATACGGTTCCTAGAAACAACCTATGGAATAGATTAGAAGAGCTAAAGGTTCCTTTCGAGTTGAGAGCTATCGCTATAAGATTATATGAGAATGTAATTGCCAAGTTAACCCCTACCCTTTTTGGCATTTACATCAACAAGCTAGAAGGTTATTTAGAGGAAGCAGGTTGTGTTGCCATGATCTTAGCTGGGATACTCATCATCCTTCTTCTCTATGTTGACAATATTGTTCTTCTCGCAAGTTTCCCATCCAATCTTGATAAGCAACTTAGAATTCTTAAGGATTTCTGCTCTACCATGGGTATGATTGTTAACACTGACAAAACAAAAGTTATGATTATCAAATCCAAGAAGGACACTTACGCTAATTTTATGTATGACAATAGTAACTTGGAGGAAGTATCTTCTTACAAGTACCTAGGAATTGATATTCATCACAAGCTCAACTGGAACTATAGCATTGAGAAAAGGATTAATGGGGGGTGGAAAGCTTATTTTGGTCTTGAAAATAATTGTAAAATGACAAACCTCGTAATGTGGGATAGAAAGAAGTTCCTCTTTGAAACTTTAGTCACTCTTGTTATCTTATATGGATGTGAGGTTTGGGGTTGTAGCATCTCTAGAGAATCCTGGAGAAAGATTGAGCAAATCCAGAAGCATTTTGTAATGTATAACCTCAAAATTAAAAGCAATACACCCTATCCTATTCTCCTTATAGAATTGGGTATTTCCCTTATCGAGAGCCCAGCTATGACTAGGCTTTTGTTGTACAAACACAAACTCAATAACATAGGAGACCATAGACTTCCTAAGCTAGCTTTAAATTCCAACCAAAACCACCTAGGGCTCAAATGAGGTTGGTATAAAGACACCAGGGCCTGGTTAAACCATTGGGAGATCGACGAAAATGTTGCATTGCAAAACATTAATAACATTAAAAATATTGTTACTTCTAAGTTCAAAGAAAAAATGTGGTGTGAGAAAGATTTAGCAGCTAAAAGAGAATTAAGATATTATAACAAGGTCATCAACCCCGCCCTAGAAGATCAAAAGTATCTCTATGTTTTAACTAGCTCAAAGAAGAAAATTAATATAGCCAAGATTAGAAGGAACTCCATAGTGGAACAGGGTGCTGGGCAGTTCCTAAAACACCATGGATGCAAAGGATCTGCCATCTCTATGAGAATATGAACATCGAGGATGAAAATCACTTCCTCTTGGAGTGCCCAGCCTACAACCACATTAGATCTCAGTTTCATAATTTTTGTTGTATTACTGACCTTCCTAGCTTTTTACAATGTCAAAATTATAGTGAGATCGGGAGGTTTCTCTCCAAACTTTTTGAACATAGGAATAAAATCTTAAATAAAACTAAATAATTCGTTTCTTTAGGTCCGATAGACCAAAGTTTCGTCTCAGTGGATTTTAACCATCATCATCATCATCTATATATATACATATGCATATATATATATATATATATATATATATATCTTGAATTACACTATAGAATATACATGAAATTAAAATTCATAAAGACAACATTATTATTTGGCTCATGTATTATAACATGCATAACATGCATGCACATGCATATATACACACAACCTATAATATTATTAGAATACGACATGTTTTATTTAGTCATAGGGTCATTGAAATCACTACACAAACCAACAAATTTGGGTATTTCCAAAATCAGATGTTTATATAGAATTATATCATAAAATTAAATTGTTATTTGTTATTTTCTTTTTCTTTTGGATAACACTTTGTTATACATAAACGATGAACTTATTAATTGAGAGAAAAATCAAAATATCTCAATATTATCCAAATACTTCTTCACTCAAATAAAAATAATATTATTTAAAAATAGTTTATTTTACTCTAATCAAAAGTTTAATTGTTTCACATTTTACATTTTATATATGAATAAAATTAAGTAAATTACTATTACAATTAATGAATAATAAAACCATTTAATCAATCAATATATTAAATTAAAGTAAAATAATAAAACCATTTTTCATTTTATAAATATACGATTGAAGTAAATAAATCCGATTAAAATCAATAAATAAAATGTAAAACAACTCTATATTTTAATTATTTTAATTTAGTTGTCCAAGGGGTGACCTTGGATAGACAGTGATTAGGTGCATTATTGTGCACTCCTAGATGTTAAGTCACTCGTTGAATTCCCCGCCCTATTCAATTGTTATTCTCAGACATGACCATGATGTAGACTCATTATTACTGAACTTACAATTTTTTTTAAATTTAAACTCAAGTGTACAATTTATCGATTTAAAAAAAATAATAATAAATGATATATCAATTTATATCTCAAAGTCTGAACATAGGTAGATTATTTCATTACACACTCTCAGACCAAATTCTAATCAAAACACTTCTCACGGGATAAAACCCTTGAGAGACGCCAAAATTGATTCAAATTTGAACGTTGTTGCGGAGCATCTGCTGTCAATCACAAGTGTTAAAACACATGGGCGTCCTTTTTTTCTTCATGTTGACATAGACGTGGGAAGGCAAATTTCAAAAGAGATGACGAGGGAGGGCTGGTGTGTGATGGTTCTCCTCACGCTTTGATTCGACTGTCCGCTGTTTCACATTGAATTCTTTTTATAGAATAATTTCACGTTCAATGTGATACTGGCACGGTGGCTGTAAGATTGATTTTTTCCATGTTGCATGGTAGGGAGGGATCAAGGACCGAATTCAAATGGAAGGGTTTATTTCAATTTGAAGAGTTAATTTTATTTAATTTTTTTAATACCGACCAGTTAAAATAAATTATTTTTCTTTTTATTTAAAAATGGAAATAATTTAAACGTGTATGCATTTTAAATATCATATTTTTTGTTATGTTAATTTTTATTTATATATAAGGAAGAAGGATACCAATGTGGAGGAATAACCTAGACTGTTAAAAGTGATTAAAATGTGGGCAAACAAAATTAAAATTTTTTGCAGTAGACATATTTGAATCGTGTTTTTCATGGTGGAAATGAATTCAGCACAATGAAAAACCTCTAAGGCATTCAAAATCTTGAAGTTTGACAACTATAACTTGGATTTACAAAAGCATTTGTCTGATTTGATCTAAATCTTACCAGAATTTCTATAATTTTTTGGGCAAAAAAACAGTGTTTAGTCTACTGATTACAATTTATATAAAAATAATACAGAGAGAATTTAATAGGAATAGTTACTTACACTTATATAGAAATCATATGGAGGAAATGCAATTAGACCATTTACTTATAGTCAAAATAGGAACCATATGAAGGGAATTCAAGAGGACTATTTACTATCCTCCATTCTAACTATTCTTCTTTCTTATACAGTAATTGGTCTAATTATTCAAACAATTGCTATATATGGTATAAAGGAAATCAAAATATAGTATTATTTTATATAAAAAACAACTATTTAAAACCTCCAACAACACAATTTTCAATAAAAGAAATATAACGTACAAGAATCATTGTCCTTATCATTGTCCTTAAGAATTATAGGACTAAGTATCACTACACATATGCATTATGATCTAGAAAATGTAAACAACATTTATTTGTCAACAAAAATGAAGGTTTAGATTGAATACTACTTCTTTAACATTGAATTTTTTATAATAAGGAATAAAACCTACATTGAATCAATTATGATTCTAGTGTCCATTGTTGTGTCTTCAAATTAAGAAGACATAACTAAGATATGTAGGTAATATTTATAAATCGAAGTAAGAGGAGCTACTAGTAAATGCAGGTAAGCTGAGTAAGCAAAACCAAAGATTGAGATCTTAAATTCCCACCAGTAAGATGCAATTTGAATAAATAGTTGACAACTTCATAATAATATGATTCTATTGTATAAACTATAGAAATGATAATCTTTATTTTTTAAACTATCATGAATTGGATAAAAAAAATAACTTTTTAAAATTGTCATGGTATATAAAAAATGATTAATAAAAGATGAAAACCATAAAAATAATGACAAGAAGAACATATTATGAAAATTTTTCTCACCCTTCAGTTAAAAAAAATAAATAAATTTCCTTTTAAATTTGACAAGTAAATTGTTATTTTTATTTTTAGTTGTATGTGAAATAATTTTATGCCCTTCTATGGAACTTTCGAAAGACAATGACTACTTCAATTTTCAACCCTAATAGTATTTTTGTTTATCATTTTTATTTTTAATGTGTTTGCCACCTACTATTTGAAAAAAGAAAATCAATTACTCTCTTATTTGTTGTTGCTGTTGTTTTTTTTTTTACAATTTAACAGGTTTGTTTGTCATTTTTAATTGGTTGTTCTATGTCACCTACTATTTGAAAAAGAAAGTAATTGCTCTTTTATTTTTTGGTGTTGTTGTTTTTACATGTTAGCCTGCTAGTTCTACAAATTATAAATTAAATTATTAGTAAAATTGGATAGATATCACATTATAATAAGGATCAAAATAGTTATTTCATAATACATCTCACATTCAAGATTTTTTTTTTTTTGAAATTATATCTAAATTATAACTTTATTTTAAATTATAATTATTATTAAAAATAATTAATATATGAGTTAAATATATATACATTAAAAAATGTGTGTAACGAGATCTTTAACCATGAAGATTTGTCTTTATTTTACTATGGAGATTCTTACCTTATAAATTGGTTTGTTGTAGTCTAATTGTTCTACTTTGTTACAATACCATGAGCCAATACATGGCTTAATGTAATTAGATAGCATTTATTTAGTTAAATTTAAAAGCAAAAAAGACACAACTACTTTTCACATAAATCTCAACCCTGGATATTGACTACTACTAAAAATATTCCTGTAATATTCTATAGAGGTTAAATCCCTACCATCCACCTATTAAATATTGATAATTAAATCAAAATTTTGGAAGTTGTATTTCAAAATAGGGAAGAGGAAGTCAATCTATTCAATAAACAAGTATTTGAAACATTATTTTATAAAATATAAATAATTTTTAATTAATGATGATGAAGATAATTAACTTCCACTAAATGAGAGAAGCATTCCCAAATCACCAAGTTTTGATGACTTAAAAAAATCAGAAGGTTGATAATGTGACAAATATTTTGAAATCAAATCAAATGTGAGTATAAAATGGACAATCTAAGAGAAAGTGATTTTAATCTTGGACCCTCTTAGAATAACACATGTGACAAGCTCTTTAATTCCATGAGGTTTTGGGAATTGACCAACCTCAAGTTTCACTATGAAGCTCATGAGAATAGTTGTTATCTTAACAATGTTCATTTTCTTCATAACACTAGTCAAGACAGAAAAATAATTTTGGTTTTCCAAATTGGAGTTAATCACCTCCTTATAATATCTTAGATTTATTTTTCCCTCTAGCTCTTTATTGCCCCACAACTTCTCCTTAAATTTGGAAGTAATAATATTTTTAATATTATCCAGATTAGATTGTGCATCCTTATTTCCTTTATTTCTCAATGGTCAGTTCAAGATTGTGCATCTTTATTTGTTGGAGTAATTTGAGCTAAGGCCAACATGAGTATTTCATACATCTTTATTTGTTGGAGTAATCTTAGCCAAGGGCAACATCAAACCTAACTACCACTATAACACCAAGAGTATTTCGAGACTCCAAGACATTTGGAGCCAAAAATTCCATATTTCTTTTATTTGTCAATGGTATTGAAGAGATAACATCTCATTGTGTCAACCACTTTATCATCACAAAGAGAGTAAGAAACAAAACTAAACATCCTTATGCCACTTTCACTTGAACCAAAAATAAATTTTTTAATTAAATTTAAAAAAAAAATTAAGAAACATCTTAATATTAGCATAACTTCTCATACATAATCTTATGCTTAACTTCTTCTCATAAACTTTTATGATATATTTAGTTGATTTTATAAAATTAATGATCTTCTTCTTATGAAAGTTTATGATATATTCAGTTGATTTTATAAAATTAGCGATAACACATGGATTAAAAATTATCCCTTTATTAATTGTCTCCCATAAAATTTAGATTTTAAAATTCATTTGCCAAATTCAATGGACATTTCTTTCTTGAGTAAAAACCCTGAAGATACGCGAACATAAATTTAGATTTTAAAATTCATTTGCCAAATTCAAAGGACATTTCTTTCATGAGTAAAACCCTGAAGATACGCCAACATGGATTCAAATTTGAATGTTGGTGCCGACTCCGAGTATCCATCTGTTGTCAATCATAAATATTAAAACACGTTTGTGTCCTTTTTCCCTCAACTAGTTGACATGGTCACGACGTGACCAGGGAAATTTCAAAAGAGATGACGGTTATTTGTTGACAAAAAATCAATTATGTCTCACAGCTCCTATCAAGTGACGAACTTCTTCCAAAAGGAAAAAATGACAAAGTGTTGCCTCCAACTCTTGTGTATTCTAATCTTGATCCCGTTAAAGCTCTTACAGCAGGATCTTTATGAAACTGTTATACTGATATGGGCACGTTTGTCTTTGATCTCAGAACCTCAGAGGTTCCCATAAGATGATATAGGGTTTGTTATATGGACATAAATACCTGTGTCTTAGTTACAATGAATAAAAACAAAGTCCAAGGCATAACACAGACCCCTGCAAGGCTTGTGATATATATACCCATTCAATTAAATAGAAAGTGAAGAAAGAAGAAGGATTGGTTATGCCATAAATCAATTCAAGCATGCTTACTCCCCACACACACATTGTGTATTTTATTAAACTCAAATTAGATCCATGAATAGTGGATTGGATGGCCCAATTTTGGTTTCAAAACCAAACCTTTCAAATTTCTCAAACAACTTAACAAAATACTAAATTTACTAGTTACATGGCAAACAAAGAATTCTCCTAATCTAACCAAAACCACACTTTGAGGAACCAACTCCCTTGGTAAATTTTTTTGACCTTCTTGGTCAATTGAGTTTTACAACGCTCCTGCATCATACTCCCAAGGAACAAATTTTTCATGATCTCCTGATCATGAATCTTATGCTGTTGAAGTCTTCTAGGATCCCAAATTTTATGTTGTAACCTACCATTTGTTTTAGTGTTTTGTTGTTGCTTTGTAACTTCTCCCAAACTTGATTTTTCTTTTGTCCAGTCTCTTTGCTCTAGCTTCCATTATCAATCATTTACCCATAGTTGCAGTGATTGTTGTTGCTCATCCACTTGAGAGTCTTTACCCTTGATCCTTCTCATTTCACTTTTGCTTGTTGTTAATTGTTGCCTCCTTCAATTGGACACATTACTCCTTGACAAAACATTTGGAACTTACATCAATGACTTCTTAAGTTTCCAAAATATTCAAAATCCTACTCCTCGCATATGTTGTTAGTTGTTATGTTTTGTGTTTCTATCATCATCTGTCGTCTCCAAAATGCTTCCTTTAATTCTTCTGGTGTAAATATCCATGTTTTCTTTCCTTGCTAACTTGTAGAGGTTATATTACACAATTCCTTTGTTGCTTCCGTTGTCCACATGTTCATTGTCTCAAGTGGATTCCTTTCATCTTACAACTATAATTATATAAAAAATTGTCCATATGTTGCCTTTTACTGCAATAAATTCAAAAAATTTCCAGTAATTCATTGTACTCATGTTGCATTCAACTGTGTTTCCAGCAATACCCTAATTTCCACCTCCTCATTGATATTATGGTAAAATATGATTATATAATGCAACCTTATATTCCTAGAAATTTTCCTTTGTTTCAACAATTCCTTGTGTAAGACTTGTAAAAACTCTTATTCTTCCATTCCAAACCTCATCTTCTGGATTGCCTCTGTCACCAAGACCTCTTGGGTAGTATTCATCTGCACAAGCAAATACATCTCCAAAAATATTTTGCAAAATACAATTGACATTTAAAATTTTAAAATTCAATTCAAATTGTACTTTGCATTTTTCTCTTCCTTCAACTTTTTTACTTGTGTCCCAGCGATCTTCAACCTATCTCTTTGACACCTATCAATCTGTAAAACATTACGTTCTTCATCAAACCAAAAATCATATTGATTATCATACCTCTTATCACATTGAAGCAATTTCTTCCATTCAATTGTCAACATGTGATGTGTGAGAGTTACACGATTTCTCTCCCATTTCCCTTTACAAATATTCAAGGTATCTGACTATTGGAAAACTCCACCACAATGATCCATTTGTTGTCTAAATTGCTTCAGAGGATTACTCCATCCTTTGTTTACAAAATCCTTATGTTGATTTTATGTTTCTCCAAACTCAATTAGTCCTAAAAGTTTAGTTTCCATCTTGTCCTCTTAGAACCCTATTGTTGTCTTAAAAAAAATACTTCGACCACCCTCTGTTAACGGATATTCACATTCATTTAAAAAAATGGAATCCAGTACAGGTGAATTCATTACCTCAATATCTCCATTTTTACTTCCAAGTTGTTGTAACACATCTTCCAACAATTCTAGTCCTTCATTGAAATCCTCAGACATTTCCTTTGAGTACTTCTTCTCATCCTCAGTCATCATTTCCTCAGCTTCAAATATGTCTCGTTCTCTTTTCTAATCATTATCAAAAAACACATGGCTCCATGATTCTTCATACACATGAGCTTCTTCTCCATCTTTCGCAATTTCCTAGCCATATTGAACATCATTATCACTATGGTTCCACAGGATAACTTCCTGTTTTGCATCACTCCTATCACTACATTGGTTTGTTTTGTCTTCCTCATAACTGTCCTCACAAGTTACTCTTATGTACTTCTAATTTGTATGAGAAATTGATGCCTTTTCTTCCATAACAACTTCTTGACTATATTCTCATCCTTGATTTCTTATAGTCTCCTTTGAGCTTCCCAAAATACTTTGAGCTAAGTTTCTCTAACCAGCTCCTCCTTCACTATCTTCACATTGTCTTGATTCACAATTCTGCAAAACATATGTCTTCTCCTCTCTTCCCAATCTCCAATTGTTTCTAAAACTTGACAAAACTCCCTAAAAAATGATTAAATATACACTTAGCAAAAGAAAATGAAACCAATTAATTATACCTCTAAGTTTCCTTTTACAAACTTAAAGAATTCTATCTTGAATTTCTCCATGACCTTCTTCAATGTTGTTTACATAAACCACTGTTGAATTCCCTTTTCGTGTGACAGTCCTTTAAGACTGCGTGTCTTCAAAATCTACTAACTCTTGTTGTTCTCCATAAGAAAATATTTGTCTCTGTGTATCGCCTGCTTTTTCCATCATCTTTGACATTTTTCAGATCCATAATCTTTACTACCTACAAATACACAGTCAAACAAATAATTAAAATTAAAACCATGAGACCCTTCAGTCTCTGAAGATGCCTCTAGCATCATCTTTCTCGTCATTCCATCATCATTGTCTTCTTCTCCAAGAATTGGTCCTTTCTTTGGTTCACAAATGGATTCTCTCATCTCATACTCAACTTTCCTAAGTGCCTCCTCTCTCTCCACTTTATACATTAACTTCTCAGCAAATAATTCCTTGACAGGCCACTTGACCTTTTTCCCTACATACAATCCTTGTCTTAAGTCTTCTCTGATTCCTTTTTATAACATCATTAGATTGTTGAGTTTTGTCTTTATCTCAGCCATCTCTTTGGAAAACTATTCATCGCCCATTCTATTCTCTTTCTTTTCCAACTATTATGGCATCCTATTTCTTCTTGTT
Organism: Pinus tabuliformis; assembly: GCA_031772625.1. Lineage (NCBI taxonomy): Eukaryota > Viridiplantae > Streptophyta > Pinopsida > Pinales > Pinaceae > Pinus > Pinus tabuliformis. The sequence goes on from CM062816.1 coordinate 71,907,261, forward strand.
GTGGCTTCCTCCTAATATTTTCCTTTGATTTTCTGTATTCATATTCATCTTCTCTTATGTAAGCTTCTCCATACCCATTGTGAGATGCAACCAAGCCTTCTCTCGTAGCAAGCCTCTATTCCTACTACCAATACCTCACCAAGCTTCCTCCTGAGCTTAGACTTTTGGTACTACTGGTTCTTCCCTCTAGAACCTTATGAGCACTCCTTGATCTCATTTGGCTTTGCACTCTACTCACATGTTATTCCCCTAATAACTTCCATTGTTCCTTTACTTTCAGTCTCCAACTAAAATATGCTTACAACATTCCTTGTTGCAACCTTTTATGACACGAGCTTTACTTTAAGAGATTACTTGCTCTCTTCCTCTTTTGTCACAAATTCTTGGTTGTAACTACCACCACTGTGTTCTTTCTTGATGTTGCTATCTGCTTCAACACTTCCAAATTAGTTGAAAAAATGCATTACATGTCATCTGATTCCTTCGTTCACTACTGCAATCTCTAAGTCCTCTTTGTTGACTGCAAATCTATCTCGATTAGTGATCTTTCTTCTCAACCATCACCATATAGTCTACTTTTCTTGTTTCAATATGCTCCAAAACTTATGCTTGGTTTTTCCTCAGCAATACACACTTTTCAACTGACAATCCTATCCCATAACACTCGCACCAATATAACAACTTTTCATACCTTTGCTTGAATTAGCAATGAAATTCAAATCAAAAGAACATTGTTATAAAAAAATCTTCAATTCTAAATAATTCAATCGAGCAGGTTATCCTGCTCTGATACCACTAATGTGCATGCTTAGATCTTAAATTCACTCTGAGCATACTAATCAAATTTATATTAGAACCTCAAGTTTATTCCAAAACCACCACAGCCAAAACTTGGGATCAAGTCCCAAATTATGATCATATTATAAAAAAAATTAACAAATGGAGGGCTTCCTTTATAAAGCCACCAGATTCAAACTATATCAAATTTGGAGTCAAAACTCCCCAAAGAACCACTGTAGTTGAGCATTCCCTTCATATCCATTTATAATCATAAATCCCAACCTATGTGAAGATATTGGGTATACAACCCAATTTGTGACTGTGGAAAGAACTTATATATATCACAAAAGGGGAAGCAGAGCTCCTATATTGTACTTGAAGAGAAGAGCGGGACTTTACCTCATAAAGGAGTGGAACCTAATTCAACATACATTAGCACTAATTCCTATAACAATGACCCATATGACCATGTTCATGACCATAATGATTAACCCCTAAAGAAGTGGGTCCAAAGTTTCAACACATCACCTGTGAACATGTCATCCTAGCGCTTTCCTCATTAGCTAGCTACCACGTCTGCTCAATCCTTGTCACCCTAGAATTTTCAAATAATGTGCAAAAGGATTTCCTTCCAAGAGATAGACTCCAAAAAAAATAATTATTCCCATCAACTATTGTTCCTGTAGACTCCCATTAGTTGTCATTCCTGACCCTTTTAAAAGCGTGCAAGTTTGTTTACCTTCGGGAGGAGTCAGCAATACTCGTGGCCCAGTTTACTATGCTTGTTCCATACAAAAAGAATCCACGTCATCCTAACACTCTCTGTATTGGCCAGCCTCACACATTAGCCTGTGTCTTCGTCATCTTGGCGCTTCCCTTGCTTGCAATTCTTTTAACCTTTTGGCGAAAGCACCCTCGGGACACATCACCCAAGGTCTATCTCTTGATGATTATTTGTTGACAGAAAATCAATTCTATCTCTCAGCTCCTGTCAGGTGACGAACTTCTACCAAAAGGAAAACAATGACTAAGTGTTGCCTCCTCTGGCTGTGTATTCCAATCTAGGTCCCGTTAAATCTATTAACACAGGATCTTTATGAAATTGTTATACTTATGTGGGTGCCTCTGCCTCCAATCTCAGAACCTCATGGGTTCCACCATAAGATGTTACCAAGTTTGTTATATGGATGTAAATACCTCTGTCTTAGTTACAAGGATTTCAACAAAGTCCAAGGACTAACGCAAACCCGTATAGAAAGGGAAGATTGCAGAAGGAATGTTTGCACCATAGAAAGGGAAGATAGCAGAAGGAATGGTTGCACCATAGAAAGGGAAAATTGCAGAAGGAATGGTTGCACCATAAATCAATTCAGTCACACTTTCTCCACACATACACACTACTTATTGATTAAACTCAAACAATTAATAAATACAATAGTGGGCTTTCTTCCAGATACATGAATAGTGGATTAGATGGCCCAATTTTGGTTTAAAAAATAAAACTTCTGGAATTTCTCAAACAACTTAACAAAATACTAAATTTACGGGTTTGCATGGCAAATGAGAATTCTCCTAATCTAACCAACTCCTCTTGTAAAATTTTTTGGCTTTCTTGGTTAATTGAGTTTTACCATGCTCCAACATCATTAAATCCCTACTCCCTACTATCCACCTATTATCTATTGATAATTAAATCAAAATTTTGGAATACCTATTCCAAAATAGGGATGATTAATGATGTAATAAGCAGAAATCAATTTATTCCATAAAAAAATATTTTATAAAAATATAAATAATACTTAAATTAATATCAATAAATGATGATGATGACAATTAACTTCCACTAAGATGTATATGGTCTGCACCTTAACAACCTAAAGAAATTAATTGGAATTTATTAACATTTTATTTCTATGCTCAAAAAGAAAGGAGAGAACCATTGTTAGATTACCATAGTTTTGCTAATTTAAAAGGTCAAGAAGGTTGATAGTGTGACATATATTTTGAAATCAAATCAAATTTGAGTATAAAATGAACAATCTAAGAGAAAGTGTTTTTCATCTTAAACCCCCTTAGAATAGCATATGTGACAAGCTATTTCATTCCAAGGTGTTTTGGGAATTGGCCAACTCTAAGTTTCACTATGAAGCTCATGAGAATTAGTTTTTCTCTTGGCAATGTTTATTTTTTATGAAGCTCATGAAAATTGGTTTTTTCTCTTGGCAATGTCCATTTTCTTCCTAACACTACTCAAAACAGAAAAAATAATTTTGATTTTCCAAATTGGGGTTAATCACCTCCATATAATATCTTAGTTTCATTTTTCCCTCTATCTCTCTATTGCCCCATAATTTATCTTTGAGTTTGGAAGTAATAATATTTTTAATATTATCTAGATTCTACAAGATGATCTCCTTCTTTATTTCTCAATGGTCAATCCAAGGTTGGGCATCATTTTTTTCTTAACCATGGTGAACTAGTAAGTATTTGGAGTAATCTATGCACCAAAAGTATTTCCAACAGCCCATAAGCCAAATATACCAAGAATTTATGACTTAGCAAGAGCTAAGACTTCACAACATTAGGGGGCCTACTCCTTGAGTCTTACCACAATAGACCACCTAGTGAAAGAGATAATATCTCATTGTACCTACCACTCGGTAATCACAGGAGACCAAGACTAAGCATCCTTATACCACCCTAACTAAACTAAAAATAAAATTTTTAGTTAGAGTTATTTTTTTTAAAAACCTCTTAACATTCATATGGTGTAACTTCCTCTTATACATCACCTACCTTCTTCTTATACATAAAATACCTTCTCTTATACCTAAGAAATTTTATGAAATATTTAGTTGATTTGAATCTAATTTTTTTTGCCAAATTTAATGGACACTTCTCTTATGAGTAATACACGTGAATATGGATTCAAATTTGAATGTTGGCGACTAGTGTCTGCTGTCGATCACAAATATTAAAACACGGTTGTGTCATTTTTCCCTCAGGTTGACATAGACGTGGCCAGGAAAATTCCGAAAGAGTTCCTATGATGGAATAATCTCATGTTCAATGTGACACTGCCATGGTAACTCTAAAATTGATTTTTCCCATGTTACAGCGTATCCTTCGTTTGCCATTTTTAATGCACTGTTCTGTGTCATCTGCTATTTGAAAAAAAAAGCAATCGCTCTCTTATTGGTTGTTGTCTCTATTTCTATTCGGTTCGCATCTCACTATTTTTACATATTAACCTAATTAAAGATGGGTTAGTGCTCTGATCCAGGTATAGAAAGAGCAAAAGTGGTATAGAAAGACCAAGAGCAAAAGTGGCAGTGGAAAAATTAATTACAAATTGGAAAAATGGTATGTATTGGCTGACCATTATTGGAGCACTACCAGTATTAAGCAAAATCCATTTTTGAAATATACTTTCTGGCTTAAATATAAGAGGTAGATAATTTACTCAACAAACAAATATTAAATATATTTTTTTATAAAATATAAATAAGTGTGGTATAGTTCTTATTTTAAAAGTTAGAAAATATATGATCAATGGTTAAATTTAATAAGAGTAAAATACCTAAATAAATAATATTTTTTGTCACAAGTTAAAGCGCAAGTTCATATGAGTGATTATCAATGGTAAATTAGATATCGACACTATGGTAACAAATATATTTATATCATTTCATATATAATAGTAATATTTTGGAATACGGTTTCCATTTAATTTAATAATTATCAATAATTATTAAGTGGATGGTTTTTTTGGGCATGTGTTAGTAATAAGCGATGGTATTGTAACAAAGCTATCAAGAATCTCCATTGTAAAGTGGGGTGAATCTCCATGGTTAAGAATCTTGTTACATGTTTTTTTAAATGCATATATGTTTAACTTATATATTACTTATTTTTATCATTAATAATTAATAATAATAATATTAAATCCCTTCACACTAGAAAAAGTTTGAGGCAAGTTGTTGTTGTCCCACTTGGCCACATGACCGAGAGATGTGGCAACACACCCCCTTAATGGTGTTGTAATGATATTTGAACACATAACAAGGGAAGTCCCCACACCACCGTTTGTTGTCCAGTACATGAATTACTTCCCCTGCAACTTCAAACATTAGTGAATCTTCTTAGCCTAGCAATAGATCCTCTCATCTACTCAACAACTCTAGTTACCTCATGGGACTAGTCTTTCGTTGCAACCATTGATGAATGACCTAATTTCCAAGGTAATGGCCATCATTGACATCACATTTGACGATAAATTTGGGCATCAAGGCATCCGTCCAAGTAGCATGCAACTCTTTTTTATAACGTCAACCTTGAATACAAAGTGTCATTTCATGTTGTGGGACTAAAACATAGGCACCATACTTAGCGTTTCTCAACATCATTGACCAATCCACAACAAGACCACTATAGAGCTCCATCACTGCCCTATGTTCATCTCGGCCCTCTGTGCGGGAATTACAGTTGGGAAAGCATGTTCACTGACAAGCCTAGCTTTGTTTCTTTGGCGTTTTCCATCCATAACACATGTTTGCAAGTAGTGTTAGTTGTTAAGTTTAACTTCTAGAACGAGAAACAACTTGTGTTTTTGGGATGGAAATTGCTTTCTAGCAGAGTTGAGAGTCCTCTCTCTTGGGATCTCTAGTTACCGTCTCCCTTGGCTCAATTTTGATTCTATTTTCTATTGGGTTACTGGGTTTTGTCTCTTCTGCATACTTTTTCTCTTTCTTTCAGTATGGTATGGTTTAAATGAGTGCAAGTCACTCAAATATATGGGGGGTTGCATTTCTCTGATCTCCTGTAATCCTTGTGTCGTCACATATCTTCGAACTCTCTTTTGAGCCCTTCCTTTCAACTTGGGCCTCACTCTAAGTTAATTTTCTATTTTTTACCTCACTCTCCTCCCTCCCCTATCTCATCCTAACGAGTCTCTCCTCATTTCCGAGAACAAATTCTCTCTCTGTGTAGTAAAAATTCCTCGTCAACGAGCCCATGTTCTTCACGGGGCAACAAATTATCAGGATGTTCACAGGCTTAGTTCAGAGCTGAATATTCGACAATATGGTTTCTGAAGCTCACCCCTCCTCTAGTCCAAGCAAATCTCGCTAAAGATGAGAGGGAGATCTCCAATCAATGACACCTTCTCTCAGATAAGGAGGTTTTAGCTAATGTAGATAGTTGGGTTCCCAACACAAGTCACATGTGCAGACAGTACAACCAATATATATACATGGTGGACATCTTCTGACATGTGGAGTATCTACTTGGCAATTTTTTATTGGATAGGAATAAAAGCTAAGAGGGCCTCCACCTCTCTATGGCACACTTGTAGTGTCATATGTTTGTTCTAGATTGTAAGTTGGAGTACATCAAAAAGGACATAGGTATTCCTCCAAACCTTGACTAGCCTCTGAGTAACAACAAGGAGCCTATTCTAGTAGAGGAAAAAAATTCAAACTCATCTTCCTAGTCAATTTCTTCATGCTAGGTTTTAGTTTATCAATTTATGTTTTTCCTTCAGTTTCCTCAAGGCCTTCAAGGCTTGATATATTGTATATGTATTTTGAATTTTGACTCTAGGTAATATTTTGTCCTCTTCCTCTTTGAAAATGCTACATTTCTGGATATGGTCAGGTTTTCCTAGTGGCCAACCTATCTAAAATATTACTGAATATCATGTAATATCTGTTGGCATTGATGTTAACGGGGTCATGGTGTTGCTTTTCATATGTCAATCTAATGATGTTGGTAGTCCTCCTCACGATGAGTGTGATGAGTGTTGGGTTGTAGCAATGGTCATTTGGTTGGTCTTGTTGGTTGGAATTGATGTCAACTTGGTTGTGGTATGACTTAGTGCAAGATCTGCACGTTGAGCAGAGACGGTTGCATGGCATGTTTATGATGGTTTGTATGGCATGTTTATGGTGGTTTGTTACAAGTTGATGTTGCTACAAGTATTGGAGGTGCCTCTATAGGTGTTAGGGGAAATTGGATGACTTGATGCTGATGTTGTAGGTGTTGGAGATGCTGCTAAATGTGTTGGAAATGCTTCTACAAGTGTTGGAATCATTGGAGATATTTCTACGAGTATTGGAGATTGTTTGATGGATTGATGATGTTGCTACAGGTGCTGGAGGTGTTTGGATATGCATTGGTTATGAATATAATTTTTTGGTACAAGTGTTTTGATTGGTATTGGTATTACCATGGTACAGGTACACTTGGTATTGGTATTACCATGGTACAAGTGCCGTTGGTATTGGTATTACCAAGGTATTCACACATGGTATTTTGGCTTGTTGTTTTGAAAGTTGTACAGGTTCCCTTGGTATTGGTATTAGTATTACCCTGGTATAGGTGTACTTGGTATTGGTATTACCATGGTATTTTCATGTGGTATTTTAGCTTGCATGGTATTTACACTTCGTATTGGTATTACCTTAATATTTTCCCTGGTATTGGATTCAAGATTGATGAGGATAGTTTTGCTATATATTTGTGTGTGAGTATTGAGTTGAAGATTTTTGACTTGGTATTGGTATTACCATGGTATTTTCACGTGGCATTTTAGCTTGCATGGTATTTACACTTCATATTGGTATTACCTTAACATTTTCCCTTGGTATTGGATTCAAGATTGATGATGATATTTTCGCTATATATTTGTGTGTGAGTATTGAGTTGAATATTTTTGGCTAGATGAGTTATGAGTTGAGTGAGTGTGAGAGTGGAGAAGAGTGTGCAAGTTGTGAGGGTTATAATGCAGAATTTCTGAAGTAGTTTGTAGGTGTAGCAACATGTAGCAAGAGATGTTTCAGTCAAAATTTTGTGCAAAGAGCGAGGAGATGAAATAGACAAAACCTTTTGATGTTTGGTAGCAATTTGTTTATTCTCCATATTATTGGTTGTGTGCAATAGTTATCTATGAGTAATTTTATTTATAGCAAAGAGGGTTTTGCTGATGTATTTATCATATAACTTTATGCATTGTTTGTGTTGATTAATTTTATTTTGGAGTCTTTGTTTGTGTGGTTTGAAGAATTGTTGTTGTGGTGTTTGTGTTGAGCAGATTGAGAACCCAATGTGAAACATTCTTAAACATGGTTCAAATGGAGGAAGTGAAGGCCTCAGTAGAAGGAACATATTTCTCCATCCAATCGATGTTGGATAGTCACTTGGGTGTTGGGTGTTGTTGTGGTGTTTGTGTTGAGCAGATTGAGAACCCAATGTGAAACATTCTTAAACATGGTTCGCATGGAGGAAGTGAAGGCCTCTGTAGAAGGAACATATTTCTCCATCCAATCGATGTTGGATAGTCACTTGGGTGTTGGGTGAGGATCATTGGTCGTGGGTGCTTCCAACGGACATATTTCTGTAGATGCGTGTGAGAAACAAACTTCCTAACTGATAGGTGCCAACATACTATAATGCAAGCCAAGTCTTCCGGCTTATGGGTGTAAGATAATCCATATATAATTTGTTTAGCAAATTAATAAAATATATTGAGCAGCACAACAACAACAAGGGTGGTTTTTGACCCATGAGGAGGGTTTTCCACCAAAAATATTTGTGTCTCTTGTATTGAATGCTTGCATAGTTTTACTTATGTTTGATACTCTAATCCTTGCTTATATGTTTCAGTTTATGCATGATTTAAAGAATAAGAAATTGGTGAAAAAGTTTAAAAGTTTATAAATGCACTCACTACTGATTTGCCCCCAGTAGTGATCTAATCTCCAACGTTATCTAGTTTTGAAGGTAGTACAAACATTTCAATAATAATAATAGTATTAATAATTTAAAATAAATTTATCATTTAGTTAGTTTTTATGAATTTTTTTTTTTTTTTTTTTTTAATTTTAGCAATGTGAGAGTTATCATGAAGTAAATGTGAGGCATGGTATTAGTTTTCCTTTGACCAAAAATATATGGCCGCTTATCCATAGTTTAACATTACGAATTCAATTTTTGTAATTTTTTATTATTATTTAAATTTATTTATTCGTAAAGTGACTAGGCTTTTTAGTCATTTTTTTGTTTTTAGATTTATTTCATTCTTCTATTATTTCCATTTTCATGAATTCTAGTTTTTTCTTCATATTTTCAATCTAAGATAACTTATTATTATATTAAAAACAATTTTTAGTAATATATATATATATATACAAAACAAAACACATAAATATATATAAAAAAAAAGATATATATATATTAAAGTGTATATATGTTAATATAAACAATATTAGTTAATCATATTTCTTAATTTTTGGTGATTGCATTCAACAATACAATATTTTATTTGTTTTACTTTTGTGATGAATCCTTTGTCTTTATTATTTTTTAATTTAATTAAACCATGTTTAAGTTAAGCAGGTACTAGCTACTATGTAGCCCTTGTATGGATAGATGTCTATCGACAAGCCATTTAATTTATATGGTTGTGTTAGTATATATAATGTTGTTAAAAAATATTCACAAGATTCGGAGTTTCAAGTAGAAAAAAACTTTTAGCTTTTTCTATTAGTCATAAGTTCTTTTTTTTTCCAATTTATTGCCTTTTAATTTTGGTTTTTCCATTGTTTTGGATTTTTTTTTTTTTCAATTAATTTTTTCAATAAGGCTTCAATTCTTCAAACCAATAGGATAACACAAAATTATATTTTATTATATCACAAAATAAAAATAAAAATATTTACCTAATATTTTATATTAGCAAATAGATAAGTATTTATATTCAAACCATAACTAATAAAAAGTTGATGGATTGATTGTTATAGTCCTTGCCTTTTGCAAGGAATAATTATATTTAAATTAATCTCAATAATATATCCTCAACAAATTCTTAAAATAATATAAAGGAAGTCAATTCACTTAATAATTTATATTTTAAGAAATGTATTCATAAGTGTATGTCTAGGGAGTTATTAATCTAAATGGATTAAGAAGAGGGTTTTGAAAGTGTTGTCATGGGCAAAGTGCTTTGATATGTAATGTGAAGTCTTAATTAGACCGCATACACACATTTTGGAATAGGGAATCCATCTAGATTATGGTTTGGTGGCTATTACTATTGAAATATGAAATGAAGGATTAAATCTAAAATGTAAAATGTTCATAATTTATATGCAAAGTCCAACATTATTTTACCTAGCACAGTAACTTAACTAGTGGATACAAGATTAACTATATAATTTTGTTATTACTTTAGAATGAGAATCTATCAATGGTAAAAACATTTTTTTTTAATGAAGCAACACTAACAACACAGTGGAATTAGATAGCCTCATTAAAGGTCTCCTCCTGGAAATCAACCTAAACTTCCAATGTCGTATGGTGGAAGGTGATTCGACTATCATAATTCAAGCCCTCTCTAAGCTTCTTTTTGGTTTTGGTGCTAACAAGTTCTCATAGAATTGGAGGTTATCCTATAGGTTTTCTTAGGTTTTCAATATTATTCAACAACTTTCCAATATCATTTCATCTCATGTACGTGAGAAAGCTAATGATTTGGTTGTTCACCTGGAAAACTAGCAGTGGAATCCATTGCTTAAGATCTTACTAGTTCTTTGGACTCTTTACACAATGCAAGACTTCAATATAAATGCCTAAATATTAATTAGATCGAAACAATCCATTGGACAAGGTGTTGGAGGGTTTTGAAACCAGGGAAAGGCATGCAATAGGGTTAGAAGGTGATGTCATGCATGGTGTAAACTCATGTGGGAGTATCTGTGCCCCTTGAAATGTGACCATGACTGAGATTATGGGGATATGGAACTGGTATATGTGAGTTTATGGTGTGAATATGATTTGATAATGGTCATTTAGTTTTCATGAACATTGGTGGTTCTCGGATGGAGTGAATTATGGTTTTAGTTGGATATGGTATGGTTCGAAGTCCTGATATCATGAATGAGGGTGAGTAAGCTCATTTAGGTGAGGCCAAGTCTAAACCTTGGCCAGTATCAAGTAACTATTTTAGTCTCATTCCTCTATTTTGTCTCTATTTAAATGATGTTGTTACTCCCGTAGGTTATGTGGTCCTTGTATTTGTTGTTATTTGGGGTTTTTGTATATGTCACCACTTGGAAGCATTTTTTTAGAGTGGAGATATCATTTGGGGTCATTTTTGTTCTCTATGTTTTGTGTGATAGTGGTTGAATTCTATGCATTGCCTTTGAGGGGTTCCAGTGTTGTCGTGTTTGTTCTATAAAATTGTTGTTCTTGCAAAAGGGACAACCCTCTATAGGGTTTAGGTTGTGTGGTTGCATTTGATTTTTCATAGCACATTGTTTCTTGTTGTCATGGCTCATCAAGTAACCCCCAAGTCTAGAAAAATGAGGATCGCCCAAAAACATAAGGGTTAGAGGCATTTTTGTAGGCTTACCTCTCTATGCTCTTAGGGAACAGGGGTTGAGAGAGTTTCTAAACAAGCTAGGTAGTGCTTTCAACACACCACCTCTCCTAAAATTCAAGTTGAAGTCAAAGCTTTGGTTAACTCAATGAAGGAGATATGTCAAGATACCCTCATCCAACATATAATGACAAAGTTCTAACTTCGAAGGTTGGGTTGATGATATTGGGTTTTCAAGGTCTCAAGATACCAAGATGTTTAAAGAAATGAAGTTCTATTGGTTAGCTAGAAAATTAGTAACCACAACTATGGAAAAGAAAAAGTTATATGAACCTAAATTTGTTGATAGGATTTGAAGATTGGAGGTGAAATTCGCCATTCTCTATTGGGTGGTCTTTGGCCTTGTAATGTCCCTTTTCGAGAACAAAAGACTAGCTAACTAATTTAATTATTTAATGTCATCCCTAACTTGATATTGAGTAATTATATTAATGAAAGTGATTATTAAGTGACTTACAAATTTATTAAAGAATAAACCTTATAAAAAATCACTTTATTAACAGAAGGAAAAGAACCCATGGTTTTTGGAAGACCCATGGTATTCTAACAAGCATCACAATAAAAGGAAGGAAGAAGACCTTTGAGGACATGATGACTTGGATTATTATGAGTTGGATTTGTGAGCTCTAATAGCTTACCATGTGAGAGAATACCCTTGTAAATTTTCTAGTTTCAGTGTTGAGATATAAACTCTAGCTAGTTGCGATTAGTTTTAGTGGTGAAAGCTTTTACCCTAGCTAATCAAGAAGGAGGAACACTTCAAGTTCTTCAGTAGTGCTCATCAGGAGAAAAGAGGAGGATGTGTTATGAAATAGCATATCATTGGAAGTGATCAAATTTATGAACATTGAATTGGATTGAGGCAGTGGTTCGCGTTTGAAGATTGTGTAGAATCTAGAAGAAACCATCAGAGTTTCTGGTACTAGGTTTTTCTGAGAATTATTGTTGTAAACCACCCACTCAAGATTATTTGATAAATAAATTGGGGATTTTTCCTTATTTTCTCTCCAATTTTCTAAATTGGTAATTTAAAGGCTAGTAATTTTATTTGTTTCTGGTAAATTTTATGGTATTTTTTATTAAAGAATTTTTTTTGGTAATTATCATCATTTAAAAAATATATATATTTCCAACAAATTCTCTATTTTATTTGCAATTTAATTTTGCAAAGGGTTTACAAGAAAAATTCTTGAAGGAATTTTTTAGAAATAGTATTGAAAATTTAAAAGGAGATATTACAGTGGTATCGTAGTTGATTTTTTTTGAAAGGCTAAAAATCGTGATGGTTTTTCTGGAGTGGATGAGGGTGGATTGAACTGTCAAACTCATGAGGGTTATGAGAACCAAGTTTGTTGGTTTTTTTTTTTTCCGAAGAAAAAATCTGTAACCTTTTCTTTAAAAAAAAAAATGAAAAGTTACAATTGCAGATGCATGATGCATTTCCATAGCTGCCCAATGGGCCCTGGTGCCTTGGCACCCTTCGCAACGTTAACGGACTAACGTGCAAAAAAGATGAGAAAAGAAGAGAGAGGGAGAGAGAGAGAAAAGAGAGAGAGAGAGAGGAAAAGAAAAAAAAGAAAAAACTGAATTAACTTGTGTGCCAAGTTTGTTGGTTTTGCAGTGAACAAGAATATCATTTTGTTGAGGCTGATTTTTAGGGTCAAGTTTGTGTATTTAGGCTATCAAATTATAGGTTGAAAACCCTAGTTTGTGGAGGGCAAAATCTAGTTAAATTTACCAGTGTGAAAACCAACAAAATTTTCCTAGGTTATGGTAGCCAGTATTTGTGGATTTAATGCTGCCAAATCTGTCATTAGGGGAACTTTGAGGTCTAAAATGAGCCTCCTAGGGAAAATAATAAAACAATAGTAAAAATAATAAAATAAGAGTTGTGAATTTTTAAAAGAAATAAAGAAAACTACATTTTGTTATTGTATTTTGCACTTATTTCCTTGTAGGTTTACTCCAATTTCATGTTTGTACACTCATTGGATGTGGAATTAGATTTTACATCCAAAGAGTATGTAACATCCCAGAAATTAAGCATAAAACAAAATACAACAACCAAGCTATTAACATATGCAATAAAAATTTAAACAGTGATGTGTACCTGAGGAGTGAAGATTTCTTACTGAGGTTTACGGTGTTGTGACGTGCTTGCATTGATATGAAACTGCTACCTGCTACAAGAATTTAAGGACGACTCTCCACCCAAATGTAGGCTTAGTTTCTCAATATCTAGCCACCCCCGAGCCCTCAACCAACTTACTACTATCAATGATATATTCCCTCTAGCATTTCCTTCCTCAAGAATGAGTGAATGAATGCTTTCCTCTTCTTCCCCCTTCTCCGCCATTAAATAGAACAAATGGCTCTAAAAATTGTAAGGGGATTGGAAAGGGATTTGCATGTACACCATCCATGTGTCCATGCCAAATTTTATTTTATTTATTTATTTATATCTTTTCGTTAATTGTTATTATATATATATATATATATATATATATATATATATATATATATATATATATATATATATATATATATATATATATATATATATATATATATATATTTATTATTATTACTATCATTATATTTATTGATTGATTTATTACTATTTTATTATTATTATGGGGTATTACATACTCCCCCTCTTTAAGGAACTTCATCCCAAAGTTAATTTTATTTATTATTATTTTTACCTCATGGTTGTCAAACACCCTCTGTTGAACTAGTATACCACTAGGCATTGAAAGTTCTACAACAACAGGGAAAACTTGAGGAATCTCGAGCCTTTTTCCCAACTTTTGGAACCAAGAATATAGCATTCTTTGTCTATACCATAGCCCCAAGTCTTTCCCTAGGGCTCAGACCTCATCTGCCCCAAGTTTTTCCCTAGGGCTTAGACCTCATTTGCCCCAAGACAGGCATCTGGTCCTAGTACTCAATGACTCTGGGCATCTCGCAAGGCTGGACCAACTCCCTCCATAACTCACTAAGGTGCGCAGTCATTATGCCCCCTCTAGAATTTGGCATCGAATTCCTTACGACCCCTCTGGACTTCGACATCCCAATCCAATATCAAGAACTCGACCTCCTCAAGATGGTCCTATAACTCTTCAAGAGATATCCATCAAGAGCTATACAAGGAAATAGATACACTGGCATATGTAGTGTTGGTTGAGTTTGTCCCCAACCCATATGATGTTACATATTCTCCCTTGTAGGTATGGGCTCCTATGAGATCATCAAATAAACTAGCCTTCTTAGCCTGATTGTGGTTTTCCTGTCAATCACCACATCTCAACATGCAACCCATGCATTAGTTATCATCATAACCTCATAGAAATAATCCTTATGCCATATCATATAAGATACTCGACATGCCAACTCTTGCATGCCATCATGAGAACATAACATCATTGTTATCACAACATTCTAAATAGTAATGATTGTATGCTCATGCACGTCATGAAATCTGCAAGTTATAGCTACATGCTCCATATGCCATCAACTTCTCTGTAACAAAGACATATTATGTCATCACATAATAAATGAAATCATATCCTCATATCATAACATTCTAAGTATGAGAATCATACATATAGAGCAATAATACACTATAACATTCTTATCATGATTCATCAATTTCAAAATTAAAATTTCATGATCACTATGCATATTTTTCTTATCCCTTATAGTACCATTCTACTCAATGGCACACAAACCATTTATCAACGATTTTTTTTGGAACACACACTTATACTCGTAAACAAGGACTTATAATTTTCAACTATAATTTGGAAATTTCTAAAGGTATAACTATTGAACGTTGTGAGAAACAAAATAACACTCAAGAACTACACAAACTCAATAAGACAAAGACGTCAAGCTACAACACCCCTCTTTCCCCATAACGACAGAAGACTTAAGAATGGAATTCTTATTAAACTATAAACCAAGAACTAAAACATACTTATCTAGAATTAACAACAAAATTTGTGTTAACCAACTCACAAAGAATTAAAACAACAATTGGCTTAATCATGCCAACACCAATATCCAAAACATCATTGTCATTCTAAAAATTATCATCCATCATGTTTTCGGAGATATTAGAAGTCAACATGTAACATGCAATGAAGAAAAATCCATCCATTTATTGAACTCAATGTTTTTCTAGACGTCTCTTTTAAAGGATGTGTGGTGTAATTTCCTCCAAATAAGTGACCATTGGTCTAGAATTGATGCTAATTCCTTTGCTACCATTTGACTAGATATTGAAGGTTGAAAGTGACATATATATATATATATATATATGTATATGTATATATATATATATATGTATATATATATATACATATATATATACATATATGTATACATATACATATACATATATATATATACATATACATATACATATACATATATATATACATATATATATATATACATATATATATATATATATATATATATATATATATATATATATATATATATATACATATATATATATATATATATATACATATACATATACATATACATATACATCTACATATATATATATATATATATATATATATATATATATATATATATATATATATATTAATCAAGATACCAACATCATGCTAAGTTATTTTATCATGACTATTTCCTAAATCCTAAATCTCCCATCATATTCTAGGATAGATTACTACTATTATCCCAATTATCATTTATCCACATCTTTCCCGAATAGCTAGTGTAAGCCAATGTCATGTATCTAATGGCCCATTGAGTTCATGGTATGAAACACTTAATGATACTTAATATACATCTTGACTACATAATAGTTTCATTATCTCCTTATTTATTTGGGAACATCAACATCCTATAAGAAGTGTATGAAATATTTCTGTGGTCTCTTTTAAACTAATTATAAGTTGCTTCCTTTCTCTTGATATATGAAATTCCTATCCATATATTCAATAAATACTAAAATATTAATATGCCTATTATGATGATGATGATGGTTAACGTCTGGTAAGACCAAACATTGGTCTATCGGACCTAAAGAAACAAATTATTTATTTTGACTTAAGATTTTATTCCTATGCTCAAAAAGCTTGGAGAGAAGCCTCCCGAGCTCACTATAATTTTGACATTGTAAAAGGCTAGGAAGGTCAGTATTGTAACAAATATTGTGAAACTGAGATCTAATGTGGTTGTACGCGGGGCACTCTAAGAGGAAGTGGTTTTCATCCTTGATGTTCCTATTCTCACATATATGGCAGATCCTTTCCATCCATGGCGTTTTAGGAACTGCCCAACGACCTGTTTCACTATAGAGCTCATGAGAATTCGTTCTAATCTTTGCTATATTAATTTTCTTCTTTGAGCTAGTTAAAATAGAGAGATACTTTTGATCTTCTAGGGTGGGGTTGATGACTTCTTATAATAACTTAATTTTCTTTTAGCCGCTAAATCTTTCTCACACCACATTTTTTCTTTGAACTTAGAAGTAACAATATCTTTAATGTTATTTATGTTTTGCAATGCATCATTCTCGTTGATCTCCCAATAGTTTAACCAGGCCCTTGTGTCTTTATGCCACCCCTGATTGAGCCTTAGGTGGTTTTGGCTGGAATTTAAAGCTAGCTTAGGAAGTCTATGATCGTCTATGTTATTGAGTTTGTGCTTGTACAGCAGAAACCTAATCATAGCTAGGCTCTCAATAGGGGAAATACCTGCTTCTATAAGGAGAATAGGATAGGGTGTATTACTTTTAATTTTCAGGTTATAAGTTATAAAACGCTTTTGGATTTTCTCAATCTTTCTCCATGAGTCTCTGGAGATGCTGCAACCCCAAACCTCACAGCCATATAAGATAACAAGAGTGACTAAAGTTTCAAAGAGGAACTTCTTTTTATCCCACATTACAAGGTTTGTTGTTTTACAATTATTTTCAATACCAAAATAAGATTTCCACCCCCCATTAATCCTTTTCTCAATGCTATGGTTCCAATTGAGCTTGTGATGAATATCAATTCCTAGGTACTTGTAAGAATACACTTCCTCCAAGTCATTATTTTCATACATAAAATTAGCGTAAGTGTCCTTCTTATATTTGATAATCATAACTTTTGTTTTGTCAGTGTTAACAGTCATACCCATGGTAGAGCAGAAATCCTTAAGAAGCCTGAGTTGCTTATCAAGATCAGATGGGCACCTTGCCAAAAGAACAATATCGTCAGCATAGAGAAGAAGGATGACGACTATCCCAGCTAAGATCATGCCATCACATTCTGCTTCCTCTAAATAGCCTTTGAGCTTATCGATGTAAATGCCAAATAGGGTAGGGGAGAGGGGGAAACCTTGTTTAACTCCGATGTTACACTTAATATCTTTCGACCACCCCTCATTTCTCTTTAGCTTGGCAATTACATTCTCGTATAACCTTATAGCGGCAACTCTTAAATCGAGAGGAACCTTTAGCTCTTCTAATCTATTCCAAAGGTTGTATCTAGAAACCATATCGAAAGCCTTTCTAAAGTCCACAAAGCAACAAAATAAATTGGATTTATCATTACAACATTCCTCCGCAATGATCCTAAGCATAACGAGGTGGTGTATTGTTGAGTGATGCCTTCTGAAACCTGCTTGGCCTTTAGCCCGCTTACCTTCACTTTCAAGCCATATGCTTAACTTCTTTTCCAAAATACTACCATATAAATTGGATAAGAGAGGGCTGATCATAATTGTCAGATAATTAGAGGGGTTATTTGTATCCCCACTTTTAAAAATAGGGATAATGAGGCTCTCAGTCCAAGGTTTAGGGAACCCTTGCTTGACTGCTTGATTAAAAAGCTTGTGGATGTGGGGGATGAGGACAAGACCTCCAATTTTTAAGATTTCCACCTGGTAACCTTCAATGTCCTTAGCTTTCCCATTAGCGAGGTGATTAACCCCAAACTTAATGTCTTCTAAAGAGAAAACTTCTTTCGTTGTGAGCAAGGTATCTAAATTATCCATGACATTTGGAGATTCATAAAGCTTTTTAAGATAGGAATTCCAATCGTGAAGAGCAATTTTATTATTATCTTTAGTCTTCCTAGTCAGAGTCTGCCCCCAAAATTTCTTAGGATCTACCTTAGACAGGTGTAAGAGATTCTCTTGTCTTTGACGAATGTATTGCCCCTTTTTCCTTTTAGTTAGGGCTTTATATATTTTTATCTTGTCCATTTTAAGAGATTCATCAACAGCTTTCTTAATTGCTCTCCTCGCACTTTTACAATCTTTGTCATACCATGGATTGGTTTTTCTATTTCTTTTATTATTTGAAACTTCAATTGAGAACTTGTTAATAGAATATGAGAGGGTTGTAGTAAAATTATGATAGAGGTCTTCTATGTTGTCTATACTAGATAAAGGAAGCAAATTAGTTTTTAATTCATTTAGAAAGAGATCATTTTTATTTCTATCAAATATTAAGTTCTTTTGGCTATAAGTATTATTTTCTGTGGGAACTCTATGCATGACAAAATTGAGAGTTATAAGTAAAGGCCTATGAATAGAGTCAGGTTTGTGGTCGTTTAAGATGTCAAAATTTATTATTTCGTGGTATAATGGGAGATCGGAAATAACGTAGTCTACCACGCTGCTACCAAGTCCATGGATGCAGGTCATCTTGCTAGAATTGGGCCACTTCTTTAGACTGTTGCAAATTATGAGATCCTAAGCACTACAGAGCTTGACTAGCTCCGACCCAAACAAATTTTCCCCAAGGTCTTCAGAGCTCCTTTTGTACCTACTAGCCAGAGTAGGGTCTTCGTCTAACCAAAGAGGATTTGGGTTGGAATAATTGCTTAGAATAATAGCTTGGTTGTTTGAAGTTCGCGCATTAAAGTCACCTATTAAAAGGATATTATCATCATTCCTTAGGCTAGAAATATCATTCTCTAAACCATTGTAAGGGTTAGTTTTATCTAGATTCTTCTTCTTATAGAAGTTAGAATTGATGGGGGGGAATAACATATTGATATGTAGGAATTTTTATTATTAATTTCTCTGATCTCTATCCGAGTATATTGGTTGTGAGGGTCGTTTTTATAAATCCTATCATGGGGGGAGATGTTCTTCTTAATGTAACAAGCTATTCCCCCAATGCCTCTACGGGAGGATCGCTTGTTCCAGGTAGACCACAGCGTAAAGCCATCTATGTTAGGGACCTTAGATTCTTCGTGCTCACAAGTTTCAACAAGCAAAATAATATCAACATCATTTGAAATCCAACTTAGCTTGGGGCCTTTGTTCCATGGGAATCCCCGACAGTTCCAAGAAAGGATCTGAAGCATGTTTAATTGCTATTGATTACTATCTTTTTGGTTTCTATCTCGAATAAAGGCTTTTCAATTTCTGATTATTGCCCATTTTCCTTCCTTTCTAGCTTCTTTTACCTTTTGAACCTCCTTTCTTAATTCTGCTTGATCTTCTGGAATGAGATCTTCATTTATGAATATCCCCGTTCCTTTTAGACTTGAGGTTTTACTAAGTATGTTGTACTTATGATCAGTGGAGCTCACCTTTATGCGGATTAGTCTTCCTTTATTCTTGGTTAATTTCCCCAACCTTGTTGCTTCTGTGAGACACATTGTTTCAATTTGTAATCTATTATGTAATTCTGTCTGGGCCAAGGCTAAAGTATCCTCATCTATTTCCTATTTTTAACCGAAGATTATAAAGTTCAAGGCCCTTTTGTTACGTTTGTGGTCTAATTCTATTAATTTTTTCATTTCATCTTTAATTGGTTTGGTATCTAACTTATCTACCACATTATTTAGGGTGAGGCGGCAATTAACTTTTTCTTCTAGTTCTTTAATCATGTCTTTCATTTTAAGACTCTCTAAAGTATCAACATCTCCTTGCTGGGATGGTTGGTTAGTATCTTGGTTTTGTTTTTCTATAACCTGCAATCTAGTCTCCATTGCCTCCATTTTATTCTCTAGTAGTTCTATTTTAGTTTCTATTTGTTTTTGGATCGTGTCTTCAAGAGATGCAAATTTATTTTCCAGCATGGCTTCTAACTCTTTTTGTAGCTTGGCTTCTCTTTCTTCTCTACGTTTCTCTAAAGAATCTATATACTCATAAAGGCCTTGTAGAGTAACTGTGCTAGGTTTGCCCTTGGTAATCTTTGGTAACTGTGGTGAAATATTCATACTTGAAATTATATGAGCAAATATGTATTAGAAAAAGAAAAAGATAAGGAATGTGTGCATCTGATATCAGTAAACCTGACTGCAGATTGCCCATGCCCACCCCAGCCCGCAGACCGAAGAATATATGCGAAGAATATATAGAGTATGTTTTTAACTCTTTCACCGAGCCTCAGAACTCTTTCACCGAAGAATGTATGCGAAGAATATATAAAGTACGTGTTTAACTTTTTCACCGAGCCTCAGAACTCTTTCACCGAAGTATATATAGAGTACGTGTTTAACTCTTTCACCGAGCCTCAGAACTCTTTCACCGAAGAATATATGCGAAGAATATATAGAGTATGTTTTTAACTCTTTCACCAAGCCTCAGAACTCTTTCACTGAAGAATATATGCGAAGAATATATAAAGTACGTGTTTAACTCTTTCACCAAGCCTCAAAACTCTTTCAGCGAAGAATATATGCGAAGAATATATAGAGTACTCTTTCACTAAAGAATATATAGAGTATGTTTTTAACTCTTTCACCGAGCCTCAAAACTCTTTCACCGAAGAATATATGCGAAGAATATATAGAGTATGTTTTTAAATCTTTCACTGAGCCTCAGAACTCTTTCACTGAAGAATATATGCGAAGAATATATAAAGTAGGTTTTTAACTCTTTCACCAAGCCTCAGAACTCTTTCACCGAAGAATATATGCGAAGAATATATAGAGTATGTTTTTAACTCTTTCACTGAGCCTCAAAACTATTTCACCGAAGAATATATGCGAAGAATATATAAAGTATGTTTTTAACTCTCTCACCGAGCCTCAGAACTCTTTCATTGAAGAATATATGTGAAGAGTATATAGAGTACTCTTTCACCGAAAAATATATGCAAAGAATATATAGAGTATGTTTTTAACTCTTTCACCGAGCCTCATAACTCTTTCACCGAAGAATATATGTGAACAATATATAGAGTATGTTTTTAACTCTTTCACCGAGCCTTAGAACTCTTTCACCAAAGAATATATGCGAAGAATATATAGAGTATGTTTTTAACTCTTTCACTGAGCCTCAGAACTCTTTCATCGAAGAATATATAAAGTAGGTGTTTAATATTGAAAAATGAAATTAACTCAAATAGATTACAGAAAAACACACATAAAAATCAGACACAAAATATTGGCGGAAAAGGCTTCAGCCTCAGGTATTCTCTCTCACATTTTCATTCTTTTAAAAATTGAATATAGTGTTACAAATAAATAGATGAGAGATAGTGTTCTCAAGATAGTGTGTGCTATCTTAGACACTTTTGGTTGAGATAATTTCTCCTTTGGTTGAGATAATTTCTCACCAGACACACACCAATATAGGAGTTACCTAAACTAACTCCTATCTTAGAGGAACAACCCAAGAGTTATGCACAAATTCCTAACTTGGAATATTTAATTTATTTATTTATTTTTGGATTTATTATTGTTTTATGAGAGAGGCTAACATTCCCCCCTTCAATGATAAATCCAAAATAAGAACGAGGAACCATCTTCCAAGTTCTCATGTTGATCCTCAAAAATATTGCCTGAATAAACCGCCAAATTTGGATGCTGAAGAAACTGCAATACGAAGAGACTGAGTCAGCTGCATGACTGATTCATCTCACAAGGACGCTTGACAACTCCATCATGTGCCAAGCTGCAAAAGGATCCAACTGTCCTTTGCTTGAAAACAACATTCGGTGTCCACTGACACAATTTGATGAACGCCCACTGGCGTATTTGTTGATGATGATCGCCCACTGGCTGATGATGTCGAAAAACAACTCAATGTTGCTTTTGCTATGATGAAAGTTGCTCACTGCTGCTTTGGTTGTTGATCGCCCACTGGAAAATTTGCTGATGCTCACTGCTGATGACAAATGCCCACTGGCTGCTTCGCTGATGTTGTTGAGACTTTCAGTCTGACAACCACTTGTCAATTTCATTGACATTTTCCCCCCTTTGTCAGCTGAAAGGAGAGACAATCTTCTCCAAAATATACTTGAACTCCCCCCCTTCAAGTGTAGGAGAGTTTCACTGTTGTACTCCCTCCTTCAACTGCATGAGAGTACCATCATCTGTTCATTGCTGGCTGCACTATGTGTGATTGTAGTCGGTTGTAGAATTGAGACAATCTCTTGACTGTGGATGACCATTCCCAAGGATCGATCCATTCATAATGTATCTTCAATCTGGCTGATTTTTGTTGGTTGCGACATTTTTCTGAGGAATGATTGGGCTTGCCACAATGGCAACAAGGATGGAGATCAAAACACTGATCTTCCATATGACCGGTTCTTTGACAATGAGAACATTTCGGTTGGACATTAACTTCAGGTTGCGTGCAATTCTGTTTGTCTGCAATTTTCTCAGAACCTTCTGAGGTGTGTTGTGCAAGAAATCCTGCACTGATGAACTTAATTGGCTTGGAATAATCTGGGATATGTAAGTTGGTGTCATCAGTGACATATCCTAAGTCTCGTCGATTCTTGTTATTTTTAATTTCTTCCCACGGCTTGATGATGGGTTTGGAAGAAATTTGAATTTGATCATGAACAACTTCGACACTTGAAGTTGTTTGGATGAGTGATTTGGAATCAACATCTTTATCTTCATCTGTATGGTTGAATGACCTGGAAGAAGCACTCTTTTGTTGCAGCTCATCTCTTTGTAGTTGCGATTCTAGTTGAAGAAACTCAATGGTTTCATGTGTTTGTTGTAGATGCCGTGAAAGATCAGCAAGAGTTTCTTTAAGTATGGGGGTTTACGCAGTGCATTATATTAGATATCATTTTTGGGATTCAACTGCGTTAAGTAAGTCATTCACGTATGACCATTTCCATGAGAGGTAGTCGTAACTGACTAATTTCTCATGATTTTTGAATAGTTCACTTAGCACTCATTGCATCAGGTGATGCTCACAGGGGTGAAGAAGTGGGATTGAAACTAGTGAAATGAATCACATAGCATCAATCATCACTTCCGGGGCTTGCACCCGGTAACCAGGACTTCCCGGGAGGTCACCCATCCCAGAAGAGTTTCTTTGTTGATGTGCACCATGTCTTCATCACTGGAGATGATCAAACTATGAAGAATGTTTAACCACTGAATATGTTGCGCCATCTGAACTTTCTCACTTGAAGTCAGGCTCTCTTGTCGTAGATGTTGTGCTTTGAATTGTTTCACTTGATTTTGTTACTTGAATGACAGGCTCGCTTGCTATGGGACTTGAATGGCACGCTCGCTTGATTTGTTGCTTAGGTCACTTGCTGGGAACACTTGCTAGAGTTGTAGAACTTTCTTGCTTAAACTCTAGAATTCACACTTGCTTGATGACGATCTTGTTTGCATAAATGCTCACTTGCCTTACTTGATGACTTTTCGCTAATTTGAAGGAATAGCCATGCTTGCTTGATGTCGATCTGAACTTGATTGATTGGTGTTAGAGTTGAGCTTGTTTGGTTGCTTTGATGGTTGCTGCAATGATCTTCACTCTGGCTCGCTTGAAGGTTTGAACTTTGTTTTGTTTTGACGCAAATTGCTTGAATGAATACTCACGCTCGCTTGCAGGAGATGTGAACTTGTTGCTTGTTTGCTTTAGAGTTAAAATTCGTGCATTCACTTGATTCTGCTTAAAGGAAGGGTGTCGAACACTGTCGAAAATGCACCCAAAAAACACTTAATGATTTAATGACTCACTACAATGAATTCAAGTTGACTCAATTCAAGACTTGGGTGTCGGTTTCAACTGAGAATGCACCCTTACAATTCAATGTAATTTGAGTTTGATTACAAGTTCAATAATGTTGATGTAGATTGTGCTTTGAAACGTTGAAGTTTACAGATTCATTAACTTGATTGTAGTGATGTAGACTTTGCTTTGAAATGTTGGAGTTTGCAGATTCATGAACTTGATTGTATTGAGTGAATTTGTTTGTTGAGGTAGAATGCCGATGTTGAAAACATTGATTATTTGTTGTAGTGACGCAAATGCATGTGTTGAGTTTAATTATCCTTCCTTGAAGCTATTTTGTTACAAGTGTTGTGCTTGCTTGCATTGAACTTTATGTGTGTTAAATGAGATCATATATGTGTCAAAACTAGACACAATTCAAAAAGCAACAACATGAAGCATGCACCATCATCAACACACTCTTCGTGTACCTAAGATCCCCTTATTCAATTTCGGGCGGATCTAGGACACGATCACCACAAAAAGATATGTTTTTATTAATTACTGGAGTACAACAATCTTCAATGTCACAACTACAAAATTTGTCTTCAAAAATGACCTGCACTAACTCAATCGCTCTCAAAGCAAAAAATTACTTTGAATTACAATAATGACTTTCACATGTCACTCCAAATTACAAAATATACCATATCTCTCCACACCTTATTTCTCCAAATCACAACTTATTACTCCAAATACAAAAATATTTATAACTCCAAAATTACAAAATATACTCCTTATCTCTCAAAAATAAAAAATTTAATGCATCTCTCTTAAAAAAAATACCTTATTTCTCCACACCTTACATACTCCCCAATTTCTTCACACCTTATCTCTCCATTAAAAAACCTTTATAATCACTTTTACATACTCCCCATTAAAACAAATTAATATTTTTTATTAAATTACTTTATAAAAGTAATTTAACGAGCGTTAAAAATTTTAAAACTTGTATGCATGTAAAAGCGAAACTTTTATGTACTCATGGTAGTGCCTAGTGTAAAAGAACCATGCTAGGACCTTGTCAAAGAGTTTCGACAGATGCCACTGAAGGTGAGGTCAAGATGTGTTGGTCCTGGTCTCGCTATGTGTCTTTAATTAAGTCCTCCTCCATGTTGGACACTTTCACCACAACAAATTTAACGCAGATTTTCACGAACCTTCCACAGACCTTCATGCAAAGCTCTTCAACAGGGCTTCTTTTCCACACAGGTTCTATAATCCACATAGATCCTTTAAATTTGCTTTTTCGCTTAGAAGTCACATGTCGATGGTGGTTCTGCTTCCATTCTAGCACATTATGGTGCCATTAAATATTTAAAAAAACTCTTTCAAATGCGTAATTGGAGAATATGTGACTTCTTTTCTGATGATTCTAAAACCGGTCTTTTGGCAGACACATAAATGGATTTCGACAATACTTGAATAGAATTCAAGGGCCAAAAATGTTGCACACCACAATAGCTTTCTGGACAGATAATCAAATGCAATGATAACTGTGGATTCGGATACGCCAGAGGGTTGTTCGAGGGTCTTATTCCGACTTTACAAAGGGAAGTACCTGGAAATGTTGTTATGTTTGGTGTGTACGGGGGTGTGTTCGAAGGCCTGCTTGAATAACACTCTTAACAACATCAATTGAGAATACAAATAACCAGAAATCCACACTAGGAATCCGACCAGCTGTAAGCCACTGTTTCATACAAGCGAGACACTATCGAACCACGGGGATAGACACTGAGGACCACCAAGAGAATTACACTGAGGGGATTATGTTGGGAAATTCACTCAAAAAATTGGCAAGATTTGCTTGGGGATTCAGTCGAGATTTATTTTGTCACAGAGCGTGGTGCACATGGATCAAAACTGGTTTGGTATTTCTTTCACATGGAATCTCTGTAACAATTATGTCATTTCTGCAAACAACTAACAGTGGAATTCTATCTCAAACAACAAAATGCAATTAATTGTGCAACGAATAAAAAATCTCCATCCATCCAACAACTTCTTGTCGCTTAGCATAGGTCAAAGAATAACAGGACACGCTCAAAGAACTAGATCTGCTGGCTTCGCTAGAAATGTAGACATTTATAAAGCACCATCAAGGGGTTTCATTTAGTGAACTTACCACGCTATTCTCACTATAGATGCCCTTTGCTGCGAATTGCCTCAGTATTGAATGGGTTTCTCCCATGCAATAGTCCCTTCAATGTCAAATAAAAACGCAACAACAATCACACCACAGAACTTTTGATTACTCCTAAGCAGCTGGGCCGGCCTAGGAAGCTTGCAGCCATCAAGGGAATAACATTAAACACCACTAATCTACGATTTCATGTCATGGAGCTCACAAATATCACCATGGCTCTGATCCGGGACAGAGCGTATGACAGATTCTCTCAACAGTGACAAATACATAGAACCAAGACGCAGCTCCGATACCACATATTGAAAAATGAAATTAACTCAAACAGATTACAGAAAAACACACATAATAAACCAGACACAAAATATTGGCGGAAAAGGCTTCAGCCTCAGGTATTCTCTCTCACATTTTCATTCTTTTAAAAATTGAATATAGTGTTACAAACAAATAGATGAGAGATAGTGTTCTCAAGATAGTGTGTGCTATCTTAGACACTTTTGGTTGAGATAATTTCTCCTTTGGTTGAGATAATTTCTCACCAGACACACACCAATATAGGAGTTACCTAAACTAATTCCTATCTTAGAGGAACAAACCAAGAGTTAGGCACAAATTCCTAACATGGAATATTTAATTAATTTATTTATTTTTGGATTTATTATTGTTTTATGAGAGAGGCTAACATTTAACTCTTTCACCGAGCCTCAGAACTCTTTCACCGAAGAATATATGCGGATAATATATAGAGTATGTTTTTAACTCTTTCACCGAGCCTCAAAACTCTTTCACTGAAGAATATATGCGAATATTAAAGTATGTTTTTAACTCTTTCACCGAGCCTGAGGACTCTTTCACCGAAGAATATATGCGAAGAATATATAGAGTATATAGAGTACTCTTTCACCGAAAAATATATGCGAAGAATATATAGAGTATGTTTTTAACTCTTTCACTGAGCCTTAGAACTCTTTCACCAAAAGAATATATGTTTTTAACTCTTTCACTGAGCCTCAGAACTCTTTCATAAGTAGGTTTTTAACTCTTTCATCGAGCCTCAGAACTCTTTCACCGAAGAATATATGCGGAGAATATATAGAGTATGTTTTTAACTCTTTCACCAAGCCTCAAAGCTCTTTCACCGAAGAAGAATATATAAAGTATGTTTTTAACTCTTTCACTGAGCCTGAAAACTCTTTCACCGAATAATATATGCAGAGAATATATAGAGTATGTTTTTAACTCTTTCGCGAAGAATATATATAAAGTATGTTTTTAACTCTTTCACCGAGCCTGAGGACTCTTTCACCGAAGAATATATGCGAAGAATATATAGAGTATATAGAGTACTCTTTCACTGAAAAATATATGCGAAGAATATATAAAGTATGTTTTTAACTCTTTCAGCCAGCCTCAGAAGTCTTTCACCGAAGAATATATGCGAAGAATGAGTATGTTTTTAACTCTTTCACCGAGCCTCAAAACTCTTTCACCAAAGAATATATGCAAAGGATATATAGAGTATGTTTTTAACTCTTTCACTGAGCCTCAAAACTCTTTCACCGAAGAATATATAAAAGATGTTTTTAACTCTTTCACCGATCCTCATAACATACTAATTCCTTACTACCCAAAACCTATAAAATCTCATTGTATGCTTTAGCTTATAAAAGTCTCAACACAATAAATATATTTAATTCTATTTAAACATGCTTTCTATACAATTATTTTTATAATATCAATTCCAAATTACATTTTATTTTAGTTTTTCAACTCTTTAAAATTGTAATATAAATAATTTGAATATTTAAAGTTTTTGAAATAATGATATCACAAATATATGGATTCAAATTTATATAATATCATTCTCAAAAATATATTTTACCCTCTTTTTTTTTGTACACATCAAAATTCACTAATTTCAGTAAACTTAGATACCAAGAAATTTATAGATTTAATGGTATTGTAGTAAGGCTTATTTACATGGTATAATTAAAATTATTTATATATATATATATATATATATCACTTTTCTTTGCTTAATTATTTTTGCTCTCTATGTCTACTTTTATTTAGTTCATTATTCTTATCTTATTCATTCTATTTTGCCTTATTAATCTTATTATATCTTTCCATAATTCTCTCTATATACTTTATATTTAATTTTTTCACTTATTTTTACCTTTTACTTGCTATATTGTCTCACTCTTCTTCCTTCCCTAACATTTTTTTTTCTTTATCAATCTCTTTTTCATTATTTTATTTCCTTATTCCTTTCCTTTGCCCTCCTTTTTTTCTCACATCCTTTATTTATTTATTTTTCTATTCCTTTTTTTTTCTTCTTTGAATTTCATTATTTTTAATTTTTCTTTTTAAATATTTAATACTTTTTACTTTTTTGAGTAATACGATAATTCTTTTTACTTTTTTCTCTTTTTATTTTAATTTTTTTTGGAAGTTATACTACATGATAACACAAAAAAAATAATAGAGTTGTGGCTTTTACTAGCACCTTTAACCTGGTACCAATTTGGCTATTGAGTTGTGGCTTTTACTAACACTTTTACTGTAATAACCCTGGTAACTTGTAATTTCCGGTAATTGCTGTGGTAAAAACAATTTGGGTGACAACTTGTTATTAAAAGACATTATTATTTGTTTAAAGAAAATATAATGAACTATTTTACACATGTGTTGAATGAAATGCTGGCAGCCTCCAAAAGAGGCTTTTCTATTAAAAGAAATTAATCAGTTAAGTAACTGAAAAAGAGAGACAACTGCCTCTCACCCTGAAGAGGGTTGGAAGGAAAAACCTCTGGGCTGTTGATGAACAGGCAGAGTAAGATTCCAGGAGAGAGAGCAGAGTGTGAAAAGTGGGTTAAGTCTGGTTGTGATCAGATGACCCAGCACAGTGGTGCTTGAGTCTTGGGGAAGGCTGCGAGCCTACAAGATAGCTCGGAGGGGAGATCTAGTGCAGTGGATTCTCAAGGTTGGGAGGTTAAGAGCTAGATTATTGCAGGTGAACCTTACAGTAAGAGCGACAGTAGCAGATTACCAGGTATGCATCATTAGATAGATTTACTTAAGAATCAGGTAATGATAGCATGCAGGATATAGTAGTCTGGATTCTTTATTCTAAGTCAGGAAATAAAGTTATGCAAATGCAAGTATTTGTGTTTTCTTTATTAAGTTAAGGAAATACAAATATATCTATAGTATGGTATTCTATAAATAGCCGACTGTGTTATTCCTCGGTGATAAACTGAAAGCCGTGTTTATAAATATATATATATATGTTAGCTGATATTTTTTTTACTGAGATATCAAAGACCCAGTTATATAAGCTAATATTCCTGAGACAGAGAGTGAGTAAACAAATATACGGCTAACAGATTAAACCTCATTCCTATCGATCATGTACAGGTTTAGATACGGAAAGATAAGTTATAACAGAGGTGAAGTATTACACGGCAGGAACCAAATATAGAGAGCGTTTTTAAAACCAGCAAGATATAATTTATACTCAAGTAAATACGAAACAGTATATATATATTTACAAACGCTTATTGACCTACAACGTGAGACCTTGTTCAACACTGAGATTTAACAGGTAATAAGAAAGACGGTAAAGAACACTGTAATAAGAGCCAGGTCTCCAATAAACAATGAAGCCGTGTAGCTGAATTGATAAAGAACACCCTAGGTGTAGTAGTGAAGAGTAAACTCTTAAATAAACCTTAATCTGACATTAAACCGTAAATGACATGGTATGCCGAGCAAACGAGGTGAGAATGCTGTACGCCGGCTATGAACATAAATAACTGAATAAGATGCATTTCTTAATACCAAAAACTGGAGTAAAAACCCTCATGCAATCCATTGTATATAGGCGGTAAGGGCTGGACTTGCTTCCATTGCTCCAGAAGCAAGCCGTAACCCTGAAACCGCAGCAGATGAACACACGATATAATATTCATGAGCACCGAGAACAAATAAATACAGTATCACCAGATTGGAAAAAAATACGCATAAATATATTAACTTCACTCAAGAAGTCGATGAATGACTGAACAGAACCATAGATATACTTGAGATGACAGAAATGTCACAAACCGAATCACAATACAACCAATGCTATAATAGGCCGTAAGGTAAGACAAAAGTTAATAATGTTAAACTGTAACAAAGTATGAGCGGGCGTTATAGGTCGGGTAAACCCTGACTCATGATAACGGCAAGCCAGCAAAAGAATATGGTACTGTACAGATGATTAAATACAAAACTTATTATATAAACGTCTGGGAACTATCATGACCAGCAAACCAAAACCCTCGGTTGGCCTGTGGCCATAAACCGACAAACTTCTAACCTCAGGGTTCTGTGGATTTACAGAATCGGTCGAGAGTGCCGCCTGTAACCACATCAGGATTTGAAATCAGAACAATAGACCTGAGGCACATGAATATCGTGCATCAGTCTCGGTTTGGGTCATGGAAGACCGTCAACCTTTCATAACAAGCTGACTTATATGATAATGCATATAGCAGTGAATGGCTTACCCGAATGGTATGCGGGTCGACCAGAAGCTCTTTCGGATAGTCGAGACCATGGAGTCCAGACCCTCCTGCACAGCACCGCCACTGTTATCAACTGTATAATGATGAAACATATATGTTAGGATCTGATGATAAGTTGCCAAGAATCGACTGTAAACCTTAAACAATTTGCCATAGACGAGAAGATTACCTGTGCGGGCGGCGGAGCTGTATGGTGGAGGAGACTGTCGGAAGAGCTGCAGATGCATTGTGTGCAAATGAACCGGGACCGAAGAACCCGGTAAACTTATATGTCAACCAAACCCTAAAGTTATCCTGTGCCATCCGATCTGAGGATATGATCTCCATCGTCCGTTTGGGCGGGAGTATGGCACACAAATCGAATGTACAACCCTGCGTATGGTCACATGGCTTCACATGGCTTGCAGCCACCTGGCCATGGCACGGTAAGTTAATTTAACCTCCGTTCACCATGTGGCACTGTGACTTAATGACCACCAACCAGACGTGGAAACTAATGCAAGCATGGTGCGGGTGGGTGTAACATAAAATATAATGCTTATTAAACTAGGTACGTGGGTGTGATATAATCCCAATGAATATCGAATAAAGTGTAAAGACATTAAACCATAAATCATGTTTTACAAGTTATATGCTCATGCGAACCAAGTGCATCATATACCATGGTAATGCTGGGTGTTAGGTTCATAAAATTTTTTTTTTTAGGTATAAATTAACGGGATCGTGACAATGTGGTATCAGAGCCCAAGTTCCAAAACTGAGACCTCTGGAACAGCAATGGGAACAGAAAGAACAATTATCTTATACATGTATACAGTACAATGTCATTAATCATGTTTTTTGTGTACACCAGGAATATATTGAGACATTCAACAGCTGACAGTTATACAGTAAGATGGAGGAAATGCCGGGAGCTGGCGGCATCCCACCAGATAACACAGGACTGTGGGTTCAGCTTGGTGCTGAGACACGCAGTACTAATCAGGCAATACTTCAAACAGTTCAAGAACTGAAGGGTGAAATGGCACGCTTGCGAGAAGACAATGCACGATTAACCATGGAACAAGAAAGAATATTGAAGAGCCTGTCAGAAAAACAAAATCCACCCTTACCCAGTCCTAGTGCAGAACAACAAAGGGGCACTGAGGAGCGGAATTATGCTCCTGAACTTTCAGAAGAGCGTGAAGACCATTCTGACAACGTGCAAGAGCAGCAGGCTACCAAGAGACAGAAAACAGAATTACAGGGGGAATTTCGAAAAATCAAACCCCCACTTTTCGATGGAGAACAGGAGGAAGCAGCAGAAGCATGGCTGATTAATATTAATAAATATTTTCAGCTGTATGAATATGATCAAAATCTGAAGGCACGGTTGGCTATATTCCAGTTGCAAGGCAAAGCCACCTTGTGGTGGGAAGAGATTAAAATTGTGAAGGGAGTAAGTGAGCAAGGCATAACCTGGGAAAAGTTTCAGAAATATTTCAAGGAGAGGTATTTAACTGAGCGCTTTTATGATGAGAAGGCGCGAGAATTCCATGATTTACGACTAGGACAACAATCCATGGATGAATTCATAAATCGCTTTACCTCTCTACTGCGTTATGTACCCTACATAAAAGAGGAGAAGGCCAAGGTGCAGAGGTTTGTGAGTAGTTTGCCAGCCTATATCAGAGAACGAATTGAGTTTGACAACCCCCGAACTATGGATGAGGCAATTAGGAAGGCCAGAATTTGCTACCAGCAGAACAAACAAAAGGGAGAAATTCCAAGCAGGAAATGGAATGAGAAAAAAGGTAGCAGAAATGCTGGAAACAACAAAGGCAGCCACGGAAATGGTGGCAAAGGGGCTGGAAAAGGACAGTTTAACAGAAGCACGAATAAGGGAACTTTCCGGCCTAAGCCAAACGAGAGCAGGATTAGTGAACCCCCTGCTAAATCGGAGGTTGAAGGAACCAGACCTCCAGTTCAATGCTGGGTATGTGAGGGACCACACTATGCTAGGAACTGTCCGCAGCGTAAAAGAACTGATCAGATATCTCAAGTCCATGAAGCTTCCACTGTAGGGGACGTGGCGCGCAGTGTGCCAAGGATCAATGCAGCATTAGAGGACCGGCAAGCGGAATATCAACCTTCCATGGTGGAATTCGAAGGTAAGATCTCAAACCTTTCTGTAGCTGTACTTATTGATCCAGGGGCTACGTTAAGTTACGTTAGTCCAAAAGTAGTGGAACACTGTAAGCTACCATCAGAAAAGTTTAAAAACCCATGGTTGGTCCAGTTAGCTACGGGAGCCAAAAGGCGGGTTTTAGCTAAAGTTAATAACTGTTCTTTTAGTATAGCTGGACAACCCGTAAAGGCAGATTTGAATGTACTTCCGTTAGGCTCCTATGACATTCTTATTGGTATGGACTGGCTGGAGAAGCACTGGTCGTTGGTGAATTGTAAAACCAAGACCATATACTACAAGGATGATTTGGAACAGCAGCAGGAGTTGCAGGGAATTAAACGTCCTGTTCAGATTCGACCTATAACTGCAACACAGCTAGCTAAGTGTATTAGAAAGAAATGTCAAATCTATGCCATACAGGTTGGCTATGCGAATCAGAAAGATAAGATGTCTGCATTAAATGACATACCAGTGGTGCAGGAGTTTACAGATGTCTTTCCTGAAGAGATACCGGGTCTGCCTCCAAGAAGAGACATAGATTTCACTATAGAGTTAATACCAGGGGCAGCTCCAGTATCGAGGGCACCATACCGGATGAGCATACCAGAGTTAACGGAATTGAAGATGCAGCTCCAGGAACTGCTGGATAAGCAGTACATTCGACCTAGTGTGTCACCCTGGGGAGCTCCAGTATTGTTCGTGAAGAAGAAGGATGGGACCCTTCGCATGTGCATAGATTACCGACAGCTGAATAAGCTCACGGTCAAAAACAAGTACCCTCTACCCAGAATAGATGAACTTTTTGATCAGGTGAAAGGGGCAAAGGTGTTCTCCAAAATTGATCTGCGATCTGGTTATCATCAGATCAGGATCAAGGATGAGGACATTGCCAAAACTGCTTTCCGAACACGCTACGGGCACTACGAATTTGTAGTGCTTCCTTTTGGTTTAACCAATGCACCTGCCACTTTTATGTGCATGATGAATAGCGTGTTTCACCAGTTTTTGGACAAGTTTGTACTGATATTCATTGATGACATATTGATATATTCTCGTTCCCAGCAGGAACATGAGGAGCACCTTAGATTGGTGTTGCAAACTCTTCGGGAGCATCAGCTTTATGCTAAATTTAGCAAATGCGATTTCTTTAAAGAGGAAATTCAGTATTTGGGTCATGTGATTACAAATGAGGGAATTGCGGTTGACCCCGAGAAGATAAAATCTATTATGGAATGGCCTACACCCAAGGATGTTGCGGACATCAGGTCCTTCATGGGGTTAGCTGGCTATTACAGGAGATTTGTGGAAGGCTTTTCAAGAATAGCCTACCCTATTACCTCATTGCAAAAGAAAGGAAGGGCATTTAAGTGGACAACAGAGTGTCAGCAGAGTTTTGATCGTTTGAAACACCTACTCACCACCGCACCCATCTTAAGAATCGCGGATCCTAATAAGGATTACGTGGTGTGCACTGATGCAAGCAAAGAGGGCGTGGGGGGAGTATTAATGCAGGAAGGGAAGGTAATAGCATATGAATCTAGGAAATTAAAAGAACATGAGCAGAGATACTCTGCTTACGATTTAGAATTAACTGCTGTAATTCATGCACTTAAGATGTGGCGACATTACCTTCTCGGAAAGAAATTTCTGCTGTTAACCGATCATCATAGCCTAACGCATTATTTCAGTCAACCCACTTTGAATGCGAGACAAGGCCGTTGGGCAGATTTTCTAAGTGGGTTTGACTTCGAAATAAAACATTTAAAGGGCAAAGAAAATCGGGTAGCAGATGCCTTAAGTCGAAAAGTTCATTGCTTATGTGAACTTTCAGCCAGCCGGTGGCGGAGTTCGCTGGTTGAACAAATAAAAACAGCAGCACACAACGACTCAGAATATCAGCATTTAAAAGTGCAGGTACAGCAATCTGATCATGGAAAGTTACAGCAAGGGTACACATTGGATAACACTGGATTGCTGTATTTCAATGGGAAAATGTATGTACCTGACTCCGGTGACCTTAAGAAACTGATCTTAGATGAATTCCACATCAGCCATTATGCCGGTCATCCAGGATACCAAAAGATGGTTATGGCACTCAAAAAAGAGTATTACTGGCCTGGGATGAAGAGGCAAGTGGTGGAATATTTGGCAAAGTGTTTGGAATGCCAGCAAATTAAGGCTGAACACCAACACCCAGCGGGACTGTTACAGCCTTTG
This sequence comes from Pinus tabuliformis, assembly GCA_031772625.1. Taxonomy (NCBI): domain Eukaryota; kingdom Viridiplantae; phylum Streptophyta; class Pinopsida; order Pinales; family Pinaceae; genus Pinus; species Pinus tabuliformis. The sequence goes on from CM062816.1 coordinate 71,942,546, forward strand.
CCTATTCCGGAATGGAAATGGGAAACCATTTCCATGGATTTTATAACCGGTTTACCACGGACAAAGAAGGGTAATGATTCTATTATGGTCGTAGTTGATAAACTAAGTAAAGCAGCACACTTTATACCCGTACAGTCTACTTACAAGGCAGTACAAATTGCGCATCTCTTTATGCAGAATGTGTTCCGCTTGCATGGAATGCCAAAGGTAATCGTATCGGACCGTGATGTGAAGTTCACTTCCACTTTCTGGAAAACATTGTTTGCTGAGTTGGGCACCCAGCTGAATTTTAGTACAGCTTATCACCCACAAACCGATGGTCAAACGGAACGTGTCAATCAGGTATTGGAAGATATGCTGAGGGCAAATGTGATGCTCAAGCCTAATCAGTGGGAGGAGTATTTGCATCTGGTTGAATTTGCCTATAATAATGGGTATCATACCTCCACCCAGTTAAGTCCCTTTGAGGTTTTGTATGGGCGAAAGTGCCGCACACCCTCAAGTTGGAGTGGGTTAGAGGATAAATTGAGTTTGGGTCCAGAAATGTTAAGAGACATGGAAGATATGGTAAAGAGAGTGCGAGCAAATTTAAAGACTGCACAAGACAGACAGAAAAGTTTCGCAGACAGGAAAAGAAGATTTGCAGAATATAAAGTGGGTGACCATGTGTTTGTAAGGATTCAAACTAGAAGGAGCACACTGCAGTGGAGCGGGTGCGCCAAACTGGCTCCCCGATATTTTGGACCATTTCAGATTCTCGCTAGAGTGGGGCCGGTGGCCTACCAACTTGCTTTACCCAGCCACATTAAGATTCACAATGTGTTTCATGTTTCTGTCCTAAAGAAATATGTGTATGACCCTAGACATGTTATTCAATGGCAAGATGTACGGGTAAGAATTGATCCGATTGGGTTTAATTATACAACTATACTTAATGGGAAATTGATTAAGTGCTGGTTGTTTGCAGGTCGAACCGGAAGGCGGGGTCCTAGTCGAACCACAGAGCATTCTCGACCGGAGAGAAGTGCAGCTGCGGAAACGGGCTATTACCCAAATTAAGGTGCTGTGGCAGCATTATGGCCCTGAGGAGGCTACGTGGGAAGACGAGGAGCTTTTCAGAAAAGCCTATCCAAATTTATTTAATGAGAATGGACATCGGGACGATGTCCAATCCTAGGGGGGGAAGATGTAATAACCCTGGTAACTTGTAATTTCCGGTAATTGCTGTGGTAAAAACAATTTGGGTGACAACTTGTTATTAAAAGACATTATTATTTGTTTAAAGAAAATATAATGAACTATTTTACACATGTGTTGAATGAAATGCTGGCAGCCTCCAAAAGAGGCTTTTCTATTAAAAGAAATTAATCAGTTAAGTAACTGAAAAAGAGAGACAACTGCCTCTCACCCTGAAGAGGGTTGGAAGGAAAAACCTCTGGGCTGTTGATGAACAGGCAGAGTAAGATTCCAGGAGAGAGAGCAGAGTGTGAAAAGTGGGTTAAGTCTGGTTGTGATCAGATGACCCAGCACAGTGGTGCTTGAGTCTTGGGGAAGGCTGCGAGCCTACAAGATAGCTCGGAGGGGAGATCCAGTGCAGTGGATTCTCAAGGTTGGGAGGTTAAGAGCTAGATTATTGCAGGTGAACCTTACAGTAAGAGCGACAGTAGCAGATTACCAGGTATGCATCATTAGATAGATTTACTTAAGAATCAGGTAATGATAGCATGCAGGATATAGTAGTCTGGATTCTTTATTCTAAGTCAGGAAATAAAGTTATGCAAATGCAAGTATTTGTGTTTTCTTTATTAAGTTAAGGAAATACAGATATATCTATAGTATGGTATTCTATAAATAGCCGACTGTGTTATTCCTCGGTGATAAACTGAAAGCCGTGTTTATAAATATATATATATATGTTAGCTGATATTTTTTTTACTGAGATATCAAAGACCCAGTTATATAAGCTAATATTCCTGAGACAGAGAGTGAGTAAACAAATATACGGCTAACAGATTAAACCTCATTCCTATCGACCATGTACAGATTTAGATACGGAAAGATAAGTTATAACAGAGGTGAAGTATGACGCGGCAGGAACCAAATATAGAGAGCGTTTTTAAAACCAGCAAGATATAATTTATATTCAAGTAAATACGAACCAGTATATATATATACAAACGCTTATTGACCTGCAACGTGATATCATGTTCAACACTGAGACTTAACAGGTAATAAGAAAAGACGGTAAAGAACACTGTATTGAAGAGCCAGGTCTCCAATAAACAATGAAGCCGTATAGCTGAGTTGATAAAGAACACCTTAGGTGTAGTGGTGAAGAGTAAACTCTTAAATAAACCTTAATCTAACATTAAACCGTAAATGACATGGTATGCCGAGCAAACGAGGTGATAATGCTGTACGCCGGCTATAAACATAAATAACTGAATAAGATGCATTTCTTAATATCAAACTTGGAGTAAAAACCCTCATGCAATCCATTGTATATAGGCGGTAAGGGCTGGACTTGCTTCCATTGCTCCAGAAGCAAGCCGTAACCCTGAGACCGCAGCAGATGAACACACGATATAATATTCATGAACACCGAAACAAATAAATACAGTATCACAAGATTGGAAAAAAATACGCATAAATATATTAACTTCACTCAAGAAGTCGATGAATGTCTGAACAGAACCATAGATATACTTGAGATGACAGAAATGTCACAAACCGAATCACAATACAACCAATGCTATAATAGGCCGTAAGGTAAGACAAAAGTTAATAATGTTAAACTGTAACAAAGTATGAGCGGGCGTTACAGGTCGGGTAAACCCTGACTCATGATAACGGCAAGCCAGCAAAAGAATATGGTACTGTACAGATGATTAAATACAAAACTTATTATATAAACGTCTGGGAACTATCATGACCAGCAAACCAAAACCCTCGGTTGGCCTGTGGCCGTAAACCGACAAACTTCTAACCTCAGGGTTCTGTGGATTTACAGAATCGGTCGAGAGTGCCGCCTGTAACCACATCAGGATTTGAAATCAGAACAATAGACCTGAGGCACATGAATATCGTGCATCAGTCTCGGTTTGGGTCATGGAAGACCGTCAACCTTTCATAACAAGCTGACTTATATGATAATGCATATAGCAGTGAATGGCTTACCCGAATGGTATGCGGGTCGACCAGAAGCTCTTTCGGATAGTCGAGACCATGGAGTCCAGACCCTCCTGCACAGCACCGCCACTGTTATCAACTGTATAATGATGAAACATATACGTTAGGATCTGATGATAAGTTGCCAAGAATCGACTGTAAACCTTAAACAATTTGCCATAGACGAGAAGATTACCTGTGCGGGCGGCGGAGCTGTATGGTGGAGGAGATTGTCGGAAGAGCTGCAGATGCATTGTGTGCAAATGAACCGGGACCGAAGAACCCGGTAAACTTATATGTCAACCAAACCCTAAAGTTATCCTGTGCCATCCGATCTGAGGATATGATCTCCATCGTCCGTTTGGGCGGGAGTATGGCACACAAATCGAATGTACAACCCTGCGTATGGTCACATGGCTTCACATGGCTTGCAGCCACCTGGCCATGGCACGGTAAGTTAATTTAACCTCCGTTCACCATGTGGCACTGTGACTTAATGACCACCAACCAGACGTGGAAACTAATGCAAGCATGGTGCGGGTGGGTGTAACATAAAATATAATGCTTATTAAACTAGGTACGTGGGTGTGATATAATCCCAATGAATATCGAATAAAGTGTAAAGACATTAAACCATAAATCATGTTTTACAAGTTATATGCTCATGCGAACCAAGTGCATCATATACCATGGTAATGCTGGGTGTTAGGTTCATAAAATTTTTTTTTTTTAGGTATAAATTAACGGGATCGTGACATTTACCTTAGTACCAATTTAGCTATTTTTTTCCTAATCATTCTAAAGTCAACTTTAAAAAAAAATATTCCACATTCAACATATTTATTAAGCTCCATACTTTACCATAATATAATTTATTGGTGCTTCTCAAATTCTACAATGAATACAACCAACACATAGTTTCATAAAACCACCAACAATTTCTACACATTATCCACTAACCAACAACCTTCGAATCATTCTCCCATAAATAAATAAAAAATTAAAAATATTCCAAAATAATATATAACCAACCACCAATAAATTAAAAAAAACAAACAAATAAACAAAAAAACCACCATATATTTTCAATACTTTCCATAGTTTCAAGAACGCGTAGCTCTACACTTCAAAATTTACCATTCACCATTCCAACCCATGGTATTCAAAACGGAGCCCTATGATTTGTTGAATAATGTTGGTTCCATTTCATTCTCATCCACTATTCTACAAGTGTTTGCTCACGGTTTTAACCAAAAAAAAAAAAAAAAAAAAATAGTTTTCGATTCTCACTCACGAAAATGGCCAGTTTTCACAATTAATACAACCCACATCAACTATTAAATTTAAATGTCGTCGATTTAATTCATTCCAGCTGAATTTAATGAATGAGATTGCTTTATAACTATAAGTAATTTCAATGGCTCGCAATTAAATTATTCATATTGGGCGAATTTGATTGACACAAATATGATTCATACACAAAATTTGAACACCCTCGAATTTAAATATTAATCTCATATTTTGGAATTTATTGTTTTATCATTTTCAGTACTGGCGATAATTTGAATAATTTTGAATATATAAATTTGAACATCCTCGAATTTAAATATGACACGTACAATATTAATCTCATATTTTGGAATTTATTGTTTTATCATTTTCAGTACTGGCGATAATTTGAATAATTTTGAATAACCATTCGTCTTCTGTCTACTTATATGTTTCTCTCTGATATATTTTTGTTCTCATACAACACCTCCTCTCTCTATGTATAGGCCCATCTGGTCACTTATGATTTCCCTTCGATCTGTGCCTTCCGATCTATCTGAGATTTTGTCCTTATTATGCCCATCGTTTTGCACAGTTTCTTTTGGCAACATTGGCGGTCGCGCAAATCCTATATGTAAATCCTGACAATATGTTCAATGTTTTTCGCAGAGGCTTTTGGTATCTATGTCGGCTGAGGGTGCTCATACCCTATATGTAAATCCTGATATTTATATGATCTTAATATAAACCATATAGATTTTTTCTTTCTGAAAAAAAAAAAAAAGAAAAAATCTTATTTTAAATGTTAAAAAATTAACTATATTTTCATAAGTTCATTTTTTTACTAAAGGATATTAAAGTTTTGAGAAGAGGTGTTAAAACATTTAATCAATATATATAAAATAGAAAATGTGAGGAAAAAATTGATGGGAAGTATTCAAACAAAAATTGAATAGTTACGTCCAAGTTAGATGACCCGCAGGGCTTTAGACCTATTGCCTTATGTAATGTTATTTAGAAAATTATTTCCACTCTGATAGTTAAAAGATTGAAACCAATTTTGCCTAGTATTATATCCCCGGAGCAAACAGGGTTTGTGGAGGGTAGACAGATCTTAGATGGATTGATAGCATCCCAAGAAGTGGTGCACTCGCTGAGAACAAAAAAGGTGGCTGGAATGATGATCAAATTTGATCTATCCAAAGCCTATGATAGATTAAATTGGGAGTACCGGAGGAAAGTTTTGGAGGCCTTTGGTCTCTGTAACAGATGGATAGAATGGATCTCGACGATGATATCCACCCCGGTCTTCTCAATCCTCTTAAATGGAACCCTGTCATCCACCTTCAACGCCATTAGAGGTCTTAGGCAAGGGGATCCCCTATCCCCCTTCCTCTTCATTATTGTTGTAGATGGGATAGGGTGGTACATCAAAAAGGAAGCGTAGGAGGACAAAATTAAAGGGATAAGGGTCTGGGGGAACGATCTCCCGATAACTCACTAGCAATTCGTGGATGATATCATGCTCTTCTGTGTTGTATCTCTCAGGGAAGTTAAGAGGATGAAAGACACCTTAGATCTATTCATGGAAGCTTCGGGCACTCAAATTAATAAGGATAAATCCTGCGCTTACTTCTTCAACACAATTGGTAATGTAAAAACTTACCTTGCAAGAATTTTGGGATTCAGGGTGGGAGACCTACCCACCAAGTATCTAGGAATCCCCTTTGCAATCAACTCTCTCAAGATGGAAAATTGGCAGCAGAATATCCAAAAGATCCTAGGAAGACTGGCCAACTAGTCTTTCAGATATCTAAACCTTGTAGAAAGAGTAGTCCTAGTGAAAGCAGTCCTGCAATCAATACCGATTTACCAATTATCTAGAATGGCAGCCCCGAAAGGGGCATGTTCCAAAATGGTGGAAATATTTAAAAAATTCCTATGGGGAGGGCCTCAACAGCAGAAAAAATGGGCTTTGATATCCTGGCCAGGGTTGACCAGAGAAAAGGAGGATGGGGGCCTAGCATTGAGGGATTCTTACCTCATTAATCAAATTATGGGAGCCAAGTTTTGGTGGAGATGGATGGCAGGAGGAGGAGACCTTTGGAAACGAATATGGACAAGGAAGTATAACATTCCAGGGAGAGTAGAGGATATATTATGGTATGCAGACCCACCAAGAGGATCTACCATTTGGAACCTGGCAAGCTAGAACAGGGACATAATCACAAACCATGCCTTTTGGGAAATGCGAAATGGTAAAACAAGAAAGTTCCGGGAAGAGGCTTGGCAACAACGAGAAAAATTAAGTGGAAATCAAGAACTCAAAAATTTTCTACAGTTCTCAAAAGACGTAGGCCTAAATCAAGTAGATGAGTTCTGGAAAGAAGACACAATGAGGAGGAATGGAGAGTTTGGAAAAACCCAAAAGAATGGGGTCAAAATATAGAAGAAGAACAGAGAGAGTTCTATGTAAAAGAAATGGGAACAAGAAAGATATCCATCAGAACAGGACCTGATATCTTGAGATGGGGACACTCTATGAAAGGGACTTTTACGATCAAAGAAGCATATGGTTTAAAAACTGAGCAGGAACAGGAAGGACTCCAACATCTATGGAAACAAATCTGGCATAGAAAATGGTGGCCGAAAGTCGCTCACTTCCTCTGGCTAACATGCAAAGGCTGAATATTGACATGGGACCAACTTCAGAAAAGAGGGATGCAAGGGCCATCCCTATGTGGTCTATGTAAGCAGGACAATGAAAATATAGAACACTTAACGAATTCATGCCAGTTCGCACAACAACAGTGGGAAGTTATCTATGATGTCTTCGGGAGGACGGATAGGAATCAACAGAGCATAAGGGAGACAATCCAACATCGGGGACAAGGTCACTTTACTAGCCCTGTTCTAAATAGAGCTTGGGGGTTAGTAGTAGGATTTAATCTTTGGACGATATGGAAGGAACAGAACCGACAAATTTTCAAAAACAAGGAATCCACTCAAGAGCAGGTATGGAGAGGAGTAATATAAAATATCAGGGAAACCATCCTAGAAGAAGAATGGCGCCAAGAGGACTACGAGACCTCGCCATTGGAAGCAAGAATCCTAAAAAAGCTAAACCTAGCCAAAGAAATGGTGGGAGCACATACATGGAAAGCAATAAGGAAGAGTAGGGAATCCCCCCAGAATTTCACTAGACCAGCAGAAGGATTCATTAAATTGAACTTTGATGGAGCCTCTAAAAGGAACTCGAGTATTGCAGGGATAGGTGGCATCTTCAGAGATTTCCAAGGCAAGGTTAGATTGTTGTATTTGGCACATTGTGGCATGATGAGTAACAATGAAGTAGAACTCGTGGTAGTCCGACAAGGTATGAGAATAGCTATCAGGCTCGGGTATAAACAACCGGAAGTTGAAGGGGATTCATTATTGGTAATCAACATGATGAGAAAACTTTACAACGGAAAGGCATGGGACAAGCTGAGCCAAAGTTGGAGAACAACAAGCCTCATCCAAGAGCTGGGAGAAATAATGAAACGGTTTGATTATATGATAATCAAGCACGTAAAAAGAGAAGGGAATAAAGCTGCCAATTTCTTGGCCAATTGGGGGTGTAATCAACAAGGAGGACACATGGAAAGAACATGGCCTATACAACTAGGGGATACAAGAATGGACCCGCTAAGAGATATATTAGCCCAAGATGCTTATCATGACCAGATGCAATGATAATGATCACAAAAAACCCCCGATCAGGGTGACGGAGTGGGTAATCAATGTAATAATGGAAGTCAGGGGCTAGGAGGTGAGAGGACTACCTACCACTGCCCACACACTTATACTGCAGGGCGTGGTGGTGTCCCACATGTTTGCAGTGACGTCATAAGGGAGAAGTGGCATTTGGTATGCAGGTAAGAGAAGAGGTGGTAAGGACGACTGCGTAAGGTGGATGGGATGACAGGTAGGTAAGGCAAACTATGAGAGGGAGTGTAGAGAAGGGAGGATGGATAGATTGCAGGGCAGCAGGAGAACGAGAGAAGAGGACTAACCATACTCGCATTCAACAAGCAGGCCTAGAAACCATGGGTACGTTAACTGTTTTCTTTTTGTAATTAGTAAAGGAAAGTCTAGCATGTCGGGTGGGGGAAGAGAATTGTGCCCTATCGGGAAGGAAATACCATGGGGAGAGATTATGCTGTGCAGAAAGAGCAGAAACAGTGAGGAAGAGTGGCCCTTTAGCTCTTCGTCGCTGCTAGTCAGGCTTGAGGGCACAGAGGCTAATAGGGAGTGGCGCATTTTTCTCAGGGAAAAGGCTAGTGAGGCTAGAGAGGATTTTATCCGGGTGGAATGGAGGATTGAGGGTTTGGCGAAGTTCTTCAGGACACATTTTTGGGTAGATAGGGGGAGATATGGCAATAGAGAAGAGCAAGACTGGGAGGGGCAGCTGGGCAGGAAGCTAAGCAAGGAATGGGAGGCATGCAGAGGCGGTAGCACTGTGAGGGTAGGGAGTGGCGATGGTATGTAAGGCAAGGGGAGGGAGGAGAGTCTCAGTGCGAAGCTCCCTTTGCACGCTTTACCGGGGTCGAATACGGAATGGGTTAGCCTGAGGGACCTCAATGTGGGAGGAAGGGACAGTGGAGGAGTGACTGAGACCATGCTGGGTCTGACCGAGGGGCAGGACGGGTTGAGCAGGGAGAAGGTGAAGCCCACCCCTGTTTCACCTGAATGCCTGGGAGCAACAAAGTGTGGGCAGAGGGGAGTTAGTGACGGAGAATAGAAACTCCACGAGGCAATCGGCATTTGGACTGGTAATGGTTTTATTATCCTGACATTGAACTGTGATCACTGTGAACAGGTAGTAGACAACTGTGACATGGCGCGTCCAGCCAGAGGAAGAGGCCGCGGAGGACAAGGAAAATCTGGTCCTCATTCAAAGGACCCGAGAACCTCGGAACAGAGGAAAGGGAGAAGATCCATAGACGAGACTGTCAGGGAGGCAGTGAAAGCATATAAGGAAGGAACGGATGCAGGGATCTGCAAAATTATAAAAGAAATGGAAGACCGAACTATGGAAGAGGACTCTGAGGATGAAATGGAGGAATGGAAAGAACACATTCTAGATCCTAGGAACACCAGAGGGAGACTATCCCAATTCAAACAGACCTTGCATCTATATTGGCTCATGAAAAGATTGTAGAAAAAGCAATGGAACAGGTGTCCAGGGGATGGCTCTGATCATTAGAGACATACCAGACTACAAAAAGGACCCGCAAACTATCCAGTTCCAGCTCTGCAAGCAGGACATTAGACTGGATCGTATCCAGCGACACATTCCATGCATTATCGAAATGACACCAGCACTTGGAGATTCAGTTGAAGATCCAGCAACAGTTGAGTCAAAACCAGAAGACCTCAAAGAATAGCTGAGCACAATGATAAGTCTCAGGTTTTTTTGTTTTTTAGCAACTAGCTTTCTTTTACATACATGCTTATGATATCTAAGACTATAGACTGGTTCTTAAATAGTTATGTATATATTGCTTGGGTAGAAAGAATGATAACTTATCGTTTCTGGATGGCTTACAATATGCATCGGTGGACAACAGACTTGGTTTCCCATGGGTCAAGTTGAGGCCACCTATTAACTATATGTGGTTTCAGTTTGTTTATATATAAATAGAAAAGGAGGATCTACCTAAGCTTACCAAAAAAAATGAATAGTTACGAATTTGTGAATTTGAGCAAGTTAAAACATTTAATCAATGTATATTAAATAGAAAAGTGAGGAAGAAATTGATGGGTAATATTAAAAAAAAAAAAATGAATAGTTGAGAATTTGTGAATTTGAGTGAGTGATTTCTGAAAAACACCCCTAAACTAGAACTATAAACACAAAAGCACTAAATTAAAAAAAATGTTTCTCAACAATTACTAGCTAAATTCCCGCTCAATAGATCCTTGCCCCGTTTCTTTCAAAATTGATATTTTGTGAAATGACAAGTACTTTAAAATGATTTTTTTTACCAGGTCTATGTCGTCAAATAAAAGGTACCTAGGGTTTGAACATTGCTATGATACCATATGTAACATCCCATAAATCAAGCATAAAACAAAATACAACAAGAAGTTATTAACATGTGCAATAAAAATTTAAACAGTCATGTGTACTTGAGAAGTGAAGATTTCTTACTGAGGTTTATGGTGTTGTGACATGCTTGTGCTAATACGGAACCGTTACCTGCAACAAGGATTTACAGACGACTCTCCACCCAACCGTAGGCTTAGCTGCTCAGTATATTTCAACAACTAGCCACCCCCAAGCCCTCAACCAACTTACTACTCTCAATGATCTATTCCCTCTAGGATTTCCTTCCTCAAGAATGCGTGAATGAATGTTTTCCTCTTCTTCCCCCTTCTCCGCCATTAAATAGAACAAATGACTCTAAAAATCATAAAGGGGTTGGAAATGGATCTAGATGTACACCATCCATGTGTCCATGATAACTTTTATTTTATTTATTTATTCATATCTTTTCTTCGTTAATTGTTGTTTTATATATTCTTCCTTGATTGTTATTTTATTTATAATAATATTGTTTTATTTATTATTATTATTTATTATTATTCTTACTATTATTATATTTATTTATTGATTTATATTTAGTATTATTATTATTATTTTATTTACATTATTATTATTATTATGGGATATTACAAAGTACCAACCCTGCATATTTTTGAGTAGATCCACACCTCAAAAAATTAAAAATACATGAAAATTTGTTTTTCAAACATATATTTGATGTATCTTTAACTTTTCTCAATGTGAATCTCCTAGAAAGTATGCAAAGTGGGTATTGGTTGGATGTGAAATCTAATTCTTTATCCAACGAGTGTACACACTTGAAATTTGAGTAAACCTACGAGGAGATAAGTAAAAAATATGACTAAAAAAATATTCTTCTTCTTTTCCCTCCAAAAATATTCTCCTCTGGGAATGAAAACATCATCTTGAATCCTATTAGTTCTATTAAATTTGATTTTGGTAGTACACTTTTCTTTTTGAGGCCCATTGTTTACCTCAAAATTCCGCAAATGCAAAATTCACACGCTGAACCCCCAATTCGTGAGGGCGGAGTTGTCTTATTTTTGCAGGCCAAAATTGTGGCTAGAAAAGTATAATTTGTGGGCTAATTTTGCTAAAGTTGGAGACTTTATTGTGAGGACAAAGTTTTCATTTAATTGAGGCCAAATTTTCCCAAATCGATTTGTTGCAAATTTCTTATTGGGATAGGGCTAGATTATTGAGGAAAAAAGTGGGTCCAAATTATCAGTGCATGGGGGTCCAAAAGGGGCCAAGATTATCAGTGTGTGGAAGCCAACCGAGTTACGAATTAATCGTTGATTTCCAAGCCAAAATTGTAAATAGGGAGGTCGTATTAGGGTTACACAACATCTGAAGGCAAATTGGGTTTTTCTAGCCTGTAATGCAAATCCTCAGTGGTTGAGTCAAACTTTCTTGTTACGAGTTGTCTATTATGAGAGCAATACAACAAAGGTTGAGTCAGTATTTGTTGGGTCAAAACAATCAGTGGGAAAAAGAGGTTGAAATCACTAATGTTGAAGATTGAAATTACTTAGGATTTATCTTTGGTTATTGGGAAGGGCACATCATATTGCAGATATTGGATCAAACCCTAACACTAAAACTAAGCCACATCTGGCAAAATAATTAATTTCAGGGAATAATAAGTTCAATGTCCGCAAATTCTCGTGAATTTTGGGAGTCCATCAATCAGATTCTACCTCAAGATTTATGAAAAATTCCTCCAAGTATTATGTTAATGAAATATTTCCAGAATTACAGGAGCTTATCAAACATTCTAGGTTGCAATTTTTTATTTTTCTAGTTATTTCTATGTGATTATTTTGAGTAATTTTGTGGTATTTTTGAGACAAAAATTCATGCCCTAAATTTCTAAATCAAAACCCTAAAATTTTAATTAAATTAATAATTTGGATTAATAGGAAGACAAGCATATGGGAATGCAGGTAGATAATCAAAGTAATTAGAGCATCCTAATTGTAATATGAGTAGTGTAGCGTCAACATGGTGGAAATTTTCAGAAGTTGCCAAGAACTACTAGTAGAGACATTTTTTGGGAAGGTCATGGACTCCAGAGGTCTTATGGGTACCATTAACACATCCTATGGTAGAATTCCATGGCGGTTAGACTAGAGAGAGATTATGATCTAATACCCTATCCAGTGGGGAATTTATGAGAAAACGCTTTTAGCCAAGATTACAACACAACAATATATTTTTAATATGGGGGATGCTAGATTCCTTAATTGGAAACGGAATCTAAGTGGGTCATTCCATTGCATGGAAGATAGTGACCAGGATGTGGAGTCTAGGAGAACTAAGATGATACAACAAATACATGCTGGAGCCTTCCACATACTGGTTTTGGATCCAAGAATTTTCGGTTGGATGTATTGCTTTGCCTTGGATCAGAAGTATCAGTAGTTATAGGCTTCCCTCATGTCCCATTGATGCAGCAAGAGTTGAGAAGTGCCTTCATTAGAGTTAGTTGGGATCCAGGACTCCAAAGTTAAATATTAGAATCACTTGGGGACAAGAAATCTCGGGAAGGAAGGATTGCAATGTGCCTTTTCGAGAACAGATGACAAGCTAACAAAATTAATTATTTAATGTCATCCCTAAGATTATATTGAGTAATTAAACTAATAAAAGTGATTATTACATGACTTAAAAAATAATTAAAGAATAAACCTTATGAAAAAGTCACTTTATTAAAAGAAGGAAAAGAACCCATGGTTCTCGGAAGACCCATGGTATTAACCAATGGCATTCTGACAGTCATGACAATAAAAGGAAGGCAGAGGTTCATTTTAGGAAATTATGATTTGGAATATTGTGAGTTGGATTTGGGAGCTCTAGTAGCTTATTGTGTGAGGGGAAAACCATTATAAAGTTCCCAATTTCGGTGTTGAGATATAAACACTAGCTAATGGAAATTAGTTTCAATGGTGAAAGCTTTCACTCTAGCTAGTCAAGAGAGAGAACCACTTCATGTTCTTTAGTAGTGATCATCAAGAGAAAAGAGGAGGATGTGTTCTAACATAGCACATCACTAGAGGAGGCTGGATTTATGCACATTGAATTGGATTGAGGTAGTTGTTGGGGTTTGAAGATTGTGTAAAATCCAGAAGAAATCAATAAAGTTTATGGTACCAGGATTTTCTTAGAATTTTTGTTGTAATATTGCCTCTCAAGATTATTTAATAAATAAATTACGGTTTTTGCCTTATTTTCTCTCCAATTTTTTGAATTGGTAATTTAAAGGTTGGCAACATTATTTTTTTTTGGAAAATTTTATGGTATATTTTCATTGAAGAAATTATTTAGAAATTATCATAATTTTAAGAAAAGGAATATTTCCAACAAATTATTTATTTTGAGGCTCATTGAACTCTGGGCTGAAAGGCCTTGGGTTGTGGTTGAACGCTGGAGGGACATAAACATCACTATGATAGACCGGCTGGGGGATACGGTGGCCTTGGCTCTGCAACAAGCGAGGTAGACCTGACATGGAATGTGCCTGATGGGTGTTGGGAGTCTGAGCGAAGTGGGGCTAAGGGAGAGCTGAGTAATTTCTTGCGTCGGAGGGGCAATGTATGGGGCCAGGAGCCTGGCAATAATAGTGCAGCATCTGAATTTGTTTGTGTTGTCTCTAGAAATCGAATTACAAATTGTTTTGAACCTAATTTGGATGGTGAACAGCTCGACCAGTTTTTATGCATGTCAGGTCGATTGTGTATAGGTAAATAACAGGGAACAAGTCCCAGGAAACCTGCAAGCAGGTGGTTCAACTCGTCAAAATTCTTCCATTTCCATATAGTATATTATCAAGGGCGAGTTAAGATGGTCCGGACAACGCCAAGCACACGTAGCCCAGCTTTGCGCGGCTGAGGCAAAGGCAGAAAAGCCAGAGGAAAATATGAGGAAGGGGAGTCCCATAATCCGGGAGGCAAGCCGAGAGGCCGCAAGCTAACGGTGAACATTATCAATGAAGTGATGGAAGCATACCATGAGGGCATCGACGAGGAAATCCAACAGCTCATAGAAAAATGGGAGGTCGACCTGAATCAGCAGGCAGGCTCCATGGAAATTGAAGCTGAGGATTGGCGGGTCTTAGTACCGGATCCCGGTCACACCCGTGGAAAAATAACACAGTTTAAACACACCCTCTTCCTTTACTGGTTAATGAAAGGAATCCTGGGCAAGGTCCTGGAACAAATTGCCTTGAACATGGCCGCTACAGTCCATACATTCTTGGACTACAAAAGGGAATTTCAGAAAATCATGTTTCAGTTGCAGAAGCAAGATGGTTGCCTCTGACAGATTGAGAAACATTTTCCTTGCATCTTGCTAGCAGATGAGCTTTTGGGGTCGAATGTCAAAGACCCAACACCAGTGGATTCTACCTCGGCAGAGGATGCAGATCAGTGAACCAAAGTCTCTTGTATTAGTTTTTGGTGCGGATGGAATTTACTTTAAGTTGTAATTACAATTATGTTAGTTTGTAGTTAAATAGGAAAATAGATATGGGAATACAGTCTTACATAGCTTAGATAGGAAGGATCAAACTATTTCGGTTTTGGATGGCATTCCATGTTGTTAGGTGGCCAACATACTTGGTTTCCGGTAGGGAAAGTTGAGGCCACCTAACAAATGTCTCAGATGGTTATAACTTGTTGATTAAATTTAATAGAAAATGAGGAACTACCAAGCTTAACAAAAAAAACAAATTATTTGAATTTAATTTTTCCAAGGGATTACAAAAAACATTCTTGAAGGAGTTTTTCAAAAATAGTATTGAATATTTAAAAGGGGGTATTATGAGCCGCAACTTAAAGAATTTATAGTGAATGTTTTGATAAAGAGGAGGACATTGTGGAACTAGTAAGCAAATATAGATCCAAAGAAACCAAATCCAATCCCTTCATTATAGAGGATGGGTTAATGGAGCAAAATCCTTGCAAAGGAAAAGGAAAGGATTCCCCTCAGTCATACCATCCTCCTATGCCCTCTTGATTTGTCTTTCTGTTGGTTCCTCTTCTCAGTTACGCTCTTGAATAGTTTGTTGTTTACTAGATTAGTTGAGGGATAAGTTCTTTGTATGGATCCGTTGAATTTGTTAAGATATATTTTTTTATATTTTTGTATGGATCTATTGAATATGTTAAGATACATTTTTTTTGTATTAGCTAGCTATTTTTTTATTCACTAAATAGATATCTAACGAAAGTTTGGTTTCCATGTTAAGATCATATGTTTCCTTCTAAGAGGTCACATATTCAAATCCATAGGGAGTAGATCATGTATACCTTTGTACACTTTAGCAGTAAAATTATTGTATGGAGGCGGACCTCTTTTTCCACAAACGAGGTTTCACACACCAATATAGTGTCTCACTTGATTGTGACCTTAAAATTAAATTATCATCATTATTATTATTATTATAAATTAAGCCAACTTGAAAATATATATAACCAGCATAAATCCATCTTAACTCTGGATCTACCAAGCTGAGAGACATCAAATCTCTCAAGATGAAAACCTTTGTTTTTGTGAAAAATATTAGGAAAGATTTGCACATCACAATATTTGATTCCTCTTGGTGTTTGGTATGTTAGTGTCAGTCTTGAAAGCCCTCCATCAGCGATCAAAGCTCTTTGCATTTGCATTAGTAGGTGTCTCATCAGTGTCAAATTTTGCATCCCGTTAGGCATGCCATAACCCTGATGAAGGAGCTGGTCTATTTATACCCCTCTTGGCTTTGCTGGATCAGGTCATATCAGTCATTAAGTTTTTCAAGCTTGTCTTGATTTGTCTTGAGGTCAAAGTCTTAGGTCTAGGGTTTTGGTCATTTATCTCTGCAAGGTCATGTCTTTGAAAATCCATGAGTACTCAGCAAGCCAGAGGGAGGATTGTAAACATGTTTCTTCGATATTTTTATCTTGTACAGTGAACTTTCACCTTGGATTTAAAAACTCTGTTTTTAAAGCCAAGGTCATTTTCTCAGTTTTTGTAAATAAGTGATGAAATTTCAAAAGTCTTCAGTGGACAAAATGCAACCCTGGTCCCCTTGCCAAGATCCCTCAGATGATCTACCTACAAAAAGAATCAAGTCAAAGCACTCAATGAGTCAAATTCAGGATAAAGGAAACCAAAAAAAATCAGTGTTATAAAAGTGTCAAAGATAAACTTTAGAAAGTGGGTTTATGAATGAAATTTTTTCAAATGAAACTTATAAAAGCCCAAATTCCCTCCTTTCACTCTCATTGTGCATCCTAACGCTTGCAAGAGAGGTTTGAGAGAGTGATTGAGAGAAAGGAGCAAAGGTAGAGCGATTTCGGGCAGCAGAGAGGGGCGCGACCCGTTGAGCCAGGTGCGCGACCCGTTGGGTGTGCGCGACCCGTCAGAGGGTCTCCCACAATTCAGAAAAACAACGGGCGCAACCCGTCAGAGGGGCGCGACCCGTTGGGCGTGGCGCGCGACCCGTTGAACTGTCTTGCTGCAAACTTCAAACAAATTGCCCAATCTTCCTCCAAGTCATCAAATTTGTTCGAGGTAGGCTCTTTACACATCATTTTTGTGGTTGGTGATGAATGTAAGCCCTCATGCTTGTATTTTAACCTCAAATCATGCAAGTGAAAAGACATTATATGGCTGCAATGTTAATGAGCAAACTGTGCTAGGGTTTGTGTTGTTTCAAGCTATTTTTCCCTTTGGTTTGTTTCCCTCCTCCCTTTCACTCACACTTATATGTTCATCTCTTTTCCCATATTATTTTACAAATGAAATGCAAATCTTTCCCCATCCCTAATCACTAAAAATGAAAACCCTACCCCTCTCCCAAAGCATCAAAAAAAAAAAAAAATTCAAAACCCTAGTTCCTCTCAACCATATGCATGTGTAAATAACAAAAAGTGTTGGTAAATATGTCAACATGTTTTGTGCATGGTTTCCCTATTTCCCCTATTAATACATGTATGCATATTCCCATGTTCACTTTCATATATATATATATATATTTTTTTCCCATATGCAATGATCTTTGCAAATGATTTCCCAATTATAAATATGTATTCCTATATGCATAATGATTTGCAACATTTCCCTTAAAAATTCCCTGTTATATTTATATATTCCCATTCCTTGTTAAAAGATGCCTCCCCTAACATTTCCCTCATGTCTTTTCCCCCTTGAAACAACATAGAGTTCAACACTTTTTGCAGGCAGAGACAGCAGTTCAGCTTGTCCACTTTGCTCCTAAACCATGTCAGAAACCGAAACTTATGAGCAAAGTGATGACCATTCATCATCTACAGAGGTTGAGGTACAGAGGAGGCCTCGTAAGGGGGGTAAGGGTGGACATCATAAGCGAGAGGAGCCCACCTCTTTGGCAGAATTACATGCTTGTCCTATGGCAGTTACTTGTTTTCAATACATGTCTTGTTATCAGTTTTGTGAGAGGATCTCTCGGATTCAACATCACAGAGAGTTGGCCCGCCTCTTTGTTTTACATTTGCATGATGGACATGTCAATCTAGCAGGGGTAGATTTTACATTGACACCCGAGGTGATCTCACATGCTACAGGGATACCGAATGTTGGTGAGGTGTGGCCTAAGCGCAAGTTGCTAGATACTGTTCACTTTGAGCCCTATGTCCAGCCACCATTCATGAGACATTTGGCGGGTGTTTTTCCATTCAGATTTCTCCGGAGCGAGTATGCTCCCATCATGAGGCTTATTATGCACTATTTTACCTGTGAGGGCAGATTTTCACAGGTGTACTCATATCACATTCGCCTCTTGATGCACTTCACCCGAGTGAGGATGATGAACATCCCGGTCTTCTTCTTTCAGAACATTCAGAGGATGGTGCCCATGTTGCAGAGGAAGACCCCGGCCCAGCAGTACAGGAGCCTATGTCATTATGGTTTGATTCAGCTCATAGTCTTGCATCAGTTGACTCAGCAGGGCATCTCATGGGAGGAGTTCATTTCCCGTGAGCTTTTCACAGCACCACCCCAGCCACATCCAGAGGTCATTCCGGAGGAGGGAGGACCATCTCGGCAGCCTGATATTCCGGTCACTCGACATGTTAGTTCTTCACCTCAGCTCTGCTTTTAAGTTTGTTTAATTTCAATGTTTTCTTCTGTCTAAAGAGAATTCAAAGTTATTGTTTGCTCTCTTTAGCTCTTTATCTTTCATTCCTGACCATCCACCTCAGTTAAAGGCATCAACACTGTCTCCTACCTCGCCCCAAGGAACCCCCTGCAGAAACTGTGTCAAATCCCTGCACCCAAAATTGCAATTCCTCAATTTGCCACCAAAAACCCAAAAAACCCCAAATCAACCTTTTTAATCAGTTTACTAGCCTAATATCAGTGTTACCTTGTTGGTCATCTCATCCCATTGAAGATCTGCCGAGATTGACCGGAGAGAGCCTTCTCCTGCCCCGTAGGGCTAGCTACGAGGCTAAATGGTTTGATGTAGCCTTGAGGTTTACCTTTCTCAGCCTGAGGTGAAATTTCAAGCGCTAACATACTGGCGACCATACTGGGGAGAACATCTAAACCTTTGCTCATTGACGTGTTATTTCATAAGTCTTAGACGGAGCCTGAAGTTACGCCAGGTAGCCTTTGAAAACGCTCTTGTTTTACATCATCTCAAGTAGATAAACGCTGCTTCAGTCTATCTCCGGGAGCTTGTGAACATAGCGCTTCATTGACACTTTACCCCAGTATAATTGTTAACTCTGAACCGTGGATGATAGGTTGAGAGTTTTCACAGGCTGAATGCTTTTTCTTTCCTAGTCATTTTGAGAAAACAAGCTGGCTACAGATCCTAAACCCATTTGAGCACCTGATCACGCCTCCCCATTGGGAAGCTTTTGGACCCCAAAAGCCTTCAACTACCTGTTAAAGAGGTGAGGGTACAACTCCCTCACTCTGTCCACCTCCATCCACTTTTCCTTGTTCGGTTTGCTGCCTTTGAAACCAACCCGAACATAATCTACATTGCCCCTCCTTGAAGTGCATGTCCTTCTGTCAAGGATTGTATCTTCTTTCAGCTCATCTAAGCATTCCGGCGAGAAATCTTCTATAGATGGCAGATGAACAACACTTTCATGATCAACAATCAAAGGAGGTTCATACAAACGTAAGTTCTCCACATTGACAACATAATACATTTGCATGTAGGAAGGCAAATCTAATTGAAAAGCATTATTTCCAACCTTCTTGAGGATTTTGAATGGACCATAACAAATAGGCTTCAACTTTTTTCCTTCTCCTTGCATCCTTTCCTTACTAATGTACAGCCATACCTCATCCCCTTCTTGAAACTTGTGATCGACTCTATGCTTGTAGTGTCTTTCCTTGTACTTGCCTTGACTCTTCTTAGGCTGTTCTTGAATTTACGGATGTATTGCTTAATTCTTTCAATGATTGAACGAGCTTTGTCAATATCACTATGTCCCCCAATGGCGACATCTTTCTCGAGAATGAAATCAAGAGGTGATTTTGGCAAGTAACCAAAACAAGCTTCAAACGGTGAGGTATTTGTGGAAGAGTGCTTGGCACGATTGTAAGCATGCTGTATGTAGTGCAAATGTTCATCCCACAGCTTGGGATGCTTGCTGCAATATCCTCTCAAGAGGTGCACAATGGTTCTGTTCACAACTTCGGTTTGTCCATCTGTTTGCGGATGGAAAGCAGTACTTTTCTTCAACTTTGTGTCCATCATCTCCCATAGGTTGGACCAGAAATTCCCCAAAATATGGAATCCCTGTCACTAATAATGGAAGTAGGCAAACCAAAGTGAATCCATACATGATGAAAAAATAACTCAGCAGTTTGTTCAGCAATTATAGTTTTCTTACAAGGCATAAGTATACACATTTTGCTGAAACGATCAACTACTGCATATAAATAATCATGCTACTTTCTAGATTTTGGCAAACCTCCTACAAAATCCATAGAGATGCTCTCCCATGGTCTAGAAGGTACCGGAAAAGGAGAATACAAGCCAAGCTTCCTATTACTAGGCTTGCTTGTAGCACATAATGAACAACCTCTTATGAACCTTGAAATAGAATCTACCATGCGAGGCCAATAACAATACCTCTATAGATGTGCAAATGTTTTGCTTACACCAAAATGGCCAGAAATAAGAGAAGAATGAGCTTCTCTTATGACATTTATTCTCTCCCCCTGTGGTATACACAACTTTCCCAAATGAAACGGGCAAATTGTTATGCATGTGATAGTCATTTTCCTCTACATGATTCCCTTTACTCAAGTTAGCATACACATCTTTAAAGTCATCATCAGATGCATATTGTTCTATGTAACTATCATGTACAATGGAATCATTCTTAAGTAAAGTAACAGCACCAATAATAGGCCTTGAAAGCATATCAACAACCTTATTCAAAGTACCTTTCTTGTACCTTATTACCAAATGGAACTGTTGCAAGAAGCCCATCCATCTGAAGTGTCGTGACTGTTGTAACTTGCTTTGTGATTGCAAGTACTGTAAGGGCTGATGGTCGGTATGTATAATAGTTTCTTTGCCCATCAAATAGTGTTTCCACTTTTTGACGCTTTGTACCAATGCATACAACTCCTTATCATATGTAGGATAATTTACAACAACACCATTAAAAGTTTCAGAATGAAAAGCAATAGGCTTACCATGCTGTAGAAGAACTGCACCCATGGCATAATCACTAGCATCGGTTTGTATCTGAAATGGCTGTCTCAAATCTGGTAATGCAAGGACCGGAGCTGAACTAATCTTCTCTTTCAAAGATTCGAAATCTTTTTGCTGCTTGCCTCCCCATTGGAAAGCATGCTTCACACTTGTCACTGCATGCATAGGAGCTGCTATAGAAGAGAAGTTAGAGATGAACTTCCTCCAATATTGAGCTGCACCCAAAAAACTTCTTACCTCTGTTATGGATTTGGGAGTAGGCCAATTCACAATAGCCTCTATTTTAGCAGGATCTATTCTCAAAGCACCTCCTCCTACTATGTGTCCCAAATAAACCAAAGAATTCTGTCCAAATTCACACTTTGACATTTTAAGAAATAACTGATTCTTCTTCAAAACATCAAGTACTTTCCTAACATGCATGACATGATCTTCTCTAGACTTGCTGAAAATTAAGATGTCATCTAAGTAGACAATAACGAAATCATCAAGAAAAGGACGCAAGACATCATCCATTACCCGCATGAAAGTTGCAGGTGCATTGCACAAACCAAATGGCATCACAAGCCACTCAAAGAGTCCTTGTTTGGTTTTAAAGGTTGTCTTCCAAATGTCACTTTCTTCAATTCTTACTTGATGATATCCACTGCGCAAGTCTAACTTAGTGAAATATCGAGCATCTTTCAGCTGGTCTAGCAAATCATCTATCCTTGGGAGTGGGTGACGATTCTTTACCGTTATCTTGTTCAAGGCCCTGAAATCAACACACATACGCCAAGTGCCATCTTTCTTTGGAATCAATACAATCGGTGACCCACATGGCGAAGTACCTGGCCTTATGAAACCCTTGTCCAACAAGTCCTTGATGTGCTTCTTTATTTCAGCATTCTCCATAATAGACATGCGGTACATGCCTATGTTTGGAAGAGGACAATCTGGATGCAAATGGATTTCATGCTGAATCTCCCTCTTAGGAGGCAAACCTCTTGGCTCCTGTCCTGCATTCACCATCGCTATATTTGTCTTCTTGCGATGAGCTCTAACAATGAACTCCTTGCCATATTTGAAAAGATGATATTTGTTTTCATGGAGATGAAAGATAGCTTTCCTATCAAACAAGTAAGGACTTCCCAAAACAATTCCTGCTATATCAAAAGGTACCACATCAAGTTCAACTGTGTCAATAAAATGTGCAGTAATTGCAAAGCGCAATGTGCACTTTCTTGAAACTTGTAAATTTGCATCCTTGCAAATCCATCCAAGTGGATATGGCTTTGGATGTGGAACGGTCTCAAGTTTAAGCTGCTTGACCAAGTCCTCTGATATAAGGTTTGCTTATGACCCACTATCAAAAAGTGTGTTAATTTTAGTATGTTTTGAAATCACCCTCACATGAAACAGTTCAATTCTTTCTTCCTCATTAGGAGCTTGTACATGACAGTTTGAGGTACTAGTGCAGGCTTGAGCTTCAATTTCTTTTCCCTTCAAGTTTTTCAAACCCATGGCTGCAATTTTGGTTTCATCACCTGAATCATCCCCTAAATCCTGTGGTGTAGATGTAGTAGCAACAATTTTCTGTTTCCCTTTGGATTTGTTAAATTGAGGTCTTTTTTCAGGATGTAATTTCCAACAGTTTTTCTCCTCATGGGCTGGTTTAGAACAGTGTTTACAGATCACTTTCTCACTCTCCTATTCGATAGATGCATTCTTTTTGCCTTTTCCCTTGGAGTTTTTCTCTTTGTTTTTCCCCTTGGGGGGCTTGTTTCTACCCTCTTCAAATGTGTTTTTTCCCCTTGCCTCTAAATGGGTAGCTTGGACACAAACCTTGTCCAGGCTAGTAGGGTTAAACATCAAGATGGTGTGTCTAAGGTAGCTATGCAAGCCACCAATGTATTTCAGCAAGGTTTCCCGGGTCTGTAAATCTACCCCTAACCAGAGAGCTCTTCTCCTGAATTCTTAGGTGTAGTCTTGGACACTCTGACCCTTAAGTTGTCTGAAATTTCACCAATTCATAATGGCTTTCTGCATGTGAGCAAGAGGATAAAACTGTTTTTTAATGGCTAACAAAAATTCAGGCCATGTTAAGGTAACCTTACCAAATTTCTTGATCTCCTCCTTAGTCTTGGCCTCCCACCAGACCAATGCTTCTCCATCCATTCTCAAAGAAGCCAACTGAATCTTGGTGGCATCATCATGCATATTTTGGATCCTCAAGTAAACTTCCAACTGCCTAATCCAGTTGTCAAGCTTTTCTGCATTCACTTCACCATTAAACATAGGTAATTCGAATTTTACATCAAGCTTCAAAAAAGGACTTTTTCCAGAGGATCTATGCTTATGCACAGAAGAAGAAGACGAGGATGAAGAGGAAGAAGGTGACGATGGGGGTGGTGGATCACCATTTCCTCCATGTCCTTTCTTGGAATGATCATCATCCTTCTTACCTCCTGAAGAGCCCTCTCCTTCATGTGGATGTTTGGACCCTTCTCCAGCCAATTTCTCATTTCTTTCTTGGTACAATATCCTCACCATTTCAGTGAGGTCTAAGAAAGCCTTTCTGAAGACTCTTTCTTCTTCTTTTGGATCCATGTCTGCAGGAATTTCTCCTTCATGTGCAGACATTCTTGAAGCTTCTGCTAAGACTCTTGAGGGTGAAATTGAAGGTGGAGGTGATGGCTCTCTGGCCTTCCTTGACTGAGGATTCTCTCGTTCTCTAGTCAACTGTCCTTCCCCTCTTTTAAGTTTCAACCTGGTAAGCATCAATACTTGCAAGACAGTTAGAAGATCTTTGCACAAAAACAATCAAAAGACAACTACACCAGAGATTGACTGAAAGAGCATTTATCTACTTTGCAATTGTATAACAAGAGCATTTCGAAGGCTTCTTGGCTCGTTTCAGGCTCTGTCTATAGCTTTATTTGACTGCTTTTGATACAAAGAAACAACAACATAGCTCTGATACCAACTTGATCTGAATTTGAAACTAATTGTAAATGGTTTTCAAGGTATTCAATACAGAAATATACATGTTTAAAAGATGTCCATGTCTTGCAGAAAAGAAACAAATGAAATTTTCAGTTGTTCATGACCCATTTAAGTATAGCAGATTTATTTCATTTTACTGTTTAACAAACTAAAACAAATTTGTTCTGCAAAATAAATCAACCAAAGATGCAAAAGAAGTTGATGAAGCAGTTCACCCCTCCTGGGCTATGTCTGCTGGGTCCAAGGCTCCCAAATGGGCCTGTCCTTGTTTTAATTAAATGCTCAAATTGAATATACAACTGAATAGAAGCATCTACAGGTGGAATAGATGGTAAAAACGGATTCAGAACACTTGAATCCTTCAGGATTGACTACTGGTTCACCTCCAATGGATACCTGCAACCCTATACAGTCTTCCCAATACTGGGCCCTAGTGGCTCCTAGAACTTCCACGGCTCCAAAACCTCTGCAAATGACCTCAGATGGCTGTAAGACCTGTGCCAATGGCTTCATAAGGTCGAAAATACCCAAAATCAAAAACAAATTCGTCCAAAACCGCCTTTCCTAGCCAAAGTTATGGCCATTTAAAGTTTCTCCAGTCTGCCCCTAGAAAAACTCCAGCTAACTGTAGTTGGAGGCCAGATAAGCCCGCCAATTATGCCACCAAAATCTGACCTGACCGCCGGATTTAACTGTTTCTTCAATGCACATGTGAACGCATTTATTAACTACAGTTATCCTCGGATTTCGCGCTGACTGGTGGTTAGTGTTCTGGCCCTGGTTCTTGGCATAAGGTCATATGGAATGGGGGCTGGCCGCTTAGGGGCTGGCCCCCTTCATTTCCCACCCAAAATCATTTGAAAATTTAAATGATGTTTGGTCTACTACCTGAACATGAACCACCTCATTGGCCCAACGGTAAGCTGTTTGGTTGTGGAACGGAGGTCATGGGATTGAACCTCACCGCCACCAAAATTTTGAAATGCGCCCATACCTGCTTGCTGACGTCATCCTGGGCCACGTGGCGGCCTCCGAGCCTGCCACGTGGCAGCTTGCTATTGGCTGCTCAAATGGAATATTCTCTGGAATATTCCAAGGAATATTTTGTGGAATATTTTTTTTAATTTTTTTTTTTTAAATTCAAAATTTCAATGTTACTGAGAAATTCTTCTTTTTGCCATAACTTTCTCATACGATGACCGTTTTTCGAACCGTTTGCAGCGCCGGAATCAGGAAGACGAGCACTTTCCAGTCATTCAACTTTGAACCAATTCTAATCATTTTAAATTTTGAGCATTTTATGACACTTAGGACATGAGCACCTGATCACCCTGGTCATATCAGGGGAAGGAAAAGTCAATATTTTCAAGCCTTATCCCTTTATTGTCAAATGAAGACCCCACTGGGCAGGGTTCTTATTAAGAAGTACACTGAAAGATATAATGTATTTGCAAGTCTCAAGGACATGGAACGTGTTGAAAGAAACCAATAGGTTTTTCTTGAGAGAATGGACACTCACTTGGCTCATATTGAGCGTCATATTACGTGCATTACTGCTACGTCAACTCTTCCAGGATCTAGTGCAAAGGATCCGATACCTTTTAGTAGTATCATCACTTTCTAATAGGTACTACTAATAGCATCACTTTCCAATTTAGGAGTGTTTTTCATGTTTTTTTATGAAAAAATATGGGTTTTCATGGCTAGAGTTCTCATTTTGAGGTTATAACTCAAGTTAAGTTGATAGCTTTACTATACATGGTTTTCATAATTCATGGTTGTAATTCAATAAATTTTTAATCATATGTAAGTTTTGTAAATAAACAAGAGAGTATACATGGTTTCCACAAACGAAAACTATGTTGAGTGATTAATAACAACAACCATTGTTACATATAAATAAATCAAGCTTTGCCTTGATATAGACACACTGTCTCGACACACTAACAAAATAATGAGAAATTCTCTCAATTAACCACTCATTCTCAACTTCAGAATAATCATGTGCTTCATTGTTGGTTAGGAGGGTGGGACTACACACAGGTTTTTAACTAATGACCTTAACATCAAGGAGTGCCTTAACAATGCACCAAAACACCATCTATTCAAACACCCATGGGAACTTAGGAATGATATTCTTGGATAAAATCTCTCATCCAACCTAAAATCTA
The DNA here is from genome assembly GCA_031772625.1 of Pinus tabuliformis. Lineage (NCBI taxonomy): Eukaryota > Viridiplantae > Streptophyta > Pinopsida > Pinales > Pinaceae > Pinus > Pinus tabuliformis. The sequence goes on from CM062816.1 coordinate 71,968,959, forward strand.
ACCTCTTAAACATAGAAAAAATTAAAATTAAAATAATAACAACGAGAGAAAAATTAAAATGACCAAAATAATAACAACCACAACCTCTAGTGTCATCAAATATCATAGATAAAACCCATATGAGTTACTTATTTTATTGCTCAGCCTTAATGAGTAATTTTCTGAAAATCTATCAAATTAGATTTTCATCAACATTTTTCATTGTATCTTATCGTGCCATGATAACTAGCTAATGATTATTCACCAAAGCCCTCACTTCCATCATGATCCTATCTTCACTTATAGGATAGTTGTCTCAAACAGTCACACTAGTTGGGAACCAACCATACCTTTGGGATTGAAACTAATATCACATAGATTGAATAAGAATCTATTGTACTCTAGAGTCTAACATCAACCTAACTATAAATATCAAACAATTAGTCACCTTATGGGCATATTTCCAACTATCAAAACTCCTTGGTAACCAACCATGGTGCTTGCTAGTTATTTAGGAAAATAGTGTGGATATGAGATGTTTACATCCATCTCAGTCTTATAATTATGCACTTTCAAATGAGGACTTATAGCATAACATTTTTCAAATAGTTTTTCCTCAAGGACCATTAGAGGGAACATAACACATAGTTATATTTCCCATTGAGGTACAACACACTTTACCAAGTAAAGTCAAGAATGGATTTGCATTACAAAGTGTTGTCATGCAAAAGCTAAAAAATATCAACAAGAAATAATCACACAAATCACCAAATGCTTCTACTTATATGGTTTTATGAATTCATGCATATATCGAGTGTCTTCCTTTGCATCTTCGAAATCTCAATTCAATCATTCACATCTTTATCCAATATTCTTCTTGCATCTTCTATACTTCACTATTGAATTGTTATATTAGTCAATTTGAACAAAATATGCACTCACATATTGGGTTGACTAAGCAGAATACATTTCTATTACAAACCCCAAGAGATTTGAAGGACATATTTCTCATCACCATGCCCTCTTTCTTAATAAAATATACAAACCTCTTATCATAAACTTGACAACCTTGGACCTTCACTTTGAATTTAGGGTGTTGAGTAACATTGATCATGCACCCATAACAGACAACATTTTTACAATGTTGTTGGGACCGTGAGTATGTAGACTGACTTATAATGGAATGTTTTACAAACTGTCATTTCAAGACTGAAACTTTCATATAAAGATTGAATGTGGAGCACAACCTAGGCTTCTTTGTAGTCTCTCCTTGTAATGATATTTTAATGATCCTTTAGAAGAAGACTAGGTTTACATGAACATTCCCAACAAGTTTATATTATTCTCTATAACATTCAAAAGACATGGTGAATAAAGACCCCTTTTAATCAATAATCTTAGACATTGTTTCTTCATAAACACAAAATTGTAGTGATTAATCTATTCAATAATGAATTAGTATGGATATAAATACATCAAGCTTTCCCACAAGATATATGCACTATATTGAGATAATAATATGTCAAAAGAATAACTCAATCACATACTAAAAATAGGAGTCAACTAGTTGGAGAAAATTTTCCATGTTAAACTAGATTTAACAACCTCCTAAAACTTATAAGAAAACTATTCACAAAGAACAAGCTCACCTCGTGATGACCAATACATTAATAATCAAAACCTTTTCATATGATCAAGTATCACACATTAATCTATAAGGAAAATTTAAGTTAATAATTCCAACACTTCCCCTTAACTAATACTTGTCTCAATCTCTGTCAAGTTAAGTGTTCATCAACATTTCTCACCAACCTCCTTATCAACAAAGTCCAAAAAGTCTATATCTGGTCCACCAACACAATTATTGACCTAACAATAACTATGACTTCAAAATAAGAACTTTAGCCTAAAAATTTCATATTTTTTGGTTAAAACATCAAAATCAACACCTATTTCAAAAACTAGTGCTACTAATAACACAAAATTGCCATGTTTTGCAACCATGACCTTAATGGTGTGATTATATTATCAATGAGAGATATAAATCAACTCCTAAATCTAAATGTGGCACTAATAACAACACCAAAATTTATTTTCAAAATTAAAAATATGAGTTCTTTGAAGCCTTTAACCTTGACAATTGGTATCATTGCAATCAAAACCTTGAAATCAATCCTTGAATTGAAAATGGTGCTTCTAGTACCAACTCCCTTTTTTAGGAATAAGAATGTAAACCCTTGATCAAGGTGGTAACGTGGTCAAGTGCACAAATAGAAATTACAAGGATATGAGATAAGCTTACCATCATCACTCCACTCCACCTAGCTCCAACACAAATTCACCATGAATCTAGTTGAGTGCAACACATTCAATCCACTCTGCAACATGACAATGCAATTGAATTCTATTGAGACAATAAAATTTGTAAAATGCTCGTGTAGGGAAGAAAGCTTCCCATTTTAGTTCACAAAGGGTGGTAGCTTTCCACTTTGAAAGTCTTGTTGTCCCTCCTATGTTGTCTATGTCACTGTCATCCCTCCTATGTGGCCATTGCCTTATTCCCTCGACGTTACTTCTATCATTGCTTGGCCTATCATGCCTCAACAAAGGGTGAGGAGTCATCACGACTCCCCATGTAGTGCAGAGGGAAATGCCATGACTCATCAGTGAGAGCACTTTGTACATAGAGGATATACATAAACATTGATATTCTTGCCTGAACAGATGAGTGGCTCCTTGATCTAGGTCACATTTGAGGAATGTAGAATTAGTATCTACGAATAATGGAGATGTATTGGCACAACAAAGCCCTTATCAACGAAACTATACTAAAGAGAGATGAGGCCAAGAAAGAATTATATATGTAGTTGGATGAAATACACACTAAGCATAGGGAAATGTCCACATAACACAAGGATATGGCCCTTCAGTTGGTTAGAATCGAGGTCATTCTCTTCATATCGAAAGGCCCTAATTTTTCTGGTACCCCTGCAACACCTGTAAATGTCTCAACCTCCACGTAAGACTTAATGAGGCTTTCTTCTTTGCTAGCGATGGCTCATATTTAAGCCCTTTTAGATTCTAGTCTATACTATTTGTGAGTAGCCTAGCTGCAATTTTGCTAGGATGAACACTAAGTATTACAATAGGAAATTTGAAATTAATGGTATGTCATGGTGGAGATATGGATAATATTAGTCTTATGGTTCCTTTTGGACAAAACTATTATTTTTCCTTTGCTAGTTTGGTTTCTCTAGCGACAGAATATAGTGCAAAAAACTCTGATATGGTTTTGTATATGTTGTAATATCTTTTGACTCATAAAATTTGAAATTAATTAAAAAAAGCAAAAAAAAGTTTTTAGAAATTGTGACATTGACAATTGGTTCCCCTGTAACCAAAAACTTAAGACCAACTGAAAAATAAAAAAAGTAGTTACAAAAGGAAACCTCTCTTTTTAGTTTAAAAGTGTAACATTTTATAAGCCATGGTGCAAAATCGTGATCTTATCACAAACAAAAACATAAAGAAGAAAAAAAATGAAAAAGAGAGGGAAAACCTAGATCTAGAAAAATGATCCTTTTTTAAAATAAAAATATTTTTCTTATTTGGTTTTGAGCCAATAACCTTCACACAAAAATGCCTTAACAATGTGCTCTTTTGCCAACTATTTTACAGCCATAAAATTAATTTTAAAATATTAAAAAAAAATTGAAAAAAAAAGTGCCAACTATTTTACACCCATAAAATTAATTTTAAAAAATAAAATAAAATTTTGAATTAAAACCCCAAAAAAATAAAAGTAACAGGAAAAAACTAATTTTTTTAGTTAAAAATATTAAAATTTAAAAATATCAACCTAATATTTTTAATAAAAAATAGAAAAAAACAATTAAAAATTAATTAAAACTTATATATATATATATATATATATATATATATCTATATAAACATCTCCACGAATTCCCTTCCAACATCGTATAAATGTAATTTGTAAAAAGTTTTCTTTATTAAAGATTTTTAATATGCGTGTGTATTAAATTTTTTAATACGAGTGTTTTAAATGTTTTTGTGTGAGGAGACACTCTACAAACTAGTATGGTCGAGAGGTTGAGAGGTTGTAGTGCCTGTAAGTAAGTGTAAACATTTGAATGTTGGTTTAATATAGGAAAGATATTATAATACCCGTAAAAATGAAGCATTAAATCAAATAATAAAAATATAATGTCGACTCAACTAAAAAAGTAATAATAATAATAATAAATCAATTTGTTATATTATAATTTTGTTTTTATTAATAAAATTACAAACACTTTTTTCCACGAAAGCAAATTTAAATAATAATGATTCATATTTGTAACACTATATATATATATATATATATATATATATATATATATATATATATATATATATATATATATATTAGAATTTCACCATGATATATTTTAGAATTTCACATTTAAATTTAATTAATAAGTATATAAAAATTCAATATTTGCAATAAATCTTATTTTCTAAGTTATATGTCTATCTATACATATCACCAATGCTATGTACGTCACATTAAAAAATTAAAATTGTAAAATTTTAGAACATGTAACAATATGTCTTATGAGGGTTTTACTCAAATTAAAAATAAGAATATTTCTATATATAGAGATATGAAATTAATATAAATATAAATAATATTATTAAGAACCATCATTGATCTATCTTAACTTTGGATGTACCATGTTAGCGCTTGAAATTTCACCTCAGGTTGAGAAAGGTAAACCTCAAGGCTACATCAAACCATTTAGCCTCGTACCTAGCCCTACGGGGCAGGAGAAGGCTCTCTCCGGTCAACCTTGGCATATCTTCAATGGGATGAGATGACCAACAAGGTAACACTGATATTAGGCTAGTAAACTGATTAAAAAGGTTGATTTGGGTTTTTTGGGTTTTTGGTGGCAAATTGAGGAATTGCAATTTTGGGTGCGGGGATTTGACACAGTTTCTGCAGGGGGTTCCTTGGGGCGAGGTAGGAGACAGTGTTGATGCCTTTAACTGAGGTGGATGGTCAGGAATGAAAGATAAAGAGCTAAAGAGAGCAAACAATAACTTTGAATTCTCTTTAGACAGAAGAAAACATTGAAATTAAACAAACTTAAAAGCAGAGCATGGCAAGCATGAATTCTTACTTTAACACTTCATTTGTTTAATGTGCAGAAGGAAAAGAAGGAAATGATTCACATAACACACTTACAAATACATAGAGAAATACACCATCAACACATGAGTCCACAAGAATCCCAAAGAGGACTGCAAAACCCTGGTCTTCCTTAGCCAAAAATTGCAGAGATACAGTGAATAATACAATGATAGCTTCTCCCTCAAGAGTCCAACCATGAAAATGAGCAAGAAAGTACATAATATAGATGATCTAACCTCTTTCCCTGCCTCCATGGGTCGAGCTCACTATCCTAGGAGCTGTTTCAACCACTTCTAAACTAAGCACTACAAAATAGGCAGTCAAAACAACTTGCCTCTATAAACTTGGAAACCAGTTCATACATTCAATTTTTACCCTTTACATGAATGAATCTTCTAGAAATGTTACATAAGAGTAAAAGTGTCTTAGAGTTACAAAAATTACATCAAAGATAATCATCTTCAACCCCAAAAAGTCAAACTGAGTCAAAACTGCGTTTTCTGGGCTGAACAAGTCAATTCTGGCAAAAACTGCCTGACGGGTCGCGCCCCTTTGGAGCCCTGTTTGAGGCACTTGCAGGTGTCCAAATTGAGCAAAAGTGGGCTTGTTGGAAAGGTCTATGAGTCTACTTTCCAATCCAACTAGAATTTTTGAATTTGGAGGTCATTTTTCCTGTCACAACTTAATTCTCCCAAGACTGGTTTCTGCAACTCAAAAAAGGGGCAGAAAGTCAAATTTTGCATGTATTTTGACCTTCTGGAGGCCCAAAACTCCATAAAAACTCAAGTCCATCCATAGGCATATGTAATTTTACATGAAAAATCTAGAAATGCTGAGTTTTTGCAAAAAGGAGTTGCCATGACAAAGGGTCTCACCGGGGGTGAGACCCGTTAAAGAGCCAAAACCTGTAAATTACCAAAAATTGCCAAAATTACCCAAAATTTTCAGAATTTTTTGGGATTTGAGCTGTGGCTAGGCTAATGAGTGCCATGATCCTTGAGTGAAGCCTCAGCCAAGATACAGAGGGGATTTGGCTTCTTTCTCCGTTTTTGAGCCTCGGTCAACCTCCTTTGAAACACTTTCATTTTGGCTTTGCATACATGCATCCTTGCCCAATAATGATTTTTCATATTCCTCAGCAGCTTTTTCTCTTGGTTGGCCTTAGCCAACAGCCTCTCTAAGTGTGCATTCACCTGGATGAGCATAGACTCTCGGTCAGCAGGCAATGGATCACCGGGTCTTCTTCGGTTCAAGACTCGGTCACTACGAATCCTCCATAACTCATCAAGTACTTTCTCCTCCTCCAACTGTTTGTTCCGCTGCTCCAGGTAAGTGATAGTCCATTGGGCACCCTCAAGTCTCCTCTGCAAAACATCATTTTCAGCCCTGAGATGCTGAATGATCTCCTTTGCCTCTCGGCTAGGAGAACTGGCCTCAAGATCAATCATCTCAGTGTCTGGAACTCCTGATGGACCCTCATGAATCATGGGCTGTTTGCCCCTCTGTGGTACCTGTGCTGGTGAAGAAAACGAGGCCCCTTCCACCTGATGTGGAGATAACACTCGCTGTGCTGATGATGAAGGCGAGACCCCTTCCACCTGCTGTGGAGATAGTACTCGCCTGGCTGCTGCAAATAAGGCCCTCTGGCCTCTCTGATAAGTGAGCTGAGGTGAAGAACTAACATGTCGAGTGACCGAAATATCAGGCTGCTGAGATGGTCCTCCCTCCTCCTGAATGACCTCTGGATGTGGCTGGGGTGGTGCTGTGAAAAACTCACGGGAAATGAACTCCTCCCATGAGATGCCCTGCTGAGTCAACTGATGCAAGACTATGAGCTGAATCAAACCATAATGACATAGGCTCCTGTACTGCTGGGCCGGGGTCTTCCTCTGCAACATGGGCACCATCCTCTGAATGTTCTGAAAGAAGAAGACCAGGATGTTCATCATCCTCACTCGGGTGAAGTGCATCAAGAGGCGAATGTGATATGAGTACACCTGTGAAAATCTGCCCTCACAGGTAAAATAGTGCATAATAAGCCTCATGATGGGAGCATACTCGCTCCGGAGAAATCTGAATGGAAAAACACCCGCCAAATGTCTCATGAATGGTGGCCGGACATAGGGCTCAAAGTGAACAATATCTAGCAACTTGCGCTTAGGCCACACCTCACCAACATTCGGTATCCCTGTAGCATGTGAGATCACCTCGGGTGTCAATGTAAAATCTACCCCTGCTAGATTGACATGTCCATCATGCAAATGTAAAACAAAGAGGCGGGCCAACTCTCTGTGATGTTGAATCCGAGAGATCCTCTCACAAAACTGATAACAAGACATGTACTGAAAACAAGTAACTGCCATAGGACAAGCCTGTAATTCTGCCAAAGAGGTGGGCTCCTCTCGCTTATGATGTCCACCCTTACCCCCCTTACGAGGCCTCCTCTGTACCTCAACCTCTGTAGATGATGAATGGTCATCACTTTGCTCATAAGTTTCGGTTTCTGACATGGTTTAGGAGCAAAGTGGACAAGCTGAACTGCTGTCTCTGCCTGCAAAAAGTGCTGAACTCTATGCTGTTTCAAGGGGGAAAAGACATGAGGGAAATGTTAGGGGAGGGATCTTTTAACAAGGAATGGGAATATATAAATATAACAGGGAATTTTTAAGGGAAATGTTGCAAATCATTATGCATATAGGAATACATATTTATAATTCGGAAATTATTTGCAAAGATCATTGCATATGGGAAAAAAAAAAAAAAAAATGAAAGTGAACATGGGAATATGCATACATGTATTAATAGGGGAAATAGGGAAACCATGCACAAAACATGTTGACATATTTACCAACACTTTTTGTTATTTACACATGCATATGGTGGAGAGGAACTAGGGTTTTGAATTTTGTTTTTTGGATGCTTTGGGAGAGGGGTAGGGTTTTCATTTTTAGTGATTAGGGATGGGGAAAGATTTGCATTTCATTTGTAAAATAATATGGGAAAAGAGATGAACATATAAGTGTGAGTGAAAGGGAAAGGAGGGAAACAAACCAAAGGGAAAAATAGCTTGAAACAACACAAACCCTAGCACAGTTTGCTCATTAACATTGCAGCCATATAATGTCTTTTCACTTGCATGATTTGAGGTTAAAATACAAGCATGAGGGCTTACATTCATCACCAACCACAAAAATGATGTGTAAAGAGCCTACCTCGAACAAATTTGATGACTTGGAGGAAGATTGGGCAATTTGTTTGAAGTTTGCAGCAAGACAGTTCAACAGGTTGCGCGCCACGCCCAACGGGTCGCGCCCGTTGTTTTTCTGAACTGTGGGAGACCCTCTGACGGGTCGCGCGCACCCAACGGGTCGCGCACCTGGCTCGACGGGTCGCGCCCCTCTCTGCTGCCCGAAATCGCTCTGCCTTTGCTCCTTTCTCTCAATCACTCTCTCAAACCTCTCTTGCAAGCGTTAGGATGCACAATGAGAGTGAAAGGAGGGAATTTGGGCTTTTATAAGTTTCATTTGAAAAAATTTCATTCATAAACCCACTTTCTAAAGTTTATCTTTGACACTTTTATAACACTGATTTTTTGGTTTCCTTTATCCTGAATTTGACTCATTGAGTGCTTTGACTTGATTCTTTTTGCAGGTAGATCATCTGAGGGATCTTGGCAAGGGGACCAGGGTTGCATTTTGTCCACTGAAGACTTTTGAAATTTCATCACTTATTTACAAAAACTAAGAAAATGACCTTGGCTTTAAAAACAGAGTTTTTAAATCCAAGGTGAAAGTTCACTGTACAAGATAAAAATATCGAAGAAACATGTTTACAATCCTCCCTCTGGCTTGCTGAGTACTCATGGATTTTCAAAGACATGACCTTGCAGAGATAAATGACCAAAACCTTAGACCTAAGACTTTGACCTCAAGACAAATCAAGACAAGCTTGAAAAACTTAATGACTGATATGACCTGATCCAGCAAAGCCAAGAGGGGTATAAATAGACCACCTCCTTCATCAGGGTTATGGCATGCCTAACGGGATGCAAAATTTGACACTGATGAGCCACCTACTAATGCAAATGCAAAGAGCTTTGATCGCTAATGGAGGGCTTTCAAGACTGACACTAACATTGGCTCCAATGGGGATGGTAGCTCCTTGGAGGTACCAAGAACCTTAGGCCTCTGGGAGAGCAGACCAGTGCTTTATTCATTGGGCAATGGAGTCAACTTATTCACATGTGACCAAATTTAAAACAACTTTATTTGACTTGGCCAATTGACTGAAATCCTAGACTAACTTTGACACTAACTCACTTACTTTATCCAGAAAATGAACTGACAAGAAACAACTTTTAAAACTCACACCAACTAATCACCATTTTCAGAATTATAGCCTTCACCGCGGGCCCCAAACTGAAGATGAGAGATCAGTTTCACACTTGCTGCAGAATGAAAATAAAATGGTAATTACAATGAGAGTGATTAGTGCAGAAAATGCTCAAGCATGATACCTTTTGAGCAGCCGGCCATTCACCGACCCACCAAGACATTCATCACCGTTCATTTCTTTGAGAAGAAAAGCATTTGGACCACGGTATGCTGCAATTTTGTAAGGACCCTTCCATAAGTTGTCGAATTTTCCATGCTTCCCTTTGTCTTCATTGCGGGCATCCCATCTCAACACAACATCATCAATCTGAAAATCATCTGCTTTGGCCTTTTTGTCATAGATTTTCTTTATGCGCTCCTGCAACTTAAGGGAATTCTGATAAACCTCATCTCGTGTCTGCTGTAAATGAATCATTTGACTGATCCGCCGTTGCATAGGATCCTCCTCACCACTAGCTTCTTGAAACAAATTTTCTACTGGAACACTAAGTGAAGTAGGAAACACTGCATCTACTCCATAAACAAGTTCAAAAGGTGACATACCAATTGACTTCTTTTGACTTACCCGATCAGCCCATAATGCATTTATTAACTTCTTGTGCCAGCTCTTCTTATTTATTTCCAGCAATTTCTTTATGATGTTCACTAGAGATTTGTTCGAAGATTCGGCCAGCCCATTACCTTGCGGATGGTAGGCAGTTGAATGCCCCAAGCTGATGTTATATTTATAGCAAAAATCAACCAACTTCTTCGATTTGAATGCTGTTGCGTTATCTGTAATTAACTTATGTGGACAGCCGAAACGTGACAAGATATTATTTTCAAGAAAGGAGATAATTACCAAATCCGTAGCTTGCCGGGTGGGAATGGCTTCGATCCATTTTGTGAAGTAATCTGTGGCGGTCAAGATCCATCGATGCTGCCCGGAAGATGCTGGGTGGATTTCGCCAATAAAATCCAAGCCCCATTGCTGAAATGGTGCGCTGATTTCAACCGGCTTGAGAGGCAAAGGCTGTAATTTCTGTTTTCCTTGAAAAATTTGACATTCATGACAACTCTTTACCGCTTTATACACATCAGAAAACAAAGAAGGCCAATAGAAACCAGCTCTCAAAATCTTATTAGCCGTGGTCTTCCAAAATAAGTGACCCCCACAGTCACCTTTATGGAAATCATCTACTGTTGTCTTAGCTTCCTCTTCGACCAAACAGTTCAGCAAGATGCCACCGAGATCTTTCCAATAAAGTGCAGATTTGATAATGCAAAATTTGGCAGCCTTTAGTTTCAATGTTCTAGCTTTGTTTCTAGGCATTCCAGGAGGTGAAGATAAATTTTGAAGCACATAAACTATATCAGCATACCAAGGAGAAGACACAAAGATATCGGACACCGGTAGAACTGAATTTTCTTCATCTTCATCGGACAAGGCAGCAATCAAATTGATATCAAGGATGTGAAGATTTGTTTCAGCCATCAACTTAGCTAAACCTTGACCTTTAATCAACTTGGTAGGCTTAATTTCTACATCATACTCTAAGAGTGCAGCGATCCACTTACCCCTTCTTCCTTCCGGTTCCGTTTGCACTAAAACATCCTTAACAGCTGCATTAGGAACATATGCTAAAATATGAGAATTCAATATGTAAACCCGGAAATCTTTCAAAGCTTTGATCAGCGCCAATGCTTGCTTCTCAATGATATTATAATTCAGCGCTCCGTCTCTTATGATGCGGCTGAAAAAAGCTATGGGCCTCTCAACTCCATCTCTCTTTTGCATTAACACGGCTGCCAATGTATGCTCAGAGGCGAATGAAAACAAGATGAAATCTTGTGTATAATCTGGGCTGATCAAAGTTGGGGCTGAAGATAAGATTACCTTTATCAAATTAAAAGACTTCACCGCCTCTTCGGTCCATTTGAGCTCGTTGTCCTTCTTGAGCATATTTGTTATCTCTCTAAGATGTTCAGCAAGATTGGGGATGAAACGACGCAGAAAATTCAATTTACCATTGAAGGACTGTATTTCTTTCTTGCTACGGGGCTGCTCCAATTGCTGAATTGCTTCCACTCGTGCAGGGTCTATACGAATGCCATCTTTAGAAATGATATGGCCCAGCAGCTTGCCTTCACTCATAGCAAAAAGACTCTTCTTTGGATTCAATGAGATGCCATATTTTCTGCACTTTTGAAACACCTTAGTCAAATGAAACAAATGCTCTTCATCTGATTTAGAAAACACGGTCAGATCATCAAGATAAACAACTAAAAAGACATCTTTCTCATTTGCAAAGGCCATGTCCATTGCCCGTTGAAATGTGGCACCCGCGTTCTTCAATCCAAACGGCATCTTGGCATAATGAAATGTACCCCATGGAGTAGTAAATGTTGTCTTGTCACGATCATCTTCGTGCACCAAAATCTGATTGTACCCAGAGTAACCATCAAGCAATGACATCCTAGATGCCCCCACTACTCGCTGCAATATGTGATCCATTTTGGGTAGCGGATAATTGTCCTTTAATGACACCTTGTTCAGATTTCTGAAGTCTATACACAAGCGAATCTCACCGATTTTCTTCCTCACGGGCACCAAGTTTGAGATCCAATCAGAAAACCGGATTGGCACTATGATTCTAGACTTATACAACCTGTTGACTTCCTTCTCAATCAATGACAGCAATTTAGGATTAATTCTTCTCAACTTTTGCCGGAAAGGCTTTTGATTTGGTTTTATGGGAATGGTATGCTGAATGATACTTGTGTCATAAGTTTTCAAATCTGAATAGTCCCATGCAAAAACATTAGAATACAGAGACAATAATCTGATATACTCTTGCTTTACCTTAGGCGGAAATGCTTTCGAAAGCTTCACCATCTTTGGATTTGCAGCTGTCCCAAGATTTACATCTTCAACTCCTTCGTCCGTTGGCCTCAAAGTTGGCTTGCGGGCCACATCATCTTGATCGAACAATTCTTCCAAAGGAATCAATCCTTTAGGAATGTAATTGTCCTTAAGCTGCAACACATCCATCTGATTTACTCCTTCAGCTTCCGTGTCTATTGAAATTTCTTCAAATTTACCCTCAACTTGCAGAAAATCTTTGATTTCTTCGTCATCTTGGAAAACTTGCCAACACCTTTGGTTATCTGGAACTGTAGGACGATGCTTTACATATATCTCAAACTTATTGCTGGAATTCATGGGTATTTTCAGATTACTCGCTGCCTTAGCCAATGCATCCGCAACACCATTTTGAATCCGGGGCACACATGTCAAAGTATGTTCAGAAAATCTTTTTAAGATATCTAAAACAGCATTCCGATATGCTCTCATGCGAGGATGTTTGGCCTGAAATTCACCTTTCACTTGCTTGATAACTAACTCGGAGTCGCCATATACCGCTATCTTCTTTGCTTTCAACTTCCGAAGGATTTTCAGACCAGCAATAAGAGCTTCATATTCTGCCTCATTATTTGAACAATCAAATGCCAATTTATAAGAACATACCCGTACCTTGCTTGGAACTTGATTTTGGGCTGAGAATGGGCTTCGAATCCACACACCTATACCAGCACCATCGCTGCCCACTGCACCGTCAAAATCCATGGTCCAAAGACCATCCTCATCATCTTCTAAGTGCTGAAAATCTGATTTTGATTCATGTTCTGTTTGCTGCCCTTTTATTTCAGCAATTGGCCTTATGACAGCAGACCTTTCTTCACTTTCCTTTCTCAAAACTTCTCTGAAATTTTCTGAAATGTTTGGTATATCTTCTACTTGAACTAACTGACTATCTACCTCATTGAAATTTTCCGCAAACAAAACAAAAGATTCTAAATCTGTCTGTACATAATTTACGGGATGATTGACGGGCTTTTCCTTACTAGTGATCATGTATTTCATCTTTTGTTCCCGATATAACTTCCTCATTTGACCGAAAACTGGAATTGTAGCATATGAGAAATCTAGCTGAAGTGTACCTTTGAGTTTGGCTCCCCATGATCTCGACAGCAACATGCCAAACCGCGGGGGAATATCCGCCACCACTACATCCATCAAAACATTCTTCGCTGGAATTTGATCTAGACTCACAACCAAGTCTTTGATCAAACCAATACATCTTACCTGGCTGGAATCAAACGAATACAAATCATGATACTTTCTTGTGATGTCAAGTCCCAGCTTCTCCATGATTGTTTTCGGCATCAAATTATGTGAAGCTCCCGAGTCAAACATGGCATTGTGCAACACAAACTCATGCAATCGCAAACTGATATAAAATGGAGGAACATCACTTTCGGGAGACTCACCATTTAAAGCTGGCCCAAAGATTAACTCCGGCTGATCATCTTGTACATTCACCATGTCTAGCATTGGATCAAAATTCAGCAACTTGGAAATTTGGCCTCGGTAAGTGGTGTTCTTCATGACCTCCGTCAAAGGAATAGATATCTTCAACTTTGCAATCTCATTCTCCAAACTGAAAACTGGAAGCTTCTCACCTTCTTTTGCCAGATTATCTCTTTTTTCAGCTTTATCTTTTGGTGCATTTGATGGCTGATCTATCTTGGCTGCTGGTGATGATGGAGTTGTTGAAGGACCGACTATGTCTTTTCCTTTTGAGGAAACCGAGTCATTCTTTGCTGCAATGTCTTTCTTTTTCTGCACGGGATTTATGGGAATAGCTCGGTTTCTCAATTGCCTTTGCTGTCCTTGCTGAGCTGACAAAGCATTCAAGTACCCTCTTTGATATTCTTCAGATTCTTCTTCAAGTATTGCATCGTTTGACAAAATATAATGCTCATCTTGGGGAAAGACGGAATTACTCACCAACTCATCTTCTTCCGTAATATATGTGGGCATATCATCAGGAGTGAAGAAGTGATTTTCCTCTCCAACATTATCACCTTCATCTTCAGATTCTTGGCTAACAAATTTCTGCTGAAAAGGTGGTTTCATTTGCTGCTGAGCTATTGTGTCTTGTGCCTTTGTTTCGCGCTGCTTGATCCTATATTGTTGCTGCAGTTGACCTCTAAAATTGGGATTAAGTGTCGTAAAATGCTCAAAATTTAAAATGCTCAGAACTAGTTCAAAGTTGAATGATTGGAAAGTGCTCGTCTTCCTGATTCCGGCGCTACAAACGGTCACCGTATGAGAAAGTTATGGAAAAAAGAAGAATTTCTCAGTAACATTGAAATTTTGAATTTTTCAAAAAAAAAAAAAAAAAATCCACAGAATATTCCATTTGAGCAGCCAATAGCAAGCTGCCACATGGCAGGCTCGGAGGCCGCCACATGGCCCAGGATGACGTCAGCAAGCAGGTATGGGCGCATTTCAAAATTTTGGTGGCGGTGAGGTTCGATCCCATGACCTCCCATTCCCCAACCAAACAGCTTACCGTTGGGCCAATGAGGTGGTTCGTGTTCAGGTAGCGGACCAAAAACCATTTAAATTTTCAAATGATTTTGGGCAGGAAATGAAGGGGGCCAGCCCCTAATCGGCCAGCCCCCATTCCTTATGACCTTATGCCAAGAACCAGGGCCAGAACACTAACCACCAGTCAGCGCGAAATCCGAGGATAACTGCAGTTAATAAATGCGTTCACATGCGCATTAAAGAAACAGTTTAATCCGGCAGTCAGGTCAGATTTGGTAGCGGAATTGGCGGACCGCCAAAATTGGCGGGATTATCTGGCCTCCAACTACAGTGAGCTGGAGTTTTTCTAGGGGCAGACTGGAGAAACTCTAAATGGCCATAACTTTGGCTAGGAAAGGCGGTTTTGGACGATTTTTTTTTTTGATTTTGGGTATTTTCGACCTTCTGAAGCCACTGGCACAGGTCTTAGTGCCATCTGAGGTCATTTACAGAGGTTTTGGAGCCATGGAAGTTCTATGAACCACTAGGGCCCAGTATTGGGAAGACTGTATAGGGTTTCAGGTATCCATTGGAGGTGAACCAGTAGTCAATCCTGAAGGATTCAAGTGTTTTGAATCCGTTTTTACCATCTATTCCACCTATAGATGCTTCTATTCAGCTGTATATTCAATTTGAGCATTTAATTAAAACAAGGACAGGCCCATTTGGGAGCCTTGGACCCAACAGACGTAGCCCAGGAGGGGTGAACTGCTTCATCAACTTCTTTTGCATCTGTGGTTGATTTATTTTGTAGAACAAATTCATTTTAGTGTGTTAAATAGTAAAAGGAAATAAATCTTCTATACTTAAATGGGTCATGAACAGCTGAAAATTTCATTTGTTTCTTTTCTGCAAGACATGGACATCTTTTAAACATATATATTTATGAATTGAATACCTTGCAAACCATTTACAAGTAGTTTCAAATTTAGATCACAAGGTCACGAACTCACTGTCAAATTTTATCCATGACCTTTGAATCATAAAAGGCTTTCCTATCTCTAATTGTTATTGTTTCCAAGTATTGAATTTCATTACGAGTTTCTGGGGGGAAGGTCGAATGGAAGGTCTCAGTGGCCTCTTAGACCTGCCATTGGGCTCAATTTCAACCTTGAGGGTTGTAGCCTCCCCCACTCCCCATGCTTACTTCTCATGTGTTGGCGTTGCATATGGCCAAATTAGTATAGTCTTCTAACTTCAACTCAGGAGAAGGGAATTAAGTGTAGAAATAAGGAAAAATAAAAAATTATAGCTATACTAGGAGGATAAATCCCAAAGGAAGCTTGACCCAACTCAAGCGAGGTAAAATCCAACAACATGAGGCATAACTACACTAGTATAGGAAAGGACTAGTGAGAGTAGAAGAGACAATGCCACAACATAGGTATAGAGGCATAATACTAGAACTACCCAAACTAAACAACAACCAAGCACATGTGAAAACACAACACTCAATGTTGACCAAAGGTTAACACCAGACTTAAATGTGCATATCGAAACAAAGAAGTTGCAACAAAAATATAATCACAAGAAGGCTTCATATTTACTTGAGTTGTAGTGGCCTTCAAGCGATGAGAGCAGGTGACAAATGAAAATTTCTAAGTACCAATAAGATTGAAATATATTGAGCCATGATAATTTGTCATATGTGGAGGGATTAAACTCCCACTGAGCCTCCTTAACAAAAATTTGCAGAGAATTGGAGAAAAACTTTTCTCAGTGCGACTAAAATAAAGATTCCCTCTAACCTCCTATCCCTCTAGAATCACTCCCAGGGTACCAAACAACTTTAATTCCATATTTAGCTTAACCAATCACCTCTCCCAGGCTTAGAAAATTCCTAACAAACAAGCCAAACCTTGTTTTTGAGGGCAACAAGTTGTTTCCTTGCAGGGATGCTTCACAGGCAAAACTACCATACCCCTCTCTTCCTTTAAAAGGAATTCAACATGAATGACGAGAGACTATATAATCACTTGTGTTTTCATGCATGGGGGTAGCCACGTGACCCCTCCATTTAATGACCTCACCTCTGCAGGGTGGCGGGGACAACTCCCTAGGCTAGCATTTCAAACAAACAAATAAACTCTCTCTCTCTCTCTCTCGCCCCCCGCCCCGCCCCCCCCCCCCCCCCCCCCCCCCTCTCTCTCATTGAAATATATTGAGCCATGATAAGTTGTCATATGTGCAGGGATTAAACTCCCATTGAGCCTCCTTAACAAAAAGTTGCAGAGAATTGGAGCAAAACTTTTCTCAGTGCGACTGAAATAAAGATTCCCTCTAACCTCCTATCCCTCTAGAATCACTCCCAGGGTACCAAACAACTTTAATTCCATATTAAGCTTAACCAATCACCTCTCCTAGGCTTAGAAAATGCCTAACAAATAGGCCAAACCTTGTTTTTGAGGGCAAGAAGTTGTTTCCTTATAGGGATGCTTTACAGGCAAAACTACCATACCCCTCCCACTCCCTCTCTCTCTCTCTCTCTCTCTCTCCTCTCTCTCTCTCGCTCTCTCTCTCTCTCTCTCGCTCTCTCTCTCTCCCTCCCTCTCCCTCCCTCCCTCCCTCTCTCTCTCCCTCCCTCCCACCCTCTCTCTCTCTCTCTCTCTCTCTCCCCCCCTCCCTCCCTCCCTCCCTCCCCCTCTCTCTCTCTCCCCCTCCCTCCCTCCCTCCCTCCCTCCCTCCCTCCCCCTCTCTCTCCCTCTCCCTCTCTCCCCTCCCTCTTCCTCTCTCTCCCCCCCCCCCCCCCCCCCCTCTCTCTCTCTCTCTCTCTCTCCCTCTCCCTCCCCCTCCCCTCCCCCTCCCCCTCCCCTCTCCCACTCTCTCTCTCTCTCTCTCTCTCTCTCTCTCTCTCTCTCTCTCTCTCTCTCTCTCTCTCTTTTCCCTCTCCATTTTTTAATTATGGTTTAGAAAATCATCATTATTGTAATAAAAATCATAAAAGAACCCTTTATAAAATAAAGGGGCATAACACAATTTTTTTTAATTAAAAAAATTAAAATTATTTTTTCCTTAGAAAATCCAAATTAAACATCTAAAAAAACACATTTTCCCCAAAAAAATGAAAATGATTACAAACACAAATTTAAAGAAATTTACCCATATATATATATATATATATATATATATATATATATATATATATATATATATATATATATATATATATATATATATATATATATATAATTTAAGCTAAATATTGTATTTCCCCACAAAATCAAATTTTACAGTACATCAATCATCCAACCAACTTAAGCATGCCTTTTGGTAAATGGTCTCAATCTATCCAGTGGGTAACCAGATATTTTTGACCACTTGCATATAGAATAATTTGTTCAAAAGTATTAACTACTATAGCATAATTAAAGTATCTACTACATAATCACAAAATAGAAAAATTTCCATCAATCATTTCAATAGTTAAGAAGCATAAGAGGTAAAAGGTGTCAAATCCTTTTCACTAGATCCTGGAAGAGTTGATGTAGTAGTAATGCACGTAATATGATGCTCAATATGAGCCAAGCAAGTGTCCATTCTCTCAAGAAAAAACTATTGGTTTCTTTGAACACGTTCCACATGCTTGAGACTTGCAAATACATTATATCTTTCAGTGTACTTCTCAATAAGAACCCTACCCAGTATGGTCCTCATTTGACAATAAAGGGATAAGGCTTAAAAATATTGATTTTTCCTTCCCCTGTTATGACCAAGGTCAGGAACTCACTGTCAAATTTTATCCATGAACTTTGAATCATAAAAGGATTTCTATCTCTAATTGTTGTTGTTTCCAAGTATTGAATTTCATTACGAGTTTCTAGGGGGGAAGGTTGAATGGAAGGTCTTAGTCGCCTCTTAGGCCTGCCATTGGGCTCAATTTCAACCCTGAGGGTTGTATCCTCCCCCCCTCCCAACTCCCCATGCCTGCTTCTCATGTGTTGGCGTTGCATACGGCCAAATTAGTATCGTCTTCTAGCTTCAACCCAGTAGAAGGGAATTCGGTGTAGAAATAAGGAAAAATAACAAGTTATAGCTAGACTAGGAGGATAAATCCCAAAGGAAGGTTGACCCAACTCAAGCAAGGTAAAATCCAACAACATGAGCTATAACTACACTGGTACAGGAAAGGACTGGCGAGAGTAGAAGAGACAATTCCACAACATAGGTATAGAGGCATAATACTACAACTACCCAAACTAAACAACAGTCAAGCACATGCAAAAACACAACACTCAATGTCAACCAAAGGCTAACACCATACTTAAATTTCCATATCCAAACAAAGAAGTTCCAACAAAATTACAATCACAAGAAGGCTTCATATTTACCCGAGTTGTAGTGGCCTTCGAGTGACGAGAGAAGGTGACAAATGAAAATTTCTAAGTACCAATAAGATTGAAATCTATTGAGCCATGATAAGTTGTCATATGTGCAGGGATTAAACTCCCATTGGGCCTCCTTAACACAAAGTTGCAGAGAACTAGAGCAAAACGTTTCTCAACGCGATTGGAATAAAGATTCCCTCTAACATCCTATCCCTCTAGAATCACTCCCGGGGCACCAAACAACTTTAATTCCATATTAAGCTTAACCAATCACCTCTCCCAAGCTTAGAAAATGCCTAAAAAATAGGCCAAACCTTGTTTTTGAGGGCAACAAGTTGTTTCCTTGCAGGGATGCTTCACAGGCAGAACTACCATATCCCTCTCCTCCTTTAAATGGCGTTCAACATGAATGAGGAGAGACTATATAATCAAATGTGTTTGCATGCACGGGGGTAGCCACATGACCCCTCCATTTAATGACCTCACCTCCGCAGGGTGGCAGGGACAACTCCCCGGGCTAGCATTTCAAACAAACATTATATATATAAAATTAAAAAAACAAAGTAAATTTTAAAGGAATTTTTTTTTTAAATACTAACACATTGTATTGGAGATGATATTGAGAATTTCTATTTATTCTCTCCCCCCCCCCCTCTCCTGCCCTTTCCCTACTGTTATAGACATTTTTGTGCCTTACAGCATGAAGCATGAAATGTCCATAATCTAAGGGATCCAAAGTCCCTAAACATGTTGTTCCTACCCCTAGAGGAACAAGGTCAGCAAACCACAGCACTGAATATCAGTTCTCCACCTGAAAACACTCAAAAACAAGCTAATTCTGGATCATGTCAACTGCTCCACTGAGCATCTGCGCTGAATGTCAACTGCCCCACTGTGTACCTGCGCTGAATGTCAACTGCAAAGAAGGATACCTGCGCTGGGCGAGTTTGGCCAAGTGGCACAGTCATTCCTCAAGGTGTCAATGCCCAGGAAGCTTTCAAAATGACACTTGGATCAGGGAATTCGACTGGTGATGAGTAAGAGGGTCTAGATCTCCAAGTGGAAGCAAGAACCTCCAAGTGGACTCAAGAACTGAAGAATAACTGAAGTGGGAGAGGACACTAGTCAGCTTCATGCCAGCCTCAAGCTGACTCATCCTTTCTCCAAAACTCCTATATATAGAGCTCTCTCATGAGGTCTAGGGAGGCTGGAATCTTGTGAATGTAAAGAAGTGTTGTTGGTTTGAGTATAGAACTATTGGGTGATTTCCTTTGAAGGAGGTGAAGAGGAGATTTCTTTCTGCTGGGAGGTGATGCTGGATTAGGCCTTTTATGGTTTTATCACTTCCTAAACTTTACTTCTTCCATTAATAAAGCATTTGAGGTTCTCTATATGCATGTGTCTCAATGGTGTATTGTTATGCTTGTGTATTTGATTTATTCTAATCCTTGAATCAATTATGAATGTATGCTTCTTGTAGTTTCCCTCTCTTGCCATTTTGCAGGATCTTGGTGTAGCTGGGCCAGTGAAAGAGCAAGGAGCTGGGAGCAAGCAGCAAAGAGAGAAGATTGGATCAATCATTAGCGAAAGACATCGGTTAGTGGATCTCTTTCTCCCCTCTTTTACATCTCATAAAGAAGTAATCTCAAATAGCTTTGCTTTGATTGTTGCTGAGGTACTATCACCCTTAGAGTGGGATAGGGTCATTCCGTATTGGATACTTTTCCCAACAACACCTACATTGCCTATGACAAGGCCTTTGTGACATCAAGGCCCTTTGCATAGAGAAGCAAACTTCTCCTCTGCATGACAGGCCTTGTGACATGCTCATCTACACATGAGACCTTGTTGCATGAGGCTTGCCATTGGAAAGCGTGGGGGGAGGGAGGGGAAGGTACGGGTGGATTCAAAGGAGATGCCCAATGGTGCCCCCATTGTAATTGTTTCAACATTTTATTTATTGTTTTTTTAATACATATTGTTTAATTCTTTTTTTTTAATTATAATAAATATTAATCAAATTTTGAAATTGTATTTGTAAAAGATTTCTGAGCATGAAACCATAGCAATGGAGGAGGGGCGCAGTAGGGTACGGGAAGGCGATAGCTACAGCCTGGAGGCTGTACACCCCACAGCTAGCAAGGCACGGCGAAGGTTGTCAAGGTAGGGAGGGCACCTAGAGGGAATCTGCCACAAGGACATATCATTGCGAATGGTTTGAAGGCGAAACGAGGGTTTAGGGCTGCAAGAGGATGGAGGTAGGTTTTAGTTGTTTAGTTTGGGTTTACTGTTCTGTTTGACAGTAACAGTCTGCATGCACCCACTAAAAGAAAACTACATTCCATGATCCGGGGTTGTCAATAAACGGCAAACATCGGAAAGGATAATGGTCAACCATCAGGATGATGTTGATATGGACCCTGAGCCTGGGGATATTCTGTCAGTATGGCGTTTGGATGTCACGGATCATAACATTGAGAAGTATATTCATCTAGCTGGACTGTCAGGCGGGAAGAGATGTGGCTCAGGCAAGGGATGCAGACATAGTAAATATTTACGGCTTCTGGAAGAAAGCCTTTGTCTGACTAAACAAGAGAGCCGGGGATCAGGGAAGGAGCTTGAAGGGAGGCAGGGGGTTTCATTATTGGTGACTATCTGCACAGCCAGAAACATAGACGTCCTCCAAGTAAGTAATCAGTTTACTAGCTCACTCAAAGATTTTTATTTGGGAGGGTTAGAAGATATTGTTATCAGCTGCGGTTTCAAGGGCCAGGAAGGTCTGAAATCCTTCCTCATGGAAGATCTAGGACCGAAATAAGTCGTTTGAGGGCTCCAATTGGATAGCACAATTGCATGCAAAAGCCCTTTGCATGTCCGAAGAGGAGAAACCATCAATAAAGATTTGAGCACACTCTTGGTTTTACCAGGGTTAAATGGAGCGAGGAAGACTCTGAATGATGCTCGAAAGATGTCGGAGGAAGGGAGGGGAGACATCTATGAACAACAATGGTTTCTTTTCAACCCTTCCAAAGCAGCAAACCAGGAGGGTTTTATAGGGGCAAAGGGCTTTTTAGAAGTAAGAGAGCCACCATCTCGGGTGGGCGAGGAAGATCAGGCAGGAGAAGGAGGTTTAAACAACCTCAAAAATAGTTGGTCGGAGGGGCATTCTGAGCCACTCCAGGAATCACCTACCAATGTGGAGGAGACCACACCAGGGTTTGGGGAAGTGGGGTGGCATAGGAAGACATGGGAGAAGCAAAAGAAAAATAAGTTAATAAAGAAGAAAGAGATAATTGCAAATCTAGTTCTAGGAGTCGATCTACATATCGATGAAGCTATGGAGGCATTAGAATTAACCTTGGTTCGTAGGGCAAAGGGTAAAAAGTATACGACAAATTATATTCAGGAATGAACAGTTAAAAGTTGGTAGGAGGCGTCACACAAAATCATTGAGGTTTCAACCCTAGCTAAGGGTTGGTTCATGATCAAATTTTCTAGGAAGGAAGCACTGAAATGGGTGCTGGAAAGAAACTGGAGTTTTGGGAAAAACCCAATACTATTCAAAAGGTGGAACCCTTTATTTGATGCTCAGAGAGAGAAGGTGGATGAAATCCTGGTATGGGTAAGACTCCCCGGCTTTCCTCCTTTTCTTTGGGTTGATTCTGTGTTCTGGACAATCGGGAATAACCTCAGACATTTTTTGGAAGCTGATATGGCATTTGTGCACACTGGTGAAAAAGGACTGGTAAGAATACTAGTAAGTCTAAATCCTAGGGAAGGGTTGGCAGAGGAAATCAATCTCAAATACATGGATTTCTCTTATACACATATGATTGATTACAAATAGCTTCCTTTTCGCTTCCATAGATGTCATAAATACAGACACTTGGCAAGAGAATGCCCTCTGGGGTTTAGATGAAGAAGAAGAAAAAAAAAGGAGGGGGTTTCAGAATAATATCAAGGGGAGAAGGATCAGAACAAGGACATTTCGGTCACAAGGGGAGAAAATATGGAAGAAGACAAGATGCAGGAGGATGCAGTGGAAATAGTGGGAATGCAGGTTGAGGAGAGAACAGACAGAGTGCAAGAGCATCAGGAGGAGTTAGTTCAGATAGAGACAAAAGAGGGAGATGGATTGGTTTTAGCTCTTCAGCAGGAGGGTATGCTTTGGAACCTATCCGCTCTTCAAATACATCCTTGTTTTCTTTTCTCAATTCAATGTCAAATCTTGGTCCTTCTAGGCTAATGAATTCATAAAATATACATGTTAATAATGTTAATGATACATTGGACATTATAATGTTCTTTCCTCTTGCTTCACGGTGTGTGGCTTGCACACATACCTCATCTAAGTTGCTTGGATTGAACATAAGTATAGTGTGTTTGAGTAGGAATGTAAACCCCCAATATATTTCCACAGTGTATCTTGGGAATTCAAATTTACTCTTAACAACAAAGCCCTCTTTCTAAACTCCTGGGTATAGTCTTGAACTGTTTGGCCCTTGACCTGCCTAAAAGTTTGCCAACTCATAATGGCTTTTTTCATATAGGCTAAAGGATAAAATTTTCATTTAATTGCAGAAACAAATTCAACCGAAGAAATGGATATATTACCATGAATTCACATTTCCTCTTGAGTCTTTTCTTCCCACCAGATTAATGCTGCTCCTTCTAGCCTCAGTGAAGCCAACTGGATATTTATGTCATCTTCTTGAAGGTTCTAAATTCTACAATAAACATCCAATTGTCGAATCCAATTGTCTAACCTTTCTGCATTCACCTCACCATTGTACACAGGAAGTTCAAACTTAATGTCCACTTTGAGTAAGGGAGTTTTTTCTTTTGGGGATTTTGAATGAGTATGAACAATTTTTGTGGTGGAAGTGTGTAGTGTCCTATTTTTCTAGTATAGTTCTGTCACTGCTATCAAGGGTTATATATATATGATAGGTTGATAACTTGATTGAGGAATAATGTTTTACATACATAGTTATATTTCCTTTTATGTTTATGTATGACAGATTGATCATTGGATTGTGGAACAATGTTTTATATAGTTATATTTCCTCTTATATGTGGCATCATTGATTATATGTATTAGATGGTTTTGGTTAAGTAAAATTTTATACATATGTTTTTTTGTTGTATCTGATTTATGAAGCAGGTGTATGACATGGATGGTGATCCAAGATTGAGACACATATACCCATGGATTCTCAGGGTTATGTGGAATAGATGGTTAATTATTATTTATGGATGATACATGATTTGTGTGATTATATATGTCTAATATTGTACTAAGTAGGATGTGGTAGGGTACTTTTTCATTTTCCAACAAGGATGTTCAATTATGAATGATTGTGGAAGTCATTTCTTCGAAACCAAAATGACTATGGAAGTCATGCACCATTTTGGGTAAAATGTGATTAATTTAATTTCATTATGAAATTCATTCGATTCCTTTGATCTATGATATTGTAATGTGTGCATGTCTTTGAACAAGGGCTTACCAACAAACCATCAGATGGGTAAAAGCTCACAATCAGTACCATAAGGAGAAACACAAACTTTCAAAGCACAGTAGATGAGAGGGCACGAAAATTAGGGCGTGGAGTCCTAAATCCAAGGAAGATAAAGACGTTGAGTCTTGTATATTTAGAGTGCGGAGTCCTGAATATTTAAAAATATCAATTTGTGGAAGCTTGGATCTTTGGAGTAGATTAGTGCACGGAGTCCTCAATCTACTAAGGCACAAAGATGCATGAAATAGGGGTGTGGAATCCCTATTCTCCAGAATATAAATACCACTCATGGATGAATTTCCTTAAATAAAATTTCATTCTCACAATTCTGGAATGACTTTCTAAAAATAGAAAGTCATGTCCAGCGTCTCAAGCACGACTTTCCAAAAATAGTAAATCACTTTACATAAATTGGTAATCAAGCAGAGTTGAAGAAAAACGAATTAACTTATCATTAATCAATCTTAATAGTTCAATCTTGATTGAATCCTCAATATTATTAATATTATTATTATCTTTTACGAGACTATGATATTATTATTAAAAAGGAATTACAAGTCAATTTTATCTCCTCAATCAATTCACACATCTCCTTCATGACTCTCATGGCTCTCTCTCTCTCTCTTTTAAATAATTCATTATACTCTATTTTATGCACTCATCAAAGAATTGCATATTCCTTTTCACTCATTAAAAATATGTCATAAAATATTCCTCTTAAGCTCTCTTTAACGCATATGTTACACTCTCCTTAATTAAGGAATGCATACCTCTCCTTAATGGCATAAGTTACACTCCTCTAAATGGAATCCAATGCATGCACATTACTCCTCCTTTATGACAAGAATTGGCTGCTCCTCCTATATATGAGTCTCATGTATTCTCACTTGAGGATTAGGAGGCCAAGAGTGGAAGAGACTTGAGGAAAATAGTGAGAGGGATAGATATGGAGAGTATCCAATTGCTTCCATAATAAATATGAAATTATTGTTAAAATCCTAAGATCTTTAGCTATTGAGGTTGACCATGAGTGGTATTGAGAGGAAGTGAAAATTTGCTTCCTTAGTTTTCCTTGAAAATCTATCTACTGTTGTCTTTTGGTACTGCTTGTGAGCTTTGGCAGCTCGGGGGTTCCAAGGGGAGAAGTTATTCATGGATATGGTTGGGAGGAAAACCGGGTGGTTCACAATGAGTTGGTAAGGATATTGAAGCTGGAGCATACTCCCATTTTTTTGGGTTGTATAAATTCACTGCCAGGTATGTTGACAACATTATATTGTGTTTTTTCTTGTAGTTCATTACATGGTTTTTCTTATTTGGTTGTTGACAGTAACTTAGATGTATATCAAATGCTGCACACTAAATGTTGAAGGAATTTTGCAATAACTGTAGTTTATTTTATCTAAGTTTTTTTTTGTACAAGTTTCATTGCAAGTTGATTTACATCATGTCTTAATGGCTGAAGCATTCAGGCTGCCATGAGTTTTATGAAAACATGGTAATAGCATAAATTTGGGTTTTCCTTCTCTTTTTATAGTTGTAGATAAGATTTCAGAGTATATGTTTGAAAAAAGGGATAAATGAGATAGTATGAATTGTTTTTTGTTGTGGTTTTAAATAATCGCATTTATGGGAATTTCTGTTTCGATTTATTTTAACTTCAGGGGGTATCTGTACCTTATGGCCATGTCACCCCAACTTTGATTTCAAAAAACAGAGTTTCAGAATCCGGTTTTGTAATCTTCTATATTTTACAGATTTGTTGCTGCTGCCTGGTGGTTTGTCTTGCTTCTTTTTTTTTGTAGCTGTGATTTACCTGGTAATCTATTTTTATGAAATCAGTCTGTTATATAAACTTGGAATTATTATTTTAAAGTATCAATGGTTAATACATTTATAGTTTAATAAACTTGTGACTGCTTGTTTGATAGTTTAATAGTTAGCAGCGTGTTTTGTGACTGCTAACCATTGTTCAAAATTCCCAATGGTTGTAGCTACATCGCTGCAAGCTATTTGTAAAAATTCTTAAATATTTATAGTCATTATATGCCTAATTTTTTTGTATATGCAACAATCAAGATGGATGACAATTCTACTTATGTATTAGGTTCACTTCTTGGCATTACTGACAAAGAAAAAGAAATTATGTAATCTTAGATTCATGTTAGTTAATTTTGGTGAAATCGCTTTAAGGGTTATGGTTGTAAGTGTTTGACAAAATGCCTCAATGACTGTACATTTCATGCTTGCAAACTATTTGACATAATGCTCCAATGGTTGTAGCTAATTACATCTATGAATTGTCTATAAAAATGACTAAGTAAATTTAGGATTTGCAACCTAGGTGTTTTTGGAAATATCTCAAAGAATAAGCATGATGATTCCATTGAAGTAAAAATCCATAGAAGGAAAATTGGTTAGGTGAAATGTTGTAATTGTTATCTCACATATGGATTCATAATAATTGGAAACCACTCCTTTAGAAGTTGAATTATCTTGTTTTTCTTCCCTTTGTTTTACCAAAGAATTCATAGGCATATTATCTAGAACAAAATCAAATTACTCACTCTTAAACACTCTTAATTGCAATAGAATGAACAATTAGCTTATTGGAAATTATGGTTTGTAAATATTGATATTATTTATCCCACTAAAGACTCTATCATTTAAATTTGATTTTAAGACTTATGGTTGTAAGTTTTGGATCTTGAGGAACCATGACCCTGTAGCCTTAATGAGAAGTTTAATATTACCATGGGTTAGTCAGTTAGTATAAATTAGTATGTATTGTAAATAATACCAATAGAAATAGAAATAAAAATATAGATATATAGCCTTGCATTAACTTTTACATCTTAAAAACTTAAACTTAAATCGCATTTTGAGTAAGCCTTAGTATAATACTGATGGTTGGTAAGGTGGGACCTCATATTGTATTAGAGCAGGTTAAAACTCTAAGACCTAGGGCTTTCTTGCTAACATTTATTTACTTACCTAAATTTTCCTTGGTTAGGTTAAGTAATCATGGAGGGAACATCAAGGAGGAGGAAGGAAGTCTCATCTCCACCTCCCCAAGATAAAGAATCTGAGCAAATATCCATAAGGGAAGTAAGGGATATGATGTTATCTTTCCAAAAGATGATTGAAGTCTTGATTAGTAGGGTTGGGGGAAATCCTTCAATGCTTGGTTGTTCATCTCAATTAGAGAGGCAAGAAATACCATCTGATGGAGATGTACATAGAGAGTTGGAAAAAGTTAAGATTCCTATATTTAAGGGTACCACAAAAGGGGAGGTAGCAGAAGCTTGGTTGGAAAACATGCGCCATGTTTTGAGTTGCGGAATTATTTTAGCAACCAAAAGGCAAAGTTGGCTATATACCAACTTAAGGAGAGTGCACTATTATGGTGGAGGAACTTAGAATCCCAATTGGGATACTCCATGTCTACCTTGACATGGGAACGATTTGAAGAGCAATTTCGAGCGAAGTACCTTTCTGCTGAATACTTGGAGAGGAAATTGAATGAGTTCCATGATCTTAAGCAAGGAACTAAGACAATCCTTGAATATGAAGCACGATTCATGGAGTTGCTTAGATATGCTACCCTACTGAAGCCCTCAAGGTAAACAAGTTTTTGTATGGATTGAATCCTATTATAAAGGAAAAGGTGCACATTTTAAGGCCTACTACGTTGCATGAGGTAGTGCAACAAGCAATTATAGCTGAGAAAGAATTATTGGGGAATGTTGGGTTGTGTTAAATTCTTTCCACGTAGTTAACAAGGGGTTTGAAGGGCACCCGTAACCCCACTTTATGGGGTTTGGGGTAGCGCCCCGGAAAATTTTGGTTTTGGACCCTATGTTAGGTTAGGCGGACCCACTTATGGTTTGTGCATGATTTTCGCACATGTTTTTTGGACGCGATGGTTTTCGGTCCATGGTATTGGACGCGATGGTTTTCTGTCCATGGTATTGGATGCTTTGGCATTTATAAATATGTATTATAACATTGAAAGGAAAAATAATGAAAAATCAAGCTGGTAGTCCCAGTTTGGGATCTAGGGGAAAATCTCTGTGTATATGTGTTTTATGTGTTATGCTCTCGCATTGTTTATTTTCTGTGTTTCAGAATTCGTATGCAGGTAATTTTTGTACGGGGTTAAAACCTACATTTGGTATTAGAGAAGATTTGGCATCAAGGGGACGCCTTTGTTGCTGAGGGGTTTCGCTCGGGCCTGTGGTAGACCCTGTTCAGTGAGAGATCTGTGAGATCGATTCTAGTGGTGAAAGAAGATGGCGAGTAGTGGAAAGATAGAGATTGAGAAATTTAATGGTTAGAGTTTTGAGTTGTGGAAACTCAAGATGGAGGATCTGTTGGTGGATAAAGATCAGTGGATCACGGTAGATCCGAGTACTAAACCAACGGGAGTGTCCGATGAAGAATGGAAGAAGTTGGATCGGAAGGCAAAAAGCACAATACAATTATGTGTCTCAGATTCATTATTGCTGAATGTATTAGGGGAAGCTATAGCAAAGGCTTTGTGGGACAAGTTAGGGACTTTGTACCAATCTAGGTCTCTGGTGAATAAACTGTTCCTACGGAAAAAGCTCTATAACCTGATGATGAAAGATGGAGACTCGATGACAGAGCATCTGAACGCATTTAATACTGTGGTAAGTTAGTTAACATCTGTTGATATTAAAATTTCAGATGAAGATAAGTGCATCAGTTTGTTGTGTTCTCTACTAGATTCGTGGGATAGTCTAGTTATTGCAATAGGTAGCAATGTAACTACCTTGTAGTTTGATGAAATAGTCTCAGCCTTGCTGACGGAGGAGATGAGACGGAAAAATATGGAGAGCCAAAATGGTGATGCCTTGTCTGTACGAGGATGGTCCCAGAACAGAAACAAAAATAAGTCATCGAGTGGGAGATCTAAATCTAGAGGGAGATCTAAATCTCCAGGAAAACCTATAAAGGTGGTGTGCTGGAAATGCGGAAAGGAAGGCCACTTCAAAAGGGACTGTAAATCTAAAGCTCCTGACAAAGGAAAGGGATCTGATGAGGCTCCTTCCGCAGAGGTGAAAACCACCTCAGATGAAGGTGGGGATGTGTACTTTGCTTCTTCAAGTACACATGTAGATCATGAGGCATGGTTGATTGACTCAGGTGCATCTTTTCACTTCACTCCCCATAGAGAGTGGTTCTGTGAGTATGGGAAATATGATGGTGGTGATGTCTTCTTGGGGGATGACAGGAAGGCTAGAATCATTGGTCGTGGAAAAGTAAAGTTGAAGCTGCAAGGTGGAAGGGTTAGAACACTTCCGGGTGTTCTACATATTCCTGCATTAGCCAGAAATCTGATTTCTGTGAGTAAGCTGGATGATGCAGGTGTAAAAACAGTGTTCGAGAAGGATACATGCAAGATGGTTTGGGGAGCACTGGTATTGATGTGGGGAGTTCAGATTGGAACTCTGTAAAAGCTGCAAGGTAGCACTATTGTTGTTGGGTGCAATAGTTCCGTGGTTCCTGAAAGTGGAGCAGGAAATCTAGTGGTCTCTGGAGAAAAGACCATGATGTGGCATCAAAGGCTTGGACATATTGGAGAGAAGGGCCTTCAAATACTTCATGGTAAAGGTATGGTAGAAGGTATGAGTAATAGCTCTCTGGTTTTTTATTTCTGTGAAAATTGTGTATACGGGAAGTAGAATCGGGTGAGTTTCAACTCTGGTGGTAAGAGGGCGAAACATATATTAGAGCTTGTGCACAATGATGTGTTTGGACTTGTGAAGGTTCCATCACTGGGTAAGTTTGTGTACTATGTATCATTTATAGATGAATTATCAAGGAATACATGGATATATTTCCTTAAGAAGAAATCTGAAGTCTTTGATAGGTTTAAAAAATTTAAGGCTCTAGTGGAAAACTATACAGAGAAGAAGATAAAGGTGCTGAGGACAGATAATGGTGGAGAGTTTTGCAGTAAGCAATTTGAAGAATTCTGCAAGAAGTGTGATATAGCACAGCATAAGACTACTCCATATACACCTCAGCAAAATGGAGTTGCAGAAAGAATGAACAAGATGTTGATGGAAAGGGCAAGAAGCATGCTCAGTGGTGTTAGGTTAGGGCAAGAAATCTGGGCAGAGGCGATGGATACTGCATGTTACCTGGTCAACAGGTCACCTTCATCAACGTTAGAGGATAAGACTCACAAGAGGTATGGACTGGTAAGAAACCCTCTCTTTCACATCTGAGGGTATTTGGATGTGATGCATATGTACATGTTCCAAAGGAGAAAAGAACAAAGTTGGATAGTAAATCTGAAAAGTGCATCTTTATTGGGTATAAGGATGGTTTAAAGGGTTATAAGCTTTGGAACCCAGTAACAAGGAAAGTTATGTACAGCCGAGATGTGGTGTTCAGAGAGGTGAAATATGTTATTAAACATGAAGATCAACCAAAGGAACCTGAGAAGATAGAGTTTGATCTAAAGGAGGAAGAATCAGACTCTACAGCAGAGGAGGAATCAGAAGATGAAGAGCCACAAACTCCGGTTGTGAGAAGATCGGTTTGAGAAAGAAGGCAGCCAGAAAGGTATAGTCCATCTGCTTTCTATTCAAAATTTTCTTTGTTTGTTACTGATGATGATCCCAAAACTATGAAGGAAGCAGTGGATTCAGAGGATGGAAAACTCTGGAAAGACGCCATGCTTGATGAAATGGCATCTTTGCATAAAAATGAGGCTTGGGATCTGGTGGAGTTGCCGATTGGAAGGAAACCCATTGGCAACAAATGGGTGTTAAAAAAGAAGACAAATACAGAAGGAAAAGTGGAGAAATACAAAGCCTGGGTGGTAGCAAAAGGTTATTCCCAGGTGCTGGGAATTGATTTTGGTGATATTTTTTCTCCTGTTTCCAAGGTAACTTCTATTAGATTACTTTTATCTGTTGTTGTTGCTTTTAATTTTGAGGTAGAATAGATGGATGTGAAGACAACATTTCTTCACGGGGATTTAGAAGAGGAGATCTACATGAAGCAACCTGAAGGCTTTGCGATGAAGGGTAAGAAAGAACTGGTATGTGAGTTAAAGAAGTCTCTATATGGGTTAAAACAGTCGCCAAGGATGTGGTATCAGAAATTTGATACATTTATATGGGGATTTGGCTTCACCAGAAGCAAAGCAGATCATTGTGTGTATTTTAAATTAATTGGTGACTGTGTTATTTATCTGGTCTTGTATGTGGATGATATGTTGTTGGTTGGAAATGACAAAGAAGTTATCCAGGATTTGAAGACCCAATTGTCCTCCAAATTTGAAATGAAAGATCTTGGTGCTGCAAACTATATTTTGGGCATGGAAATTAAAAGAGATCGGGCAAAGAGGAAGCTCTGGTTAAACCAGAGGAAGTATGTCGAGACAATATTGCAGAGGTTTAATATGCAGGATAGTAAACCGGTGAAGGTTCCTATTCCTGTAGGTGTGAGGTTATCTACTGAACAGTGTGCCAAGACACAAGAAGAGGAAGAGGACATGTCCCGTGTTCCATATGCAAGTGCAGTCGGTAGCCTGATGTATGCAATTGCTTGCACTAGACTAGACATTGCATATGCAGTGGGAGTATTGAGCAGGTTTATGTCAAAACTAGGGAAGGAGCACTGGACAACAGTGAAGCAGGTTTTTAGGTATTTGTGTGGCACTAGTGATTATGGTTTGTGCTACCAAGGAAGACCAAGATTGGACAGAGTGTTGGATATTCATGGCTTTGTTGATGCAGACTGGGCTGGAGATCTGGATCAGAGAAGATCTACAAGTGGGTATGTGCTTAACCTATTTGGAGGTGCAGTTAGTTGGATGAGTAAGAAACAATATTGTAGTGGCACTATCAACTACAGAGGTAGAATACATGGCAGCCACTCATGCAAGCAAGGAAGTAGTTTGGTTGCAGAGATTGTGTTCAAGTATGGGGTTAGTACAAGAAGCTATAAGGATAGACTGTGACAGCCAAAGTGCAATTTTCTTAGCAAAATACCCTGCATGTCATTCAAAGACAAAGCACATTGATGTTCAGTATCACTTTGTGAGGGATATGATAGAAGACAAAAAGGTGTTGCTGGTAAAGGTGGACACTTTGAAGAATACTGCAGATGCATTGACAAAATCTGTGAGCTTTGAGAAGTTCTCTTGGTGTAGAGAGACAATAGGCATTTTAGGGCTGGAAAAATGACTGAGCTCTCTTGTGGCCCCCTATGGAAAGAAAACAACAAGTGGGAGAATGTTGGGTTGTGTTATATTTTTTCCACGTAGTTAACACGAGGTTTGAGGGGCACGCGTAACCCCACTTTATGGGGTCTGGGGCAGTGCCCCGGAAAATTTTGGTTTTGAACCCTATGTTAGGTTGGGCGGACCCACCTATGCATTTGTACATGATTTTCGCACATGTTTTTTGGACGCGATGGTTTTCGGTCCATGGTATTGGACACGATGGTTTTCGGTCCATGGTATTGGATGTTTCGACATGTATAAATATGTATTATAACATTGAAAGGAAAATAATGAAAAATCAAGCTGGTAGTCCTAGTTTTGGGATCCAGGGGAAAATCTCTGTGTATATGTGTTTTATGTGTTATGCTATTGCATTGTTTATTTTCTGTGTTTTAGAATTCGTATGCAGGTAATTTATGTACAGGGTTAAAACCTACAGGGAACAGGGGGGGGATAAAAAATATATCATTCCATGGGAAAACTCCTCGAAGGGGAGGCCAATATGTAAGACATAAGTCAGGTGGTTCACATCATCAAGGATTTCAAAAGAATCATACTTTTAAGAACCAAAGAAATAACCCAAGGCAACATCTTCAACAAAGTAATGCTCGCACTCAAGAATCACCTAATAAAAGGGTCAAATTTATGAAAACTGCTCCCACTAATGGATGTTGGACTTGTGGAGGACCTCATTATGAGTGAGATTTCCCTGAAAAGAAGACTGAAGCACAATCAGAGCAGGAACAAGCCACTGTTAGAGATATGGGCAAAGCCCATAGGATTCATGCAGTTGTGCAAAATCGCTAGGTCAAACATCAAGTAAGCTAAATGGTATGGTTGTTACTATTTTGATTGATCCTGGCGCAACTGAAAGTTTTATTTCTCCTAATGCTTTATTGAAATGTAAATTGGTGGTGATAGAGCAAAATTATTTTTATCAGGTTCAGATGGCCTCAGGGCGATCTCAAAAGGTTGAATGCTTAGTGCAAGAGTGCCCTTTAGACTTGGGAGTGTGTGTCACAAATGTGAATCTTTATGTGACGCCACTTGGTCACTATGATGTGATAATTGGGATGGACTGGATGAAGCCCACTGGGCTGTGCTTAGTTGTCGAAGCAAAACCCTTCATTTTTTGAGTGATGAGGGCCAATCTATGGTTATCCATGGGGAAAGGAGACCTGTTTCTTTAAGACTTATCTCATTCTTGTAGATGAAGAGAAGTCTTAGGAAAATATGTCAAATGTATGTTGTAATGACTTTAAATGAGGGAGAGATTTCATCCTTTGAACAATATCCTTTCCTTTCAGAATTCTTCGATGTCTTTCCAGAGGAGTTGCTTGGTTTACCTCCAAAGCGAGAGATTGACTTCTCCATAGAGCTAAAGCCTGGTACCGAACCTATATCCAAAGCTCCCTACCGAATGTCTATTGTTGAACTTCGTGAGTTGCAAGTGCAACTTCAAGAGTTATTGGACAGGGGTATGATTAGACCTAGTGTTTCACCTTGGGGAGCTCCAGTGATATTTGTAAAGAAGAAGGATGGATCCCTTCGGCTCTGTGTTGACTACAGGAAATTGAATCGAGTAACTATTAGAAATCAATATCCTTTTCCTCGCATTGATGATCTATTTGATCAAATGAAGGGAGCCACCATATTCTCCAAGATCGATCTTCGATCTGGATATCATCAGCTCAGAGTTAAAGAAGAGGATAATTCTAAAACTTCTTTTTGAACTTGTTTTGGTCATTATGAGTTCGTGGTTGTTCCTTTTGGGTTATCTAATGCCCAGGAGTGTTTATGAGTATGATGAATGGTGTATTTAGGAATTACTTGGACAAATTTGTACAAGTGTTCCTCGATGACATCCAAATTTATTCAAAGTCCCCATAAGAGCATGAGCAACACCTGAGATTGGTATTACAATGCTTAAGATAAAATAAACTTTATGAAAAAATGTCCAAATGTTCTTTTTTCCAATCAAAAATACATTATCTTGGAAACATTATCTCTAGTGAAGGCATTGTTGTTGATGATGGGCATGGAATCCCCCCACAACATGTTTTGGGGCTCAAAGCCCAAGTTTTGGTTAAATTAATTGTAAGACTCCGCGAATTACGGGCGCGGAGCGCGAAGTATAGGTTAAGTCATAGGGTTGTCCGGCCTAAATTATTGTAATGTAATGTAAAGTCATGCCGGCCTACCCATGGTCCGCAGACCATGCGATTGTATAAATAGAGCAAGGCTCTAAGTTGTAAAGCAAAGGAAAAAGGGAGAAGAATACGAATCGTTCTAGCATAGAGTAGGAGTCTAAGTGTATTGGGTCGTAGTAGTAGGAAGAGGCTTTGCAGCTGAGTGCGCAGAGGCCTAGTAGAGTCCGCCACTGAGTGTGCGGACCCCTACAGCTAAGTTCGCAGGGCGGTGTCGAGTCTGTAATCTTGATCAAAGAATAATAAAGAGAATTTGATTCCTATTTCTGTGTATCTTCTTGTGCATTGCCTTCTTTACATTTATACTATTTTATTTATTGCGCGCACTGATATGATTGTTGAATATACTGTAATAATCATTAGTCTTACACAAATAAGTTAAGTAATTGGGTAATATCAGATTGAATAACAAGGAACATGGGCATTATACGGGTTGCGCCCTGAGTAGGGCTACGTGGAAGTAGCATCACAAGTTGCGAAAGAATAACAAGTGTGCGTAGCGACATGCGCGTAGGGTCAAGCCGCGGACCTCCAGAAGCTCATCAGACATCCCCAGGGTGCGGAAACATAGTTCTAACACCCTCCCATACTACTTTGGGTGAGACCTCAGTCCGCGCTCTGCAGACTGTTGCCGAAAGGGCCAGTAGTACCAGGACTTGCTTGGCTAAATCACCTCTGAACTTGGGTCAAGCCCATACAAGCCAACAAATGGTTCTATTGCCAGACCAGGATTTGCATAAGGGATGTCTGACGTGCCACTGGAATCCAACAAAGAAAGAAATTGAAGAGTGGTTGGACAAGAAGATTCACGAGTTCGTGGCACAGGAAAACAGAAATCCGCGAGTATCTAAGGAACAGTGGTTGGAGCGCTACTTGTATATGGAAATCCATGAAATTTTCTTTGCATCCTTTCCTTCTGAGCTGTATGAGTGGATCGCGAAGTTAGCAGACAGCCAAGGAAGGTGTAGGCTCGACAAACCAATAGTGTGGACTCTGGAATTAGTGCGTAGACTAGAAGCGTTAGGAGATAAGATCGCACGAGTTGTGGACCATTGGCTCGACTGAATAATAGGAGGATTTATCACTGAGTTTGCGGTAGACACGACCATCAGCTACAGTGAGGCAGAGTGACGTTTCCTCAAGGGACCGCGAGGTAAGTATATTAAATCTTTGAACACTTGGATTAAGATGCTATTGTGTGAAAAGCAGGTTATGCAAATAAATTAGCCTTCGAAGCTACGTGAAGTGGGAAGATCTACACAAGTGGAGGTAGTGAAGACTTAGAAACCAGTCCCTTAATTTCACCCTCACGAGAAAGCAAGGAAGATCTCGTGAAAGTTTCTTCGAGAAGCACAGTCAATCTGATAAGGCATCTTATTTCACGTTTACCACCTCCACCCACACCACCACCTGTCTCACCCTCCTCACCTCCATCTCCACCCACCCCACCTCCACCACCACCATGGTTCAATATGGCGAGTTCGATCAAACCACTGGTATTCAGAGGAGTGGGGAATGAAGATCCGGACCAATTCTAGTTCGTGGTAAGAGCAATATGGGAAGCACAAGGTGTCGTGGAGGACAATATTAAAAAGGCTATGCTCGTGAGTGTGCTGCAAGATTGCGCATTAACATGGTATATCAAGCATTTTAATGACCACCCAAATGCAAGAATCGCAGAGATCCAGGCCAAGCCGAACGAGGAATTTAGCAAGTCAAAATCAGAAACACAATCAATCACTGGGTTTAAAGAGACTGTGATGCTCCCAAGCGAGACCCCCTGGGATCTGGACCAAAGGCTGAAGAGTATGATTTGCGAAGCCAATATGACGTTGACAGATGGACAACATCGCGCATGGTTTGTGGCATCACTTACACCACACTTAAGGACGACACTGTCACAGCAAAAACTTTCCACCCAGGCCGAAGCATTGGAGATGGCAATGAGATTACATGAGACCCCTATACAAGACCCTGGGTTGGGAGTCCAAAAATCCACGCACAATTGTAGAATTTGTGTCTGGAAATGCAAAGTTTGAAATAGGACAAGACACCTCGGCCGGAGACGCACATGGAGGTATGGTGCATAAAATGTAAAGGCCAAGGGCATGACAAGGACCACTGTCTAGTGTTCGCAAACTACTTGGCAAGGGGGGCCTGATGCCGTTAAGACCGGGGGCATAGGCAGCGCCGAGCGCGGCATCTACATTATGGTGCGCAATCTGTCAGATAGGGGGAAAGCACACTATGGACAATTGTCATCTGTTGCAAAAGTATATGCAATCGTCCCAACAATTCTTTTGTAATTTCTACAGGTTGGTAGGTCATGATGAACACACCTACCGAAGCTATGAACTAATGATGGATTGAACTCCTACCTATAGGGTGCAGACCGGAACGTGAGCCCTCAACCCCAATGCAGGGATGGCGCGCTAGATTTCAGGGGCGCGGTCGAGGTCGAGGTGGAATGGGACCAGGAGGGGGTTGCGAACAACTAATTTGTTACAATTGTGGAGGGCCAGGGCACTATGTCCGCGATTGTACAAACCTGACAAGGAAATCATGTCGTATTGTACTCATTTTGATCACAAGGCAGAAGACTTCCCTTCGCTGATAGCGAGGATGTGCGAAAAAGGGGTACTCCAGCCCCCTCCAACTCGGAATTTGTAGATGATGAGGTCTGAGCCGTGCAAAGAAGACCCAAATGTAAACATGATGCTTAAGAGTGGTATGACCACTGGCGATGATAACGGGAAACAGGCAAAAGAAAGTGTGTGGGTTCACAAGGCTCCTACAAAGGAACCTGAATTTGATTTAGAACGCGCAAAGGAGGCATTCATGGAAGCTAAGAAGAGCTTCATGGAGGCCTCCACTTCAGGTAGTAACGATCAACTAGAACCAGGGATGGATCCTTCAATGCTCACTACCTTTTTGGAGACATGCATAAAACTGTTGTGCGACAACAAGGTAGACAAAGGACTACAAGAACTTATCACTAGGTGCGCGGGGTCAGGAGAACCACGCGTGGTCTGGAAACTTGGAAAGCATGCACTACGCATAGGAAGGGAAATGAGGTTGACTGCGCAAATCGGCAAGTATGAAATGGATCAGGTAATCCTGGATATGGGTTCGGATGCAAATGTACTACCAAAACAAACATGGGAACGCATGGGCAGACCCGCGCTACAATGGTCCCCTATTCAGTACGAATGGTGAACCAACAGAAGATTTTTCCCATGGGGAGATTGCAAGGGGTAATGGTAGATATTGAAGGTGCGAGTGCGCAGGCTAATTTTGAAGTGATAGAGATTGTCAATGACAGTAATCCCTATCTTTCACTACTAGGAATATACTGGGCCATCGATATGAATGGAGTCATAAATTTGAAGAAGTGCAAAATGGTCTTTGAGAAAAAGTCACTACATGTAGTAGTAACACTAGATCCAGCCAAAGGAGCGCGATACACTGAACCCATGCAAGACGATGATAGTGATGACGATCTCAATTGTATTTACAAGATAACTGCACGAGAATAGGATTGGGTGAATCCAACTGCAGATGGATGAATTACATGGGAACGTGAAAGCTCCTACAGTTTAGATTAAGATGAAGAAGTAGAACGATGGCAGAATCGGCTGCACGAAGTAACAACGCTGAATTGCAATATGATGATTAGATCATTGCGTTGCGTGACAACAGAAGCAAGGGAGCTACCGACATATGATGGATTAACAATGATGGATGAATTTCTGAGCAAATTTGAAAGTGAAGTACTAGAACAGTGGCGGTTCGATGCGCTGAAGTGGGCACTGCGTGCAACACCTGCACGATGGTGGGGGGTATGCATCAAGGAAATTTTGAGGACTGGCATAGATGTAGAAGAATGATGCGCCTATGATTCGGGAAACTGCAGATACAGATAGTAGACAAATATGATGGATGAGATGATCCTGCACACCTTGCGAAATGGACGAAGGTCTACAGGGAAGAGCCACAACCTGAATGGGTACATTTATTCTACCATACCCTGGATGTCATACCCATGAATTGGTATATTGAGACGAAGCTCTGCCATGGTACAGGTGAATGGGATGTCTTGCGCGAGGGATTTTTGTTAACCTTCACGTTTGAAGATCGTTGGTTGGATACTATTGACGATGCACTACAAGTAGTAAAAGCCGCTATCTTCAGAATACCATAGGAGCCAAGGGGAGTACTTCAGCCAAAATGGGCGACACATTTAAGCAGCGCACTAGGGTGTTATAACATAAATGTTGAGGAGGATGATGAGGACCCATGAAACATTAACATTTCAGAAACAAAAGGCTGTCGTGAGATTCGTGGACCATCACTTGAAGACCCTGACATCACCGCGCCGCTAAAGACAAAGCAGGTCAACATTGGAACGGAGGCA
Source organism: Pinus tabuliformis (assembly GCA_031772625.1). NCBI lineage: Eukaryota > Viridiplantae > Streptophyta > Pinopsida > Pinales > Pinaceae > Pinus > Pinus tabuliformis. The sequence goes on from CM062816.1 coordinate 72,008,676, forward strand.
GAGCCAAGTACGCAATGCTGGGGGACTATTAGGACAATGCCACATAGGATAAGGTCGCTGAGTTACTCCACGAATACCAAGACTTGTTCTCGACCAAAATTATGGACTTAAAAGGGATCGTTGGCGATTTATGGATGATGAAGATCACCCTGAAACTGCTGCGAAGCCATTTAAGCAGTGGCCTTATCGCTTGAATCCAAAGTATAAAGAAAAGGTCTTGACGAATTAGACAAAATGCTCGCAGCCGGAATTATTGAACGAGTGGAAGAATCTGATTGGGTGAGTCCTATGGTAGTACAGGTGAAAAAACAGAAGGGTGAAATAAGAATATGCGTAGATCTCAAGAAGCTGAACGATGCATGTGTACACGATCCATTCCCAACACCATTCACAGATGAAGTACTGGAGAATGTTGGCGGTCAGGAAGTATACTTGTTCACGGATGGGTTCTGAGGGTACCATCAGATCAAGATCGCGGTGGAATATAGGAGCAAAATGACCTTCGCAATAGAATGGGGCTGCTTTCAATACATCGTTATGCCGTTTGGACTGAAGAATGCGCCAGCTATATTTTCGCACATCATGGTAGACTCATTCAAAGAATACATCCACAAGTTTTTAGAGGTCTATCTGGATGATTGGACTGTCTTTGGATTAATTAAGCACCATGTAACGAGCTTACGCTTGATGCTGGATACTTGTTGCCGACACCAGATTGCGTTGAACCTTAAGAAGTGCACATTCCTCGTTCCCTTTGGAAACATGTTGGGACATATGGTCTGCAAACAAGGACTGATGGTGGACCCTGCAAAGATTTCTGTTATCCTAAATTTGGAAGCACCGCGAAGTGTTAAACAACTACGCGCTACCTTGGGACACACTGGATATTATAGGAAGTTCATCAAAAGTTATGCCAAATAACCACGCCAATGGAAAAGCTATTGAAAAAGATGTTAGATATTGCTGGAATGATGATTGCATGAAGAGTTTGGATGTCCTAAAGGGGAAACTGGCCTCCTCTCCAATCCTTGTCTTCCCAAAATGGGATGTGGAATTTCATGTACATGTTGATGCATCGTGTATCGCGTTGGGAGCCATACTCACATAGGATGGCACAGAGGGTGTGGATCACCCGATTGAATTTTTGAGTCGAACATTGTCCAAAGCAGAAAAGAAATACTCTACCATCGAGAGCGAAGGGGTTGGCAATGGTGTACGCGCTCCAAAAATACCGACACTATTTACTCGGTGGGACACTTCAAGATGTATACTGACCATTCCACGTTGAAATACTTGGTAATAAGCCTGTGTTGGGGGGGCGCATATGTAGATGGCTCCTACAATTTGAAGAATATGATTTTGAGGTCATAGTCAACCCAGGACGCCTAAACGTAGGGCCGGATCACTTGTCACGAATTGGGACGGGCAAGGAACCCACAAATTTGGAGGAGGGACTACTTGATGCACAACTCTTTGCAGTGTATGTCACAGATGGACACTTCAAAGCTATAATCCATTTTCTAACAACAAGGACTGTGCCAAAGGAATACTCAGTCCAATAGAAGAAGGAATTGGTGGCACGTGCAGTGGACTTTTCTGTCATCGTAGGGCACCTCTACAAGATGGGCAATGATGAGATATTGCGAAGATACGTACCTAAATTTGAACAAGGTTAGATCCTTGCGGAAGCACATTGGGGTGTTGCAGGAGGACACTATGCAGGGCGTGTGACCGCACAGAAGATTATTCACGCAGGGTTATGGTGGCCAACCCTGCACTAGGATTCGAAAGCACACTGTAAGGCCTACGATATGTGTCAAAGGACTAGAAAACCATCACGAAGGGATGAGATGCCACTAAATCCACAAATGACACTACAGTCGTTATAAAAATGGGCAATCGACTTTGTGGGACCGATCAAACCTCAGGGAAATATGGGTGTGCGCTACATTATCACCACGATGAGGTACCTGACATGATGGGCGGAAGCGCAACCGGTCAAGGACTGCACAGCCTCTACGGCTGCGAAGTTTTTGTTCAAAAATGTGTTGACACGATTTGGCTGTCCAAAAATCTTAATGAGTGATCACGGAGCACATTTCCTAAATGAAATCATCAACGCGCTCACAAAATAGTTCCAGGTGTATCATCAGAAAAGTACATCGTACCACCCACAAGCTAATGGGACAATCGAGGAATTCACAAAAATACTGGAGACTACATTGACCAAAGCGCAGCGAAATGACTGGGACTTGCGCGTACCTACCGTATTATGGGCGTACATGACAACATGTAAGAAATTGGCGGGACAGACACCTTTCCGGTTAGTCTATGGCACGAAAGCTGTCATGCCGATGGAATACATCATACCTAGTCTGAAAATAGCAGCGCTCACAGGCATGATAGACCGCGAAGCTCTGGAAGAAAGGCTCGCACAATTAGGAGAACTCGAGGAAGAATGATTTCTAGCTAGCTTTCATTAGCAGGTACAAAAGCAGCGAGAAAAGGCCTGGCACGACCGCCATATCAAGTTGCGCACCTTCAAGGTAAACAACTTAGTGCTACTGTATGACAAGAAATTTGAAAAATTTCTAGGCAAATTCAGAATGCACTAGCTGGGACCATTTGTGGCTAAGGAGGTCACAGACAGAGGCACGGTCCAGCTAGTCAAACTAAATGGAGAACCCTTCCCAGGAAATGTAAACAACAGTTGCTTGAAACCCTACATGGGTGGGCCGACTCTCTGACTAACCTGCCGAAGCACAATTTTCGCAACCCGAGGAGATGGACAAGGGCGTGGGACTATAAACACATACAATAGATGCCAGTACCAAGGTAAGGACATGATTCAAACGCGGATGATTCAGAAGCATGAATGCAGCAGGTACAACAGGCAGTAGCTCAGTGCGTTGCCGACATTCAGGCCGTTGGGACCAGATTTGAGGGGCTCCGCCAAGATCGCCACATCAACAGAGTGACTCGGGACGAGTCACGATGATTGTGTTGGGGGCCTGTTGGGCATGGAATCCCCCCAAAACATGTTTTGGGGCTTAAAGCCCAAGTTTTGGTCAAATGTATTGTAAGACTTCACAAATTACGGGCGCAGAGTGCGAAGTATAAGTTAAGTCATAAGGTTGTCCACCCTAAACTATTGTAATTTAATGTAAAGTCATGTCAGCCTACGCATGGTCTGCGGACCATGGGATTGTATAAATAGAGCGAGGCTCTAAGTTGTAAAGCGAAGGAAAAAAGGGAGAAGAATACGAATGGTTTGAGCATAGAGTAGGAGTCTAGTGTATTGGGTTGTAGTAGTAGGAAGAGGCTCTGCAGCTGAGTGCGTAAAGGCCTAGTGGAGTCCGCAGCTGAGTGCGCAGACCCCTGCAGCTAAGTGCGCAGGGCGGTGTCGAGTCTGTAATCTTGATCAAAGAATAATAAAGAGAAGTTGATTCCTATTTCTATGTATCTTCTTGTGCATTGCATTCTTTGCATTTATACTGTTTTATTTATCGTGTGCACTGATATGATTGCTAAATATACTATAATAATAATTAGTCTTACACAAATACGTTAAGTAATTGGGTAATAACATATTGAATAACAAGGAACTTGGGCATTATACGGGTTGCGCCCGGAGTAGGGCTACGCGGAAGTAACATCACAGGTTGCGAAGGAATAACAAGTGCACATAGGGTCAAGCCGCGGACCTCCAGAAGCTCATCAGACATCCCCAAGGTGCAGAAACCTAGTTATAGCACCCTCCCATACTACTTCGGGTGAGACCTTAGTCCGCGCTCCGCGGACTGTTACCGAAAGGGCCAGTAGTACCGATATTTGCTTGGCTAAATCACCTTTGAACTTGGGTCAAGCTCATACAAGACAACAGTTGACTCAACAAAGATCGATGCAATTTCAGAATGGCTAACACCCTCTAATGTGCATGAAGTGCATAGCTTCATGGGTATGGCAGGATACTATCAGAGATTTGTGGAGGGGTTTTCAAAAATAGCCAGCCGTATCACTTCATTGCTTAGGAATGGAGTACGATTTAATTGGACAAATGAGTGCAAGAAAGAATTTTCCAAGCTCAAACAATATTTGACTACAGCTCCGATACTTAAGGTTCCAGATATGGATAGACCATTCATAGTATGTACCGATGCGTCAAAAGATGGATTGGGTGTGATATTATCACAAGATGGTAAGGTGATTGCATATGCCTCTGGGAAGTTAAGGATGCATGAGGAAAACTATGCAACCCATGATCTAGAACTAGCAGCTATAGTTCATGCCTTATGAATTTGGTGACATTATCTGGTGGGAAAGAAATTTGAATTGAAAACAGATCACAGAGGTTTGCAACATACATTTACTCAAAGCAATCTAAATGCTAGGCAAAGAAGGTGGTCAAAACTCCTAAGTGAATATGATTTTGACATAACTTGCATCAAGAGTACATTGATGCACTCAGTCGAAGACCACAAATATTTTCAGTAATTCCATTGAAGATTGACTTACGGGAGCACATCTTGAGGGCACAAGATGTAGATGAAAGGTGCAAGGAAGTTAAAGTTTCTCTTTCTGGGGAGGGAGCTAAGAAAAACAAGGTAGAAGGGTATTCTTGTGATGACGATGGTATGGTGAGATTCATGCAAAAGATTGTATTTCCAGATCAAGATGGGCTTCGTGAGTTCATTTTGAAAGAATCTCACCGTGCAACATATATGGCTCACCCGAGAGTCCAGAAGATGTATGTTGATTTAAAGAAAATTTTCTTTTGGGTAGGCATGAAGAAGGATGTAGCAAATTTTGTGGCAAAATGTTTGGAATGTTAGCTAGTTAAAGCAGAACATGGTCATACAGTAGGATTGTTGCAGCCACATAACATTCTTGAGTCCAAATGGGAAGAAATATCTATGGACTTTATTGTTGAATTACCTAAAACAACTGAAAGGCATAACTCCATTTTGGTGGTGGTAGATAAACTTACTAAGAGTGCCCATTTTATTCCCGTTAGAGATACTTACAAAGCATTTGAAATAGCACAAGTATTTACCAAGGAGGTGGTTAGACTTCATGGTTTTCCTAGGAAAATCATATCAAATAGGGCCTCTATATTTACAGGAAGATTTTGGAATAGTTTCCAAGGAGCCCTTCAGACACAATTAAATTTCAGTACAACTTATCATCCGGAGGCTGATGGCCAAACTGAAAGAGTAAATCAAGTGTTAGAGGACATGCTTAGAATGTACGTAACGAATCAACAATATAAGTGGGAATATTATCTTCCTCTAGTGGAGTTTTCTTGCAATAAAAATTATCACCGCTCCCTTGGTATGGCACCTTATGAGTTATTGTATGGAAGACCATGCAGAACACCTTTAAGTTGGGATAGATTAGAGGACAGAATCTCAGTAGGTCTTGAAATTCTTCAAGAAATGGAAGAACAAGTGTGTCGTATAAGGCAAAGATTAAAGCAGGCACAGGATAGACAGAAGAGCTATGTTGATATGAATAGAGTGGATCATAGTTTTAAAGAAGGGGAATTTGTTTTTCTTCAAGTAAAACCTCAGAAAAGCTCTATTAGGTTTGGGAAAGGATCTAAGCTCTCTCCTCGATTTGTTGGGCCTTTTGAGATCATCGAAAGGGTTGGACCTGTGGCATATCATCTTGCTTTACCACCAGTCTTTCATTGTATGCATGATGTATTTCATATTTCGGTACTACGTAAGTATGTTCATGATCCTTCTCACATTTTAGATTGGCATCAATTACAGGTAACAGACGAAGGAACTCTTAAGGCAGAGCCAGTTTTCATTTTGGACCATCGCACTCGACAGCTCAGATGTTGCATGGTGGACCAAGTAAAGGTCCAATGGGACCCGTACAGTCCTAGTTCCGCCACTTGGGAAGATGCATCTTCTATGCATCTTGAGTTTCCTTTTTTGTTTAGTTAAACTTCGAGCCAAGTTTACTCCAAGAGGGGGAGTATGTAGTGTCCTATTTTTCTAGTATAGTTTTGTCACTCCTATCAAGGTTTATATATATATGATAGGTTGATCACTTGGTTGAGGAAGAATGTTTTACATACATAGTTATATTTCCTTTTATGTTTCTGTATGACAGATTGATCACTGGATTGTGGAACAATGTTTTATATAGTTATATTTCCTCTTATATGTGGCATCATTGATTATCTATATTAGATGGTTTTGGTTAAATAAAATGTTATACATATGATTTTTTGTTGTATCTGATTTATGAAGCAGGTGTATGACATGGATGGTGATCCAAGATCGAGACACATATACCCATGGATTCTCATGGTTATGCGGAATAGATGGTCAATTATGATTTATGGATGATACATGATTTGTGAGATTATATATGTCTAATATTGTACTAAGCAGGATGTGGTAGGGTACATGTTCATTTTCCAACAAGGATGTTCAATTATGAATGACTGTGGAAGTCATTTCTTCAAAACCAAAATGACTGTGGAAGCCATGCACCATTTTGGGTAAAATGTGATTAAGTTAATTTCATTATGAAATTCATTTGATTCCTTTGATCTATGAGATTGTAATGTGTGCAGGTCTTCGAGCAAGGCCTTACCAGCGAACCATCAAATGGATAAAAGCTCACAATCAGTACCATAAGGAGAAACACAAAGTTTCAAAGCACAATAGATGAGAGGGCATGGAAATTATGGCGTGGAGTCTTAAATCCAAGAAAGATAAAGACGTGGAGTCTTGTATATTTAGGGCGCGGAGTCCTGAATATTTAAAAAGATCAAGTTGTGGAAACTTGGATCTTTGGAGTAGATAAGGGCGCGGAGTCCTCAGTCTGCTAAGGCATGGAGATGCATGAAATAATGGTGCGGAATCCCTATTCTCCAAAATAAAAATACCACTCATGGATGAATTTCCTTAAATAAAATTTCATTCTCACAATTCTAGAATGACTTTCTAAAAATAGAAATTCATGTCCAGCATCTCAAGCATGACTTTCCAAAAATAGTAAATCACTTTACATAAATTGGTAATCAAGCGGAGTTGAAAAAAAATGAATTAACTTATCATTAATCAATCCTAATAGTTCAATCTTGATTGAATCCTCAATATTATTAATATTACTATTATCTTTTACGAGACTATGATATTGTTATTAAAAAGGAATTACAAGTCAATTTTATCTCCTCAATCAATTCACACATCTCCTTCATGTCTCTCTCTCTCTCTCTTTATTTTAAATAATTCATTATACTCTATTTTATGCACTCATCAAAGAATGGAATATTCCTTTTCACTCATTAAAAATATGTCATAAAATATTCCTCTTATGCTCTCTTTAATGCATATGTTACACTCTCCTTAACTAAGGCATGCATACCTCTCCTTAATGGCATAAGTTACACTCCTCTAAATGGAATCCAATGCATGCACATTACTCTTCCTTTATGAAAAAAATCGGTTGCTTCTCCTATATATGAGTGTCATGTATTCTCACTTGAGGATTAGGAGGCCAAGAGTGGAAGAGACTTGAGGAAAATAGTGAGAGGGAGAGATACGGAAAGTAGCCAATTGCTTCCATAATAAATCTGAAATTATTGTTAAAATCCTAAGATCTTTAGCTATTGAGGTTGGCCATGAGTGGTATTGAGAGGAAGTGAAAAATTGCTTCCTTAGTTTGCCTTGCAAATCTCTCTACTGTTGTCTTTTGGTACTGCTTGTGAGCTTTTGCAGCTCGGGGGTTCCAGGGGGAGAATTTCTTCCTAGATATGGTTGGGAGGAAAACCGGGTGGTTCACAATGAGTTGGTAAAAATATTGGAGCTGGAGCATACTCTCATTGGAGCTGGAGCATACTCCCATTTTTTTGAGTTGTATAAATTCACTACCAGGTATGTTGACAACATTATATTGTGTTTTTTTTTGTAGTTCATTACATGGTTTTGCTTATTTGATTATTGACTGAAACTTAGATGTATATCAAATGCTGCACACTAAATGTTGAAGGAATTTTGCAATAACTATAGTTTATTTTATGTAAGTTTTTTTTTGTACAAGTTTCATTGCAAGCTGATTTACATCATGTCTTAATGGTTGAAGCATTTTGGCTACCATGAGTTTTATGAAAACATGTTAATAACATAAATTTGGGTTTTCCTTCTCTTTTTACATATATGTTTGACAAAAGGGATAAATGAGATAGTATGAATTGTTTTTGGCTGTGGTTTTAAATAATCGCATTTCTGGGCATTTCTGTTTCGATTTATTTTAACTTCAGGGGGTATCTATACCCAATGGCCATGTCGCCCCAACTTTGATTTCAAAATACAGAGTTTCAGAATCTGGTCTGTAATCTTCTATATTTTACAGATTTGTGGTTGCTGCCTAGTGGTTTATATTGCTGCATTTTTTTTGTAGTTGTGATTTACCTGGTAATCTCTTTCTATGAAATCGGTCTATTATATAAACTTGGAATTATTATTTTAAAGTATCAATGGTTAATACACTTATAGTTTAATAAACTTGTGATTGCTTGTCTGATAGTTTAATAGTTAGCAGATTGTTTTATGACTGCTAACCGTTGTTCAAAATTCCCAATGGCTATAGCTACATCGCTGCAAGCTAATTGTAAAAATTCTTAAATATTTATAGTCATTATGTGCCTAATTTTTTTGTATATGCAACAATCAAGATAGATGACAATTCTACTTATGTATTAGGTTCACTTCTTGGCATTACTGACAAAGAAAAAGAAATTATGTAATCGTAGATTCATGTTAGTTAATTTTGGTGAAATCGCTTTAAGGTTTATGGTTGTAAGTGTTTGACAAAATGCCTCAATGGCTGTACATTTCATGCTTGCAAATTGTTTGACATAATGCTTCAATGGTTGTAGCTAACTACATCTATGAATTGTCTATAAAAATGACTAAGTAAATTTAGGATTTGCAACCAAGGTGTCTTTGGAAATATCTCAAAGAATAAGCATGATGATTCCATTGAAGTAAAAATCCATGGAAGGCAAATTGGTTAGGTGAAATGTTGTAATTGTTAGCTCACATATGAATTCATAATAATTGGAAACCACTCCTTTAGAAGTTGAATTATCTTGTTTTTCTTCCCTTTGTTTACCAAAGAATTCATAGGCATATTATCTAGAACAAAATCAAATTAGTCACTCTTAAACACTCTTAATTGCAATAGAATGAACAATTAGCTTATTGAAAATTGTGGTTTGTAAATATTGATATTATTTATCCCACTAAAGACTCTATCATTTAAAAGTGATTTTAAGAATTATGGTTGTAAGTTTTGGATCTTGAGGAACCATGACCCTGTAGCCTTAATGAGAAGTTTAATATTACCATGGGTTAGTTAGTTAGTAGAAATTAGTATGTATTGTAAATAATACAAATAAAAATAAAAATAAAAATATAGATATATAACCTTGCATTAACTTTTACGTCTTAAAAACTTAAACTTAAATCACATTTTGAGTTAGCCTTAGTATAATAATGATGGTTGGTAAGGTGGGACCTTACAAAGTGGCAGATGAAGTTGTTTGAAATGTTGATGATGATGAAAGATGATGAGGAATATGAAGATGGTGGAGATGGAGGAGGTTTCCTCCATTACCCTTTGAATCCTTCTTTTCATCTTTTTTTTCTCCCGAGCTTCCCTCTCCATGTGGAGGCTTAGAACTCTCTCCAACCATTCTAGTATTCCTCTCTTCTTAGAGGACTCTAATCATGCCAGTTAAGTCATAGAAAGCTTTCTTGAATGCTTCCTCATCTAAAAGACCTTCAGCCTCTCTTTCTCCAGACATGATGGCTTTGGATTTAAGGTCAGCTTCTAGTACTTCTTGTACCTCCTCAATCTCAATTGAAGGTGAAAATTGAGGTGCTTCAAGTGCAGCTGGAATTGGAACTTTGGGTGGAGATTGTGGCCTTGTGGCTTTCCTTCTTCTGGGCATTACCTCAAGAGTTTCTACCAATAATTTCCCTTCTCCTCTCTGCAACTTTAACCTTGTAAGCATCACAAATTTGAAACCATTAAAACCCTATTTGCACAAAACTCAAGAGATCAAGCAAATAACCTTTGTTGTGATACCAACTTGATCTATTGTTGAATGTTAGTTTTGTTGTGCTAATTTCAACTTCAGATTTATAAACAAATGCTTTTCACTTACTTTATGTGCATAGGTTTCCTTATGGTGTTTGTGAATGAAAATAGGTAAATTTGTCAAGTTTTAATTTAAGTTCATGAGAAAAATAGCATGAAAAACAAGTGCTGAACAACAACAATTAAAAGTACAACAAACCATCAAAATGAACACTTAACACAATGTTTTGATGAAGGAGTTCACCCCTCCTAGGCTACATCTCCTTGGTCTAGCTTCAATGGCTTGGGCCTCTCGATTAGCTCAATAATGGAAATTTTGTTGTTTACAATGCTCTATTGCTCTTAAAACATGCTTTAATGTGCTAAGAACATCCAAATTATCTAGGAACACCTTTTCATGATCTCAATTTGGTTGAATTTTGCTCCAGTTATGACCAAAATTGTTTTCCCTAGTAAACCTCTTCTAAAAATTGAGGAACTCTAGTTAGTCCCATTAATTTTGGAGGAATCTCCAAATTTGGTTGCTCCACTGAATATGCCACCATTCTAACTGCAGTTTAATTAACTGTTGAACTACAGATTAATTAGCATTAATCTAAATTTAACGCAAATACCGCGCAGTTAGGATAAGTCGTTGACCTGGAGGTTTGAGTGGAAGCGGACACATGTCACGGTTATAGTTTGTGTTGGACATTGGTTTGGCAGTTTCAGAGAGCCATTAGCTAGCAGTTAATGGAGTGTTCACATGGGAGGGCTAGTCCTCCTAACCCCCAAACTGTTGGTGGTTACAAAACAAATATATGTTGAAGCCGTTATGTTGTAAGAACCACTAGCGTGGCTCAATGGTAATACTTGGAGTTTGTTGGGGTGAGGTCACGAGTTTGACCCCGCCGGCCTACCCATTATTTTTCCATATTGTGTGTCGATAGCTAGCCTTTGGGGAGGGACACATGGCGGCCTCTGAGCTTTCCACTTGTGCCTTCCTCATTAGTCCACCTCCAACGAATCAAAACATGCCACATCACCATCCAAAAACCAACCACAATATGACACTTGGCGAAACCTAATAGGAAGTTGACCAAACTTTGACCCTGCCTAGTCACCTACCATGTCAGTAGTACGAACTGTTGACTGTGTGATGATTGTACATTTTTTTGCAAAATTTCTTTTGTTTGGCAAAGCGGACAAAACTCATTATCTTCCTCATACAAACTCGGTTTTCAGTGAAATGAGTTGTGTTGGGATTGTTTTGTTGAGACGGTTGTGGTCATTCATGTTTCAAGCAATTATGAGAACTTTAGGTGAGGGAACGCACCTGGGACGGGTTACTTATTGTTATGCAGAGAAGCTTACTTATTGCTACTTTGAGTCTCAAAGGTCGAGCTACTTAAATCTCGACAATGGGACACTTTGGCAAGCTTCATCTAGTACCTGTACCAGCTGTACAAATATGACGGATGAGATTTTGTATATGCAAAGAATACATGAGAAAGACCACCTTATTTTCTCAGGGTACCACCAGATCAAAATCACGCCAGAAGACATGAGCAAGACCACCTTTGCGACTGAGTGGGGCTGCTTTCAATACACCGTTATGTCATTTGGGTTGAAGAACACACTGACCATCTTTTTGCACATAGTTGTTGCAGCATTCAAAGAGTATATCCACAAATTCATGGAGGTCTATCTGGATGATTGGACTGAATTTGTATTGGTTAAGCACCATGTAGCGAGCTTACGCTTGATGCTGGATACTTGTCGACAACACCAAATCGCGCTGAAACTCAAAAAGTGTACGTTCCTTGTTCCCTTTAGGAACTTATTGGGACATGTGGTCTGCAAACAGGGACTAATGGTAGACCTCGATAAAATTGCAGTAATTCTAAATTTGGAAGCACCGCGAAGTATTGAACAGTTGCGCGCTACCCTGGGACATACGGGGTACTATAGGAAGTTCATCAATAGCTATGCCCAGATCACCGGGCCAATGGAGAAGCTGTTGAAAAAGGATGTCACATTCTGTTGGAATGATGATTGCATGAAGAGCGTGGATGTACTAAAAGAGAAATTTGCCTCCACCCCAATCCTAGTCTTCCCAAAATGCGATGTGGAGTTTCACGTCCCTGTTGATGCGTCATGTATAGCACTAGGAGCGGTGCTAACACAAGAAGGTGGAGAGGGCTTGGATCACCCCATCGTGTTCGCAAGTAGCAGGTTGTCTAAAGTAGAAAAGAACTATTCCACAATCGAATGCGAGAGGTTGGCTATGGTGTACGCACTCCAAAAATACCGACACTATTTGCTAGGGGGACATTTCAAGATGTATACAGACCATTCCATGCTAAAATACTTGGTTAACAAGCCTGTGTTGGGGGGGAACATATGCAGGTGGCTCCTATTGTTCCAAGAATATGACTTTGAGGTCATGGTGCAGCTTAGATGCCTGAATGTGGGACTAGATCTCTTGTAACGTATTGAGATGGGAGAGGAACCTACTAGTTTGGAGGAAGGATTACCTAACGCACAACTCTTTATTGTGTGCGTAGTGGATGGACATTTTGAAGATATAATCCACTTTCTGACAACAGGAACTGTGTCGAAGGAATACTTTGTCCAACAGATTCAAAACTTTGAAGATATAATCACTTAGGTCTTGCTCCTATCTTTCGGCACGATTTTGATCTGGCGCAGCTCAACTGGGTCGCCCATTTAGGCTGAAGCACTTTCATTTGCTCCTGGGGTATTTTAAAGATAGCTACTTTTACTGCTTGTAGCGCATCATCAACAGTATCCCACCAACGATCCTTAAATGTGAAGGTTAACAGGAATCCCTCGTGCAAGATATCCCATTCGTTCGTGCCATGGTAGAGCTCCATCTCTATATACCAATTCATGGGTATAATATCCAGGGTATGACAGAACAATTGCACCCACTCAGGTTGTGGCTCTTCCCCATAGACCTTTGTCCATTTTGCGAGGTGTGCACGTGGATCATCCCATCTGTCATATTTGTACAGCTGGTACAGGTACTAGATGAAGCTTGCCAAAGTGTCCCGTTGCTAGGATTTTGATCTAGTGGTACCTTGAGATATCACTTTTACTTAAAGTAACAATAAGTTGTTTCGAGACCGTGGTGTCGGAAGTGCTTCTCTGCATCTATGCATGTATCCCCTGTATTTGTTTATAGTCCCATGCCTTCTTTTGGATCCTTGGAGCGCAAAGACTATGCTTCTGTCGGCTAGTCAGATAGTCGGGCCACCCGTGTAGGGCTTTAATCGGTTGCCATTCACTTTGCCTAGGAAAGGCTCTCCATTTAGTTTGACTAGCTGTACCGCGCCTCTGTCTGTGACCTCCTTAACAACGTATGGTCCCAGCCAATGCATTCTGAACTTTCCCAAGAATTTATCAAACTTACTGTCATACAGCAGCACTAAATCATTTACCTTGAAGGTGTGCAACTTAATATGGCGATTGTGCCAGGCCTTCTCATGCTGCTTTTGCACCTATTGATGAAAGCCAACCAGGAACCATTCCTCCTCAAGTTCTTCCAACTATTCAAGCCTTTCGTCCAGGGCTTTGCGGTCCATCATACCTGTGAGTGCTGCTATGCACAGACTAGGTACAATATACTCCATTGGCATGATAGCTTCCACACCATAAACCAACTTGAAAGGTGTATGTCCCGTTAATTTCTTGCACGTTGTCCTATAAGCCCATAGTACTGCAGGCATGCACAAGTCCCAATCGCTCCGCTGCACGTTGCAGACTTTGGTTAGCGCAGTCTCCAACATTTTTTTGAATGCTTCTACTGTCCCATTGGCTTGTGGGTGATATGGTGTGCTTTTCTGATGATACACCTGGAACTCTTCTGTTAGCGCGCTGATTGCTTCATTTAGGAAATGTGTACCGTGATCACTCATTAAGATTCTCGGACAACCAAATCGAGTCAACACATGTTCAAGCAAAAACTTCGCAATCATGGTAGCCATCCAGTCTTTGACCAGCTGCGCTTCCGCCCAACGAGTCAGGTACTCTTTCGTAGTGATAATGTATCACGTGCCCATTTTTCCCTGAGGTTCGATAGGTCCTATAAAGTTGATTGCCCACTTTTTGAAGGGCTGCAACATTATTTGTGGATTCAAAGGCATCTCGTTCCTCCACGATGGTTTACCTATCCTTTGACATATATCACAGGCCTTACAGTGTGCTTTTGAATCCTGATGAAGGGTTGGCCACCACAACCCTGCACGGAGAATCTTTTGCGTGGTCGCTCGTCTTGCATAGTGTCCTCCTGCAGGGTCTCCATGTGCTTCCGCATGGATCTGACTTCGCTCAACTTCAGGTACGTACCTTCGCAGTATTTCATCATTTCCCATTTTGTTTAGGTGCCTCATGATGACAGAAAAATCAGTCGCGCGCACCACCAATTCCTTATTCTGCTGGACGAAGTATTCCTTCGGCATAATTCCCATTGTCAGAAAGTGGATTATATCTTCAAAGTGTCCGTCCACTACGCGCACAGCAAAGAGCTATGCATTAGGTAATCCTTCCTCCAAACTAGTAGGTTCCTCTCCCGTCTCAATACGTGACAAGTGATTCAGTCCCGCGTTCAGGCGTCCAGGCTTCACCACGACCTCAAAGTCATATTCTTGGAACAATAGGAGCCACCTGCATATGCGCCCCCCCAACACAGGCTTGTTGACCAAGTATTTTAGCGCGGAATGGTCTGTATACATCTTGAAATGTCCCCCTAGCAAATAGTGTCGGTATTTTTGGAGCGTGTACACCATAGCCAACCCCTCGTGTTTGGTTGTGGAATAGTTGTCTTCTACTTTAGACAACCTGCGACTTGCGAATACGATGGGGTGATCCAAGCCCTCTACACCTTCTTGTGTTAGCACTGATCCTAGCACTACACATGACGCATCAACATGGACATGAAACTCCACATCCCATTTTGGGAAGACTAGGATTGGGGCAGAGGCCAATTTCTCTTTTAGTACATCCAAGCTCTTCATGCAATCATCATTCCAATAGAACGTGACATCCTTTTTCAACAGCTTCTCCATTGGCGTGGTGATATGGGCATAGTTTTTGATGAACTTCCTGTAGTACCCCATATGTCCTAAGGTAGCGCGCAACTGTTTAACACTTCGTGGTGCTTCCAAATTTAGAATTATTGCAATCTTCGTGGGGTCTACCATTAGTCCCTGTTTGCAAACCACATGTCCCAACAATTTCCCAAAGGGAACGAGGAACATACACTTTTTTAGGTTCAGCGCAATTTGGTGTCATTGGCAAGTATCGAACATCAAGCGTAAGCTCGCTACATGGTGCTTAACCAATCCAAATACAGTCCAATCATCTAGATAGACCTCCAGGAATTTGTGGATATACTCTTTGAATGTTGCAACAACTATGCGCGAAAAGATGGCCAGCGTGTTCTTCAACCCAAACGGCATAATGGTGTATTGAAAGCAGCCCCACTTAGTTGTGAAGGTGGTCTTTCTCCTGTCTTCCGACGTGATTTTGATCTTGTGGTACCCTGAGAACCCATCAGTAAAAGAATATGGTTCTTGCCCATCGACATTTTCTAATACTTCATCTGTGAACAGAGTCGGGAATGGGTCGTGCACACAGGCATCATTCAATTTCCTAAGTTCCACGCATATTCTTATCTCATCCTTCTACTTCTTCTCCTACACTACCATAGGGCTTACCTAGTCAGATTCTTCCACTGGCTCAATGATTTTGGCTGTGAGCATTTTGTCTAGTTCTACGCGGACCTTTTCCTTGTACTTTGGATTCAAGCGGTAAGGCCTCTGCTTAACCGGCTTCGCGCTGGGTTTTAGGGTGATCTTCATCATCCCTAAATCGCCAATGATCCCCTTTAAGTCTGTGATCTTGGTTGGGAATAAGTCTTGGTACTTGCGGAGTAACTCAGCGATCTTATCCACCATGCTGTCATCCTAGTAGTTATGTCAGGGTATTCAATCAATAGCCCTTGAACCTCGTGATAGCCTTCAGTTTCTGGAATGTTAACTTTTCGTGGATCTTTGTCGTCTTCTTCAATATTTACATTGTAACACTCTAGGGCGTAGTTCAGCTGGGTCACCCATTCAGGCTGAAGCACTTCCATTTGCTCCTAGGGTATTTTAAAGAAAGCTGCTTTTACTACTTGTAGCGCATCATCAACAGTATCCCACCAACGATCCTCAAACGTGAATTTTAATAGGAATCCCTCACGCAAGATATCCCATTCGTTTGTGCCATGGTGGAGCTTTGTCTCTTTACACCAATTCATGGGTATAATATCCAAGATATGACAGAATAAGTGCAACCACTCAGGCTGTGGCTCTTCCCCATAGACCCTTGTCCATTTTGCAAGGTGTGCACGTGGATCATCCCGTCCATCATATTTGTCTTTTGACTGCATCTGAGGCTTCCCAAACCACATGCACATCATCCTTTTGCATTCGCTCTAGTCCTCAAAACTTCTTTGGTGCGTACCCCACCATCTTGTGGGCGTAGCTCGCAGTACCCATTTTAGAGCGTCGAAGCGCTGTTGTTCTAGTACTTCTCTTTCAAATTTGTTCAGGAAGTCATCTACCTCTCTTAACCTGTCATACGTAGGTAGGTCTCTTACCTCTGTTACTATGAAGCGCAACAACCTTGTCATCATGTTACAGTTGAGCGTGGTCACCTCGTGTAACCAGTTCTGCCATCATTCTATCTCCTTGTCAGAATCTAATGTGCATGATCTTTTGCAGTCCCATGAGTTTCGACCATCCGTGGTTGGATTTACCCAATCTTACTCCCACGCAGTTATCTTGTAGATACAATCCAGATAGCTGTCGCTGTCGTAGTTGTGCACTGGCTCCATGTAGCGCGATCCTTCTGCAAGGTCTAAAGGTACCACTAAGCGCAGAGACTTTTTCTCAAAGATCATCTTGTGCTTCTTTAGATTTATCACTCCATTCATGTCAGTGGCCCAATCTATTCCCAATAGCACAGGGTAGGGATTGTTGTCATCAACAATCTCTATTACTTCGAACTCTGCTAGCGCACTTGCTCCTTCGATATCTACTGTGATTTCCTGCAATCTCCCCATAGCTAGGATCTTTTGCTGGTTCGCCATTCGTAATTGGATAGGAGACCATTGCAACGCACGCCTACCCATGCACTCCCATGTCTACTTTGGCAAGACGTTTGCATCTGATCCTAGATCCAGAATCACTTGGTCCATCTCATATTCCCCAATCTGTGCGGTCAATCTCATCTCCCTTCCTATTCGCGTGGTGTGCTTCGCGAGCTTCTGGACTATGCGCGGTTATCTTGGCGCGGTCCTAGCGCATCTAGTTATGAGTTCTTGTAGCCCCTTTATGATACAACCTTGTTGTTGCGCAGCAGCTTCATGCATGTCTCCAAGAACGGTGTAAGCATCGATGAATCAATTTCCAGCTCTAGTTTGTCTTTACTTCTTGAAGTGGAGGCATCAGAAATGCTCCTCTTAGCTTCCATTAAGGTCTCCTTAGCGTGCTCCAAATCAAATTCTAGTTCCTTTGTTGGAGCCTTGTGAACCCAGGTACTTTCTTCAGGCTACTTGCCTTTGTCATCCCCTGTCATAATTCCACTCTGGAGCACGATATTTACATTAGGGTCTTCCTCGCACAACTCAGACCTCATCATTTGCATGTTCTGAGTCGGGGGAGGTTGGAGTGCTCCTCTATCGCAAAGCCTCGCTATTAGTGTGGGACAATCCTCCGTCTCATGATCAAACAACGTACAATACAAGCATGATGGTCACGTTGGATTTGTACAATTGTGGGCATAATGCCTTGGCCCTCCCCAATTGTAACATATCAATTGTCTGCGACCTCTTCCTGATCCCCCTCCACCTCGACCTTGTTCGCGCCCGTGAAATTCGGTGCACGCCACTCCTGTGTTTTGATTGAGGGGCCATGTTTTGGCCTGAACTCTGTAGGTAGGAGTTCAATCCATCATCAGCTCATAACTTCTATAGGTGCGCTCATCATGTCCTGCTGACCTACAGAAATTACATAACAACTACTGTGAATTCTGTGTATACTTTTGTAATAGATGGCAGTAATCTGTAGTATGCTTTCCTCCTATATGACAAATCACACACCATAGTACAGGCGCTGTTCTTGGCCCTGCTTGTGCTTATGGTCTTAGTGGCATTGGACCTCCTCCCGCAAGGTATTTCGCGAACACCCGGCAATGGTCCTTTTCATGCCCCTGGCCCTTGCATTCTATGCACCATACCTCATCACGCATCTCTGGGCGGGTTTTCCTGTCTTGTTTCAAACTCTCCATCTCAAGGCACAAGTTTTTCAACTACGCGTGAATCTGCTAAACTCCCAGGTTTGGATCTTGTATTGGGGTCTTCTGCAATCTCATCGCGACCTCCAAGGCATCGGCCTGATTGCTTAGCCTCTGTTACAACATCGCGTTCCATAGATGCGGTGTTAACGATGCTACAAACCATTCGTGGTGTTTCCCATCTGTTAACGTCATGTTCGCTACACAAATTGTTCACTTCAGTCTTTGATCCAACTCCCACAGGGTCTCACCTGGTAGCATTGTGATTTCCTTGAACACAATGATCAACTGTGCCTCTGACTTTGGCCTGCTAAATTCTTTGTTTGATGCGGCTTGGATATCCGCGATCCATGCATTCGGATTGTCCTTGGAATGCTTAACGTACTAGATCAGCACGCGATCCTGTAGAGCGCTGACCAACGTTGCCTTCTTTATATTGTCATCTGTGACTCCTTGTGCTTCCCATACATCTTTTATCAATAACCAGAACTTGTCTGAATCTTCATTCCCTACTCCCTTAAACATTGGTAGCATTATCGCGCTTGCCATACTACTTCGCAGTGGTGGCGGAGGTGGTTTGGGAAAAGACGAGGGTGAAGATGGTGAAATTGGCGGTGGTGTGGGTGGGGGTCGTATGCGCAGAATTCTCTGCCTTATCATATTGATCACACTTCTTGGAGAGACCTTCACGAGCTCTTCTTCACCCCCTCGTGGAGGTGAAATCAAGGGGCTAGTTTTCAGTTTTGTTCTACCTTCATTTTTGTAGATTCTCCCACTTCGCGTAGCCCCAAACATCAATTTATTCACGTAACCTGTTTTTCACACTATAGCATTTTAATCCAAGTGTTCAATGATTTAACGTACTTACCTCGCGGTCCTTTGAGGAAGCATAGTTCTACCTCGCTATAACTAACTAAAGTATCTACCGCGAATTCGATGATGAATCCTCCTATGATTCGATCGAGCCAGTGATCGATAGCACGCGCGATCTTATCTTTCGATACTTCCAGTCTGCGCACCAATTATGGAGTCCACACAATAGGTCTGTCGAGTTTACACCTTCCTTGGCTATCTGCTAGCTTCGCTATCCACTTGTATAACTCAGTGGGGAAGGATAAGAAGAAAATTTCGTGGATATTTGTATATAAGTAGCAGTCTAACCACTCTTTCCTTTGATGGTCATGGATTCCTGTTTTCCTGCACCGTGAATTCGTGAATCTTCCTGTCCAACCAATCTTCAATTCCTTTCTTTGTCAGATTCCAGTGATACGACATCAGACATCTCTATGCAAATCCCGATCCCGGCAACAAAACCATTTGTTGGCTTGTTGGGGCCTGACCCAGGTTTGGAGTTAATTAGCCAAACAAATCCCTGTATTGCTGGCCTTTTCGGCAACAATCCGCGGAGCGTAGACTGAGGTCTCACCCAAAGTAGTATGTGAGGGTGCTAGAACCAAGTTTCCACACCCTTGAGATGTTTGAGAGGTTCGACTAGTCCCACTATTTGTCCCTGTGCGCAAGTTGCTTCGCGCACTTCCTTATTCCTCACGCCCTGATACACTGCCTTCGCGCAGCCCTAACAAGGGGTTGTGGAGCTTTTGAGCTGCTAGAGCCACGCTCTGTGCTATTACCCGAGATCTTTCTTATCTTCCTATACCAGTTAATTACCTTCGCGTACTTGGATGTCTTACGTTATAATTAGTTATACAAAATATTCAAATAAGTTCGTGCAGCATATAAACAATATACTTGCAAATTATACCCAATCATATATTAAAACAGAAAAAGATGCACAGAACTATGTTAAACTTCTCTTTATTGATTCTTCCAATGGTTACAGACTCGACCTGCCCTACGCACTCAACTGCAGGGGTCCGCGCAGTCAGCTACGGATTACTTGGCCTCTACGCACTCAGCTGCAGAGCCTTCCCCTACTCTACGACCCAAAGACACACTTTACACTCTTACTCAATCACTTGGACTTGTCATCCTCTTATCCCTCATTCTATTCTATGTTATCTTCTACACTTAGAGCCTCACTCTATTTATACAATCCCATGGTCCGTTGACCATGGGTAGGTCTATAAAGCTAACATTTCATTACAAAAATAAGGGCGGACAACCCTGTGACTCTATCATAATATCGTGCTCCGCGCCCACAATTCACGGAGCTTTTACAAAAAGACTTGGTCAAACTTGGGCTTTAAGCCCCCAAATGTGACTTGGGGGGATTCCATGCCCAACAATCCCAGGGAAGGGTTGGAAAAGGAAATCAATCTCAAATAAAAGGATTTCTCTTATACACATATGATTGATTATGAACAACTTCCTTTTCGCTTCCATAGATGTCATAAATATGGACACTTGGCAAGAGAATGCCCTCTGGGGTTTAGACGAAGAAGAAGGCAGAAAAAGGAGGGGGTTTCAAAAGAATATCAAGGGGATAAGGATTAGAACAAGGACATTCTGGTCATAGGGGGAGAAAATATGGAAGAAGACAAGATGCAGGAGGATTCAGTGGAAATAGTGGGAATGTAGGTTGAGAAGAGAACAGGCAGAGTGAAAGAGCATCAAGAGGAGTCAGTTAGGACAGAGACAAAGGAGGGAGATGGATTGGTTTCAGCTCTTCAACAGGAGGTTATGACTTTGGAACCTATCCCCTCTTTTAAATACATCCTTTTTGTCTTTTTTCAATTCAATGTAAAAGCCTAGTCCTTCCAGGCTAATGAATTCAGAAAATCTACATGTTAATATGTTAATGATACATTAGACAATATAATTACTTCCATTCCTGATATTTTTCTGAACCGAAGTCTTAGTTCAAGGGTTGAGCCCTCTAATATGCCCTGCGCCTTTTCAATGAAGCCCCATTACAACCTCATACCTCGTGAAAATAAAATTATCTCTTGGGAGGCGGTGGGGGTGCTAGGGTTACATCCTATACCATTTGGACCTCGTAAATCTAGAGGAAGAATGACTAAAATTTCGAAGGCTCGACTAAGAGCAAATATCGACATAGCCGATGGGAAACAACTATCCATTTCAAGGGTACTTAGAGTAGCGCATAACCCCTCCATTGTTTCCAAATGATTATATTGTCCTTAAACTATAGAGGATTAGCTAGTACCCCTAAAAAACTAGCCTTGAAGGCTCTTATAAATTTCTATAATCCATATGTGCTTTCTTTATAAGAAACCCTAGGATCGGGTGAAGAGGTTAGTAAATATTTACACAAAATATTGCTTGGATGGACTTTCCAGTCTCTGGATGCCAAAGGCAGATCTAGGGGGTTGGCTACAAGAATGAAAGAGGGAAGGTCGAAGGTTCTTTCCACTTGGGGAGTTGATCAGGCTCTAGGTGTAGAGGTGTACTCTGTGGAGCTTTGCACCAATATCTTAATCCTAAACATCTATGGGCCCTATCAAGACAAATTGATATACTGGAACAATTGTTTTTCAAAGTCGCTTATGGAGAATCTGAATTTGGGATAGGGGTGGACTTGAACTTCTCTCTGGGCCTCTCAAAAACTTGGGTACCATCAGCACATGTTGACCCACTAATTGATTTCCTCTTGAACAAGATTAGTTCTAGGAAACAAATGGACATCAACCTAATCAAGTCTAGGCCTACGTGGAGGAATAAGAGAACAAGGGAAGCCATGGTAGAAAATAGGTTGGATCGTTTCCTCCTTAGAGAGGAAGTGGTGGCCAAGACCCCTGCTTTTAGACACTGGGTGGGAGAAGAAGGAGACTCAGACCATCTTCCCATCCTACTAGTAATGAAAGGCCCAAACAAAAATCCAGCTCCCCCCTTTAAATTCAATCCATCCTGGCTTAAGGAGGAATATTATAACGATCTGTTTAAAACCACTTAGAGGTCAGAAGTTGTAAATCAGGACAGGGGCAAAGCTTTTGTTTTCATGGAAAACCTGAAGCGATTGTAGAAGGCAACTATTGAATGGGCCAGAGTAAAGAAAGACAAAGAATAAGAATTAATAAAGCAGATAGGAGTGGAATTAGACCTGATAGAAAGCCCAGAAGAGGATGGATATGAGACAGAAGGGAAGAGGGATAGGATCAAACAGCTAGAGTCCAACCGAAGGAGTATCATAGCAATTAGAGCAGAATAGTGGCGACTTAAAAGCAGAGCCATTTGGTTGGTAGCAGGGGATGAAAATTCTATTTTTTTCAAAATTATGCAAAAGGTTGGAAAAACATAAATACAATTTGGCCTTTAAAATCGGAGGAAGTATTCCAGGCGAAGTCCTTTGGGGAATTGTCCCTTCTCGGAAGGAACCATTTTTAAGAACTTTTCAAAGCCCCTGTAGAGGTGTCAATCGTCGAGGTGTTCAGGACAACCCAAAATTTCCCAAGGTACCTGGAGGATGAGGATAATGAAACCATCACGGGTGAAGTGAAAAAAGAGGCAGTTGAAGGTGTTAGCGCTTGAATTTGCCTCAGGCTGAGGAAGGCAAAATCCAAGGCAACATCAAACCACTTAGCCTCGTAGCTAGCCCTACGAGGACAGGAGAGGGCTCTCTCCGGGTCTATCTCGGCAAAAGGTCTTCAAAGGGCTGAGATGACCAATAAAGAACACTGATTTTAGGCTAGTAAACTGATAGGGAAAGTTTGATTTCAAATTTTTAGGGTTTTGTTGGAAAACTGAGCACGGCAATTTTGGGTGCGGGGATGAGACACAGTTTTTGCAAAAGTCTTTTTTGGGGCAAGGTAGGAGATTGTCTTGATGCCTTTGATTTAAGTGAATGGATAGGAATGACCGGTGAGGAGCTAAAGAGAGAAATAAACCATCGAGAGTTCTCTTTAGACAGAGGAAAACATAGATATTAAGAAAACTAAAAGGCAGAGCATATAAATTATGAATTCTACCTTAACACTTCATTTACTTGATGTGCAGAAAAGAGAAATAGGAAATTGATACACATAAAAAATATTACAAGTACATGAGAGAACACACCATCAACACAAATAACCACAGGAATCCCAAATAGTGCTGCAAAACCCTGGTCTTTCCTTTGCCAAAATTGCAAAGATACAAAGTGTAATACAATAGAAGCTAATCCCTCCAGAGTCCAACCATGAAAATGACTAAGAAAATACATAATATAGGCAAGCTAACACCTTTCCTTGCCTCTAAGGGTCGAGCTCATCATCCTAGGAGTTGTTTCAACCAATTCTAAACAAAGCACTACAATCTAGGCAGTCAAAACAACTTGCCTCTATAAGCTAGGAAACCAATTCATTCATTAAATGTTTGCTATTTCATGAATGAATCTTCTAGAATAGGTAAATAAGTGTCATGTCAACATGAAAATACATTAATTACATCAAAGAGGGTGAAAATTCCCATCACAAGTCATAACTGGTCAAAGCTGGGCGAATACCTGAGCTGTAGATGAAAAATTAAGAAAATGTGCTGATGCGTAGCGCCCGAATCCTGAACGCGTAGCGCGCCTTTGAGCCAACTTTTGAGGCACTTTCCGACATCAAAATGAGGAAAAAGTAGGCTTGTTGGAAAGGTCTAGATGTTTACTTTCCAACCCAAGTGGAATTTCTCAATTTGGTGGCCATTTGCCCCTCCAAAATTGCAATCTCCCAAGACTGCTTCCTGTGTGTCCAAAAAGTGGCAGAAAGTCATTTTTTGCATGTTTTTTGACATTTTGAGGGCTCAAACCTGATGAAATGTCTTGGCCATTGCTGAGCAAGTGTAATTTGTCATGAAAAATCCAAAAATGCTGAGTTTTTGAGGAATGGACTTGCCCATCTTCAGGGTAGCGTGCGGCGCGCTACGCGTTGAGGGCAAAAACCTGTTTTTTGACCAAAAAAAATTCAAAAATGACCAAAATTGCTCCAAATTCTCTGAAATTTGGACTGTAGGTTCTTCATCAAGGGCAATGATGAGCCAAGGATGCCTCAGCCAATATCTAGAGTCCTTCATCCACTTTTTGCCTCCTTGAAGCTCTTTTTACCTTTGCTTTCAAACTTCCGATTCTCGCTTTGTACACCAAGTTCCGGGACAAGTAATGATATTTCTGCCTCCTCTATGAAGCCTCATGAGTGCATGTCCTTCCAAGGGTGAGTCACTTTGGGTTACCACTTCATAATCGGATGAATGACCGGATGACATAACTGTTGTTGCACGACTGCCTTGGATGAATGCATATGTGAAACTGTTGTATGACTTTTCAAATGTTGTTACCAAGGGGACATAAATACAAGGGAACTGTTTAGGGATAGGGGAACATGTGGGAATTAGGGAGAATAAACACAAAGAAGGAATTTAGGGAAGATAAGCATGGGAAATTACAAGATTGTGGGATTTTGAAGTGTAGTAGGGTTTAGGAATTAAGTATGCCTTTAGGAATTTTAAAGAGGAGGATGATGAAATTTCAAGGGAAAATTTGAGGGATAAAGGTGATGAAAATGAGGGAAAAAGGGATTTACAAATGGGCAACCTTGGACAGCAAGAGAAATTTGAAACCCTAGTGCCATTGAAACTTTAAATTTTCCATAACAAGGGAGGGTTTTTGATTTATCATTCACATAGCATTTGAACATATTAATTCTCTTTTCAATTTGCAAAACCAAATCTAGGCATAAAGGAGAAGCCTACCTGCACTTTGCCTGAGAGAAAAATCAATTTGATGACTTGCTGGCAATTTTTTGAGCTGAAACCCCAACGCATAGCGCGCCCTGCCCAACGCATAGCGCGCCCCTGACGCGTAGCGCACTTGTAATTTTGCACTGAGAAATGTGGCCTGATGCGTAGCACGCTCCTGATGCGTAGCGCGCGTGGTTCAACGCATAGTGCAACTTTCAGATGACTTCTGGAGGCCTTCCTGGTGTCAGAATCAGGCGCAGGATAGCTCGTTGGAAAGGTCTTTGAGTCTAATTTCCAACACAACTAGAATTTTTTAATTTGGAGTTCATTTTCCCTATCAAAAATCAAATCTCCCAAGACTGGTCAAAATGTGCCAAATGAGGCTGCCTCAAGGCAAAGTGCTGTTGCAGTCAACTTTTGAATGACTTCCTCAACTCCAAATTGAGATCATGATAGCTCATTGGAAAGCTCGTTGTGTCTAGTTATCATTTGACTCATCAAAAAAGTCATTTGGCCAACCAAGCTAGGAGAAAACCGGATTTTCCCAAGGTCACTTCAGAGGTGCATTCGATTTTCCTGAGGCAACGATATTTTTGACATTTCTCTAAAACCATGACACCTGTGTAAAAAGTGAAGGAGGTTTTTCTTCTTTGGCATGTTGTGGACAAAAAACTCTCTCTGTTTTTCAAAATTCATCTTTTATTGCTCTGAAACATCTTTTGAGTGAAACTTGTCCCAATGTGTGAAACAAGGAATTTTGTCGAAATGAAGCGAAATGAAGGGGATAAGGGGCTTCTAAATTCTTGGGGAAATTTTTTGAAGTAGGGAGGGATGTTAGGAAGCAGGGGAAAGTGGAATCTTGGAGATCGAGTGAGGGGAAGGGGTCCAAAAGGGCAAAACACAGGCCCAACCTAGAAAATTGCCAGGTTGTAGCAAGAAACTAGGGTTTGTGGAAAAGTGAGGAATTTGGGGGATCTCAGAGATGGGAAGTGTTTGATAAGGTACATGAAGGATAGGGGAAGGTGTATGAACATCTGGATACAAGTTTTTCTAATGATTTGACCATCCAAGAGAAATTAGCTTTCAAAACCCTAGGAGAGGGAAATGACCTTGCCTAGGCGCAACTGAAGCATGAACAAGGTGTAAAATGACTCATTAGACACTGACATGATGATGAAAACCCTATGAATGATGATAGACTCAGCTGAATAGTAACATAGCCTGACATTTGGGCAACTTTGAAAAGAGTGAAAACAAACCCTAGACCTAATGCCTAGTGACCAAATTTTGCTTGAAAACTCTTTGAAATGACAAACTTTGACCTGGACACTCTGAGACCACTTTGTAAGAGCATATTTGATCACTGGAGGAAGGCTGGAAAGACTGACACTAACAGAAGGACTTTTAAGTTCAATGCAAAAGGATAAGAGCCCAGGTCTAGACGGGTGGACTATGGAGTTTTTTCAACATTTTTTTGAATCATTGGGGAACGAACTAATAAAGATCTTATAAGAATCCAAGGTCAAAGGGTCAATCTTTGAACCTTTCAGTGCCACCTTTATCACCCTAATTTTGAAAAAGGAGGACCTGTCGTCCTTTGAGGACTTCAGATCGATATATCTTTGTAATTACATTTACATAATATCAACAAAAGTAATTGCAGTTAGATTGAAACCGATCCTCTCAAGGAATATATCAAAAGAGAGATTTGGTTTCCTGGATGGAAGGTAGATTCATGAAGTAGTGGGTGTGGCACAAGAGACCATTCATAGCATAAAGAAAAGAAAGAGAAAAGGCGTTATTGTTAAAATAGACCTATCAAAATCATACGATCGTATCAGTTAGTTGTACATTCGAATGCTAATGACTTCTTTGGGGTTCAACTTAGGGTACATAAAATAGGTCATGTGATGTATGAAAATTATTAATTTTACCATCTTGATCAATGGGGCGGCCACATCTTTCTTTCAGAGCTAGAGGAGACTTCGACAAGGATGCCCTATCTCTCCACTAATCTTCCTCCTCATAGCAGAGGGACTCAGTCAAATGATCCTTGAAGCAACAAGAAGAGGGGATATAAAGGGAATTGAAGTGGCTATAAACCTACATATATCCCATCTGTTGTTTGTGGGCAACATCATTCTCTTTAGTAATGGTAGCAGGAGTGAAACTAGGCACATAAAATCTATTCTAGAGTTGTTTCTCAAAGCCACGGGAATGCGTATCAACAAAGAAAAATCCTACTTGATAATGGAAGGTTTCATAAGGGCGGAGATTAATGGGATAACAGAGGACCTTCCTTTTGAGGAAAAGAAGATGGTTGACAGTTTCAAATATCTAGGGTTCCATTTAAAGCCTGACTCATATAGGAATCAAGACTGGTTCTAATTGGTGGCTAAAATTGAGAACATGATTAAGCATTGGAGTTAAAAATGGTTATCAAGAGCAGGAAGGCTAGTTTTGATCAAATCTGTCATCATGGAAATCCCTGTCTATTAGTCGGTACTAACATGGGTTCCCAAAGGAATTCTTGCAAGAGTAAGAAAAGCATGTAGTAGATTTTTGTGGGCTAGATCAAAAGAGGATTATGTCCTCCCTTGGGTGGCATGGGAGAAAGTGGCAAGACCGAAGGATTGGGGAGGGTGGGGTATAAAAGACCTCATAGATTTTGGCCCATCTCTAGCAGCAAAATTGGGATGGAGGCTATTAATGAAGGAAAATATGTGGACGTTGGTGGTAAAAAGAAAATAGATTAATCCAATTCCAATGGATGAGTGGATCAGAAAGTCGGATAAGAAAAATCTGCAAGCGTCCATGGTTTGGAAGGAAACTCTGGACTCAATCAAGATCATTGAGCAAGGTCTCTCTTGGTAGGTGGGACACAGAGATAAAGTAAGAGTGGGGTAGTATCCATGGGTGGGCTATAACGAAGGGTTTTCCCTCTCTCCGAGAATCATCGACCACTTGAAATCAAGAGGGGTTTTTAGTTTCAGTTAGATAGATAAGATTGGTTACTCAACAATCTAGCACCAAGCATGGTTATCAAGAGGAGATTTAAACCTTAACCCCCAATGGGAGGAGGAATGGCAGCATTTTACCAAGTAACTTTAGAGATCGAATGTTCGCCTCAGAAATAGACCGGACACTCTGCGATGGGTTCGCGTTCCCACTAGTAGTTACTCTCCAAAGTATGGTTATAACTATCTTATGTCCAAGAAGGGATGGGAAAATACGGAGTGGTGGGAAAAACCTATCTGGAAACTAAAATGTCCAACAAAAGCAAGAATGTTTTTCTGGTGTATACTAAGGAACAAGGTTCCAACATGGGACAATCTTCAGAAGAGATCCAAGATGGGACCAGGTTGGTGCTCTTTGTGCAGGAAAGACGAAGAATCAACTCAACATTTATTTCTAAAGTGTCCTTTCAACAGAGTTGTATGGCTCGAGACTTTGAGGTTGTTAAAGAAATCCCAGAGATGGAACAGAGAAAATATTAGGGAGGTGTGGCAAAAATGGTGGATGGAACTTTGAGAAATTTACCTCTAATAATAGCATGGGGCACTTGGTTGGCCTGGAACAGGAGAATTTTCAAGGATCAGAACCCATCTCAGGAACACATTGCGATTGAATGTGTTGCCATCTATGAAAGTATACCTGTACCAATCCCGAAATCAAATGTTAGGGGGAATAGGGAGGAACAGATTAGGGGTAATATCCCCTGGGCATATTTTGATGGGGCCTCTAATCAAAGGAATATTTGTGGGGCGGGAATTGTAATTCACATAAATGTTCATAGGTGCCTGAAAGCCTCAGTGGGGCTAGGAGCAGGAACAAACAACTATGCTGAACTACAAACCTTAAAACTTCTTCTTTGCTAGCTTACACACCTGGGACTAAGATCGGTTCAGATTTTCGATGACTCTTAGAATGTCATCAAATGGTTTAATGGAGAGTACAGATGTCAAAACTATATGTTATCTCCTTTGTTAGAAGAAGCCTTAAATCTTAAACAACATTTTAATTCTATTACTGTGTGCCATATTTACAAGGAACAAAACTCAGCAGCAGACCTCCTATCTAAGGAGGGTTTGCAACAGGCTATGGACAACTGGTGCATAAAAGAAATAGAAAATGACGTGATCCATGTGTCGAATCATCCTCCCTTTGTGCCTTAAAGTACATATCATTGCCAGCCCATGCTTTCAGGCTTTTGTATTTTTTTTGATCACAATTACAATTTTTCATGTTTTATACAGTTTGTATACAGGTTTATGCAGACTATCATACCTGTTTATGATTTTTTGTTCTAAAATAGTGGAAACAACCTCAATTGTCGCCTTTTCCTGTTTGGGTTGTTTTCCTCATAAGAGGAGGCCCATGAATTCGAATCAGTGCTCAATTTTTGCACACCTTGAGATGGGAAAGTATTTGTTCTTGCTTACCAGCTCAACTTAACACTCTATGTTTAGATGATAAACATACAATCTACAGAATGCTTAAATGCATATATTATGTAACATTTTATAGCTTTAATAGAAAGTTCAATTTTTTCTTTGGAAAAAAAAATTGAAATTGTTTTAGATTTTACCCTTTCTATTATGCTTTATATATATATATATATATATATATATATATATATATATATATATATATATATATATATATATATATATGTATGTATGTATATGTATGTATATATATATATATACATATATATATATATATATATATATATATATATATATATATATATATATATATATATATATATACCCCCAAAGGAACAATCATAATTTTCAATAAATAGGGTGAAAATTACATGTTGATGCATAAATATCCATTCCAAAAGGGTTGTTTATTATGGCGGCTATCCTACAAAAACATTAGCCATAGCTACAGGCCTATAAAAGCCTATTACATATTAGTGTCTAAACTTGGAAGCATGATAAGTAAGTTGTTTATATATTACAACTATCCATCAAAAAATATATACAAATAGAGACAAGCCAAATTCATTTCCAGTATCATCATTTTTTTTACAAAATATCATATAATCATAATCATTAACCAAACAAAAAATGGCCTCCCTTCATCCGAAAGAGGAAATTTTCAAGCTTGTGTCATATAATTTGTGCAAAAAAGATGATGTCCTCAGTCTTGTGCATTTGCCAGCTGCAGGCCTTCTATGAATGGTCTGTGGTAGAAATCGTAATGTTCATTGCCAATGTGTTATGATATCTTCCATGTGGCCACTCTTTGTTGTGTGCCTGCCTTGGATAGTTCATCAACAATGGAATTTCTCTCCTTGTAAATATGACAACAAGAGATATGATCAAAATTTCTTTTTAATAGTAGAATTGCCTCCATGATGGGACTAAGTGTGTGCATGTGGCACCTATATGCTTCATTAAACCAATTGATAACAATAAGAGAATCACCAAATATATGTAGTTGTATGTGCCCCTTTTCTATATCAAATTAAATCAAAAGCTTAAGACTTAAGAGTTCTATGTAATTATTTAAGCCTTAAGCCAAACCATTTTGAAGCTTGTAGGGTGATTTTCATTTAAGTATAGAATTTCTCCTCCCACACACTCATCCCCAGCTTGGGAAGCACTGTCAAAATATGCCCAGGGGCGTGACCTATCCACTTGTTCAACTATTATCATTAAGGCCTATGATTCGAACCATCATCTAGAATGAGCTCATAAATAACCACATACTGAGCCACCACTCTGTCAGGGTTTGTTTCTTTCTCCTGCAATATGACTTTATTGTGAGCAAGCCAGATCCCCCAATTAATGATGAGTGGGAGGTTTCTAAGTTCTTTTGGATTTGTTGAGTCCCACCAGGATTTCCATGCTTCCTTGCAATATATACCTTACCACAAAAGATCAACATATAAGGAATTAAGAACAGAGTTCCAAATAGCACTAGCATAAAGGAAAACCAAGAAAAGTTGATCAACTAATTCCTTAGCTCCTTTGCAGAGGGGGAACCAACTAGGACCTATGAAATTTCTCTTTTTTAAGTTTTCACCAGTGGGGAGTTTATTTCTAAAATGCGCCATTGAAACAATCTGGATTTTGTAGGACACTTAAGCTTCCACAACATCTTCCACCACTAGGAAGGACCACCTAGTTATTTATCTGCCATAATGAATAAGTATCTAGTTTTAGGTGTGTATTCCTCAAACGGAGAATGGACCCACTACAAAATATTTGCTCTGTCCTGCAAAATTTAGTAGTGGTACTAGTAATAGTTTTTTTAACAATAAATGGTCAATCAATAACCTTGAATCATTGTTCTGGAACAGGCACAAGATTGAATCACAACTATGACTATTCACCTCAATATCAATATATTCAAATTTTCCCACCCCTTCAACCTTATAGGAATTACTTGCCACGGTTTTCAACATGTTCAAATTTTTGCCACACGGGCTAAAATGTCTCAAGAGAATAGAAACTAGGTGGAGGGGGGGAATTAAAATCGCTAACTACTACTCGAGCTATTGTCCTTTGACGTTATCGTTGTTGTTGTTGTTAAAAGTGTTTTTCATTTTTTTTAATAGAAATGTATTTTTTAATTAATTATTTTTTTTCCAAAAAAATATTACAATTTTTTCTCAATTTATATTTTTAATATAAAATGTTAAAAAAAATAATAATAATTTAAGTGATATTGCTTTTGGATTTAAGATCAATTTTTTGTTTTTTATTTTCAAGGTAACAGTGTTCAACCATAGTAATAAAATAAAAATTAGACAAATTTGAAAAATACTTTACAAACAAATAAAATAAAATAAATTAGACAAAATGGAAAAATGCTTCGAAGCCAACATTTCTATTCATTTGTGTAAAGGGTCTCAAGATGTAATCTCACCTCTTGTCAATTATTATGTGTTGTAAACTTTACAAACAAATAAAATAAAATAAAATAAATTAGACAAAATCGAAAAATGCTTAGAAGCCAACATTTCTATTCATTTGTGTAAAGGGTCTCAAGATGTAATCTCACCTCTTGTCAATTAGTATGTGTTGTAAATTTTGTTAAACATACAAGCATAACAGTGTAGATATCAGAGAAATTAAATTTTTTGATCTAATAGGCATTTAAGGAATCATGTGTGTGAGTGTCAGTTTTGTTGTAATTGTTGTGTCCACAATGTAGATTTGTTTATTAAAAAAAAATTGTCCATACTTTCTAGATTAGAAAATTTAAAATGTCAAAAATTACCTAAATGATATGATATCATTAGTACAATTTGTGTTAATTTTAAAAATAAAGAAAATCACCATTAAATAACCAAATAAAGATGCTTGCAATAACATTGTTTTCCAAATTGAGAATAAAAATAAACAATAAATGTGACATCTAAAAAAAGCATTAGAACTTAATAATATTCTTCTTGAATTGATAACTTTGTTGTGTAATCTCTAATTTATCTACAAAATTTATATATAATCAAAATTAATTAAAAAAACTACCCCACACATATATATTGATATTCTTTGGGCTAGAGTATGACCTAAAACTGCTTGTGCTTGGCTAAGAGCTTGTCTTCCACTGACATAAAGAAACAGGTTAGACCCACAGGTGTCTGGTGTGAAACCCTACCCTTTAGGGACCACCAGATTCCAAGTGGCATGGTTTCCTCAAATAAAAGTGAACAATCAACCTGCATTGGCAGAGAGCAGCTAGAGATAACTGCCCTCACTGCTAATAACAACTAAATTATGATAGTTTTTGCCACCTCAAAAAATATATATATTAATCCTCTCTCAACTAATATATGGTTGCTCCCTCCAACTTTTATATATATAAAGGAAAAATAATATATATAGATTCGCTGAAAGGCGGTGCCACTGTGCCCATTGAAAAGAAAGCATGGTGTAATCAAAACTGAGAAGTATGATCTCATTATAGCTATTGCTTTCAGTTAGGAACCCTCTTTTATTTTATACACTACAGTGCCATGTTCTCCTTTTTCAAATAACTGAAAATCGCTTTACTTAGCCTTTTGCAGATTTGTCTAAATGAGTTTATACTTTGCGTGGGTACAGCATACCATTCAGCGGATCTCCTGCGTGTTTCTAGAGACAGGAGCCCATCCCCAGTGTTGACAATCCTTTTGACATGGACATGGTCGCTTTTCATCATTCAAGTTTTCTGTTTTTTAAGCTTACACTGAATATAAAAATCTTACCATTTATAGAGTGAAGAATTTTATTCGACTTGACGTGAGATGGTTGTGGATACAAAATTCCCCACCTTCTAGAACATTATGATGCTTGCAACTTTTACAGTTGGGGTCGAAAGAAATAGATATCTCATATGGTACTTTTTTATTAATTATTCTCACGCACAGGGCAGGGTGTACAATAAACAATAAGATGAAGCATGTTATCAATTATAGCCTATGTGAAGGAGGGAAAGGTACACATGGGAAATACTTGGTATATTTAACTCACAAATTCAGACATGGATACATATTTTCTAGTAAAAATTTGGTTAAAAAAATTAAACAATCAGGAATGCTGGAGTGTTTGAATCATTTTTATGGTGAAAATAGATTCAACGTCATTAAGAACCTTTAGGGAAGCCAAAATATTAAGAACCTTTAGGGAAGCCAAAATCTTAAGTTTGACAATCGTAATGGAGAGTTTCAAAAATTTCTGCCGGATTTTGTCATAATCTTACTAAAATTTTTATTATTTTCTAGGCTAATTTGTGAGTTCTTTAAACTACGCTCATGGGGAAACAAAGATAAAGACGTTATAGGTGGGAGTTTTTTTGTTTTTGTGTATATATCTAGTTAATAAAGTGCATATATTATGCAGATTTTATAAATTTTTCTTTTATTTTTTTCTATTTATGATTTTTTAGTGATGATTTTTTTAGTGGTTTATTTTTAATTTTTTTTTAATTTTGTTGTTTTTCTTTCCTATAATTGCTTGGGGAATCAGTTTTGGGATGTTAATTATAGTCAAAATGAACCATCACTATGCACCTTGTAGTTGTTGTAAGAGACTATTTTGGTAATTTTCTCTGAGAAATTAAAAACAAGAAGTGGCATGCTCCCAAGATTGAGAAAATGAAAAATGAAAGTCAAAGTGGCATGCTCCGAAGATTGAGAAAATGGAAAATGAAAGTCAATGGATTGATGGAATATTGGCCAGTGAGAGCATAACAAGTGTTAATAAAGAAGTGGTGTTCACGTGAGAAGAGGTATGACAAATCCTTCCATTGGGATATTATCGATCAGAGAAGAGTATTTATTTCCACAGAGTGATACATGTTGTAGTGACTACAATAATGTACTTAATAGGTCAATGAATGATAAGTAATATCACATAATTAAGATTGGAGAGGGATTGGGCTAAAATGTTTATTATGGTTAGAAAAAGAATATTGCATATTTATATTTAAATTAATTTTCTCTTGAGGTGTAATAATATATTTAATTTTGTCAAAAAATAATGTAGAAAAATTAAATGCATAAATGATTTTTATTTTGAAAAGTAGATATTATGGATATCTTTACATTAATCCACATACTACTAGATCTTTTCTCGTCACACATAATCTTTCTCAAAACCAATGTATAGAAGTTAGATTTAATTATTATTAGATGTGTATAATCCTAATTGATTTTTTTGTCAAATAATACCAATACTACGTAAGATCAATTATACCTAAACATTTGGAATCATATGCACTAAGACAACTACAACAACGTTAGGATACAACTTACAACTAGATATAGATCCTATATCATTTGTTAGATTATATACCATTGATAACTATATCCTCCACGAACCCTTAGAAAATTGAATATAGCCTTAAGTATAGTGTCAAATATTTGTTAAAACTTGCAATTTGGCATTGTTTTCAACCGACATTCGAGATTCCAAGCCATTATCATGGCTATGAGCATGCATTTCAGAGGTTGCCATATAATAGGTCAAGTGTAGGTTACCTTTCCCCATGTAATTAAATGAATGGAAATATAGGTTTCTTTTTCCAAATATGTGGGTCTACATACTTACAAAGCATCCATTTATGCCATTCTTCCACCAACCTACATTGGCTTTTGCAAGTGAGATATACTTTCAACCCATATGCATGTAGTTTTACTTATCTACATTCAATTTCTTCATGACCAAATCTCCTTATTATTGATGAAACTAGTAATATTAATCGATTTCAATTTCAATTTCCTACTAGTATTGACAAAAACAAGTTCTCCTACTTCGAACAATGGAAATGTCTACATATTAAGCTATGCAGTAGCTAATGCTTATCTCACCCAGTTTAAACAATTTTTAGTAGGATGTTCATAACTTTATTGGCTTGTAATCATACAAACATCAAGGGACGAACTTGTTGGAATCAAGATTATACTAAGAGGGGAGTGGGTGAATTAGTATAATACACTTTTTAAAAATTTAAAGAATAATCAAGCATAACAAATCATCAATCAAGATATAGAAAGATTGAACATAGGATGTATGTGGAAACCATCTAGGAGAAAACCACAAAATATATTTTATTAATTTCATTTGTGAGAACCAATTTCAGTTACAATTACTTTTGTAGGCGCCAACTTATGAGAGACACCAATCCCCCTTTTTTTGCAGGCACCAACCTATTGGAGAGACCAATCCCATTGAATTTGCAGGCACCAACCTGCAGGAGACACCAATCCCGTGTAATCTTGATTTATATACTCTTATTTATTGGTTGCTTCAAATAAACTCTTTGATATGCTTCTCTTTCTCTGATTTAATTGTTCTTTCTACAATATTTACAACTCCCTAGACACTTTATCTCAACAATATGATCTTGACATTTAGTATTCAACAATATGTTATGTACACTCAGTTTTTTATTTGATATTTCTCCTCAACTCTTCAACATTTAGACATACTATCACACAATCATATTGTCAATCTACCTTCACACTTTTTTGTCACACTATAGATCAATCTTTACATTCTACTATCATAGATTCATAATGTCAATATTCCATCACACTTTGTTGTCACGATGTCAATCAACCTTTACATTCTACTAGCATACATTCATATTGTCAATCTGCCTTCACACTTTGCTATTATACAATTTTCACACATTTGTTGCCCCTCGCACACTTTTCTTGTTGGCACAATCACTCTTTTGGACACATTATTTTTGTTTTATATATATAATTTTTTTGGCTTTATAGGATATGTGTGTGTGTGTGTGTTTATTTTTCTCTCTACTCATGGTTTAGATCCATGGTATTGACACGGATGCCAAAAAGTCACTTAAAACTTGACATTGACCAAGCTAGGCTTTCCACATCAATGTTTGTGCAATGAGTCTAACTAGAAAACAATTGGATGAACACCTCATTTAAAGTTGGTCCTGGTATAACACTCATCAAACAATGTAGCAATGACTTTGTGGGAGAAAACACACATTTCCCTATGTTGAATAATGAGGTAAAAACAAGAGGGTATGTTGTTGCAGGTTACAGACCTTATCAAAGATACACATGATAAATAGTGACACTCTCTTGCGTTCGTATTATGATTACGAAACTGAGAGAAGTGGTGGTGTCAAAAAGCATCATTGTTGGGATCCCACTGGTCACCAATACAAATTAACATGGAATCTTTTGACCTTTAAATAAGATACATTAGATATGAATACCATGAGAAAAGCCATGGGTTCAAATAAACATGGAGCTTAAGAACTACCAATAACTTGATCGAGTCAAGTTTACCTGAACCAACCTAACAATCCACCTCTTAACCTTGACTTGGGTAGATTAATGTGGTCCCATTCATTCATCAACCATCTCATCTAAAATTTCACATTGCACCTCTCAAGCTAGAATATCAGTACACCTACCACCTTGGTGCCTATCCAAGTGGTCCATTCCATAACTTGATAACTTGATGATCCATTTCTTAACATGACCTTTCTTGTTACTTGCCTCCTTACATAGCCATCAATCACTTTCATCATGGGCTTATCCACCAACACATTGTCCTCATTTTTCAACTCATTATCTTCACTCGATATTCAACTGTCAACCTCACCATTTCCATCTCGATGCTCTCCTTGGCCCAACCTTCCAAGCAACTCGCTACAACTACTCATACCACCACTTTTAGACCATAACCTTTGTTATGCCTCAAACACTTCTAGCCACCATCACCTCTCAAAGCTAATGAAACTCTCAAATGTGTTTGGCATTTTCATGCCTTTTAAAGGCCTTAATGATCCTCCATGACCACCCTTCTATGAATCCTTACATTGCATGAATCTACCACAGAGCCTATTCATCTATCGACAATATTTTAATAACCATGACGCTCCTAATCATGGTCTCTAACTCTACCACTCAGCAACTTTTCTGCATTCCATCCCAAAAGATAGAAAATCAAACAAAAACACTCTTTTGTTATACATCCGCACTTTTTAAGCACCTATTTGAGGACCTTTGCAAGCTCATATTTGTTGAAACTTTCTAAAATTTTCTCAGTGTCTTCTTTGTGAAAACTTAGTCATCAAAAAAGTCATCATTGAGCACCATGGTTTCATTTGTCTTTGGCACATTTGATCATTTTTTTTCAAAATATTATTTCTCCTCTTTTTCCCAGATATTTCTGAGTCATTTCCTTCTACTTTCTTCCACTCCTTCACCTCTTCTTTGACATAAGGTTTAATTGTGGACTATGCCCATGTTTCACATCAATTATTGGATTTTTCCATGGGGAAGGGGCCACCCTCGATGGCATGAATACTTGTCTTAGTAAATTCAATTCTAAAATCGTCTATAAAGCCCTCAAGGACCATTATGTGACTCATATTTATGTGGCTCATGTGGTTCTTACCATGATTGCAAATGCATATTCATTGACAAAAAACCTTTTCTCGATTAGGTGGAGATCTTAACGGTTGGTTCTCATATCCCTACTATTGTGTTGTTGAATATTGAATCATTGGGATCCTATGTTACTCATGGTTATGGCCTCATAGAGATCATATGAGTGGTGGTTTCATGCACTTGGAAATCTATTAATATACCAACATTTTCAACTCCTCATTCCTTAGTCACTGCTTTCATCTATGCTCTCTATCATCCCACCATTTGATGTTTTCAACTATTTAAATGTTGGAGGGCCTTTGATGCCCTACAAATCAACATTATTTTCATTATCTCTTCATCCTATAATCTCTAATCTCATGGCCCCATTTCAATTTCAATTTCCCACTGAAGTCATTATGTTCTTTGTCATTATTTCATTCCCCCTCATTCAAGAAATTTTCAAACCTCGCGCTCACTAACTTCTCCTTCCACCTTTGGCTATGATATTCACTAGACTCTGATATATCAACCTTCATCTATGATATTAGTTGTTAGGATTATGAAACCAAGAGAAGCGGTGGTGCCAGAACACATTGTTGTTGAATCCCACTAGTCACCATTAGTCACGGATAAATTAACATGGATTCTTTCAGCCTTTAAAATGCTACATTAGAGATCAATTCCATGGAAACCATGGGTTCTCATAAACATGGAGCTAAAAAACCATCAATAAGTTAAAAAATTCAAGTCTACCTGAAACAGCCTAACAACTAGAGAACCATTGTCTTCATCTTCATAATCAACCAAATCAATGGACCCATCCCTGAAAGATGAAAATAAGAACTTCCATTCACGCGAACCTATCTCATGCCTAGAATGCATAGAATAGCACTTAAAAATTTCCTTCCCCTCATCCTCATAGGAAAATGTCTTGTCTCTTTGATTAATCCTTGATATGCATGATTTCAATGATCTAGAACCCGCATCTGCAGTTCTTGGATCTATAGTGTTTCCACTTTAAAACCTCAGGTTTCTTCATGTTAGGTTCCTTGGATTAATGATAGCAATAATCCTTCACCTCAACCATGAAAGGCTTGTAGTGAATATAATTACGAATACACAAAACCACCTTATGCTTAGCATTAAGCTACTAAAGCTTTTGTGGGACCTCCTTGGTGGGGACCTCAAAGGACTCAGTGTACTCAAATCACCTCTATGTTACCTCCATCGGATTGGCAAATGGAATAGGAAGCAATGCAAACTCATGTAAAGGATCCAGGAATACAATAGAACTTGGCACAAATAGTACATACTTGTTTGATCTTGTCTACGATAATTTCATGAGCCTCTCCACCTATTATTGGAATGGATGTTGAATAGTGTCTAGATAATGAACCCACAACATGAACCACCCCATTCCTTACCTTATCATAGATATCATGTGCATCTAACCAAGGACTGATGGGTAGGTCAATTGGTTAAATCCCTCTCGGCAAGTGTTTGGATCTCTGTCATGAGGTTTGGTTTCAATTCTTCTTGGATCCATCAAGGCCATGCTCCTTGTGTTGATTTAGATGGGTGTGCATGGACACCAAACCTAGGTGGACCATTATAAAATAAAACATAATATCAATGACTTGGTTGTATAAATCCAACAACTAATTGGTCTTTATCTTGAGCAGAATGGTTGTTGTCTTGGCCTCTCTCAAATATTTCACCAAATTTATAGTGAATTGGATGGTCATTGAGAGCACTAAGATTTGTATAAGATTGAAAATGTAACTCTATTTCTACTTTCATATTTGGCTCAGTAATTTTAACAAGGCTACCAATCGATGTCATTTATTGTCTTTGTCCAAATGCATGTAGAGCATATATTTTTGTCTTCAATGATTTATCAACAATTATTTCAGTGTTCCTCTCCTTTTCAGTAAGACAAGGCCTAATGTAGATCTATAAACTATCTTGTTTGAAAAAATGTTGTTATGGTCCAAAATATTTTTTTCTTTTTTTCTTTCAAACTTGGAACAATAACATCAACATATTTACATTCAGAATTGGAAATCTCTTGAAACAAATGGTTAACACTATTTCATTTTTATGTTGATTCCATCATCTTCATAGTTCTAGTAATATGGCATCCATGCTTCAAATTGTAATAATCCCCTTGAATATGCAACAAAATTTGCACGAGGATTCTCTTTGTCTCCACCATTTCTATCATTCCATTTTGAATATCTTCAAGGATAAAGCTTATGTCATTATATGGCATGGGTCTACATTGTTATAGACATTTTTGTGCCTTACAGTTATAAGCATGAAATGTCCATAATTCAAGGGATCCAAAGTCCCTAAAGATGTTGTTACAGCTCCTAAAGGAACAAGGTCAACCAATGACAGCTTCTCCCAGAAGTTCTCCACCAAAAACCACTTAGAAGCAGTCAATTCAGGATCAATTCAGATGCTCTACTAGCTGCCTGCGTTGCAAAGCACCCAAATGCACTGGCTAGGTGCGTTGCAACGCACTTAGATACACTACCGAGGTGCGTTGAGTGGGAAATGACAAGTGGCAGAGTCATTCAACGAGTTGGAAAGACCATGGAAGCTTCCAGAATCTTCTCCAATGACACTTGCCTCACTGAATTCGACCAAGTGATGAGTAAGAGGCTCTCAGTCTCCAAGTGGAAGCAAGAACTGACAGAGAGAAGCCACAATTCAAAACATAAGCTGACTCATCCTCTCTGCTTACATCTATATATGGATCCCTCACCCAGAGATCCAGAGGCTGGAATTTTGTACTTTGCAGAGAATTGTTGTTGGTTTGAGATTGAGATTTGTACATTGGGTGATTCATGCTTTGTTGGAGGAGAGGAAGGGATTCCTTTGCTGGGAGGTAGATGCTGGATCGGAACTCACTTGGTTGTATCTCCTCTTGGACTTTCTTATTCTATCAATAAACTATTTGAGTTTCTCCTACATGCTGTGTATCAATGATGTTTGGTTATATTTGCATGTTTAGCTTAATCTGATCTTGAGATTTTTATGAATGTATATCTGTATCTTCGTGTAGTTTCTCTCTCTTGTGATCTTGCAGGAATTCGGTGAGGCTGGGTCGGTGAAGGAGCAAGGAGCTGGGAGCCACTGAAGAGAGGAGCGATTGGATCAACTGATGGGGACCCAGCCCACGTGTCCCTCACTCCCAAACCTTACGTGGACTTGTGTGATTATTTCGTAATTGGATATTTGTTTGATTGTGCTTTTATGAATTAGGTGATATTTAATCACCCGCCTGTACTTCTCCGCCTCTCCACGCTCCACCTGTCCGTCTCGGGATTTGGCAAAACCCTAATTCTCACTTGGCCCTTTTCCCCAGCTAGTTCGCGCTCATTTGGTCATTTTCACTGTTATGTTTGCTCTCTGTGGCTCTGCTCTGGTATTCGGCTCTGTATATGGGTTTTGTGACTCTCTGCAATGTTCCGCTCTCTGTGGTTCTGCTCTGGTATTCGGCTCTGTCTATGGGTTTTGTTCAGAGGTTCGGCTCCGTCTCGGTGGGAAGCTCAAGGTTGCAACTCCGTCTCTGGTTTCAACCCATCATTCAACTTCGTCTGCTCAGGTAAGGGTTTCGTTTCATGCTGTATGCTCTTGTCCTCAACTCGAATTTCGCCTAACCCTTCACAGCTCCTCTGTGGTTAGGTTGTCACTGAGCTTCTGCGACTTATGGGTCTGGTTACAACTGGTAAGGTTCCACACCGTGGCTCTATACGGGTCTTTCCTCCCTCTGTTCCTTCTATTTGTCTTTCACTGAGCTATTTGCTGTTGCATGAGTTTAATTACATCCGCGACCCTAACAATATATGTCACGGTGGTTGCAGGTAACTGGTTCCGTGGCCTTGCAGGGGATTCGACCGCCTATCCTCCGGGTAGCTCTGTTTCTATTCCACCCTTTTCTGTGGCTTTTGGTCTGCACTGTATTTGCTTGCTATGGTTGTCTGTATACGTTAATGAGTCAAGTCTGTGTGAGGGTTCAACCCGCTTTTGTGATTCAGAGGGTTTCTGTGCTAATTTTCGGTTAATGCTCCGGTCCTTGGCTCTCTCGTCACTCGGTCATTCTATAGCAGTGCTAGGTAGTCTTATGAGTTCTCGCTTGCTTGGCCGTTGGCAATTTTATGACCGGCAAGATTTATACACAGCGAATGTAATAATTTTTGGGGTTTCAGTGTCGTTGCTTACCTGTGGTTTGAGGACCGTGGTTTTCTTGCTTGATAGCCTGACTCCTTTCGTTCTTCACTTGACTTCGGCTTCGGCTGGTCGTGAGATGCTTG
Organism: Pinus tabuliformis; assembly: GCA_031772625.1. Lineage (NCBI taxonomy): Eukaryota > Viridiplantae > Streptophyta > Pinopsida > Pinales > Pinaceae > Pinus > Pinus tabuliformis. Next base: position 72,050,952 of record CM062816.1, read on the forward strand.
TAATTGGAATACCCTGTTACTGTGTCGACCTGCAATGTATTTTCATGAACAGAACTTGATGTATGTGTGCGTTTACCTCTCGGAGTAATGATACTTGGTTACAATACTACTTTGCAATGTGTGAATATAAACAGTAAATGAAAATAGATGAATGTGCGTGGATGCTGTGTGAAACTCTGTCACGGTTGTATTTGTATTAGATGTAATGAAAAGAATTCACTGTATATGCAAGATATATCTTCGAGGACATAAAATCACAATCTGTAAATTTATTTAGGATGCACTGAACAATATATGAAGGAAAAGAATTTGTATTCTGCTATTTCTCTTTTTTTCAATGTCACACTCCAGAACCTTTTACATGTATTTTTCCTGTCTTCTTATACAATAGTTCAGTAGTTAGGTAACTGTTAGTTAGTTCCAGATTACAGTTTACTTGACAGTTACTCCAGTTACGTGACTTGGCTATTGTTAGTTTGTCTGTTCCTTCTGTCTCGTAAAGGTTTGATGCTTTACAATGATTTATGGTCTTTTTGTCTAATTCTCTAATAATCTTAATTCAAAGCCTATAACTACAAGCCCTTAACAATTTTAGTTAGGACCTGTTATTACAATTGCAACAGAAACAAGTTAATAAGACACTTAAGCTAATAAACTAAATGCTGTAGTTTAATCCTTAAAGAACAAAATGATAATATAATATAAAAAAAAAACTATGACAGTCTTGCCGTCCAACTGTTGAAATATTCACTTCTCCCAATCTTCTTCAGAAACCTGGTCTGCCTCTTCTCGGTCTGTGCCCTGTCGACCAGATGCTCCTGCATCAGGCTGCCGGGGTAAAAGAGAGTTCTCATGGCTCGGTTCCATGAGTTCTTCCACCGAGTAACCTGCCTTTCGGATCTGCATCTCGTCAAGCCAAGAACTGTCCTCCATTGGACGGTCCTTCCATTTAACGAGATAACGCAGATATTCCTTTCTGCGTGTCTTTTTGGCCACCTGCGTGCTGATGATTCCTTCTATCTCATGGGTCTTGACCGATGGTAACTGTTTCTTCCAAAGATTGTCCTCGAACTGGGTGTCCCGTTGTGGCTGTACCACTCGTTCTTCCTCTGCCTGGGCATGATATGGAAACAGGTCTGCCACATTAAATATGGGTGATATGCCTATATCAGGTGGCAGCTGAATTTCATATGCATTCGCTGAGAATTTTCGCAGAATTTTGCATGGGCCGATTTTTTTGAACTTCAGTTTGTTATACGTACCCTTAGGAAACCGCTCTCGGCGCAAATGTGCAAGGACTTCGTCCCCAATTTCAAAGTTTACCTCTCGCCGCCTTGTGTCTGCATGTTGCTTATATTTCTGCGTGTTGTCCTGTAGTCTCGTCTTGACCTTTTCATGCAGCTCACTCATTGCTTCTGCAAAATCTTCCCCGTCTGCACTCCTTCTTTCTAGCTGTCCCAAATCTCGTAATTCATGTACTCCTCGCGGATGCATACCATACAAGATTTGAAATGGGCTAAGACCGGTGCTCCTATTTGGCGAATCGTTATAAGCGAATTCTGCCTGGGCAAGAGCTCGGTCCCACAATCGTGAGTTCTCCCCCGTCAAGCTGCGTAATAAGTTGCCCAAACTCCTGTTTACCACCTCTGTCTGTCCATCAGTCTGCGGGTGATACGCAGAGCTAAAGTTTAATTGTGTGCCCAGCTTTTTCCACAGGGTGCGCCAAAAATGTCCTGTAAATTTCACATCCCTGTCTGAAACAATAGTTTTTGGTAAGCCATGTAGTCGAACTACTTCCGTAAAAAAAAGATGTGCCACGTTCGTGGCGTCGCTTGTCTTCCGGCAAGGAATGAAATGAGCCATCTTTGAAAACCTATCCACCACCACCATCACTGAATCATACCCCCTCTGTGTTCTAGGCAATCCTAGGACAAAATCAATGCTGACTGAATCCCACGGCCTGCTTGGAACAGGTAGGGGTGTATACAGCCCCGTGTTCTGGCTGTGTCCCTTCGCTAGTTGGCAGATTTTACACCTGGTTATATACCGCTGCACGTCTCGATTCATCCTTGGCCAGTAATAAAAATGCGCGAGCTGCTCCACTGTCTTATTGACGCCAAAATGTCCCGCTAGTCCGCCACTGTGTTTCTCTCTCACCAGATTTTCCCTCATCGAACAATCTGGAACACACAGCTGTCCCCCTCGAAACAACAATCCTTCCTGTAGATTGTAATCTAGCCATGGGCTTGTATTCCTCAATACGGGATTCTGGCATGCTTCAAAAGCTTCCTTGAAATCCGCGTCCATCTGGTATAAATCTTTCAAGTATTCAAATCCCATCACCTGTATGCCACTTTCCTGTAAGAGCAGGGCTCTTCTACTCAAAGCGTCCGCCACTTTGTTGGCTTGCCCACTTATGTGTTTCAACACAAAGGTGAAACTTTGTAGGTACTCCACCCACTTGGCATGTTTATGGTTCAGTTTGTGCTGCTGAGTTATGTACTGCAAAGCAGAATTATCAGAGAACAAAACGAACTCATTTCCCAGTAAGTAGTGCCTCCAATGTTTCAAGGCTTGAACCACTGCATAAAATTCCTTATCATATGACGAATACTTCTGCCGACTCTCATTCAGCTTCTCACTAAAGAATGCCACTGGTCTGTCCTCTTGACTGAGTACAGCGCCAATAGCTGTCCCGCTGGCATCACATCGAACCTGAAAAGGTTTGCTGAAATCGGGCAGTCTCAAGATTGGCCTCTCTGTTATCTTACGCTTCAGGAGTTGGAAACTGTTTTCTGCCGCCTTAGTCCAGCAAAAAGGTTGGCTGGCCTTCTTGATGGTGTCCAACATGGGTGCGCAGATTTCACTAAAATTCCTGATAAACTTCCGGTAAAAACTTGCTAAACCGTGAAAACTACGTACCTCGAATAAACTTTTGGGTGACGGCCAACTCATGATCGCTTCAATCTTCTCTGGGTCCATCTTCAACTCATTCTCTGCTACCACGAATCCCAGATAAATCAACTCCTTCTGCAAGAAAGTGCATTTTTTTAAATTTACCAACAGTTTGTTCTGCTGCAGCTTTTCGAACACCCTTCGGATATGCTGAAGGTGTTCTCTTTTCGTCCTGCTGAAAATCAAAATATCATCCAGATAGACTATTACAAATTTTCCTATAAACTCTTTTAACATCTCGTTCATTAATCTCATAAAAGTGCTTGGAGCATTACTCAATCCAAATGGCATGACCAGCCATTCGTACAGTCCTTCGTTGGTCTTGAAGGCTGTCTTCCACTCATCTCCCTCTCTAATCCTGATCTGATGGTACCCACTTTTCAGATCTATCTTAGTAAAATACGCTGCCCCACTAAGACAGTCCATCATATCATCCATTCTAGGCAAGGGAAACCTGTATCGAATGGTGATCTTGTTTATGGCCCGCGAATCTGTGCACATTCGCCATTCTCCCCCTTTCTTGGGTGCAAGGACTGTAGGTACCGCACAGGGGCTTAAACTCTCTCTGATCAGTCCCTTGTCTAACAATTCCTGCACTTGTTTGCGTACCTCCTCGTTGTCCTTGGGGCTCATTCTGTACGCTGCCTTGTTTGGTAAACTTGATCCGGGTATAAAGTCAATATGGTGGCTGATGCTCCTCTTGGGAGGTAACTTATCAGGTAACTCCTCAGCCGCAATATCCTGGAATTCTTCTAACAGCTCCTGGATCTCCTTGGGCAATTCTGACCTTTCCACGCTCAGTAATACTGGCTTCATCCTCCTTACCACTGCAAAATTAATCTCATTTTCTTCAATCTGTTTTATATACTGCTTTCCTCCAAGTAATAATGCTTTTGTCCCGCTGGATTCAGCTGTATCTTCCTCCTTGATGGGTACAAGTGTATGTTTGACCCCATCCTTCGTAAATTTATAACAATTTGTTTTGCCATCGTGTGTCACCTTCCTGTCATACTGCCATGGCCTTCCGAGCAGTATGTGACACACGTCCATTGGCATGACATCACAGACCACTGTATCGTGATACTTGCCAATGCGGAACTCCACCTCACATTGTTCATCGACCAACAACTGGTGGCCTTTCTGCAGCCACGACACCTTGTAAGGTGTGGGGTGCTTCAGCCGCTTCAACCCCAACTTTTCCACCATCTCCGTGGCTACCAAGTTGTCAGTACTCCCGCTGTCGAATATTACCTTACAGCACTTTCCATGTGATTTACAGACTGTCCGGAATAGTGCTTTCCTCTGGGTTGTTTCAGCCACTTCCTTGGTTGGCTTTATCAGTACTTTATTCAAAATTAAAGCTTCCCCCGTTTCTGCCATGTCTTCCACTTCCCGGGGTTGTGCTTCAGCTTCTTCAGGCTGTGCCATCAGCGTTCCCCTTTGACCAGCTTGTTCAGCTTCTGGACACTCAAAGGCTCTGTGCCCCCATTTGTGGCACCTGTAGCACTGGACATTCGCCCCTCTTCCGCGGCCATTCCCTCGTCCTCTCTGGTATGACCGACCTCCTCTGGTGCTATCTCCTTTTTCGGCTGTCCCTGAAGCTTTTGAACTGCTGCTTTCTTCGCTGTTTGCAGCACTCTTACCTCTTCCGTAGGACTGTCCTCGTCCTCTGCTACTTCCTCTCCCTCTTCTGTTGTTCTGTTTTCTGTTAATCTTTTCCTCAGCCTTAACAGCGCTCTGAAAGGCTTCTTCAATATTCCGGGGAGAAAGAATACTAATTTCATCTAGTATCTCCATCCTCAATCCATTTACGTACCTTGCTGTCTTTTCTGGGTTATCATCAGTATAACTAGCACGTAAATTTACCCTGTAAAATTCTTCTGTATACTCCCTAACTGTCATCCCTTTTTGTCTCAGGCTCTGCACTCGCCGATATAATTCCACCTGGTAATCTTTCGGCAGAAATCTGCCCTTCAACTTCGCTATCATTCTGGACCATAGTCGTATCGGCGACTTGTTCATTTTCTTTCTGTCTGCTTGGACACTGTCCCACCATAATAGTGCGTGTCCCTTCAACTTAGTGGCAGCGAACTTAACCCTCTTATCCTCACTGACTTCTTCATTTTCAAAATATTTATCCAGTTCGCTTATCCAGTCCAACAGGACTTCCGCAGACAGACTGCCATCATAATTTGAGATTTCTGTTTTTGGTTTGCTGCTGGCCATCAAAACCTGTCGCAGCAACCTCAATTCTGGAGCTTCCTCATCAGACCCTTCTGCAGCAGTCATCACCTCCTCTTCACTGGTGTCTCCCAGTTCTGGGTCTCTTCGTCTACCCGCTTCTACTGCTTCCAAGCGAGCTGTAAGAACTCTAATTTGTTCTCGCAATCCTTCATCTGCTCCTCTACGTGCACCTCTTCCACGTCCTCGTCTTGGCACTTGTCCTTCTGCCATCTTCTCTTAACTAAAGAAAACTGCTCTGATACCAATTGATGGGGACCCAGCCCACGTGTCCCTCACTCCCAAACCTTACGTGGACTTGTGTGATTATTTCGTAATTGGATATTTGTTTGATTGTGCTTTTATGAATTAGGTGATATTTAATCACCCGCCTGTACTTCTCCGCCTCTCCACGCTCCACCTGTCCGTCTCGGGATTTGGCAAAACCCTAATTCTCACTTGGCCCTTTTCCCCGGCTAGTTCGCGCTCATTTGGTCATTTTCACTGTTATGTTTGCTCTCTGTGGCTCTGCTCTGGTATTCGGCTCTGTATATGGGTTTTGTGACTCTCTGCAATGTTTCGCTCTCTGTGGTTCTGCTCTGGTATTCGGCTCTGTCTATGGGTTTTGTTCAGAGGTTCGACTCCGTCTCGGTGGGAAGCTCAAGGTTGCAACTCCGTCTCTGGTTTCAACCCATCATTCAACTTCGTCTGCTCAGGTAAGGGTTTCGTTTCATGCTGTATGCTCTTGTCCTCAACTCGAATTTCGCCTAACCCTTCACAGCTCCTCTGTGGTTAGGTTGTCACTGAGCTTCTGCGACTTATGGGTCTGGTTACAACTGGTAAGGTTCCACACCGTGGCTCTATACGGGTCTTTCCTCCCTCTGTTCCTTCTATTCGTCTTTCACTGAGCTATTTGCTGTTGCATGAGTTTAATTACATCCGCGACCCTAACAATATATGTCACGGTGGTTGCAGGTAACTGGTTCCGTGGCCTTGCAGGGGATTCGACCGCCTATCCTCCGGGTAGCTCTGTTTCTATTCCACCCTTTTCTGTGGCTTTTGGTCTGCACTGTATTTGCTTGCTATGGTTGTCTGTATACGTTAATGAGTCAAGTCTGTGTGAGGGTTCAACCCGCTTTTGTGATTCAGAGGGTTTCTGTGCTAATTTTCGGTTAATGCTCCGGTCCTTGGCTCTCTCGTCACTCGGTCATTCTATAGCAGTGCTAGGTAGTCTTATGAGTTCTCGCTTGCTTGGCCGTTGGCAATTTTATGACCGGCAAGATTTATACACAGCGAATGTAATAATTTTTGGGGTTTCAGTGTCGTTGCTTACCTGTGGTTTGAGGACCGTGGTTTTCTTGCTTGATAGCCCGACTCCTTTCGTTCTTCACTTGACTTCGGCTTCGGCTGGTCGTGAGACGCTTGTAATTGGAATACCCTGTTACTGTGTCGACCTGCAATGTATTTTCATGAACAGAACTTGATGTATGTGTGCGTTTACCTCTCGGAGTAATGATACTTGGTTACAATACTACTTTGCAATGTGTGAATATAAACAGTAAATGAAAATAGATGAATGTGCGTGGATGCTGTGTGAAACTCTGTCACGGTTGTATTTGTATTAGATGTAATGAAAAGAATTCACTGTATATGCAAGATATATCTTCGAGGACATAAAATCACAATCTGTAAATTTATTTAGGATGCACTGAACAATATATGAAGGAAAAGAATTTGTATTCTGCTATTTCTCTTTTTTTCAATGTCACACTCCAGAACCTTTTACATGTATTTTTCCTGTCTTCTTATACAATAGTTCAGTAGTTAGGTAACTGTTAGTTAGTTCCAGATTACAGTTTACTTGACAGTTACTCCAGTTACGTGACTTGGCTATTGTTAGTTTGTCTGTTCCTTCTGTCTCGTAAAGGTTTGATGCTTTACAATGATTTATGGTCTTTTTGTCTAATTCTCTAATAATCTTAATTCAAAGCCTATAACTACAAGCCCTTAACAATTTTAGTTAGGACCTGTTATTACAATTGCAACAGAAACAAGTTAATAAGACACTTAAGCTAATAAACTAAATGCTGTAGTTTAATCCTTAAAGAACAAAATGATAATATAATATAAAAAAAAACTATGACAGTCTTGCCATCCAACTGTTGAAATATTCACTTCTCCCAATCTTCTTCAGAAACCTGGTCTGCCTCTTCTCGGTCTGTGCCCTGTCGACCAGATGCTCCTGCATCATCAACAAACTAGCGGAAGACACAGGTTAGTTACATCCTTCCTCCTCATTTACATTTCATAAAGAAGAAATACTCAAATAAGTTTCCTTGTTTGTTGCTAAGGCACTATCACACCTTAGAGTGGGATAGGGGCATTCCGAATGGATACTTTTCCCAACAACAAATTGGCGACTCCGCTGGGGAACGTATCTAGTTAGTTTATTTGTGTTTCTATTGTTGTTCTTCTCATAAACTTAGGAGTGCTGAATCGAACTGCATTTGCCATTTACAAATGCAAAGTAGAGATCTGTCACTCTAGTCCACTCACTGGGCCTGTTTATGATCTGAACAAACTGATCCACAAGTGCTCTAACAACCCTTGGTGATAGATCTTAGTCCTCCTTTAAATCATCCTCCTAATTGTACCTAATTGATAGCTTTTATCCGGCCAAAACTGTAGATTAAACTGCAAACAGTGACCCAGAACCCAGAGACGATTCTCGTTTCTGCTTCAGCGCAGGCTCTGTGAAGAGGTTCTGCATTTCAACGCAGGTCCCGAGAGGGCTACCTGTGCTGAAGTTCAGTTTCTCTGTGCTGGGGGTGCGCTGATCAGCCTTTGCCTTGTGCAGCTGTGGTTCCCTGCTTCCTTTTGCTCTGTTTTGTCTCTGTTTTTTGCAGCCTGTTATCAGTGTGTGTACCTATCTGAAACCCCTTTTCTCTGCCTTGATTCTGCCTCAGTTGTATAAAAGAAACTGTATTTGTCTTTGTGTATTTGTTACATCATTTGCAATTTCCCATTACAAAAGTAAACCAGTCATACTGTCGCCCTTAGATCTAGACCTGTCGTAAGTGTCGTTTTGATCTTAGGGGTAAGTTTGTTTGCTGTTGACAGTTGATTGCGCTTTTACTTTTGTCTTTTGGTTTGAATTTATGAATTTCTAGTGTTGAAACAAGTGTTTACTTCAAAATCGTAGGTGTCGTAATCGTCTTTTTGATTTCAAAAAGAAACTTGTTTGTGTTTTCACTTGAAATCGAATTCAAATTTGTACAACAGCTTTCTTTTTAGGCATCAATATTAAGAAAGTGAAAACAAATACACGCATTTGTGCATTTGCATATTGATCGTTTGTATGGTTTGATTTAGGAAAAAGTGCATTTACAGTGTGCTCTTTGCTCTTTGAGAAAATTTTGTGTCTTTCTTTTCCCTTTGTAGCTAGGATTTTCATTGTTGAAAAGAGATAAAAGCTTGCTTATCATCTTTAGACTGCATTTAGGAATTGTATCTACATCTCGTGGTGATCCAAAAAGGCAAACTTCTAAGAAATATCAACCTAAAATAAATTGAATGAACTTAACAACGCTTTGTAACTTAACGCACAACATAGAGGTCTAGGCTAGAGACGTGTTCCGGCGTCGTAAAACCTGGTGACTGTCGATCTCGTTGATGGTTGGGTGATTCCTCCTGAGAGACGATAAGCGCTAGTACGGATTGTGCTCCCACGTACCGTCGAGTATATATTGGGAGACCCCTATAGGCATAAAACCTTTATCCATAGGAATCCGTGTCGGCCGCCCTACTGATCGCAATGCACTGAACACAGCATTCAGGAAGATTGACCGCTCGTACCTTAAAAAGTATTCTACAGTTTTGCGAAAAGTTTGGCACACCCTCTACCTAGAACTCCAGAGCAGTTCCTTTTGGCCTTTTTCAGACTCTATAACGGAAAAAGTCCATCCGAGCATTTGTCACTTCGGGCTCGTTAAAACATCGAAGGATACTAGAGTCATCTTTTGCTTTTTCTCGACTCTTTAAAATTGAAAAAGCAAGTTGTGTCTAAGCGTCGTTAAAATTTATTTTAAACGGAATATTCATACCCTTTTTCCTGCGTTGATCTTTAGGTTGAGAAAATGGAGCCTACCAACCAAGGAATTCCCCTTGGTGGAAATCCTAGTCCTTTCTCCTCTTGGGGAGATGTTGGTGCGCCCCATATGGCCACATTGTCGCTTCCGGGACTGACAATTGGCTTGCCGGTCTGGCTCTTCTCAACCAATGTCGTTCAGGACACCACTATTCCTGAACAGTCGAATCAGCAGTTAGACCAGTCCAGAGTTACCCACCAGCCTTCTACTTCCTCTAATTCTTCCTCTCCTCCTTCCTCTTCGCTTGACGGAACTGGTAAAACTAAAAACCAAGTTCCTAAGGAGAAGAAGGAAAAGAAGAAGAAGAGAAGAAGAAGAAGGAGCCAAAAGCGGTTGGGGGCAAACGAGTGTTGTCTAACGAAAATCCACACACTGCACTGACCAGGACTAAATCGCCATGTGTCATTTGCAAGGGAGACCACTTTCACAGAGATTGTCCCTGCATCCCTCGGATACTAAGGGACTGGTCTCCCCGTTTGCACAATCCGGTGGCGTCAACCTCTGATAGCCATGTTGAATGCACACCGTCAACTAGCGAAAGTGAAGTCCCAGGACAAAAAGGGAGAACTAGATCTCCCTGTAAACTGTGCGAAGGCAACCACGCCATCCACCGTTGTCCCTTCTTAGACGAAGCCAAAAGAGTTTTGGATGATCGTCCGGTTTCACCGTTACGACTTCCTCCTGGATATAAAAAACTCTTGCCGAGTCCTTCGTTAGTTGAAAATCCAGCTAGCCCGCTCAAGTGGTCGGCTGAAGCGCCGGTCATTGAAGATGAACCAGCTGAATCCATACCCGACGAAATTCAAAAGGTCGAGGCGGCAGTTGACCCGATCTTGCCTTCAGAGGTTTTATCTTCGAATGATACAGTCACTGAAGAGGATAAAGATGACACCATCCAAATTCTCTTCATCAACACAGACTCTGACGAACAGGGGAGCAACCCACCCATTCCTTTATCGCAGGAAGGAAGTTCGTCAGAGCAATACCCAGCCGTCTACTCGGTCCCACCACCAAGCAACCTAGTTGTCTCCTTCGACTGGAACCAACTAGGCAGACCCCGTTTGCCAGCAAGCATACCATTCAGAATTATCGTCCAAATATACAGAATGGTCATGGCTGGCACCATCATTGATGAGGGGTCATCTGTGAGTATCCTTTCCTCTATTTCTTGGAAAGTGCTTGGTTCGCCATCGCTTTTGCCTGAAATGAGAAATCTGACAGGCTTTGATAAAGGAACCAGTCGACCTTTAGGGATCCTCCCCAATGTGCCCATAACATTGAAAGGGAAGACCGTTCAAATGAACGTGATGGTCATTCAAGGACCCTTGGATTATAACCTACTCCTTGGACGAGACTATATATATTGCATGGGAGCCATCGTCTCCTCACTCTTTAGAGTAATGTGTTTTCCGCACGAAGGAAGAGTGGTCAAGCTCGTGGACCAGCTTTCATTTCCTGGATCACGCATCGCAAATAGTCATATACCATCCCTAAATGGTCTCTTCACACAAGAAATGTCTCAACCCACGGTCCGTCCTCCCGATGAGCGCGAGTAATTCGGAGGGATATGACTGGAACCCAGGGGGCATGCGTCCTGGTCTGCTTCGGCAGGAAAACTTCGGGTATAGGGTAGGTTTCCGCGGGAGAATATGACTAGTTTGTACCCCGTCCGTCTTGGAAGAGGGGTTATTCTAGAATAAGATTCTCTTGTCAAAGTTATGTGTTTGGCGCTCATTGTCACTCACCTTTGTCTATGTCGGTAGACATCGCCAAAGAAATGTTTGTTTGCTGCGCAAATGAGACAATCTTTGGTAACCTGAAAGAGGTAGGCCTTTCCTGATAGAACAAATGTTTTATCTGCAAATTGAGGGGTAACCTTGAAATCGTACTTTATACCTGGGGGCATGCAAACCTTTTGGAGTGCAAGCAAGGGGCGGCTATTTATTTTTTAAATTTTTAGGACCTCTAACCCTTTAAACTCGTAGGATTAGTCGTTTCCGAACTTGCATAACGAAAGGATGCGGGGCATAGCTTTGTAAGGCGCAAGCTCCATAAAAAATGGCATCTTACATGAGACATTCTTATCATATGACTGGGTTATCGAGCAGTTTTAGCACATAGTTCATGCTCGTTAAAAAATAAACATAAGATCGAGCCGTTTTAGCGCATAGTTCATGCTCGTTAAAAATAAACATAAGATTGAGCAAGTGTTTCAACCCGTGTTTAAGCTCGTTAAAAAATGAACTATCCTCCGGTAAATAACCACCGTGAATGTAACATTATCAGCCATTAAAGCCTTGGTCATGTTTGCACCGTCACCTCCACTTTTCCATTGGCCGATCATTCACCTCCATTTGATTGTTTACCCATTTTGAGGAACAGCTGCGAAGAGTGATTTCACTAGCCATCCTTGTGACACTGCCGTGCTTGGAAAATTCCAACCCTTACCTGGAATCAGCTGCTACCCATTTTATCACTCATTCCTCAAAAGACGAGTCTTCTTTAAGCTCTTTTCATCTGACTCGTAAAATATGAAAAGATTGCCGAGTTTTGGCCTTCCAGCTCGTTAAAGCGACCGGAAGAGCTATCCCTCCTCTAGATTTTAATCTTTTTGGACCTGAGGGATTATTGCACAAAAAGATCGAGCGCTTGTTTTGTTCGGCTCGTTAAAACTATCGAAAATTCATCCCTTCTGTATTGTTTTATACTTTTTCGGACTTAAGGGATTAGATGACGAAAAAGGACTTCCGGAGTTAACTTTACGTACCTTTTCAGACTCTCTAAAAATGAAAAGGACCGAGTTATCTTTGTCGTTAGACTCGTTAAAAACATTAATAGCGACAAACTTGTCTTTAGGCGAGAACGAGTTTCACTATTGCTAGGCTCGTTAAAACATAGTGATGGGTTTGCCCGAAGGGCAAATTATAGAACAAGCATATGTTATCCTCCTCAAGCTTGACAAAAATAAAGAGGTACTGGTCAGCAATGACTGGGGAAAAATTGGGAAGAAACTCAAAGAACTTTTATTGGTAGCAAGTCGCTCTTGAACATGACACTTCCACTCCGTGCCTGAGTTGGGTTGGGTTGTTTCATTCACTGGTCACATCACCATGGTCTCGCCATACCATCCACCTTTGGGGTAAATGCTACCAATCCATCACATAAGTGTCGCCGATATGTTCAAGAGAAGTCATCCAGAGAAGTCAACCATGTCCCATCCACTACCATACATTATCCTTCATTCTTTCATGACCGCCACCCTGAACCATATATCATCAGATCGTTTTCACCTCCATCAAAATCATTTGCTCTGTTCTGTGTCACTGATGTGGGATACATCAAGGCCCTCCTTTGACGGATCGCTTCTTGTCGACATCAGCTCATTATCCGAGAAGTTGATCTAGGAACACCCCCTCAGTACTTTGAAGCTTGCATGCCTCAATGGCAAGTTTCTCACTTCCAGCGACAGGTATACATCAATGACCTTCGACCGAAAGATTTTGCGTGGTGTTCGACGCCAAATCCTTTATTCACACCACGTGAATTGTACTGCAGTACCTTGAGGGTCATTATCATTATCGGTGATTCCTCTCACGCTGGTTAACAGTTTACATCATTGACTGGTAATCAAGCGATGTCTTTCCATGTTCGACTTCAAAACATTTCTCACATGGATCGACTTGTACTTAGAGTGAAGATCGGACGAGATTGAAGACCCCGGATCTAGTTTCATCCATCCGGGCTGCGATATATATTCAGGAAAATAAAGACATTGACATGTACAACATTGCAGAACAGATAATCATCCTACCAAAAGGATGATGATTTCATCAGAATCATCAGTCTACCATCAGACGATTGTTTGTCCTATGTACATAAAATGAATTTATAAAGCTGAGCATGGGAATGCCCGCCTCATCTAGATCATGAAAGCAGTATGAAAAACAATGTATTGTATTGTATCTTATTACAGGTCTCCTCCCAGCATTGAATGAACTTCGGATCCTCCTAATAAAGCATTTCACCCGATAAACAGCTTCATACTTTAGGGGGAAACTGTTATAGACATTTTTGTGCCTTACATATATAAGCATGAAATGTCCATAATTCAAGGGATCCAAAGTCCCTAAAGATGTTGTTACAGCTCCTAAAGGAACAAGGTCAACCAATGACAGCTTCTCCCAGAAGTTCTCCACCAAAAACCACTCAGAAACAATCAATTCAGGATCAATTCAGATGCTCTACTAGCTGCCTGCGTTGCAAAGCACCCAAATTCACTAGCTAGGTGCGTTGCAACGCACTTGGATACACTACACAGGTGCGTTGAGCGGGAAATGACAAGTGGCAGAGTCGTTCAACGAGGTGGAAAGACCATGGAAGCTTCCAGAATCTTCTCCAATGACACTTGCCTCACTGAATTCGACCAAGTGATGAGTAAGAGGCTCTCAGTCTCCAAGTGGAAGCAAGAACTGACAGAGAGAAGCCACAAGTCAAAACATAAGCTGACTCATCCTCTCTGCTTACATCTATATATGGATCCCTCACCCAGAGATCCAAAGGCTGGAATTTTGTACTTTGCAGAGAATTGCTGTTGGTTTGAGATTGAGATTAGTACATTGGGTGATTCATGCTTTGTTGGAGGAGAGGAAGGGATTCCTTTGCTGGGAGGTAGATGCTGGATCGGAACTCACTCGGTTGTATCTCCTCTTGGACTTTCTTATTCTATCAATAAACTATTTGAGTTTCTCCTGCATGCTGTGTATCAATGATGTTTGGTTATATTTGCATGTTTAGCTTAATCTGATCTTGAGCTTTTTATGAATGTATATCTGTATCTTCGTGTAGTTTCTCTCTCTTGTGATCTTGCAAGAATTCGGTGAGGCTGGGCCGGTGAAGGAGCAAGGAGCTGGGAGCCACTAAAGAGAGGAGCGATTGGATCAAGAAACTAGCGGAAGACACAGGTTAGTTACATCCTTCCTCCTCATTTACATTTGATAAAGAAGAAATACTCAAATAAGTTTCCTTGTTTGTTGCTAAGGCACTATCACACCTTAGAGTGGGATAGGGGCATTCCGAATGGATACTTTTCCCAACAACATACATGCTTTCATTTTTTAATTAAAGGAGATCGTTCCATGTTTTGGGTAGTTATATTTCCATAAACATGAATTTACAAACCTACAATGTGATCCATAGATTTATTGTATCATTGATCTTATTCTAGAGCAGGTTTATCACTTTTAGACAATGACAACATCAATGACAACACTTGTTCAACAAAACTAGGTTAGGAGCTTACACTTCTCATTTGAAAGCCACATTTAACGAGATCTTGAGCGAGGTAAATTATACATATTAAAATAATACATCATAGTTACATTTGAACACATTCAAATTCATGCTCATTCGATGATTTGATTGTCATTTTGAATTTAGTTGAGCTGACTCTTGTGGATTTGTAGTAAAAGTTATGGCAACACCAAAACTTGGCTATTTTTTTTGGGGGTCCATGTGTAGCTAAATAGATTCCATCCATTATATAGGATTTATAAGTTTTTTATTCATATGTATGTGAGTCATAGAAATACATATACATCTTGTAGCTTCATTTATGAGAATTTTGTGGTTTGAGTTTTCAAGGACCAAAAAAAGATCCACATTGATGGTGCTTTTTGTCAATGGTTCCAATCCCAAAGTCGGATCCATATTTAAGAAAAACAATTAAATGAAAGAGAGAAAGTGGAAAGGATAAATAGAGAAAAGTGGAGGAGACCTAGGAGGACAGAGAGGTAAGCCAATCTAGAGAGTAGATAAACTAACACCATAGGGTTTTTCTATGGCATCAGTTTTCTTACACTTTGGGTTGGTCGACCTATTTTTTCCATTATACTTATTTACCTTTCTCTAATAATCCTTTCTGTTGTCTTTCTTTCATAAACTTCTTTTCTTGAAGATGGTATTAGATTTTGGATTCGAGTTGTTGAGAGAAAACGCCATCACTATACACCTTGTACTTGTCGTAAGTAACCATTTTGGAAATTCTCTTTGATAAATTAAAAACAATGATTTGACATGTTCACTTGTTTGAGAAAATTGAAAATGAGAATCAATGCATTGATGGAATATTTGGATGTGAGAGAATAACAAGTGCCAATCTCAAAACATTAAAAAAGTGGCATTCATGTGAGAAGAGATGTGACAAATCCTTCCACAAATACATTATCTGTTATGAATGAGTATTTATTCCTACATAGTGACACATGCTAAGTATTTATCTCCCTTGAGAGTTGTAGTGAAATCTCTGGCATTGTTAGTAATATCATGTAAAGAAATCAACCACATAAATGATTTCTAGTTTGAATAATATATCATGGATATCTTTACATGTTATTTTGATGGTCACACCACATATTTGTAACTATTAGATCCTTGCCGATCACATATACTCCTTGTAAGAACCAATGGATACCTCATCTAAATTTATAGAAGTTAGATTTGATTGTTATTACATGTATTTAATCCTAATTGATTTAAAAGGAAGATTCCAAATTTTTACCCATTTTATTTGTTGTATAACACTTGTCCCTTAGCATAACCATAAGATCAACTATACCAAAACATTTGGAATTATATGCACTTAGAAAATTACAGCTAGGTTAGGATACAACCTACAAGTATATATAGGTCTTATGTCATTGCTATAATATATGTCATTTATAATTATATCATCCATAGATCCTTAACAAAGTGAATATAGTTTTAAGCACAATTTCAAATATTCATTAAAAAATTGCAATATGGCAGTGTTTCCAACCAACATTTGAGATTCCAAGCCATTATCATGCCTAGCAGCATGAATTTAAGAGGTCGCCATAGAACAGGTTATCTTCCCCTTGTAAATAGCAAAATGGAATGACGGGTTTGGTTTTCCAAACATATTAGTTTGAATACTTATAAAGCCTCCATTTCTACCATTCCTCCACCAACCTACGTTGGCTTTTGCAAGTGAGATATACATTCAACCCATGTGCATGTAGTACGACTTATGTGCATTCAATTTCCTCATGACCAAATATTTTCATAATTAATGAAAAACATGGTATATTGATTGATTTCAATTTCAAGTTCCAATTAGCATTGATGAACACAAGTGCTCTTACTTGGAACAATTGACATTTCTATGTATCAAGTGATGCAGTGATTGATCCCCATCTCACCTACTTTAAACAAGGTTTAGTAGCATGTTTATAACTCTCTTTACTTGTAATAATATAGGCATAAATGAAAAAGTAAGTAAGGAGCTTACACTTTTCATTTGGAAGCTACATTTCAAGAGTTGTTGAATTAGAGAAATTATACAATTTAAAAAATTATATCATGGTTAAGTTGGAACACATTAAAATTCATGCTCATTTGATGATTTGGTTGATAGTTTGAATCTAGTCGAGGTGACTCTTATGGATCTAAAGTGAAAGTTATGGTAGAACTAGAACTTGTCTACTTTGTTTAGGTAAGGGATAAACATTGATAATTTCAACATTGAAGCAACATAGAATTACATGACACTACATTAAATCCCATTTACACTATGGAGGGAACAAGCTTTGAAGTGGAATTAGGTACAAAGGTGAATCTCCTCAAACACATTTCCTTAACAAGGGTTTGTAAATTCTTACAATGGATTTCTTTCTCAAGGGGATGTTTTTAATTTATATGGATTAGTAAATAATTAGGTCTATATATTTTCTACATGTTGAATTAAATTCCCCTTGATCATAAATATTGTAAAGTTTACCATCCCCTTATTTTTGGTAATTTTGAAACAAACTTGTTGGTAAGGGGATGACGATGAAGAAATAATTTTCCTCCTTAAAGGATATAATCTTAAATGGCATATATAAGGACCAAAAACAAATGTTCAAAAGTGATGTAATGAATTTGATTTTTCTCAACAACTCCTCCAATTGAGTAGTTATAGTTTGGAGTCGATGATGGTTGAGGATGATGAAGACTCTTGTGGTTGTACTCATCATCATCATGAACCTAGAAAAGGGCTCCAATTTGATTATATAGGAGGAAACTCATTGGATTTCATCCCAAGAATTGACCTCTAGGGCTATCACTGACAAGTGTGATGGGCTTGTGAAAAGGCATCAATTAAAAAATAAAGATATATTTTATGGCTTAATGGAGGAATCCCATGTTGTTAGAAGCCCATATCTCGTGTCTATGACATCACATTCCCCACCAAAGTAGGGGGAACCAAATATAACCAATCAAATCATCTAAAAAGTCAATCTAAGCATACTCAATTCATTATGGAATTGGAGTGACAACAACTCCAATCCATTATTAGATATTCTCATTTCCAAGAAGGTTAATGGTTACTTAGGTTATTAATTTTATCATAATAATACCCACATTGATCCACACCTTCATGTTGATTTCCATCATCATCCATTCCGAAAAGTAGGGTTTATCAGCACTCTTGTTGCTCAAGTCCTTAAAATGTTGAATGAGGTGCAATGAGGTCCACTTATACTAAGAAAAGAAACTCTTGATAAGTAGTTTCAATTATAGGGGTTACAAGGAATAACAAGTCAATAAGGCATTTTGAAAAGCTATAAATATTCTTATAGTTCATGAGCAGCATGGGATTTTTAAAATAAAAGATGTGGTAATTCTCCCTTATGTTTAAGGCACCTGCAAAATATTACTATAATCTTAGGAAGGAAGAAAACCATAACCATTTTTCAACATCTTCACATTATCAGTAGCCTCTTCAAATTAGTAAAGGACCCATGGACCCACATTTTCATAAAGGTCTCTCATCTATAACTCGCTCATGCGATCTTATCTACAATGGTGATATTGAGAGTGCTTTTCAATCTAGAATTAAGAATCATAAAGTAGTTATTACAATTAATGGAATTAAGTCCTCATCTCTGAAAAGTCATTCTAAGAAGATAAAGCATCATATTTGTATCAAGGACACATAAATTTTTGCAATGGTTGATTACTTGTCTAAAAGAAGGGTAAGGAATTCGATGGGAATTATGAAATAAGACAACAATATCAACATTGATGATGGCCTTGGACTTGGTGAAACTTCATTCAACATTATTTGAAATAGGTCAAGTGGTCCTCTTGAGTAGATTTCTTGTTGGGTAGTCAATTTTGTGGCTTGGCTTATTTAGTTTTCATTTTTGATGTTTCTCATTTGTTTTCTTACTTTGTATAATTCTTTTTCTAGCTTATAATCTTGTGTTGACTTTTATATTACCTTCTTCCCATTTCTTTTTAGTTTCTTGCTATGAATGATTTATAATTGTTCTCAGATGTTTAATGCTTATTTTATCATTATCTTGTTATTATGCTATCTTATATATATTTGTGTGTGTGTAAACAAGAATGGATATTATTGAGCCTCCAAATTTGTCCTCTTTTTAAGAGTTTTATTTTTCCTTTTTCGCTTATTTTTTCACTTATTCCCATCTCATTACATCTTCTCCATGGGTTAAAGAGTCATCTAGACCATGAAAATACATTGATAAGGTGAATGTCCATTATCAACTCAAAGTCTATATGTTTTACTTTATGAAATTGGTTTGACTAGACAATAGTTATTGAATGTGCGTATTTTGTAGTTGTTCTAAATTTCTACAGTTGAATCAAGGATTTTATAGGTTCGCATGTGTTAAAAATCAGCTGAAGCATATGGGAAGTCGCCAAATGTTTCCAAGATGGAGATACACCTATTAGCCACAGGTGGAAGTTCACAAGTTTGGCATATCTCTTAAGTAAAACCTATTGTCAAAGTAGTTATGGCACATTGGTAACACACAGAGTATTGAGTGAATCAGTTCCATAATCAAGTGA
This sequence comes from Pinus tabuliformis, assembly GCA_031772625.1. Lineage (NCBI taxonomy): Eukaryota > Viridiplantae > Streptophyta > Pinopsida > Pinales > Pinaceae > Pinus > Pinus tabuliformis. Next base: position 72,070,154 of record CM062816.1, read on the forward strand.
GCGAGATTTGAAGAAAAAATGGAAACTAATGATGTTTCTTCTCATGATTCACTCCTTTAGTAGTGAATCGTGAGAAGAAAGACTGATATTTTAGTTATCAAAATGAGATGTCAATTTGATTTCTAGTTATTAGGCAATGAATTCTCAAATTTGTTTAATTTGAAACTCTATATAAACACCTCACCTAGAAGTGAATGACAATTCAAGAGTTAGTGTATTTTGAAGAGTTATTGTTGTGAAGAAAACTTTGTTTACACACTACAATTAATATAAATCTATGTTATGAAATTGTTATAATCATTGTTGGTGGTTTTACTCTCGTGATATGAAGTTTCCATCATGTTGTACATCTCTGAAGGGCCCCTTACAAAAGTGTGAGTTCGATAATACATATACTTTTCATTCTTTTCATTTGATTTACTTATTCTTTGCTTTTCATTGCACTTATATTAATGCTCTATTTTGAACATAATTAGATTAGATGATCTGTTTTTACAACTTCGATTTTATCTTACTTATTGTTCATCTTTTTTTAGTTATTTTCCATAAGCGTGGCTTGAGAAAAATAAAAAACAACCAAAATCATTTACTTCATTGTTCTTCAATTCGCTTAGTCTCGAATTTCTAAATAGCTTAGTTGTGATTGGCTCTAATTGATATGCACAAATCAGTAATCTCGATAGGATTTATACAATTTAATTATTTCAATCATTTGCTACTTATTTTAGAATATGATTTTATTACTTCTATAGAATAGAGTTGAATTGATTTTCATATATTAGATTTATTTTCAAAAGTGTAATAGATTAGTTTTTATTTCCAATTCAATAGATTAAATTTATTTCCAAAATCAATAGATTAGATTTGTTTCAAAAAGAAAAATGGATCATATTTATTTTCAGCTCAATAGACTAGATTTATTTTCCAATTCCAATAGGATAAGTTTCATTTCATGTTCAAAAGAATATAATTTCAAATCTTTCATAGTATAGAAATAGAATAGATTTTTTTTTTAATTCCCTTACTTTTCAAGCTCTAAATTTGATGATTTATTTAATATAGTCTTTGAGAAAGAACATGTGTGTGTGATCACTTAGATCTTTTCATGAGTAGGTTTCATTTGAATTTGCAATCCTTTCCATAAGTTAATTTTCTTTTCAATTAAAAGTTCATAGCCTAGCATATATAGTGCAAGTATACTTCGTAAGAACACAAACCCTGGATTGATAATTTAATGCAAGTAATTTAACCAACAATTAAATTACCCAACACTTTTGGCATCATTGTCGGGTAAGTGTACATAGGTGTTCACTTTTAATTTAGGATGTCTTTTTATTTACACAACTCTATTTAGGAGCAGCGGTAAGACGAAAGGTAAGAACTTGTGCATCATGATTGTGGGGTTCTTCCTAACCAGAGTTGTCACAAATTGCATCTCATAATAGTTACATTCATTCTTTAGATGCATAGTTAAAAACTCATATTGAAATCATTTAGGATGCATGTATAGGGAACGATATTCTAGGGGTAGATTTGTTAGAGGGCGTAGTTCAATTCCCACATCACCGACCACCCCCACTAGACCACGTAGTGCCACACCATATTCCACCACACCCATTCTATATTTTGCAAGTAGATTGAGTCTCCTTGAGGTTCAACGATTGGAAATTCAACGTAGAGAATCACCAACTTCATCCATAAAAGTTGTGGTAGAAGGACCTACATCTACAACCAAAGGAGTTATTTTCCTATCTTCAACAGGTGAGCAACTCATTGGAAAAGATTTAGAAGTACTTAGAGAAGAGGGAGAAGAAGGCAAGGAAAGTTTTCTTAAAGAACCATTGGTAGAGAAACCAGAGGAAGAAGAACTGGTTGAAAAAATTCCTATTGAGGAACCTTGTATAATCTCTGAAGAATCTATAATAGCAGAAGGAGAAGGAGAGGTACATAATGGAGAGGAAAGACCAAGAATTGGTGGAGGTAGAGGAGGTAGAATACTGCAAGGAGGTGGTAGAGGGCTCGGGGTGCAAGAGGGGGAAGAGGAGAGATGGAGATTTTCATGAAGAAGAGGACCCTTCCAGATTTCCTATTCAAGATATTGATAGTACTGTTGCTATGAAGAATATTTCTCCATCAATTCTTCCTAATTTCCACAGTATGAGAATTGAGTATATAGAAACATTTCTCTTTTAGTTTGAGGTATTTTGTAGATCCAATGATTATTTGCTTGATACTCACAAGTTGAAATTGTTTCCGGCTACATTGAAAGATGGGGCTCTTAAATGGTTCATGGGTCTAGGAACTAATTCTATAAGGATACATCATGACATGAAAAGAATATTTTTAGAAAAATAAAATAATTTTTTTGCATACATCATGACCTTAGAGAAGAAGTCTTCAAAATGACTAAAAAAGAAGACGAAATCCTTGAATATTTAGTGGAGAGATTTACTTATAATGTTAAAAGAGCTAAATTTCACGATTTAGGATTTGACACATTAAAAAATCTCTTACTAAAAGCCATAAGGGATGAATGGATTGATATTATTAACTTAATGGATAAAGGAGATATGTCTTGGTTGTCTTTTCAAGAGATTTGTGAATTGTGCAAACATATTTCAAGAGGAAAATCAAAATATGGAAGCAATCTAAGAGATACAGTGATGTCCAGAGTAAGTAAATCTGCATTTGGAACAATATGTAGAGTAGAACTTGGTAATTTGATTGATAACTTTAAAACTAATATTTTTGGAAATCTTAGTGAAAAACTTGATATGCTAAAAGTACAAAACAAATAAAGAGCTTAAAATGTTTCTTTATCTATTTTTCTCTCCTATATGTAGAAAGAAACATGCATTACGAGAATGTCCTCTTGACAGTATTGGAATTTGTGTTATATGTCCAAAGAATGATGCTACAAAGGATTGCCCTTCAATACCAAGATTAAAATTTTTTTTCCAACAGGAATTTGGGACAAGTCAAACATAAAAACTTTATTATGTTTCTCCTATAAGACCTTGGCAGCCTCGTCAAACACGTATGGCACAAGATCCAAATATAGAATTTCAATCTTATGCACAACCACAAAGTAATTGGAACACACCCCTACCATAGCAAACATGGCCACCTCAACCATAAAACCCATCTTGGACAAATACTCAGTATCCTCAATCTTTCCAACAATATCCTCAATAACAACCTCGGTATTATTCTCTACCCCAACCTCCACAACCTGTCCAACCATAATTCCAACCTCAAGTGACCAAAAGTCAACTTGTTCCATTATCATCCCCTTCATTTCCTCAAAAATCAAATCAATCACCTGCACAACCACTCCCCAATCCCATAATAAGGAACCTCAACAATCCATTTATAATGTTGAAGTTCAAAATTTTCAAGCTTATATGATAACTCCTCTAGATTTAAATGATGTCCAACTTAGATCTAGTCGATTTTTACAAAAGAAAACACCCCCAATGTCATCTAAGAATATAAAGAGGAAAAAAATCCTAAAAAGGAGACATCTTGTGAACAAGAAAATACTCCTCCAAAGGAATATATTCATATACGATTAGATTACAACAACAAAAAATCAACTCCTACAATTCCTATAAGTTAACAACCTTCTATTTCCTTACAAATTCCTCCCTTACCCTAGAGACTTAAAATTGATAAAGGTATAGAGAGGAAAATAATTTTACTTGATTATAACATGCTAGATGAATTGAAAAATATTTGCATCAAGATTCCATTGCTTCAAGCTATAAAGGAAATACCTATCTTAGCAAAAAAAATAAAGGGGTTAAGTATCAAGAAACCTGGAAGAAAAAGAAAAGACATTAAAATATACAATTGGTAGGAAAAATTGCAGATATTATGATGGGAAAACCAATAACTGAAAAATATTTAGATCCAGGTAGTCCAATTGTAAATATTCATATCAATGGTAGTGAAATTCCAAGCACTTTGATTGACTTAGGTGCAGTTATAAACATCATGACCATGCATACTATGGATAGATTAAAACTAACCAATCTTCAATATACTCCCACCATATTGCAATTAGGAGATAGATTTGTTATTAAACATGAGGCCATATTATAAGATGTATCAGTATCCATATATTCATGGGAATATCCTATTGATTTTATGATATTAACTCCCAAAAATAATCTAGGAGGACATCCATTGATTCTTGGTAGGCCATGGTTAGCTACAGTTGATGCATTCCTAAGTCGTAGATTTAGTGATATGTTTATTTTTTATGGATATTCTACTAAAAAATTTGCATTATATCCACCTGGAAGAGCAATAACTAAAGTAGAGAATGAAATATCGATTGAAGATGATGATAAATATTTTGAAGATATTTAACCAGCTTTAACTATTTCACAAAATGATGAGGAATATCAACTAATAAATTTAATGAATAATCATGATTTCTCTTCATATTGTGAGAAAACTTAATGTGTGTACATGTTAGATCAAAGTTTTCAAGAAGATTGTGGAATTGAATATTTCTCATCTCGACAATCCAAGATACAATTAAACTCTATGGAAAAGTTTGGCAATTCTTTAGTAGAAATTTATTCAGGTAAAACATCAAACATTAGCAATAACTTGGAGGAATTTCAAAAGAAACAATTAATAAAGATCCTACAAAAATATTCCTCTGCATTTGCATGGCAATATATTGGCATGAAAGGAATCAATACAAACACATATACGCATCAAATTTATATACAAGAGAATTCCAAACCAATAAAACAACCCCAGAGAAGGATGAATCATAATCTAAGGGATATTGTTAAAGAATAGTTACAGAAATTACTCAATATAAATTTTATTTACCCAATTTCAGATATCCAATGGGTGTCACCCTTGGTTATTGTGCCCAATAAAAATGGGAAGTGGAGAGTGTGTGTAGATTATCAAGAATTAAACAAAGCAACTCTAAAATATCATTTCCCACTACCTTTTATTGATCAAGTGTTAGATACACTAGCAAGAAAGAAATATTTTTCGTTTCTTGATGGTTTTAGCGGATACAATTATATTCAACTTGCACCTGAAGATCAAGATAAAATAACTTTTACATGTCCATGGGGTACATAGTACAATCAGATTCAACTTGCACCTGAAGATCATGATAAAACAACTTTTACATGTCCATGGGGTACTTCCTTTCGGTTTAGATAATAGTACAATGATCCAAGTGGATATTGGTGGTCACCCGCCTATTCCACCTAGACCCCCTAATCAATTTCATTTGTTTCCTTGTTCATTTTAGCATTTAGTATTTTTAGCAGTTTTTCGAGTCCTGAACTTCCAGAGCAGTTTTGACCCCTTAAACGGCGTATTTTTAGGGTCTGCGGCAGGCCCAGTGCCATAGGCCTGGCCCTAAAATGAAACTTGTATTATTCAGAGAGACCTTTCCAACAAGGTGTCGTACGTGCCAAACGGAGATAATATGACCAAGTTACGAGCCCGGGAAGTTAGCTGCCCAACTAACCCCAACGGGGCCCACAAACGCTTGGTGTTACATCTCCTGAGGTTAGGGTTTTGGTTGTTTAGGGTTTTGTCATGTTTTCCAATAATGAATAGGCCCTTGAGGCTCATTGTAGCACATTTTAGAGGCATGTAGCCACCACCTCTCTTCTCAAAGATAAGCTACCATTGCATGAGCTATCTTATCACCATTCTGTTTGTAAGCATAGTTCAATATTTTTCTATTAATGAAATGAAGTGTTTTTCTGCTGCATCTCTGTGTTTATGATTATATCTGTAAGTTGTTGCATTCTTGTTTAAGTTTGGATCAGTGGTATCAGAGTGGTCTTCTCTTTCTCTGTTTTTATTTGCATGTCCCCAATGAGGTCAGTGTATAAGGAGTTAGGGTTTGATCTGGTTGAACCATTGCAAGATCAGCCTCGCAGAACCCGTCGACCTCCCATGGCAGAAGAAAAGAAAGATGAGGGAGCAAGAGATCCTTTCAAAATGTTTCTCGAGGAAGCCCTTGAGCGACATAGGGACGCGATGATGGATAACTTTTCCCAAATCCTTCGACGGCTACCCACATGCAATGCATCTTCATCCAGCAACCACTCTAGAGGCGCCACTCCTTTTAAGGTACAAGTTAACTTCGATATTCCCATATTCGAAGGTCTGATAGATGAAAACATCGTAGATAAATGGTTAAATCTATTGGAAGGATATTTTTTAGTTCATGACTTTTCCAATCGGGAAAATATTACTTTTGCACTTCTTAAAGCCACCCCACACATCAAGGATTGGTGGGAAACCTACTGTGAACAAAAGGACGAGAGTGAACCCTCGTTGTTTTTAGCCGCACCCACTTGGAATTATTTCTGAGACGCCATCAAGGAACAATATTACATTGTCGGGATATATGAAGACAAATACATAAATTGGACCACGCTACGACAGGGATGGGACCAAGATGTGTTAGAGTTCACAAATACTTTCCATACCCTTCACACGAAGTTGGGTATCAAGGATACTGAGCGGCATTTGGTACTCAAGTACTACGGCTGTCTACACAAGTACATCCAGCACAAGATGGATTTCCTAGACATTTCCTCTCTTGGCACGATGTATCAATACGTTGTCAAGATTGAGCAGAAGTTTAAACAGATTCAGAAGAGGGACTTTAGATTTGTGAATCCAAAGCAAGGAAAAGGCACCCCCAATCCATAGAACAAAGTTCCAAGCTAAGGCGACGCTACCCAGGACAACCTGTTGAAGCCGCAAGTAAAGAAAAACACCCCGAAGATGAAGAAGAACACGAGAAAATGGTGTGAGTTCCATAAGAGATCCACTCACAATACAAGTGAGTGTCGGGCAAAGAAGTCACTGGTGGCTGAGCTGAAGGCTTCCGAATCATACGCATGTTCCGACTCTGAATCATAACTTGATAAGGGAACTGACAAAGGGAAGGAGATCATTGATGTGGAGCCCAGTGCCATCATGGCCACCACCAAGATCCAGAAGATTGAGCCTAAAGATCCAGAGGAGGGGGAATGCCTCTTCCACTCATAAATGTGGGTGAGGGGTTCTCTGTTGGAGTTCATTGTCAACAGCGGGAGCCAAACGAACCTCATTTTAGCATAGGTTGTGAAGCAGTTAGGCCTAAATACTATAGCACATCCAAAACCATACACCATCAGGTGGCTTTACCAAGGACGCGATCTTCGTGTCAGCCAACAGTGTCACCTTCCCTACATCATCAAGCCCTTCACAGATGAGGTACTGTGTGACATTTCTCCTCTTGAATTTTGTGATGTATTGTTAGGAAAACCATACTTGTGGAAGCGATATGTTGTATATGAGTCTAGACCTCTCTCTATGATTATTACTTTGGCTAAAAAGTTGTGCAGGATATCGGAGGTAGCTCCACTTGCCGCCATCTCTTTGATTTCTGCAAAGCAATGTAGTAACCACCATCTCTTTGATCACTGCAAAGCAATGTAGTAAGATCATTTTCCATACTAGGAAATTTGTTTCCTCATGATTTTCCCCTAGGGCAAGAAGAAGTTTGTGGCCATAGCTTCTAGACAGGGCTCCTCTGCACAACAGTAATAGATGGACAAGGTTGTGGAGTAGTATAGGGATATTTTTGCCTAACACAAGGGTACCTCTACACTATCAGGTCAAGCACTCCATCGATCTGACCCCGGGCGCGTCGCTGCCCAATGGACTGATCTATCGATGCTCTATTCTGGAGAATGATGAGATCAAGAGGAAAATTTAGGAACCATTGCAGAAAGGGCACATCAAGCAAAGCTCATCACCTTGTGGGAGCCCGGAGGCTATGTATTGACTATCGGGCACTGAACAAGATCATTGTCCGGAATAGGTACCCAATCCCATGGATTGATGACCTTCTGGACCAGCTCAAGGGGGCCAAATATTTCAGCAAGATTGAATTGAATTCAGGTTATCACCAGGTGCCTATCGAACCCTTCGATGTGTGGAAGATTGCCTTCAAATCTAAGGAGAGCCTTTTTGAATGGTTGGTCATGCCGTTCAGATTGACGAACACCCCTGCAACCTTCATGAGACTGATGGATGACATATTGTGACCCTTCACCAATGAATTCATGGTGGTGTATTTAGATGCCATCTTTATCTTCAGCCAAAGTTGGTAAGAGCACCTCCACCATATTCGACAGGTCCTTCAAACCCTGCGCCAACATAAGTTGTGTGCTAACTTGGAGAAATGCACCTTTGGCCTGACCCAGGTTCAATATCTGGGGTACATCATTGATGAGCGGGGTGTACATGTGGACCCATCCAAGATACAAGTCATTCGGGATTGGCTAGCCCCAACCTCTCTAACAAATCTCCACAACTTTTTGGGTCTTGCCAATTTCTACCATAGGTTTGTGTTGGGGTTCTCTCATATCACTTGGCCTTTAAGTCAAGTCACCAAGGGTGGAGCGAAAGAAAAAAAAATTGGTCGGAAACCCAACAACAAACGTTCTCTGAGTTGAAGAATCGCCTCTGTTCTGCACCAGTGCTCACATTACCAGACTTGCAACAACCATTTGAGATTGAGATAGATGCCTCTAACTATGTGTGCGGTTCTTACTCAGCATGGGAATCCAATGGCTTACCACAGTGAGACACTTTCAGAAATAGTCTGAAAATACACCACTCATGACAAAGAAATGTACTCCATTGTGCAAGCCTTCCGTCAATGGAAGCATTACATTATGGGGAAGGAAATGGCCATCCACACAGACCACCGACCTCTATAGTTCATACAGACACAAGGGAAGTTGCAGAACGATCGCCATCAAAAATGGTCCACCTATTTGCAATAGTTTCATTTGAACATTAAGTATAAGAAGGGTAGCACCAATAATGTTGTTGATTGCCTTAGCCGACCACCGGTCATGGCGCCGATCACTGTGCTCAACTCCAATGGGAACAAGACATCGGGGTGGTCACATCTTTACAAAAGTGATCCAGAATTCGGCAGCATAAACCAGACACTCCTGGAAGAAAAGAAAGTTCTAAATTTTCACCTTCAGGATGAACTGTGATGCCACTTGGGACACATCTGTGTTCCTTCAAGTGAGTGTTCCAAGATGATTTGGGAGGTGCACTACAGTCGGTTTGTTGCACATTTCAAAGTAGAGAAAATAGTGGTGGTATTGCAGAAGTATTTTTATTGGCCAAAAATTTGGTAGGATGTTGGGAAGTACATTAGATCCTGCACTGTCTGCGCCATTACCAAACCAACCATCAAGAAGCAAGGCTTGTATACTCCTCTACCTACTCCTAGCTAGCCTCGGGAATCTGTCTCCATGGATTACATGTTGGGCCTTCCTTCTACTAAGCACGACAACAATTGCATTTTTGTGGTCATCGACAGGTTCTCTAAGATGGCCATCATGGTGGCCTGCAAGAAGAGTATCACAACAGAGGCCATTTCTAAGCTCTTCTTTGAGTGAGTATGGGTACACTTTGGGATCCCATAGTCCATTTTCTCAGATCGAGACAATAGATTCTTGAGTGCATTTTGGTCAAGTCTCTAGTCAATGTTGGATACAAAAATTACTAAGTCCACAACTTTCCATCCCCAAACTGATGCCAAAACAAAGGCTGTCAACATGATGATCGTACACATTATGCACATGTACAACTCGAAGAATCCATGCACATGGGATGAAATTCTCCCCTATTTCCAATACAACTACAACAAAGCTCTCCACAGCTCAAGAGGCCATGACCCCTTTCAAGTAGGACTGGGATTTCATCCATTATGCCCCATTGATGTGGCCATACCAGTTGTAGCCACTCAGGTAGATTCGGCTCACATTCATCTGAAGTTGAAAGGGCTAACATATTCATTGAGAGCATTCAACACCTCCACCAGCAATTCCATGATATATTGGATAGAGCCAATTCTAAGTACAAACAATGACATGATCAACATCGAGTGTTGCACAAGTTCCAGGTGGGCGACAAAGTTTGTCTACATTTGTAGAAGGAGCGCCTTGTTGGACCCCACTGCAAGCTTCGCCCATTCCAATATGGGCCATACACCATCACCAAGGCTATTGGTGACAATTCCTTCAAGCTCAACATCCCACCATTCCTTGGTTTGTACCCAGTGTTCAATGTATATCACCTCTAGCCATACTTTCCCCCATTGTTGGACTCGTATGACATTGCAGAACAACTCACACCAACAGAGCTCAACCCGGGCTTAATGGAACAAGCCACAATTGATCAGATCATGGACACATATATCAATAACACTTGACAATAGAGGATACTACTATATCGAGTTGTCAAAGCAAGCCAACTCCTTCACCAGGGCAAGTGGTTCACCAGGGACCAGGTTCAATAGTAATTTCCTCACCTAATGGAGGCTCTGCATGCAAAGGGGACTATTGCTTCCTAAGGGGGGAGGAAAGATCCAAGTGGATATTGGTGTCCACCCACCTATTCCACCTAGACCCCCTAGTCAGTTTCATATGTTTCCTTGTTCATTTTAGCATTTACTATTTTTAGCAGTTTTTCGGGTCCTGAACTTCAAGAGCAGTTTTGACCCCCTAAACGGCGTCCTTCTCGGGTCTGCAGCAGGCTTGTAGCCATAGGCAAGGCCCTGCAATGAAACCTGTAATACTCAAAGGGACCTTTCCAACAAGGTGTCATACACACCAAATAGAAATAATATGACCAAGTTACGACCCCGAGAAGTTGGTTGCCCAACTAATCCCAATGGAGCCCACAAACTCTTGGTGTTACATCTCCTGGGGTTAGTGTCTTGGTTGTTTAGGGTTTTCTCATGTGTTCCAATAATAAATAGGACCTTGAGCCTCATTGTAACACAGTTTAGAGGCATGTAGCCGCCACCTCTCTTCTCAGAGATAAGCTACCATCGCCCGAGCTATCTTATCTCCATTATGTTTGTAAGCGAAATTCCATTATTTTCTATTAATGAAATGAAGTGTTTTTCTACTGCATCTCTGTGTTTATGATTATATCTGTAAGTTGTTGTGTTCATGTTTAAGTTCAGATCACACAAGGAATATTTTAATTATAAATAATGCATATGTTTGAATTTCTGAATATGTTTCAAATTAGGCATATGTGTGGAAGTGCAGAGGAAGTTTTTAATGTGTGGTTCATCACACTTGGCACTAAAGGATTTTATTTCTAATATTTTCTTATTAAACAATGCATCTTTGTTGTTCACAATAACACCAAAGCAAGTGCTAGACATATTGTTGCTAGTATTTTAGTGGGGTATGTATTTCATCCACATTTTTTCCACACACGCTATATCTAGACATACTTTCTCAACTACTTTCCCACAGATAGTTCACACTTCGCGCAGTAAAACCTCCGCACAACAAAACAATACTATTTTCCGTTCTCCCACACATACCCCGTCTTCCGTAAACATTCATACGATATACAATATATGATCTAAAAATTTGCAAAAGTATCTATGAACAACAAAATATTAAGCGGAGATTTGTTCGGGAAATCGACAAACATATCCCGTCATTTGCACATTCAAAGATCTACACAATGAAACATAATAATAATACCATATTAACATTAATATTTTAACATTAATTTCCCTATACACTTGTGATTCTTCTGAAAATACCTTGTCCTAATCTCATCCTTGCTGAATCAATTTTATAATCTAAATCTCAACATAGTGAAATCTCTACAAAACGAAATCTCCACGCACACTACATCCTTAGCAAACATTCATTTTTAACATTAGTGCTCAAAGAAATAACACATTGTGAAAGCACTCATGAAACCCCCTGGTTTCCCGCACATAATTCGCTTTTTAAGACTTTAAATAATCAACAAAGATCACATATGCTTCCAATGTAATACAAATGCATGTGTTGTGTTTCAAAGAAAATCCCTTATGCGCAAAAATCTCATATATTAACATTAATAGTTTAACAATACCCTATGCACCACCCTACACATCAAAATGAATAATGTTAATCATTATGTTGTTCCAGACATACCCAATCTTCCGCAAAGATTCATAACTTTAAAATCAAAGCTCTACACGACTGATCTATCGCACATATTACATACTATGCGCAGTAAAATCTCCACGCAATGAAAGATAATAATATTCCGTGTTCTCCCACACGTACCTGGTTCTCTGTAAGCATTCATACAATATACGATATTCGATTTGGAAATTAGTAAAAGTGTGTTTGCGTAGTGACTTGTGTAGATCCCCCGCCACCCCACCACCCCCCCCTCGCCACCCCACCCCCCCCCCCCCCCCAATGCATGTTTTCTCTGCATAGCCTGTGCACGTGCACAACCACCTCCACACAGTTACTTTCATACTAAATAATTCCCTTTCATCAGTAATTGACATTTGAAACTATTATTAATTGAATTAATAGATTTTTCCTAACTACACACTTGCTTTATTAATCGCTTAGTAGGTAGGTATGTATTTCTACATTTCTACTTCCATACATCCGTCCTTGTCACATGTTCCACATATTGTCTGTTCACATAGGAAATTCTTTGTAAACTTCTTTTTCCTCTTGAAAAAAATTGATAATTATGATAAAGGTACTTAACTTTTGATTTTTAATTTTGAAGTGAGAAATTACGTTCACACTGTCAACAAGGTTTCATTGGAAACTTAATTCAATATATACGAAAGAAATGGTTATCACTTCGCAATGTTATCCAACATTGCATTATTTCAAAGCATTAAAATATTAAATATAAAATCATGATTTCTAAAGCATTGAAATATTAATATTAACGTATATTCTCCAAATTAATACAAAATGTAAACCTTTGAAGCTTTCGTTATGATTTTGAAAGCATTAAAGTATTAATCTTAACGTATAAATTGTTACTAGTTGGGTTAATCGACAGAACGAAAAGGTATATTCAAATTCGTAACTTCAACACATCTAATGTTCATTCTTATTAATATTCTTGTGTTCATATTTGTTTGCCAATAGTCTAATGTCAACACGATTCTAATGTGAGGTGTAGAAGAACAATCCAAAGCTTTATTGTTCGAAGCATTCCTCTGGATTTTCTTATCTCTGCATATGGATTTTATATGAAAATGCAGAGGCTTAAATTATGCAATGGAACAACCCTCGAGCATAAGCACAAATGTCACCGTACATATTTTGTAGATCGACTACGCTTTCCACACTTCAACAAAATCAATTTCTTTTGCACAAAAAAACTTTGCTAATCAACTGATTAAAGGTTGTGCTCTTCGTAGAGTGAAATCCTTGTTTATAGTTATCTTTGTGTAAATAGGCATATACATGGAACTGCGGATTAAGTCCACTGTGCAAAGGAAGCTTGGAAGCTTTCATCATCCGAATTTATGTACTCCCCACAATGAAATCTTCCCATACAAGGAAAGTTGTTTGCAAAAATCTCCACTCCTAATTAATTCATTAAAGGTTACATAGCCTAGCACACGACCAATCGAAATCTAATACCCATAAAATTGATATATCACTTTCATTTTAAAATACAATACAACAGAAAACTTCCATTATGTATAATAGACAGATAAGAAAAAAACGTAATAAAATCCCTTCTTGGAGTACTGTGCTCTGGACAAATTTTAAAATATGATGATAGTGAACATTATTTATGTTTCATAGAAAAACAACCTATTCTCTTGTTTCATGTTATTAGCATATAGGTATCAATGGAATAATACAAATTCTCAAAGAATAAGTCTATAACATTAAGCAATACAAGAACAATATCGAGTTTCAAATTTCAATCATCATAGCTATGGTTGAAATAAATAAATAGAATACAAATGCATAGAAGATCAGATGCTAAGCATTAATAACTCTGGTCTCAGCATGAATCACATGTATCAATAATGAAAATGCTCAATGGCTCAGTGCATTGGCTCATTCACTATGCTATTATGCCATCTTCTCTTTAAGTACCTTCTTTTTCACTCACCATATGTAAATGCATAAACTGTAATATGCAAAAGGATAACTACGAAAGAAAACAAGGAACTACATTCAACAAGTAGACTATGTGAAATTAGTAAAATTAACAAATCACAATGATTGAATACTAGAAAACAAAAAACAAATATGAAAATATTCAAGGACAATTACAATTTGCGAAAGCATACAGTCTAATTGTTTGACTGCCAACTGCCTTCTGAATGCATGGCCTCTTGAACCAATGTCTTCAACTTAGCCTGAATGAATTATTTCATTGGTCCCATTGTAATCTCTAGCCTCGCATGTTGATTGAATAATTGTTTTTCGATCTCCATCGCCTCTTCTTGTAACTGAGAAGTTAACACAGATTTCCTGTCATTAATACTGACAAAGTCAACTAGCCATTTGTCAATTTCTTCTAGAGTAAAATTAGTTATAACATCAAATTGTTATGCCATTGACTGTTTTCTCTTGTCCAGTTCAAATGTTAACGTATCTTTTGTAATCAATTCAAAATTTCGTATAATGCATGGGCCGTCTAGATCTTTAACAATTTTCATCACCTTTAGAAACACATCACTTCTCTTATTGTCTATGCTCTTACATTCAGAAATAATGTTTTCTAGTGTATTGATTCTTTTGGACCATCCAACTTTGATTTGCCTCATTCGATTAGCATTTGGCAGTTCTGTATTTTTCTTGCCCAGACTAGTCAGCGATTCAAGCCTTTGACTAAAAGAAAGTAAGTCATTTTTTACGAAATGCTTGTCTTCGATAACATTATTTCTCAACAAATCGAAAAATGAGTTTATTTTTTGTGCTAACTGTAGCAGAACAGAAACTGCCTACCATGCATTTTCAATGATTTCTAATCTCTAGCATATATTACCAACTATATGACATTTGGTTGCATGAACCAGTCACATAGCTCCAATAGATCCATGATATGTGCTAGCAGTAGGAATTGGAGATTGTTGAGTCTATATTTTGATTGGAGTCATTAAAAAATGATGTATATTTAAAGAATTTTCTATCATCTCTATTGTTGTTTTCATTACCAGGTTCTTTATGTTTCGTTGCTCAATAGATACTATAGGCGCATTCCTAGTAGCTTCATGCAATTTCAAAACATCTGTGGCTACAATTCCAGACATATGAAGATTCGTTTCTACTGTATCAATAATTTTTTTACCATGCATCCTTACTTTTTCAATTTTCAATATTTTACTCTCCTTGTTATAGTTTTCATCTTGAAAAGTGACAAACTGATCATCGAAAATAGAATTTTTTTTGGCAAGTTTCTCTATTATTTTATGAATTGCATCCAAAGCACTACTAACCCAATCAGGTAGCAAAGTTTCAATCTCCTCATTAACAACTTCTTGATTTCTTCGTGTTTGCAGAGGACTTTTGCATTTTGTCAATTGAGGCTCATTGTCGTCTGCGGCAACTGGTAGCTGGCCACAAATCAACTGTGCAACTTTTGTATTTTTTTGTTTTCCTTCACTTGAAGATGAAGCTAAAGCAGTATCAAATATTCAAATAGAATATTGTACATCTTTTCTGCTTCTCTTTTTACACCATATTTCACTGCTAAAACTTGCTTCTTCAGTAATTCTTCTAATAGTCATTACTTCTTCTTCATTATTACTTGCAATACTATGACTCTTTTTGCTTTCACTTGTAACTTTTGTCAACAAGCTCTCACATTTGATCACATCTAGATGTCTGACAAATAGGCCTTCTGGATCAACATCTCGTGAGCCTTCAACTTATTTTAAATTAAAACAATGCAAAGACTTGGAAAACTCTGCATGTTGGCCTTCACTCTTCTGATTACTTGTCCATTGGTAAATGGAAAAGAAATAAATTGTTTCTTCTTTTTTTCTATTCAAATTTAACCTGCCAATTGTAGTATTGTCTACAGAATTTGGCAACAAAATAACTATCCATAACAATTCTTGGAAGCAATAGTGGTTTACCTCGAAACCCATAAACTCGAATAGCTGTATTATTTCTTGTTTCTTCATGTATACCTTTCCCCCAGAGGAAAACTTGTGCTTCAGCAGATATTCGATGGGGCTCTCGTCCAATTATCATGCAAATAACTTGCTTTAAAAAATTATCTTGAACTAGAGAAAAAATTGAAATAGCTTCTTGCTTCCACAATATGGGATAACGAAACTACATCAATCCTTTGTCAAGACTGAAATTAGGATTATGTGGCAACTCATCAAAAGTATGAATCAAAATGAGGGCTCTTATCAGATACACCATCATGAAAAACATATCTCTCTTGTACAAATGTATTAATTGAAAAAATTGTTCATTTGAAATAAGATCAACCCACTCAAATACACAAAGTCTTTTATATGAGTAATAGATCACATAGAGAATGCAACTTGGCATAGTGGTCATAGCTTCTTGGCCCATTAAACATGCATACAACCAACATAACTCTCTAAATGGTTCTCTAATAAAGTGATATCTAGAGAGGAAAGATCAGAAGGAACCTCAGAATCTGGTGAAGCGAACTCTTGTAAGATTTTCAAGCAACATGCCTATGATTCTAAAAACTTTTTGCGTTTGAAAAATATAACCGCATATTTGGAATCAATAGGTTCAATATCCGCATAAATGTCTATGAACTCAAAGAAACACCGGTATCTTTGGATGATAGCCTCATTGTTTTTGTTGCTAAATCAAACTTATTTGTGCATAAATAAATTGTTTCTATGAAATCAAATGCCTTTGGAAAACATGCAACATTCACTAATATAGTAAACAAAATCTTATCGTTGCTCTCCTACACAAAAAAATTCACATATCGTTGATAAGTGCAAGTGAGTTAATAGTATCAATGCAAATAGATTCTTTCTTTCCACTCAAATCCATTTCTGCAATGAAATTTCAAAATTTTCTGTCAACCAGCAACATTTTCAATGCACTATAGGTACCTATCAACAATATACTAAACAAGTACTACTTGATGCTACTATGCCCGTGAAATCCCTTCTACAAGACACTTCCAATATATAGTAATTTAGTATAGCGAAATATGCATTTACAACAAATAGCTTAAATAATTCACATAATCTAAACGCGCCACAATTTTGGCCAAAAAACAGTAGAAATTCTGACACAATTTTTAGAAGATCAGGCATAGTTTTTTTTAAATCAGATTACAGTTGTCAAACTGCAGGATTTTCGATATTAGAGTAATTGGTGATAGTGCTAAATTTTCTTCCTTTTTTTTTTTCCTTCCCGATAAATGTTATTATTCTATGTGTGAAGTGTGTTTTACGAAATAAATAGCAAACCAAACACTTCCAAGAAATAGTAGAAATAGTTTAAAAACAAATCTCGAAATTCAGAAACTAATTACTTCATGTATGAAACAAATTAAATGTGAAACTTTCCTAATAATGATAGGTAGCTTACAAGTTGTCAACAATCACATCCACTTCTATATCGATGTTAGTTTATAGGTTATAGCATTTATATTCCCGATTACGTGTTGATCCATCAATTTCGCCAAAAGGATATCAAATTATTAATGTCATTATACCGTGTACGAAAATGAGGAAACCGCACTCCGCACAATGAAAGTGTTTCGTTTTTTTATTTCTTCTTCTCCTCCTTTCTCCCACTTCTACATAACACAGTTTTCAATCCCTCCTCTTTTCCATATGCAGTATACGCCTCCTGTATTGATTAAAATCACCAACAAAACTTTAGCTACAACATTATTATTATTAATTTTTTTTTAAATTGGTAAAATTTATTATTAAATAATGTCATTTAATTAATAAATCTCATAGTGAAACATGTTTCCATATATAACATGAGTTCGGCACAACTAGTTTCATATTCAGTAACACTTTACAAATACTCATTTACAATTGACCACTGTAACTTTTATGATTTAAAATATAAGGTTTAATATGAGTTTCGCATATGAAAAAAGATTCCCACAATAAAACATGTTTCTTTTTCCAATGGATCTTAGTTAAATACTTATTTTTTCTTTAAGTAAACAAACTGTATATGTCTATAACAAAATTACTTACAAAAATTGATTATAATTTACCTTTGCAAAACGAAATATGGAGTTTTTTCACAATGCTTCTACAAAAAAGATAACTTAGTTCAATGTATAATTATTATTATTATTACATCATATGTTGTTGTGTAGAGCTTTAAATCCAGGAAGCTTCGCCTACATAATGAAAATTATTTTCCTAATTCCATTACAATGAAAACTTTATACATTAAAACATTGATGTGTTTCATTTTCACTTTTGTACATGCATTCATAAATAAAGTCAACTGCAACAAAATAGTCATGCGTTCTTGCTGAAAAACCTTCAATAGTTATTAACATAGTTACAACAAGTGTAATAGTATTGAGATTCAAATGCTAGTCACAACAAATGCAATAAATACAACTTCAAATATAAAACATTATCTAATAAGTATTGAAATAACTCGTAAAATGTTTTAGTATTAGAACAAAGTAAACAAAAATTCATTTTAATTCTTATTTATTACAGAACATTAGGTAATATATGAAAGCACAAAGCAAATACTAGAAAGCAGTTGTTCAATTACTTTTTTTTGTATAACGTCCAAAAACTCGGGTCCATACAACATTCCATGTCCAACATTATCTCATAATTTATTAAATAATTAACAAACATACTAAGAGATAGAAAAACAGTAATCATAATTCAAATAAGTTATGATCACACAACCATGGTCCAAGATAAATGGCTTTGTTGCATAAAGCATTTATGAAAATGCTAATAATTCAATCGCAAAGCTAAATGCGCTTGTCTCAATGATAGATGTGATTGTAATCCCGTCAACTATAATATCCAAAAGTCGTTTGCAACGGGTAACAAGGAACTTCATTCAGAAATTAGACTATTCCATCATAATGCACACATAATATTTAAGTACTAAAATGATTTCACAACAAAAATAAATGTTCCAATGTATTAAAACACTTACAATATGCAAAAGCGAAGTCCGATATTCTTCAACCCTCAACTATATTTCAACCAGGCTTCTTGCAACGAATTCCTTCACTTTAGATACGATGAATTCTTTCATCAGAGCAACGGTAATGTCCTACTTAACAGGTTCATTGAATATCTCTTCCTCAATTTCTTTTGATTCTTCTTGCAATTGCAAAACCGAGGTAGAGTACTCTTCGTTGACATCAACAAAAGTAATTAGCCATTTACTAATTGTGTCTGCACTAAAATTAGCTATATCATTGAACTTTATTTCCTGCAATTGTCTCAACTTCTCCAAATCAACCATCAACTTCTCCTTTGCAATTAATCTATATTCATAAGTTTAAATTATGAATAATCACTACTGCCTTGAGATACGCATTTTCTCTTTGATTTTCTATGTCTCCACGCTCATAAATAATGTCTTCCAATGTTCTGATTTTCCCAGACCATGTAGCCTTGATCCACCTCATTTGATTAGCATCATGCAACCCTTGTTTAACTCTTTCTAGTTCATACATTGAATCAAGCTTCTGACCAAAAGTTAATAAGTCATTGTCCACGGATCCCTATCTCCCTCCAACTCACTTTTGGCCAATTCAACAGAAGACCTAGTTCTTTGTTTTAAATGTCAAATATCAAAAGAAACTTGCCATGCAGATTCTATAATACACAATCTTTCAGATATATTATTAATGATATACGATTTCACCGCACTTAGAAGATGGACAGGTTTCTCAAATTTATTAGATCTGCTAGGAGTAGAAATTTCTAATGACGGACCACTTATCACCAGTGAATCTTCAACAAAGGACTCACGTTTAGAGAATCTTCCAGCTCTTTTATTTTTTCCTTCATATTTTAATTTATTCCTATCATCAACCAACATAATTCGCAAGTGCTTCAGCGCTATCTTAATGCAATTTCTTCAGCTCGAGCATTACAACTGAAGACAGTTCAACATTCATTTTTTCCTGATCAACAACCTTTCTGTCTGAAAGTTGTATTCTTTCAATCTTCAATATCTTATCGACCCTATCATAATTTTCATCCTACAATGTGACAAAATGGTCATTGAAACTAATGTCCTCTTTAGCGATTTCCTCCATTATTCTTTGATTTTCTTGCAAACAAGTGCTAACCCAATCTAATAGTACAACCATATCAACTTCCATGTCCATTTTTTATTCAATGCTCTCCGTTTTAGGTGCACTATTTGATATAAATGATTTAATCTTATGCGCTCTTTCTATAGTTACTTTATGAGGCCCTTCATCATCCCCACCACCTAATAGCCTATCGACAACTAGTTTTTCACTTCCAATAATTCTTTTTCTTTTTTTGCTAACAAATGAAATCAGACTAGCACTACATGTGCAAGATTGATATTTCCTTGTAGGGTTTGCACCTCTTTACTTAGATATTTATCCCATCGTGATGATCTCTTTTTTAGTAATTTGTCCAACATCTATTAGCAGATTTTGATCATTCATTGAGACACTATGAATTTTCTTTCTTTGCTCTCTACTTCTCGGAAACAAGTTCTCGTATCTCATAGACTCAAGGTGTTCTATGAAAATTATTCCTATATCAAAGCCTTTAATAGCTTCAATTTCAATTAAGTTGAAAGAATCCAAATATTTTGCAAAAATGAGAGTGTGACTCATATTATTCAAAGTCACTTTCCCAACAATAAACAGAAAAGAAATAAAGTGTCTCTTCTTTTTATGTTCAAATATAGATATCCAACGATGATATTTCTTATATACTTTGGGAAAAAAATACCTATCTAGAATGAATATTGGCAAAAGTAGTGACCTATCTTCAAAACCATAAATTCTTATAACTGTATTTTTTTCTCTTTCCTCATATTCCCCCTTGCAAAGTAAGAAAGCCTTAACCTCTGTAGATATTCGAGAAGGATCTTGTCTAGTTACCATGCAATACACGTGCCTCACAAACACATCTTGAATTAAGCAAAAATGTAAAGAATCTTCATGATTCCACAATATATGATACCAGAATTGCATTAGTTCCTTGGGAAGCTTGAAAATAGGATTATAGGGCACCATGTCAAACACATGCCTTGACACAAGAAGTGTTATCAAATATGATATCATAAAGAACCCATTATTCTTAGTTCATCTATGTAACTGAAAAGCTAATTCATTCTAAATGACATAATTCCAATCGAACCTACAATAATTTTTGTATGTCTTATAAAGCACATAGAAAATGCATTTCGGCACATGTGATGTGCGTTTTAGCCCTACTACATGGGTAAACAACTAATGGAAATCCCTAAACGATTGCCTAAACAAAGAAATATCTACAAGAGAAAGATCGGAAGGAACCTCAGAACTTGCAGAAATGAATTCTCCACAATGTCAATTATGTAGCCTTCTTCCTTCAAGAAACTATCCGCAACGGACAATTCTAAATGCTTGTTTGGTTTTGATAACTTGAATAACAATCTAAATACATTGGGATTCAGAGAAACCTTTATCGCCCCTAGCTTAATTTCCCTCTTTATAAAATCAAAATTATCTGCACAGAGATAAACAATTTCTCTGAAATCAAAGGCCTCTAGAGGACACCCAACATTCGCCAATCTGGTAATTGAAATCTTGTCACTTCTTTTCTCTTTTGCTGACAGATTCACATATTTCTCATAAGTTCTCGATCAGTCAAAGCTATCATCGATATCAGCAAGTGATTTAATCGTATCACTGCAAGTAACCTATTTCCCTCGCTGCAACCCATTTTTTGTTTACAGTCAGGAAAAAAAAAACAACTATGCTAATGAATCACGTATTCAAATCTCATTTCACTTCACAATTCTTTGTTTTCTTCACAAACACTGATTGTTACTATTACTCATGTGAAAAATTTGTTACACACATTGCTCCGAATAAATAATAATTAAAGATAGCAAAGCCAACTTTTAAGGACAGTAATAGGAAAAAATTTCAAAGTTCCAAAACCATCTTGTGCATTTACTATGAACTTTGCTCCCACTTCAAGATAATTGATATATATGCCCTAAGAAATAGAAATTTTCAATATGCAATAATAATAATAATTGTCTATCGTATTGGTAAGTTCGCCTAACTAGCCAAAATTATGGTTTTTTTGTTCGTTTAGTAGAAATCGAACAACAAAAGTTTTTGAATCATTTTTTGTAATACTGGAAATGGGTTCAACACCATAAAAAACCCCATCGACAAATTCGTCGATGCCGCCAAAAATCATTGCAAACCGTTAGATATATATATATATATATATATATATATATATATATATATATATATATATATATATATATATATATATATATATATATATATATATATATCCTTTTTTTCGATGTTTTGTTTTCTTAATAAAAATACGACAAAACGATATTTTACACTCGCATGACACCCAAGATCATGAGAATAGACAATTATAACCTTGAATTACAAACAATCACTGCCATATATTATCAACAATATGCCATAACTTCCTTTGTTTTTCCAGTCAATTTTTAAGACCTGTAAAGCTATCAATAATGTCATAGTCTAACGAGACCACAAATTCACCTAAAAAAATGTAACTTTCTGTAGCAATTTTAAAAAAATTGGTAAATTTTTTTAAAAATTTTGCTAATAGCTATCAAGGTCCAGAATTAAAAAAAAAAATGATTCAAACACTCTGAGGATTGGATTTCTTCAAAAAAAATTATGAATCCTATAGAGAATTTTTTTATCCGCATGGAACTATAGCCTCCATAGAGAACAACATCAATAATATCTACAAATAGTAAAGTGCATAAGGACATTCGTTAATATATATTATGCAAACACGTATTCAACTACTCTCTACGACGAATTGACTTGACAACTGGCCCCACTACTTTGTAAAACCAAACCAAATTTGAGATATGAATAACCTAACACAACTATTTCCCACAAAATTTGACATGCATTTATGATGTGGTTCAAACCTTATTTCGCACAGACACATTTAATTTTAGACTCTTTTATTTTTGTAAATGTGAATATAATTTAACTATTGAATGTTAAAACTCATAAAACTATCAATAATAGCCACAAAATAGTAAAGTTACCTTATATGACGAATCGACATAACATTTGTTCGCCACTACTTTGTAAAACCAAACCAAATTTGATTTACGAATAATTTGACACACTCATTTCTTACATTATTGTAGAGAAAAACTTGCAGAGTATTGTAGAGCAAAGCAAAGCTTGTAGAATATTGTAGAGTATTATAGAGACAAGCTTGACGAACCAAAAACTTGCAGTATTTCCAAATGCAAACATGAACCTGACAAAGGTGAATCAGTTTAGAAACTTATAGTATTGTACAACTTCTGTATCTTTGCACTATTGTTATTTTCCTAGCTCAGCTTTGCAGATACTAGTTTATGTAAGGAAACAAAATCTCAGACAATACTCCAAGCTCTTAAACATAATTTGCAAAGAGAAAACACTACATGACCCACTTTTTTCTCTATCACTGCAAATATTATTTTTCCCCTCACTATACTAGCTATTTCAAATATTTGCAGTCTTGTTTCCCTAGAAATCACCACCTACCACTATTTTGCATCTGAAACACACTACAAAGATAAAACCGCCATCCATATTTTTCATCGTCCCAATCTATGTCCTTTGATTAATAGAAAACAAAGCTGCAGATAAATACAAGTGATCTCAGCATTCAATTCACCAACTACAGACCTACTCGCACATTCAGAAAACCACATAACCAACAAAACATCAAATCTAGAAACATGATTTCCGTACACTTTCAACATAACACAAATGCATATCTGTGAAACCGCAAAGAAAAAGCATTTATGTGTAAAAATATCTCACGCACAACCACCTCTGGACTCAACAATGCCCTTCCATCAGTCATTGACATTTGAAATTGATATTAATAAACGTGTGTCACATATATCATAACCTTCGCACACACACAACCATATCCGCACAACTTCATCCACACAACTACTTCCGCACTCAATAATTCCCTCAGTCATTGACATTTGAAACTGATATTAATTAATGATTATAAGTTGTGAAATACATCCCTAAAAAATAATTAAAAAAGGCATTTATATATTTACCAGCACATGCACAACTACATTTTCACAACTTCATCCATACAACTACTCTCGCACTCATTAATGCTCTTTGATCATTCATTGACATTCGAAACTCTACACATGATACCTCCGAGGATCTAGCTTCGCGCAACCACCTTCGTACAACTACTATTGCGAAAAAGGTTCCTAAATAATAATTAACAAAGGCAAAGCCTTTTGCACATTCGTTTTACCACACAACTTTTTTTTTCACATGCATGGAAACACAATTTATTTAGCATCCTCGTCTATGCAAAAGAAATTGGTTCTTCCACACATATTTCGTCCTCCACATAGTAAACATTCCACACAATGACCCCAACACTCACTATGCAAAGAACCTTAGCTCTCCTTCACATACACAGTACTCCACAAAATGAAACATAATAGTATTAATTTGACATTTGTTCAACCCCCCGACACCCCCTGTGGGGCCTATGCAAACAACCAACAACCACATGAATTCTCGCATCATTGAACATAACAGTATCCTACAACCACATAAACAACTAGCTTCGCACAACCACCTTTGTATAGCTACTTCTGTATTTGTGAAAAAACATTCCTAAATAATTATTCAAAAATACAAAGTCTTCCACACACTCGTTACGCAATTTGTAAAGAGAAAATGCTAGACACCCTATTGTTCTCTCTATCACTACAAAGAACATTTTTCCCCACACGTACTAGCTATTTCAAATATTTACAATCTGTTTCCTTAGAAATCACCACCTACCACTATTTTGTGTCTAAAACATGTTACAAGATAATACTACCATCTAGATTTTTCATCGTCCTCATGTATGTCCTTTGATTTATAGAAAATAGAGTTGCATATAAATACAAGTCATCTCGGCATTCAATTCACCAACTACACACCTACTCACACATTTATAAAACTACGTAAGCAACAAAACATCAAATATAGAGACATGGCTTTCGTACACTTTCAACATAACACAAATGCATATATGCAAAACCGCAAAGAAAATGAATATATGCGCAAAAAGCTCTAACACACAACCACCTCCAGACTCAATAACGATATTCTGTAAGTCATTGACATTTGAAAATTATATTAATAAATGTGGGCCCTAGATATCGTAGCCTCTGCACACACACAACCATCTCTGCACAACTTCGTGCACACAACTATTTTCACACTCAATAACTCCCTCAGTCATTGACATTCAAAACTGAGATTAATTAATGATTATGTGTTGTAAAATATGTCCCTAAATAACAATTAACAAATATATTAGTATATTTATTGGCACATGCACAACTACCTCCGCACAACTTCATTTGCACATCTACTTCTGCACTCAATAACGTCCTTTGATCAAACATTTACATTTGAAACTCCGCACATGATACCTCTAAGCAGCTAGCTTCACACAACAACCTTCATACAACTACTTCCATACTTTTGAAAAATGTTCCTAAATAGTAATTAAAAAAAACAAAGCCTTCTTCACATTCGTTTTACCGCACAACAATTTTTTTGCACATGCATTGAAAACACAGTTTATTTAGCATCCTCATACATTGAAAAGAACTCGGTTCTCCCACACATACTCTATCCTCCACATAGTAAGTGTTCCACACAACGACCCCAACACTCAATATGAAAAGGACCCCAACTCTCCAGCGCATACACTGTACACTGCACAAGGAAACATTATAGTATTAATTTGACATTTGTTTAGCCCCCCCCCCCCCATATGCGGCCTATGCAAACAACCTGCTACCACATGAATTATCGCATCATTGAACATAGAATTAACATAAGAGTTTCATCCAATCGCATCAATAGTTAGCTTCGCACAAACACCTTCGTATAGCTACCTCCGTAATTTTGAACAACATTCCTAAATAATAATTGAAAAAGCAAAATCCTTTCACACATTTGTTTTACTGTACAACACTTTTTCTTCACACGGATTGAAAACACAGTTTATTTAGCACCCTCATCCATGCAAAAGTCCCTGGTTCTCCCACACATACTTCGTCCTCCACACAGTAAATGTTTCGCACAATGAAACCATACCAATTACCGTATCGTTCATCAGTATCACAACACTCACTATTCAAAGGACCCTAGCTCTCCTGCACATACTCTGTCATCTGCACAATGAAACATAATAATATTTATTTGACATTTATTCATCCCCCCCCCGGGGCCTATGCAAACAACCTACAACCACATCAATTATCACATCATTGAACAAAGCACTAACATAACAATGTCCTACAACCGCATCAAGACTCGCATCATTGAGCAAAGCGCTAACAAAACAGTGACATTGTTAGAGCACTCACCAACACAATGGCCACTCACAAAATTACTTTTATTTAATTTTAAAATGAATTGTCAAGCATTGGAAAAAGATGAAAATAAAATGCCCTCCACTAGGTGAATAATGTCCCATCAGAGCTTCCTCAACTGAGCTTCCTCAACCAATTGGAAATTAGAAATAACATTTACTGAAAATTTGAAAATTATTTTTGAATTTAAGGAAAAATAAAAATATTAAACATTTTCCCGAAACTTTGGTTAAAATTGCAAAAACACAGTCAAATAATACACAATCAACGCAGCTTGACCATGAAGCAAATCCTATAGTCTCTAACGAGGCAAGGACTAATAAGCTCTTCCCTCAAGAAAATATTACAACTTTCTATGATTTCTATTTTATGTTTTTTAATATATATATATATATATACTATAATTATTTTATTTATCTATTTTTATATAAAATATATAAAGGTGGAGTGAAACTTTGGATTTATATATTTATAATTTAGTTTTGAAATATAGCTTTGTAAATATTTTACTTTCGGTAGAAGTTTGTCAATGTTATTATTACTAAATAGACATAGAATTATTTTAAAATATATCTTCTAAATCCATCTCATCAAAATTAGCGTTAAACGATTTAAATTTATTTATTTTTAAATAATTACTTTACCATTAAATTTATATTTTTCTCTTATATATTTATTTATTTCTTTTAATTATATATTAGTTATTATAAATTTGAAATATTTATTTCTTTTAATGATATATTAGTTATAATAAATTTGAAATATTAGTTTTCGGGTTGTAAATTAAATTTTAATAAATTATTTATAAATTTATGATAAATAATTAATTTATTATAAAAAATAATATGATTTAAATTAAATTAAATCTAAGTGAAATAAAATAAAAATTGCTTAAATTATTTTGAATAGCGAAAAAAATATATTAACCAATTTTATTAAAAACAAATTGGATAATACCAAGAAATTTAAAATAATATTTAAATAAAAATATTAAAAAAAAAATTTGAAAGAATTGGTATTTTTAATTAATCTATGAAAAAAATATAACTAATTTTATTAAAAACAAATTGGATAATATCAAGAAATTTAAAATAATATTGAAGTAAAAATATTAAAAAAGAATTTTGAAAAAAATAAGTATTTTTTAATTAATCTATGAAAAGAATATAACGAATTTTATTAAAAACAAATTGGATAATATCAAGAAATTTAAAATAATATTTAATTAAAAATATTAAAAAAATAATTTTGAAAAAAATAAGTATTTTTTAATTAATCCATGATACAATTGGATTAGGTGAATTTTGAATTGTTTATCTATATTTTTAAACTAGTTGAAGAATCTTATTTTTAAATGATGTATTTTTTTTAAACACCAAATTTACTTACTTTTTGTAATTTTCACCCAACATCGTAGATTTAATAATCTAATTCATGTGAATGAAATGTAATTATAATTAGTGCAAATTTCTTTCTATATTTCATCTAATATGTTAAACATGCTATTTTTTTTGCAATCAAATAGATATGCGAATAGGATGAGATATAGCTAAATGAGATAACCATAGAAATATTATTGCATGATGATGGAGATCATAGTGCATATCAATAGAGATTAATGTGTACATATAAATCACGATATATAAATGTTAATTATGATGTTAGATTGGATTAAAGTATAAGAAAAAGTGGCATTCAATTTTCCTTGTTTTATGTCAACCATCATCCATCTTATCTCCACCCAAATTGGTTTCTTCAATTTAAATATTAAAAAGAGATAACATTCACATTTCAATGGTTTTGTTAACTTTGAGAGCTCTACCGAAAGATATTATAGAAATTAGAAAAATATTCCTACAATAAAATAATAATGTTCAATAGTATATTAATAAAAAAAATAGAGATAGAAATCATAGTGTGAAATGCAAGAGATAAACAAAAGGAATTTACCAATGGACATTATAAGTTTGTTGGATCATATAAAATATCTCAATAAATTTGATATCATACACTACATCAAACTTATAAAGACAATTTTTTTGTGAGCTCTAAAATATTTTAAGTAAATATTTCTATCTCACTTGTCACACACATGTGCTTTACAACCATATAATGAAATATATGGAAAGAGTTCTCATGTCACAAACTATGAGTTACAAATCAGTGTACTCAAAATCATGTGCCAAACATGTGTGTAGAAACATTGTGCTAAACCACCTAGCTAGAAAGTGATTGACACATCTTTTAGAATCCTCCCACTTGGTAGAAAAATTTAATGGAATCCCTACATTTACTGAACCTATCTCCATTGAATGGTTTTGTCAATTCATAAGAGATATTCTCCTATGTCATCCATTTCCATCTACTATGTTGTTATCTACCATTTTCCTCACAAAATGTTACTCAAGTTATATATGTTTTCTCCTTACATTGACTATAGGATTCCTAGCTAAAGCTATAGCACTTTTCCTATCACAATGAATAATCAATCCTCCTTGCCTTAATATAATGTCTTCACATAAACTCTTTAACTAGATCAATTCCTCGAAATCCTTGAAAGTAGTGATGTATTAGGCCTCAATGTTAATGCTAGATAAGGCAACAGTGAGTTGTCTTTTATTCAGCTAGCTAATTTCTCTTTCAAATAAGGTAAAAACATATACGCCCGAAGATTTTTCTTCATCTACATTCCCTACCTGAACTATTAACATAAATGTGCAAATCTAAAACTTGTATTTTAACATATATTTTTTTGAAAAATAACTAAAAATCATAATACCATAGAAGTATCTCATAATTCTCTCTCTCTCTCATATATATATATATATATATATATATATATATATATATATATATATATATATATATATATATATATATATATATATATATATAATAATTATAATTTTTTATATTTAATAAAATGACATACGTCGGGCATCGACCCAGGAACAAGACAGTAATTGAAAATTATTTAGGATACCTAACGAATGGATCATGGTACCCCCAGGGGAAGTTGAATCCCCGTTGCCTCCATGACAGAGAGATGCCTAATCCACTAGACGATAGGGGCCACCAATCTATTCTTTAAAATATGAAAGTGATCGGGAAGTTGTCAATAGTATGACCAGAATTCTTGGTTTCCTCAAGTTTTTTTTTTCAATAAACTTGCCTATCAATAAAATGGAGTCCTTTTGAATCATTGACCGGAGAATCCACAGTTAGAACATTTTTGCACCAACGTTTCAAATCCCAAATGGGATCCATCGTCAGGATATGAGAATGATGATAACAAAAGAGCAACAAAGAAATAATAAATAGTGATGAGGATAAATTTTTAGAACAACAAACTGTCGGCTGTAATAATCATTAATTAATTTTATATAATTTAATATTAATTTGTTTTAATAAATTACTATTATTTGATTATTATTTAAATTTTTGGAAGAGTTCATAAATTAATACCAAACCTAAAGATTAAATAAGGACAAAACTAAAACTAAGGAAACCTATTAAATTAAAAAGAAATAATTTCTATATAAAATTAAATTAATGTGTTAACCTAATCTATATTAACAATTATAAATAATAAGTATTTATAATTGATTAATATAATAATTAATATATTAATTAATTGTTATATAGAAATTATTTTATTTTATTTTTATTTTATTTTAAGGAAAAATATTGCTAACTAATAAATTTAAGGGTTATAACTAAAACAAAAATAGGCTGATGAGACTAATTTTTACTAAAAACTATGGAAATATATTAATTCTTATATAATTTAATTTAAAATATTAATAAAATTATATTAACCATTATAAATAATTAATATTTATATAATTAATTAATATAATGATTAATATATTACTAATAGCTATATAGAAATTAATAAATTCTAGTCTTTAATGGAATTTTATTATACCTAGATCTAAATGAAAACAAAGACTAAGGACACAAGAAAGGAGAGGGAAACTTACCTGCTGAGGCCTTTACCAAGGGATGTGCTTGCGATTTTTATTTCCCTGATCAAGGGAAGCCAGCTCCCGCTAATCTCCACACCATTGTCTCTGTTTAGATTATGAGGATGTTTGATAATTTCAAGTGCTTCTCTGATCTTTCGTCTCTGATGTTGCTCTTCCCTTGCGATAATTGATGCGCTTTCCAGATAGATATGGTGTTTAGTCTTTGAGGAGTGCTCTGCCAGGGCTGAAGTACGAGATCTTCCGTTCTTAATATCAGCGCCATGTTCCTTGAGTCTTGTCTGGAGGGAGCGACCTGTTTCACCAATGTAGCTTTTTCCACAAGAACACTCTATTTTATATACTCCTTTAAGCTGATGATTGTCGATATCATCTTTAACAGACTTCAAACTTTGTCTGATAGTACCTGGAGCTGAGAAATGTGTGATAATGTTTTTCTTTTTTAGGATTTTAGCGATTTTGTCTGTAATTCCATGGATATATGGTAGAAAAACATTACCACAATTAGGTTGGTCTTGAGCCTTAGGCTCATGAGACAACAACTTTCTTTCAGCTTTTTCTATGGCCTTTTTAATTTCCTGCTCCTTGTAGCCTATACTTTTAAAAGTTAAAATTAGATGCTTCTTCTCTTCGTCCAGGTGCTCTGAGTCGGAAATTCGAAGGGCTCTAATGGCCAGCATGTTTAGAACACCAAACTTCTGGGTTGGATGATGGTGGGAATCAGCATGGAGGTAACTTTTTGTGTGGGTTGATTTCCTGAAAACCTTATGGCCCAAAGAGCCATCCTCTTTTCTGATGATTAGAACGTCTAAAAATAGAGTCCCTTCAGAAATTAATTATTTCAACTAAAACAACTCTAAAGCCATTTACGGAATCTCTATTTGTGATCCATCGGCCGAGTTCCGATAAAAAAGACTTTATGGACTCTTAGAAAATATATATATATATATATATATATATATATATATATATATATATATATATATATATATGTTCTAACTTATTTTTATATATACAGTTGTTTTAACTTATTTTTATATATAATTCATTGAGAATATATATATATATATATATATATATATATATATACCGTTGTTTTAACTTATTTTTATATATAATTCATTGAGAATATATATATATATATATATATATATATATATGCGCGTTGAGAGGCAGTGCCACTATGTGTCCATTGAAAAGAAAGCGTAATTGATGTGTTATCCTGCTTTTTATCTGGATGGTGTCATGATATCGACACTGTGTAGCTATTGCTTTCAGTTAGGAATCCTATTTTTTATTGTACGTTATAGTGCCATATTGTGGTTTCTCAGATAACTGAACTAGGAAACTCGCTTTACTTGAGCTTTCTGCAGATTTGTCTTTGCATTAAAATCCGCTTGAGTTTACACGTTGCGTAGGTACAGCATACCATTCAGCGGATCTCCTGCGTGTTTCTACATTTGAGAGCCCATCCCAGATTCCCACAGTGTTGACATTCGTTTTGAAATTTACTTGTTTTCATTTGCCTGCTTTTCATCGTTCAAGTTTTCTTTTTATAGAGTGAAATTCATACCATTTGTAGAGTGAAACTCCTATGAAGGGTTATGTCAGACTTGACGTGCTATCAGTTCATATCATGCAACTTTTGTTAAGTTAGGATTATTATGTGTGGTTGTCCTCATTGTCGCTTTTGCGCATCAGCATTTGGGCTTTCATTATGTGTGTTCCCCACCTCCTAGAATCTTTTAAACCGATACAAAGAACATGCGTGTGATGCACGCAACTTTTACACGGGCAGCCCAATTAAATAGACATGACATGGTACTCTTCTTTTTTCTCAGTTTTTTCGATAATTGTCAACATTGAACATCAAAATGAAGCATATTATTAATTATAGCATACCTAAGGAAAGAAAGCGACACTGAAGTGAAGCAATAATGAGATGTTATATAAAGAGATGAGGCTTTTGGATTTTATTGTGTGTCCATGTGGAGGTAAAAGAATCTATCCATTATATAGGTTTTATATAGGTTTTTTTGTTTTGTTTCGTTTCTTTTCTTTTTTCTTTCTTCTTTCTTCTTTTCTTTTCTTTTTTTTTTTTTTTGCAAGTTTTTGATTTGTGTGTATCTATATGTGTGGGTGATAGTAATCCATATACACCTTGTATTTTCATTTTCCATATTATTGTAGTTTAAGTTTTAAAAATTTAATGGAAAATCTATAATGATGGTGCTTTTTGCCAATGGTTCTAATTCCAAAGCCAAGCAATAAGATAAAAGAGAACAAGTGGAAAGGATAAATAGAGAAAGGTAAAGGAGACCTAAGAAAATTGAGACAAGCTAGAGAGTAAACAAACTAACACCTTAGAGTTTTGTTTTCATTTTTTTTTAAATGGGGATCTATTTACTTACTCTATAGGTTGACCAACCTCTCTTTCCTCTTAGGCCTCCTCTACCTTTTTGTATTTATCCTTTTGGTTCTCTTTCTTTCATCTCACTTCTTGTCTTGAAGATTGGACTTAGCTTTGGATGTCTTGAAGATGGACTTAGCATGTGCAATAAAATATGCCCTTGCCAACTAACGAATTTGGCCTGCAATTGTGGTGAGCTCGATCCAATTACAAGCCACAAACTCAGCCCTTGTAAACTGATAATTTTGGCCCAACATATCAACCTACAAAATAATTGGCTAGGTTTCTTTTTCTTGCCTTCCTAGAATTTTTTGCTCAAATGATATTAAGATTCAAACTTTCAGGTTGGAAGAACAACCAATGTAATATCCCACGAATACCACTGTAATATCTCGAAAAATAAATTGACTAAAATTTCCATAATTTTGCACCATGAATTTCGTTATTTAAAGCCCAATCAAATTGCACAACTTGCACCATTAAATTATAAGCACAACAAGCAAATTTTGGTAATATGGAAACCCGGAGATGTAGCAATTCAAAATAAACATGAGACATATGCAGCAAAAAATCAGCCTTATTATATTAAATATGGATCTGGAAATACATGCCAAATATGGTTCTTAGAACCTATTAAAAACACCAACAAGATGTTTGTATTGCTAACAACGACTCCTCTAAAGTTATGCACCTATGAGAGATCTGGTTGACCTTTCCTACTCATCTCCACGTTAAGCCCTGTGAGTGGATCTGATTTGATCCCTCCTTGAGAGGTCAACGAAGCTAGAGAGTAAACAAACTAACACCTTAGAGTTTTTATTTGTATTTTTATGGGGATCTATTTACTTACTCTCTAGGTTGGTCAACCTCTCTTTCCTCTTAGGTCTCCTCTACCTTTTTCTATTTATCCTTTTGGTTCTCTCTCTTTCATCTTATTGCTTGTCTTGAATATTGGACTTAGCTTTGGGATGGTCTTGAAGATGGACTTAGTGTGTGCAATAAAATTTTCCCTTGCCAACTAACAGATTCAGCCTACCAATGTGGTGAGCTCAATCCAATAACAAGCCAGAAACTTGGCTCTTGTAAACTGATAATTTTGGCCCAATAAATCAACCTGCAAAATAATTGGCTAGGCTTTTTTTTTCTTGCCTTCCTAGAATTTTTGGCTCCAATGATATTAATCTTCAAACTCCTAGGTTGGAAGAATAACCATTGTAATATCCCACTAGTACCACTTTATATCTTGAAAAATGAATTGACTAAAATTTCCATAATTTTGCACTGTGAATTTCTTTATTTAAAACCCAATCAATTTGCACAATTTGCACCATTAAATTATCAACACAAGAAGCAAATTTTAGCAATATGAAAACTCAAAAATGTAGCAACTCAAAATAAACATGAGACATATGCAACAAAAAATCATCCTTATTATATTAAATATGGATCTTGAAATACATGCCAAATATGGTGCTTAGAACACTAGCAATATGTTTGTATTGCTAACAACAACTCCTCTAATGTTTTTCACCTATGAGATATTTGGTTAACATCTCCTCATGATCTTCACATTAAGCCTAGTGAGTGATATGATTTGATCCCTCCTTTTTTGAGTGGCTAGGGTATATATCTCAATATTGAAACCCCTCCTAATTAGATCTACTAGGTTGGATCACTTCCACTAAAAATAACTCTCGAGATAATAAGGGCTCTCACCCAAACAAGCTCCAAGAGCTCAGCTCAACAACACTAAACAATAATCCAAATGCATGTCTAAAGAGTGAGCTCTTGTCCCCTTCAATAGTCATGGACTATCAAAATACCATGGGTCATTTGAATACCATGGGTTTTTTCTTCTTTTATTAAAGTGACTTATAATATTTATTTTTCTTTAGTCACTTTTAATTAATTAATTCTCACATTGTCAATAATCAATTTTAATTTGTAACCCGGGCTAATGAGATACTCCCCTTTCCCAATGTCTGGAAAAAGGGACATTAAAAGAGGTGTGATAAATCCTTCCACTAAGATATTATCCATTAGGGAGGAGTATTTATTACTAGAAAGTGATACATGTCAAGTAGTGATTATGATATACACATAATATGTTAATGAACAATAAGTAACAACACATCTAACACTAGTCAAGATTGGAGTGGGTGGGATAAAATGTGTGTTAATGTTAGAAAAATAATATTAACTCTTGATTTGATGTACCTTGAGAGTTGTAGTAAAATATCTAGCTTTGTTAGTAAAATCATGTAGATAAATCAACCACCTAAATGATTTCTAGTTTGAAAAGTTTAGTATGGATATCTTTACATAATATTTCAATGCACACATCGTATATTTGTGACTATTAGGTTCTTTCCAATCACATATGCTCCTTGTAAAAACTAATAGATACGTCACCTAAATTTGTAGAAGTTAGACTTGATTGTTATTAGATGTATATAATCCTAATCTATTTAGAAAGAATATTACAAATGTTTACCCATTCTCTTTATTAGATAATGCCAACAATTTGTCCCTAGAGGTAGCCATAAGACCAACTATACCTAAACAATTAGAATTATATGCAATAATAAAATTACATAGAGGTTAGGATACAACCAACAAGTAGATATAGGTTCTATATCATTGCTAGATTACATGACATTGATAATTATATCATCCATAGGTTATTAATCAATTGAATATAGCCTTAAGTATAACGTCAAATATTCATTAAAACTTGTCATATGGCATTGTTTTCAACCACAATTTGAGGTTCTAAGCCACTATTGTGGCTAGCGTCATGCATTTCAAAGGTATCCATAGAACAAGGTCAAGTGTTGGTTATCTTTCCCCATGTAAATAAATAAATGGAATGATGGGTTTGGTTTTCCAAACATGTGGGTATGAATACTACATTGTATTTTGTAAGTGAGTTATACATTCAAATCATATACATGTAGTACTACTTATGTGCATTCAATTTCCTCATGACCAAATATTTTCATTGTTGATGGAAATGATATATTAATTAATTTCAATTTCAAGGTCCTACTAGCATTGATGAACACAGGTTCTCCTACTTGGAATATTGGGCATGTATACATATAAATTGATGTAGTATTTGATCCATATCTCACCTAATACAAGGTTTTGTAGCATGTTCATAACTCTCTTAACCTATAATTTTATAGACATAAAGGGACAAAGTAAATTAGGAGCTTACACTTTTCATTTGGAAGCCACATTTCAAGAACTTTAAATGTTGGAAATAATGAGAGGGGGGGTGAATCAGTATTTATTAATTTTTGTTCTAGTGATTGTCAAAAGCATATATAGATATGTATATGTATACACAGAACACAGAAATCGACAGCTGGAATAAATGCTTTTATTAAGACTCAAGACAGTGCAATGAAATAAATACAATATAAGTATATCTGACTATGAATAGTTGCCAAGCTCCAACTTGGACTTCAGTGAGGCTCCAACCTCCCAGAGCACCAACTCTGTTTTTCCAAGACACCAATCTTGGACTTTAGGAGCACCAACTCTGTTTTTCCAAGACACC
Organism: Pinus tabuliformis; assembly: GCA_031772625.1. Classification (NCBI taxonomy): domain Eukaryota; kingdom Viridiplantae; phylum Streptophyta; class Pinopsida; order Pinales; family Pinaceae; genus Pinus; species Pinus tabuliformis. The sequence goes on from CM062816.1 coordinate 72,106,604, forward strand.
AATCTTGGACTTTAGGAGCACCAACTCCCAAGGACTTCAATCCTATTCAGTTCTGAGGCTCCAACCTCTTGGGCTCCAACCCAACCTTGATATAAACTGGTTCTGCTGCTTCTGCCTCTGCTGCTTCTGCTGCCTCTACAGTCTCTGCTGCTTCTGTTGCCTCTGCACCCTCTGCTGGTTCTTCACCACCACAACAGCAACCAGCAGTCCTCTGTTTTTGCTGTTTTTATACATTCCATCCCTTTGTTCATTCGTTTCCTCTTTCTCACTGGCTGTTTGGCTTCCTTTCTCCGCAGGCTCTTGGGCTTCCTCAACGCTCGCTTATCCTATCAGTTTCCTCTATCTAATCGTTTGCTTCTTCAGCTTCCCACTTTCGGTTTCATCTATCTATCGAACGTTCCAATATTCACAGGTCATGTACAAGAGGAAGAGAGGCCGCATACATCCAGTTGTCATAGCTTAACGGACAGCCACGTCCCAATCGCAATCATTATCGCCAGAGTCAGTCTCCTGAACTATCGGGAGCATTATCGTATGCATTTTTGCCTCAGAGGCGCGCGCAGGCCAAATATCAAATTACACAGGAAATATATGAAAAAACAGGTGACAGTGCTAAAGGGCGGACTTCAAGGATCATAGCACCCGTATCTATAATGTATCGGGTCCGCAGCATTCATCGCAATCGACGATCGCAAAGGGCCAATGGCCGATGGGCCAATCCACTTGTGGATGCGATATTGCATTGAACCCTGTTTTATATGCCCGTCGGGTCCGTTCCTTTCATCGCTATCGGCAATCGCAACATAACTGTAGTCACCAATGGCCGATGGCCGATGCGATGAACCAGATGCGATATATTATTCAATCAAACTTTGATATGCCATCGGGTCTGCGTATATTGTCGCAATCGGAGGCAGGGCCTTTACCACTCCTGATACCCGCTCCGAAATGCCGGATGCGATATATTATAAACTGTTTTTAATGAGTCCATCGGGTCCATGCCTCTATCGCAATCGGGGACTGCCCTTGGCGGAGGTCCGATGCGATATCGCTATCGGCAATCGCAATGGCCCACTTGACACTGTATCGCCGCTCCCGAAGTTCCGATGCGACATTGTGTGCCGGACCCGATATGGCTTCAACACTTCCGTGAATAAGGTTTCAAATCCGCCGATAGTGTTAAAGCTTATGTACACGCCTTAGCCTCCGTTTGCGCCTCCGATAGTGTTAAACATATATATATATATATATATATATATATATATATATATATATATATATATATATATATATATATATATATATATATGCATAGTTTTTGTTGCCGATGGTGTATTTGCATATATAACCAAGACTTCTGCCTCTGTTTGCATTATATGCATATTTATATGGTTTTTAACCGCCGATAATGATAAAGCATACATACATGGGTTTTACAGGCCCGATAACATAACTGGATATATCTATGTGAGTTCTGCTCCCGATGGCTGTGTATGCTCCCGATAGGCTCTCGATAGGCTCCCGATAGCTGTGTATGCTCCCGATAGGCTCCCGATAGGCATGTATGGCTCTGTTTGCTGCATTTGCTCCTCCGATGGCTCCTCTTGCTCCGATATGCTCCGATAGCTCCTCTTCTTTGGGTTTTCTCCTCCGATGGCTCCTCTTGTAGCTCCTCTTGCTCCAGTGTGGCTCCTCTGGCTTGTTGAAATATTAATTTCACCTGCGCATTTATTTTTACAAAACAGCTGAAGAAAACCACCAAGCTCATCGGACCGCTTTTGCTGTGAAAGTGGTATTCCGTAAATCTCACCCGATGCAATAAAATTTTGCCATGCGTCAACTGTATTTTTCACAAAACCACTTTCTATCAAGACGTAACATTCGTTCTGTTTAGGTGAGCGATGATCGTTGGATTAGTATGAAGATTGTTCGCCGTCGGATCGAAGTCAAAGCTGGGTACGGTCAGAAAAATTCCCAACATGGCTTGGTCTGCTCCTATGTGGCTCTGTCTCCTCCTCTTGAATATTGCCATATTGACATCAATGACAATCTATGTCCAACAATCTCCCCCTTTGTTATTGATGGCAATATTCTTTTGCTCTCTCCCCCTTTGACATCAATGGCAAAGGAATGCATACGAACTCCCCCTGTCAAACTGCTCCCCCTGTCCTGCTGCGTCTTTATGAATGACCTTGAGTGATGACGATGAAATAACCCCCATCTTTTGACACAGATGTTCGAATGCTTCTCGAGGAAGAGGTTTTGTGAAAATATCAGCTATCTGCTCCTTAGTACTGATATATTCCAGGACGATGTTTCGTTCAGCTACTTGCTCACGGAGGAAATGATACTTGATTGGTATGTGTTTGGTTCTTGAGTGCATCACTGGATTTTTGCTGAGACTGATAGCACTTGTGTTGTCACAATAGACAGTAATCGGTTGATATGTACATATGTCGAGATCTTTTAGAGCTTTCTTCATCCATAGTATCTGAGAACAACAGTCTACTGCAGCAATATACTCAGCTTCGACTGTGGATAATGATATGGATGACTGTTTTTTGCTGAGCCTAGATACTAAACAGTCTCCTAGGAAGAATGCATTTCCACTAGTACTTTTCTGATCATCTATACTTCCAGCCCAATCAGCATCTGTGTATGCAGTTACCGTCAGTGTTGAGTCCTTTGGGTACCAAAGACAAAAATCAGAAGTTCCCTTCAAATATCTGAGAATTCTTTTTACAGCTAATAAATGAGATTGTTTGGGAGCAGATTGAAATCTTCCCACCATTCCTACTGCTTGCATTATGTCTGGTCGTGTAGCTGTTAAGTATAGAAGGGCTCCAATCATTGACCTGTAATGAGTTGCATCTACTAGAGGGGAGTCATCATCTTTGCTCAGTTTACAGTTTGTGGTCATAGGTGTACTCACAGGTGCACAGTCCTCCATTCCATATTTTTTGAGCATGTCTTTTAGATATTTGGCTTGAGATATACACAATCCTGTTCTGGTTTGAGATACTTGAAGTCCAAGGAAGTGGGACAACTCTCCTATCATTGACATCTCAAACTCTTTTTCCATGCTTTGAGAAAATTCATGGCTCATTTCATCATTATTACTAGCAAAAATCAGATCATCGACATAAACAAGAGCAACTAGTAACTTACCTTGATCTGTCTTTATGTATAGATTGCTTCCAGCCACTCCCTTTTTGAAGCCTTGTTGTTGGAGATAGTTATCCAGTCTTGCATACCAAGCTCTAGGAGCTTGTTTCAACCCATATAAAGCCTTTTTCAATTTACAGACTAAGTCCTTTCCTGCTGTTAGATCAAAACCTTCTGGCTGCTCCATGTAGACTTCCTCCTTGAGTTCCCCATTTAGAAATGCTGATTTCACGTCCATTTGATAGATTTTGAATCCTTTTGAGCAAGCAAATGCTAAGAACATCCTGATAGCTTCCATACGGGCCACTGGTGCAAATGTCTCTTCAAAGTCAACTCCTTCAATTTGTGAATAGCCTTTGCAGACAAGTCTTGCCTTGTTTCTGATAACCTGTCCTTCCTCATTCATTTTATTTTTGAACACCCATTTGGTTCCTATTATGTTTTTGTCCTTTGGACGAGGTACCAGCTCCCATGTCTTGTTCTTCTCAATTTGGGACATTTCTTCTTCCATTTCTTTTACCCAATGAGGATCCTTACTTGCTTCTGCAAATGTTTCTGGTTCTATCATAGATAGGAGGGCAATGACTTTTCTCTTGGGTGTGATTGATATCCTTCTTCGGGTCTGCACACCTTCATCTTTATCGCCAATGATCTGCTCTTCTGGATGATGTTTTTGGACATATTTCAACTTTGAAGGGGTATTAGGTGGTTCTCTTTCCTCTTCTTCTTCTTCTTCTTCTTTCTCATCTATTTCTTCTTTTGTAGGTTCTTCTTCTTCAATGAGAAAGTCATCTTCATGTTCTTCAATTTCCTTTTCTGGAAGATCTTCATCAACCTTTACATCAATGCTTTCCACTATTTTCTTCAGTCGATAATTGTAGCACTTGTAAGCCTTGCTCCGTGTAGAGTATCCAAGAAATATCCCTTCATCAACCCGAGAATCAAACTTTCCGGGTGAGCCATCATTTATTTTTATGAAGCACTTGCTTCCAAAGATCTTGAAGTACTTCACTGAAGCAGGTCTTCCTTTCCATAGCTCATAAGGAGTTTTATCACAATTTGGTCTCAATTGAGTCTGATTCAGTGTATAGACAGTTGTCCCTACTGCTTCTCTCCAGAATCTAGGCTGTAAGTCTGCTGCTAATAGCATGGTTCTTGCCATCTCTTGGACTGTTCGGTTTCGTCTTTCAACTACCCCATTTTGCTGAGGTGTTCTGGCAGCCGAGAATTCCCTTTTAATTCCATGAATATTACAGAACTTACTGAACTCGTTTGATGTGAATTCTCCTCCTCTGTCTGTTTTGAGGCACTTAATTTTTGAATCTTTTTCATTTTCTACAAGGGCTTTGAAATTCTTAAAACACTCAAAAGTTTCAGATTTATACTTTATGAAATATATCCACATCATTCTAGTATAATCATCAACAAATAACACAAAGTACCTTTCTCCTTGGAGTGCTTGATTTCTAGTTGGCCCACATACATCAGCATGGATGATCTCCAAGGGCTTCGATGTACAGTGTTCCTTTGTCTTGTGGCTGGTTCTGGTCTGCTTTCCATGTTGACATGGACCACACACTGCCTGATTTGGTTTGAACAGCCTTGGGATGTCTTGTACAGCTTTGGTCTTGCTGATATTGATCAGATTTTTGAAGCTTGTATGTCCAAGTCGCTTGTGCCACAGCCAACTCTCATCTGTCTTACTCAAGTAGCATTTATTTTCTTGAATCTTGTTCAGAATGTAAATATTGTCTGGTGTTCTCACCCCTTTTTCCACAAGTTTCCCTGAGGCAGAGTTCCTTATTTCACAGTCTTTGGTGCTGAAAACAACCTTATGTCCTTGATCACAGATTTGGCTGACACTCAGAAGGTTGTGTTTGAGTCCGTCAACCAGCAGAGCATCCTGAGCTTTTCCTTTTCCATTTATCAGAGTAACTGTTCCTTTTCCTGCAATTCTGCCATATCCGCTTCCAAAAGACACATTCCCTTCCTTTTTGCTCAGTGAGACAAACTTCCCTCTGTCCCCTGTCATGTGTCTGGAGCACCCACTGTCTACAAACCACTGGTTTCCATTATTTTTAGCACATAGAGCCAGGCCGCATTTGTCCATGCTGGAGTTCTTGCTACTCGTCTTTCTTCCTTTGAGTGGGCAGTATTGTTCATAGTGTCTATTATTGTAGCAAAAAGATCAAATCAGATCAAATTTGGTCAAGATATCAAAATGAATTGAAGGTTTTGATGTGTCCCTGTCTTTTGGGGGCATATGAGTTGACTACTCGGTCTTTTTGCGTTGTCTTTTCACTTCTGCGAGCCATACAGTGTCTAGCTTGGTGACCGAAGTTTTTACAGTGAAAGCAGTGTCCAAGAAAGATGGTTTTGAAGCAACCACGGTTTGAGTCGATTTCCTTCCTGGGAATTACTCCTCCCTCGTTCTTTGGATTTTTGATGGGCCCTTGGTGGAGTACAGGTTTGTATTTGCTGTAGTGTCCATGATTCGACTCCACATTCTTCTTTGGAGTAATTCTTTCTTCATTCTTGGAATCTGGGATGCACTTTTGATAACATACTTTTTCATCTTTTGGATTGCAGGAAAGTGCATCGGCATAGCTTTTCGCACTATTCTTAGTGCTTGAGGATTCTCCTTTGAAACCTATTCCAGACTTGTCATGTTGAGGTTTTTGATTTTTCAGAATAGTCTCAAGTATTTGAGAGCTTTTACAGCCCTTTTTAATTTGCTCCAACTCCTTTCTTAGAGACACTATTTCGGCCTCGCGTTCCTCATAAATCTCTTCTTTTTCTTTAAGCTTTGCTACCAAGAGATCTTCTCTCCTTCTTATTTCCTCGTTTTCCACTTTGATAGAAATGATTTTGTTCCGTAGTTTCTCATTTTCTTCAATGGCGCTTATTAACAGTTCATCTACATTTCCTTCCAGTCCTGAGTCATCATCATCTGTGAGTGCCATGAATAATGCTTCTTGGCTTTCATCATGATCACTTTCCTCATCTGATTTCTTTTTGATGACCATAAACTCATCCTCATCAGACTCATCTTGCTTGGAGAAGAAGTTTTTCTTATTGAACCCTTTCTTTTTATGTGCCATTCTTTTAGAATTTCCTTCATCATCACTGTCATGTTTATGAGGACATTTTGTTGCATAATGACCTATTTTACCACATTTAAAATAGATAAGAGGATACTTGCCTTTAAGCTTAGATCCTCTCTTCAGCTTTCGTACATATTGAGCCAATTCGGATTCCACATCTGACTCATCACTATAGTCATTCCTTTCTTTCACTTCCTTTGACTTTGAGGCCTTGAATGCTGCATCTTTGGAGCTAGGGCCACCTTTTCTCATTTCATAGGCAGTGAGAATTCCATGGAGTTCATCCATTTTGAGGGTATCTAGATCCTTTGCTTCTTCTATAGCACTTATTTTGGAGTCAAATATGTCTGGAAGAGACCTTAATACCTTTTGAACAATGGTACTTTCTTCCACCTTTTCGTCCAATCCTTTCAGGGAATTTACTACTTCAGCTACTCGAAGGAGGTATGCTACAATATCTTCTTCATCTTCCATCTTCAAACTTTCAAATTGTCTGCTGTGAGTTTGAAGATTTGCCTTTTTTACTTTTGAGTCTCCATCGTACAAACCAACTAGCTTCTCCCACATTTCTTTGGCAGAGGTACAGTGCATGATTTTTGTAAACTTGGAATCAGTGATTCCACTAGTGATAGAGTTCATGGCCTTTGCCTTTGCAATGTAGGCTTTCCTCTCATCTTGGTATGTTGGAAGAGTGGAAATCGCTTGGTATTCAGTTTGACAAAAATGCCAGACTTCAGGTCCAAGGGACATTAAGTAGTAAGTCATCCTTTTCTTCCAGAAACCAAAGTTAGTGCCATCAAACAAAGGAGGTCTTCCTGATGCTTCGTGATTTCTCATCATGGCTGTGGATCCTTCTTCAAGCTGTTAGGCTAGTATGAAGAAGCCTGCTCTGATACCAATTGTTGGAAATACTGAGGTGGGGGGTGAATCAGTATTTATTAATTTTTGTTCTAGTGATTGTCAAAAGCATATATAGATATGTATATGTATACACAGAACACAGAAATCGACAGCTGGAATAAATGCTTTTATTAAGACTCAAGACAGTGCAATGAAATAAATACAATATAAGTATATCTGACTGTGAATAGTTGCCAAGCTCCAACTTGGACTTCAGTGAGGCTCCAACCTCCTAGAGCACCAACTCTGTTTTGCCAAGACACCAATCTTGGACTTTAGGAGCACCAACTCCCAAGGACTTCAATCCTGTTCAGTTCTGAGGCTCCAACCTCTTGGGCTCCAACCCAACCTTGATATAAACTGGTTCTGCTGCTTCTGCCTCTGCTGCTTCTGCTGCCTCTACAGTCTCTGCTGCTTCTGTTGCCTCTGCACCCTCTGCTGCTTCTGTTGCCTCTGCACTCTCTGCTGGTTCTTCACCACCACAACAGCAACCTGCAGTCCTCTGTTTTTGCTGTTTTTATACATTCCATCCCTTTGTTCATTCGTTTCCTCTTTCTCACTGGTTGTTTGGCTTCCTTTCTCCGCAGGCTCTTGGGCTTCCTCAACGCTCGCTTATCCTGTCAGTTTCCTCTATCTAATCGTTTGCTTCTTCATTTTCCCACTTTTGGTTTCATCTGTCTATCGAACGTTCCAATATTCACAGGAAACGTACAAGAGGAAGAGAGGCCGCATACACCTAGTTTTCATAGCTTAACAGACAACCACGTCCCAATCGCAATCATTATCGCCATAGTCAGTCTCCTGAACTATCGGGAGCATTATCGTATGCATTTTTGCCTTAGAGGCGCACGCAGGCCAAATATCAAATTACACAGGAAATATATGAAAAAACAGGCGACAGTGCTAAAGGGCGGACTTCAAGGATCATAGCACCCGTATCTATAATGTATCGGGTCCGCAGCATTCATCGCAATCGGCGATCGCAAAGGGCCGATGGCCGATGGGCCAATCCACTTGTGGATGCGATATTGCATTGAACCCTGTTTTATATGCCCGTCGGGTCCGTTCCTTTCATCGCTATCGGCAATCGCAACATAACTGCAGTCACCAATGGCCGATGGCCGATGCGATGAACCGGATGCGATATATTATTCAATCAAACTTTGATATGCCATCGGGTCCGCGTATATTGTCGCAATCGGAGGCAGGGCCTTTACCACTCCCGATACCCGCTCCGAAATGCCGGATGCGATATATTATAAACTGTTTTTAATGAGTCCATCGGGTCCATGCCTCTATCGCAATCAGGGACTGCCCTTGGCGGAGGTCCGATGCGATATCGCTATCGGCAATCGCAATGGCCCACTTGACACTATATCGCCACTCCCGAAGTTCCGATGCGACATTGTGTGCCGGACCCGATATGGCTTCAACACTTCCGTGAATAAGGTTTCAAATCCGCCGATAGTGTTAAAGCTTATGTACACGCCTTAGCCTCCGTTTGCGCCTCCGATAGTGTTAAACATATATATATATATATATATATATATATATATATATATATATATATATATATATATATATGCATATATTTTATGTTGTTGCCGATGGTGTATTTGCATATATAACCAAGACTTACGTCTCTGTTTTCATTATATGCATATTTATATGGTTTTTAATCGCCGATAATGATAAAGCATACATACATGGGTTTTACAGGCCCGATAACATAACTAGATATATCTATGTGAGTTCTGCTCCCAATGGCTGTGTATGCTCTTGATAGGCTCTCGATAGGCTCCCGATAGCTGTGTATGCTCCCGATAGGCATGTATGGCTTTGTTTGCTGCATTTGCTCCTCCGATGGCTCCTCTTGCTCCGATATGCTCCGATAGCTCCTCTTCTTTGGGTTTTCTCCTCTGATGGCTCCTCTTGTAGCTCCTCTTGCTCCAGTGTGGCTCCTCTGGCTTGTTGAAATATTAATTTCACCTGCGCATTTATTTTTACAAAACAGCTGAAGAAAACCGCCAAGCTCATTGGACCGCTTTTGCTATGAAAGTGGTATTCCGTAAATCTCACCCGATGCAATAAAATTTTGCCACGCGTCAACTGTACTTTTCACAAAACCAATTTATATCGGGACGTAACACTCGTTCTGTTTGGGCGAGAGATGATCGTTGGATTAGTATGAAGACTGTTCGCCATCGGATCGAAGTCAAAGCTGGGTACAGTCAGACAAATTCCCAACATGGCTTGGTCTGCTCCTATGTGGCTCTGTCTCCTCCTCTTGAATATTGCCATATTGACATCAATGACAATCTGTGTCCAACATTAAATTAGGTAAATTATACAATTTAAAATATTATATCATAGTTAACTTGGAACACATTCAAATTCATGCTCATTTGATGATTTGGTTGGTAGTTTGAATCTAGTCGAGGTGACTCTTATGGATTTGCAGTGAAAGTTATGGAAACACTAGAACTTGGCTACGTTGTTTGGGGAAAGGATAAATAGTGACAATTTTCACATTATAATAGCATAGTTATAATATGGAGAGAACAATCATTGAAGTTGAATCAAGCACTAATGTGAGTTTCCACTAATACGTTTTATTCACACGAGTTTGTAAATTCTTACTTTAGATTTTTTTTCTCGAGGGACAATTTTAATTGATATGTGTGTGTGTGTGTGTGTGTGTGTGTTGAACTCAATTCCCCTTGATCACAAATATTATAAATTTTACCATACCCTTACTTTTGGTTATTTTGAAATGGACTTGTCAATAATGGGATGAAGATGAAGACATCATTTGCCTCCTTTAGGGATGTAACTTCAATGGCATCTAAATGGCCCACAAACACATATTGAAAAGTGATGACATGAGTTTGAGATTGGTCAACAACTTCTCCAATTCAGCAATTATAGTTTGGAGTCGATGGTGGGTGAGGATGATGAAAACTCTAGTGGTTGTACTCATCATCATAATGAAACTAAAGAGGGGCTCCAATTTGATTCTATAGGAGGACACTAATTTGATTGCATCCCAAAATTGACCTTTAGGGTTGTTGTTGACAAATGTGATAGGCCTATAAATAGGGATCAATTAACAACCAACGATGTGATTGATGGCTTAATAGAGGATCCCTATGTTGTTATAAGCCCATATCTTGCATCTATGACATCACATGCCCCACTAGAGTAGGGGGACCCAATGGGTCATCAAGAAACTAGATATTCAATGGACCTTAACAAATTTGTAAAGCATCTAAAAATTCAATCTAAGCATACTCAATTCATTATGGAATTGGAAAACAACAACTCCAGTCCATTATTTGACATTCTCATTTCTTTGAAGGTTGATGGCTCCTTAGCTCATCAAGTATATCATAAGAAAACCCACATTGAGCCATACCTTCATGTTTATTTTTGTCATCACACATCCCAAAAAGTAGGGTTTATCAACGCTTTTTTTGCTCAAGCCCTTCTTGAATGAGATGCACTTAGACCAAGAAAAGAAACAGTTGATCAATAGTTCCAATTATAATGGTTACAAGGAATGATAAGTTAATAAGGAATTTTAGAATGCTAAGAATATTCTTGTAAACATTCATAAGAAACATGGGGTTTTTGAAGTTGAACATAAGGTAATTCTCCCTTATGTTTGAGGCACATCCAAAAATATCACAAAAATCCTAGGAAAGAAGAAAATCATAATCATTTTTCAACCTCCTCACATTATCAAGGGCCTCCTCAAATTGGTAAAGGACCCTATGTACCCACATTTTCATAAAGGTCTCTATTGTATCACTTGTTAATGTGATATTACTTATATTGGTGAAATTGAGAGCTCTTTTTAAGCTAGAATTAAGGATCATAAGGTAGCTATTGCAATTAATGGAGTTAAGTCCTCAACTTTGATAATGCATTCTAAGGAGATAAAGAATCATATATGTATTGAGGACACATAAATCTTCACAATGGTTGATTACTTATCTAAAAGAAGGTTAACAAAATCTATTAGAATTGTGCAATAAGACAACAATATCAACACAGATAATGGCCTTAGACTCAATGAAACTTCATTCCTCATTATTTGAAATAGGTCAAGTGGTCCTTTTGTGTAGGTTTCTCATTAGGTGTTCGTTTTAGTGGCTTGGATTCTTTAGTTTTCACTTTGTATGTTTCTCATTTGTTTTTCTTACTTTGTAGCATTATTTTCTAGCTTATAATCTTGTGTTTCCTTTTGTATTTCCTTCTTCCCATTTCTTTTGTGGTTTCTTACTATGAATGATTTGTTTTATTATTGTGCTTTCTTATTACAACTTTTATATATTTATGTGTGTGTGTGTGTAAACAGGAATATATATCTTTTGTATTAGAAAATTATTGTGACCACCGTAGTTATTATAATAACAAAAATATAGGGTTTGTGCCAAAACTAGTAGTTCTAAAATTGTTTAGAAAACTTGAGATTTATCTATTAAAAAAAAATGGCAACCCTTCACAAAGAATTATGAAAATACACTATTGGTATATATTTTATAGAAGATGTATAAGGTTTGCAAGGATTTAAAAACTAATACTAGATGAAGACATGTTGATTATTGTCTAACGATTTGTATATTGTTTTTATTAGTTATGCGTTAACACTTTATCCAAAACTCAATCAAAAGTTACTGCTTAACTTCCATAAAATTGAAAATAATCCCCACTCCTAACATATATATATTATTCAGTATATATCTTACAACTTCTATATAAACAAGTGTTGCAGGGTAGCGTAGTCCTTGCCATTGAAATTAAAAATTATATTGCTATAAAATTTGCATATAGAAGCTACTAGAATAATATATATAAAGCATACTATGCAATATTTAAACTTATATTAATAAAGCACGATTGTATTCATATTTATATAACAAGTTTGACAAATTTATATATTTCCAAGAAAAACAAAATCCAAATAGTAACTTTGATAAGTCTTGTTCAAATCACATTTAGATTATGTGTATATACAACTAAAAAAATGTAAATAAAAAATGTCAAATTTATTAATATTTAATTAAAAAAACATATAAAAATATATCTGAAATAAGATCAATTAGCAAGCATCTAATAAACTATTTCAGTAAAATAAACAACTATCTTGCAATCCAAAGATTTAACTCACCAATTAAACAAATTATTTGTAAAAAAAAATGATTATAATTATAATTTTTATTTTATAAATTACAATAAAAAAATTTAAATAAATATTATTATTTATTCTTTTGTTATTTTAAAAAATTTAATAAATATATAAATGCTTAAATATGAAACGAACCCTGATATTTTTATAAAACATCATTTTAAACTATCTTATGAGTTTTCCAAGTAGTATCTCACCACTTTTTACATTTGTATCCAAAAACATCATTTTAAACTATCTTATGAGTTTTCCAAGTAGTATCTCACCACTTTTTACATTTGTATCCTCTCCTTAGATACCAAAGTTGGAATTCCACTTTTTACATTTGTATCCTCTCCTTAGATACTAAAGTTGGAATTCCAATGGCTCACTGTGTAGAAACCTTAGAAAATTGAATTTCGTAGCATGGAACAAACTATTATGTTTCTATTGCCATATGTTAAAATTAATTTACAATTGCGCAATTGTTTTACCATAAATTGATTTATATGGCTATATGTTAAAATTGATTAACAATTGCGCAACTTTTTACCATAAATTGATTTCTAACCGTTCAAAGAAATACCTAATTTTTTTTACCATAAATTGGTTTCCAACCATTTAAGGAAATACCTAAAGCATGATTCCACATGCAAATCACCCTCCCTTCCCTTTTATTCTCAGTAAAGAATAGAATCTCGTTAACACAGGTGTTCATGGAGATCTACTACAAAATTTTGAAACCGTGTAATACATTCGTTTATTATAAGAACTTTCATACAAAATATGATTAGACGCCGAAGTTACTCAATTGAAATTTTTATTAGCATAGGGAGAGGTTATTGTACACTTTTCTTATTAAGTCAAGGAATATATGTGCCCTTACCCTCCTAGCAACAAGTTGTATATGCAAATTAAAGTTTCAAACTATTTTTTAAAACCTTAAAATATAAGATATGTACATGGCAGCATATAAAACTAGCAATGGCATATATTGAGTGGGAGAAAATTCTTATAAATAACCATGACATTAAATTATTTGGAACCTAATATTTAATAGTTTTGTTTAATGTTTGTTAAAAAAGTTAATAAATGTTTAGTGATTTAATTGATCTTAAATTACTTACATGAATTATCAATTAGGGTTAGTAAACTAATGAAGTGTAAGTGCAATGTATGTGCTAGAAGTCTTTGGTTATTCATACAAATTCTAAATTAAATTAAGTTATTTAAATATAAATTCTAAATTAAATTAAGTTATTGAAATGCACATGAGAAAATTAGTTATTCCTAGAAAATAAGATTATCTCTACAATGATGATCGCAATCTCTACTTTCAAACAAAACTACTTCTATTTATAAGATTCCACACTTTAATTTAAAATAGAAATCTCACACTTGTATAAATGTAAATCAATCTCACACTTTACATATATGAAATAAGATTATCTCTACAATGATGATCACACTCTCTACTTTCAAACAAAACTACTTCTACTTATAAGATTCCACACTTTAATTCAAAATAGAAATCTCACACTTGTATAAATGTAAATCAATTCGCACTTTACATATATGAAAATCAATCCATACTTTGCTCAAATGAAATTCACACTCTGTTGCATAAATGAAAATTGCTCACTTAAGAAATCTCGTGTTTAAAGAAAATCACACATCTGCATGAATAAGAATCACACTTGTACGAAAAATGAAATGAAACAAACTCTTGCTGAAAACACACTCACACTTACTTGAGTTAAAGATCACACACGCTTGAATTTAACAACTAATTCTACAAATAAATCTATTGTCTAAGATGAAACTCTGCGTGAAACTAGATCACTACTGCTAAGTTTTATCCATGTGCATTCAAAATCTGAACAGTAAGAATGATTAGCACAATGATTTTAACTTAACTCTTAAAGAAAATTGAAAACATAAATACTTGATTAAATAAACAGAAATATACAAGAATACAAGGCTAATAGCTAATTGTTAAAACAAAACAAGAATCCTTACTGTCTCGAGGGGGGCCTCCACGAGAAGCAAGCGGCCACTATGTTATTGATCAAGCACTTTAACCACACATTGAGAAAATGAATCGATTCTTTTTTAAAACAGAGTATCAAATAACAAAGCTTTAGTCTCACTGTCACGTTCACTATCATTGTTTTCATTTCTGTCGAGAGGCATATTATTAGACCTTGTGGCAATTAATTGTTCAGAGCTATATGCCTAATCCGTATCAACAAAACCCAAATTTAACTTGAAAAGATAATATTGCATAATTCACTCATGGTTTGTTATTATCAAAGCAAATCATGAGGCATGGATCTCATTCTCGCTCGCCTGTTACCGATTAAGGAGGTTGACTTTGCCTTTGACCGCATTTCTTGGACCTATTTCCATCGATCTGGTTCATGAAAAATAGGATGAAATTGCTGAGTGCATTAATTTCCACCTATCCATATATTTCGCTTCCCAAATGGCACCTTGGAACCTGTCAAACCACAGACTTGGCTGCAAAACCGTGTATTAACTTCAAAATCATCATAATTCGGTAGCTGAAGTAAACATTAAACTAAATAATAAAGAACATTATCAATTTATGAAATACAAGACAATTGTATACCTGCCTTGTCATAATCTCTGTAACTTGATGCCCAATGTGTGAATATGAAGGTCAAAAAGAAATAGATAGAGTGAAAAAGGGTGTAAAAAATAAGCAATTGTGAGGCTCAACATTCCCCCACACGGAGGTCATTGCATGTTCTTATGCAAAAATTTCAAAACTGATGAACCCTTCCTGTTATTGAACTCCTTCAGATACTTGAGCTAAAACATCTAGATTTGTCTTCTTTGCCTTCTTCTTAGTGATTGTCATCCTTGGTTTCTTCATCAAAATCTTATACTTTAAACTTGTGACTTTTATCTTAAGGGATTTGTTATTTTCTTTTAGCTTCTTATTATTATCATACCATAGAGCAAGATGTAAGAGAATATTATCATTCTTGGTCCTCTGTATTTCATTATGCACTTTCAATGTTTCATGTTCCTATTTTAAGTGCCTGTTTAGTGTCTCCAATTCAAAAATATCCGATTTGAGAGTATTTATAATTGGAGGTTCTTGTGGACTGTTAGAATGAATTTCTTTTTCTTGATTTGAAGAGGATGAAGTGGCCTTTTCTATAACTATTTTCTCCAAAGATTCTATATAGTCATATATCTCTTGTTGGACTGGGTCAATTTTAGATGTTCTTCTTATTGTATTAGCAATTGGTGATGAAACTGTTGATAGAACTGGTGATGAAACTATAGGCAAAATAATTGGCGATGGAGCCTTTAGCCCTTCTTCTTCCTCTAAATTGACAGATTCTATGGATTGTCGAGATGATTCCTTCATTGTTTTATTGAGTATTTCACTCCTCCCGACAGTGGATGAGGTTTTAGTGAGAGGAATTTGTTTTTGAACTTTCTTTGTTATGTCTTTGCTTGCTCTATTTCATTTGTTTTTCTTCTAGATATGCTTTCTTCCTTATTGTTGTTTTTTCTTCTTCTAACATTCTTCTTTTTAAGATTTTATAATACATCACGAAGGGGAGTTTCATCTTTTGAGGGTTGCTCTTATTGTAGAGGTAAGTCATCTTTAGGTTTCAAAGATAACTTTATTCTAATTCTCTTTTTTGTCGTTGGGTTCCTCTTGTTCTACCCCTTTAAAGTGGTTTCTAACTAAGAAACTTTCCCAATCATCTCCTATATTTTTGAGGTGGGCTTCAATCAAAATTTTTATCGAATTGTGATGATACATAGTGTTCTTAATAGAATGTATTTTTCTCTAAGTATTACCAGTCATTTTCTTCAGACTATGGAGTAAGAAATAAGGCAAATTAATTTCATTACCCTCAAGGAAATGCATCATCAAATGTATATGATAGAAAAACATACTACTGAATCTACCTTCACAAGTAATAAAATTTTGAATGACCAACAGTAAATTTCTCCATTTGCTTTTAAGTGTTGTACATGGAATTCCTTTCTTAAAGATTGAAGTGTCCATACCTCGGTTTTTGAGAAATGTTTTCCATTTCTTTCCTTCAATTCTTCTATTTTGAACCATCTTTCACTAGCCCTAAGTAGCCCAATTACTTCTGCCATGAAGGATTTTGTCACTACTATTTTCACATCTCCAATTTCTGCCTCAACTCCATCAAATGCTTGGGCATAGGACTTTGTTACTTCTTTGTCATAGTCGTTAATTTTTTCTACAAATTCCAACCATTGTACTTGTTGTAACATCTGTTTAACTTGTGGATAACCCTCTGTGAATTTCTTCCCATTCGGCTATGTCCCCACAATAACCCCCATGTTGGCGAAATCTCAACCTGTAATTGCTTCTTTTGATAAGGTTATGGAGTGAAAATGGCTTTGGAAAACTAAGTATGGATGAGAGTGAAATCGTCAATGGAAATGAGTGAAAAGGCTTTTGGGAAAATAGAGTATGAATGAGGGTGGAATTATCAGGGTTTATGAAGTGGAGTATCTGCGTAATGATGAATGATGAATGGGTTACGGCCAACTTCATTGATAGGACATAGTATTTATAGTTAAATCTGAAGTTGGAATAGTAATGATTACTTCAAATTGCAGTAGTAACGTCTATTTTATTTCATAATGTATTTTTTCTTACATTTATTATTTAATATAGTATTTACATACCTTTGGATTTATGATTCTAATGCTTTGACTGACCTTTGTAGATTGTCCTTGGATGCCTTCAATTGCACGCTTGATCATTTTCTTATGCTAAGATCTTCAATTGTTTCAGTTGGTCCCTGTTAGTATCAGCTGCAGAATTTTGTTAAAGCTGCAGATTCTCAACAATTCTGTAGCTAATTATTTTGAAAAGAAAAAGAGGGTTACAAAGAAATTTGGAATAGAACAGGGTTTAAAAAGAAAATCTAGGTTTCCAAGAGTACTTGGTTTTCATCCTAAATTTTCTATGTAAACATTCCAACAGTGTTGGTTTTCATGTTTATAGCATTATATATCTATATATAGATATATATATATATATATATATTGAGAACAAAAGGATTTGTGAGTCGATTTGGAGAGGAAGGGAAATCCTTCCTAACCACCTTCAAAACAATATTTTCTTGTAGATTTTTAACAAATTCTTCCCTTGTTAATGGTTTATGATAAATTCTCAATCAATGACCATTTACAAGGAAGGTCACTTTTTCTTCATCAATGGTTCTAATCCTGACTGCACCATTATCAAAGACAGTTTCAATCTCATAAGGCCCAAGCCAATGAGTTTGAAATTTCCCTTGAAAATCTTTAAATTTTGAGTCAAAAAGTAATGCCCAATCTCCTGGCTGAAATTTCCTTTCTTTTATGAATTTGTCATGCCACCTGGATCTTTGTTGTTGAACTATGTTGGTTCTTTGAATAACATCTTGTCTCATCTCATCTAGTTCATTCAATTGCTCTATTCTTTGTTTTTTTGCTTCAGATAGATCAAGACCCAATTTGATTGTTGTCTTGAAGGTCTTTACTTGGAACTCAATAGGAAATAAGACTTGCTTCCCATAAACAAGTTCATATGGAGTATGTCCTGTGGTATTTCTCCATGTGGTACGGTATGCCCATAAAGATTCTGGAAGCTTTTCTACCCAGTCTCTTCTATGTAGGTACACAGTCTTTGTAAGAATTGCTTCAATTACTTTATTGGTCGATTCCACCTATCCATTTGCCCGTGGAAGATATGGAGTGTAATTTCGATGTTTGATTTTGTATTCCTCCATTATCTTTTGTACCAAATTAGATGTAAATTGTGTACCTTGATCTATCACAATTTCCCTTGGGACACCAAAACGAGTAAAAATATCCTCAAAAAGAAATGAAACTACAACATTTTCAGTAGCAGAAGAAAGTTCTTTAACTTCTACCCATTTTGTAACATAATCAGTGAAAACAAGAATGTACCTTTTTTATCTTGATGGTGGATTAATTGGACCAACAAAATCCAGAGCCCATTTCTCAAAAGTTTAAATGAGTACCTGAGGTTGTAGAGGCATTTCATCTGAAGGAACAGGTTTCCCCATTCTTTGACAACTATCACATCTCTTAACATATTCTTTGGCATCCTTAAAAATGGAAGGCCAATAATATCCTAAGAGAAGGACTTTGTAAGAAGTTCTTTTATCAGTGAAGTGTCCTCCACATTTTTCATCATGATAAGCCTTTAATATCTCTGGTACTTCATCTTCTCTTACACATCTTCGAATGATCAAATATATCCCTATTTTGTGTAATTCTCCATTTATCCATGAGTAAGATGTACTAATTTGAATTACCTTTCTTTTCTCTCGAGGAGACAAATGTAGTGGTAACTTACCTATAGCCAAATAATTATCAATATCTGCAAACCAAGGAGATTTAATAGATATTGCAAAAATATATTCATCTGGAAAATTATCTTCTGCAAGTACATTGTTATTATCATTTTGAATTCTAGATAGAAAGTTGGCAACTGTATTTTGTTTTCCAGGTCAATCCAAAATAGTAATATTGAATTCTTGTAATAACAATAACCATCTTGTAATTCTTCCATTAGTGATTATTTTATTCATTAAATATCGAATTGAAGAACGGTATGTATGTACAAAGGCTTCATAACCAGTGATGTAATGTCTGAATTTATTAATGGCATGGACAACAGCTAAAAACTCATTTTTTGTTATAGTACAATTTAACTCTATAGGAGTCAAATTTTTACTGGTGTAGTAAATGGCATAAGGCATTAAATCCCTTTTTCCTAATACAGATCCTAGAGTTGTATCTGAAACATCAGTTGAAATGTGAAAAGGTAGTTTCCAATTTGGACCTCTTAGAATGGGTGGCAATCAAAATTCCAAATGAATTCACAATCTTTTGTGAGCAATTTGAAAAGTGGAGAAACAATTTTTGTAAAGTTTTTTTATGAATCTTTTATAGTAACCATTAAAGCCAAGAAAACTTCCAACATCTCTTTGACAAGTGGAATTGATAATTTAGAAATAAATTCTACTACTTTAGATGTATCCACTCTAATTCCATTCCCTGAAATATGGGGTCCTAAAACAATTCCCTCAGTAAACATCATAAAACATTTTTCATGGCTTAATGAGATATTTTCTTCCTTACATCTAATAAAACTTTTTCCAAATTTTTAAGAGCTTCTTCAAAGGAATTTCCATATGCAGTAAAATCATCCATAAAACTTCCACACAATCATGAATTAGATCCGAGAAAATGCCTAAAACTGCCCTTTGGAATATTGTAGGTGCATTACATAATCCGAATGGAAGTACTTGGTAGGCATAGGTTCCCCACGGACAAGTAAAATTGATCTTGATCTTCTGGAGCTACTTGGATCTGGTTATATCCACTAAAACCATCCAAAAATGAGAAATATTTCTTTCCTTCCACTCTGTCTAAAACTTGATTTATCAAAGAAAGTGGAAAACGATCTTTTAAAGTGGCTTTATTCAATTCCCTATAGTCAATGCATACTCTCCATTTTCCAATATTTTTAGGAACAATTACCAATGGTGAAACCCATTGGCTATCTGATATTGGATAAATGAAATTCACATTCAACAATTTTTGTAGTTCCTCTTTAACAATTTCCCTTAAATTTGGATTCGTTCTCCTCTAAGGTTGTTAAATTGGTTTGGCATTTTTTTCAATGTGAATATGATGTATACAAGTATTGGGATCAATTCCTTTCATGTCAGTGTATTCCCATGCATAGGAAGAAGAATGTTCTTGTAACATTTTATTAAATCTTTCTTTTGAAGTTGTTCTAGATTATTATTGATATTCAAGGTTTTTTCTAGAAAGATTTCTATTGAAAAATTGTCAAAGTTTTCCATAGAATGTAAAGATAATTGACGAGATGATAAATATTCAATATTACATTGTTCTTGAAAACTTTGATTAGATTCAAAATATGAGGAAGACTCATTATTTTCCATTAAATTGAAAAATATGATCTTCTTCATCTATTTGTGAAGTAACAAAGATTGGTTGTATATCAATATCATCATCTATCCATTCTTCAATTTCTACCTCTATTGTTTTTTTTGCAGAAGGATATAATGTGAATTTCTTTATTGAACTTCCATCAGAAATAAGCATATCACCATATCTACAACTTATAAAAACATTTGTTGTAGTTAACCATGGTCTTCCTAGAATCAATGGATGTCCTCCTAAATTACCCTTGGGTGTTAGAATCATAAAATCAACAGGATACTCCCAAGAATCTAAGGATACAAATATGTCTTCTAATACACCATCAGGTTTAATAACATATATGTCTACTAATTTCAACAATGTAGGTGTATATTGAAGATTACGAAGTTTCAATTGACTCATAGCTTGTTTACTTATGATGTTTATAGCTACTCCTAAATTAATCAATGTGTTTCAAATTTCAATACCATTGATATGTTTTTTCACAATGGGACTTCCTGGAACAAGATGTTTCTGAATTGTTGTTTTTCCCATCATGATATCTGCAATTTTTCCAACTAATTGAATTATTTTGACTTCTTTTCTCTTTCTTCCTAGTCTTTTAATACTTAACTCCCTCATTGTCTTTGCAAATATTGGTATTTCTCTGATAGATTGTAACAAATTAATTTGTATACAAGCGTTCTTCAGTTCATCTGTCATATCATAAAAAGGCAATAAAATTTGTTTTTCTACCCCTTTATCAATTTTCAATGTCTCAGGAAAAGGTGGTGTTTGGATAGATACTGAAGATTGTTCTATGATGGGAGTTGATTTTATTGGAATATCATCATAATGTACAGGGGTGGTTTTTTTTTATAGATTTTTCTTCTTGATTAAGAGATTTCTCTTTTTTCAGAGAGATTCTTCTTTTCAGATTCTGAATAACAACTGATGGGGACTTCTTTTCCAATATTATACTAGATCTCAATTGGACATTGTTTATATCTAATGGAGTTATCATGTAGGTTTGGAAATTTTGTCCTTCCATATTGTAAACAGGTTGTGAATTTTTATTATTATTTGGATTTGGAAGTGGTTGAGTAGGCAATTGATTTGGTCTTTGAGGAAATGGTAATGAAAGTTGTGGATTTGGATTCTGAGGTTAAGTTGGCTGAACATGTTGAAGAAAATATTGTGGTGGAAAAATAGGGTAAGGTTGTTGATATTGAGGATATTTTCCATAAAGATTTTTCTATCCTTAGGCCCAAGGTTGAGGCCAATATTTCCAATGCATGGGTGCAGTCCAATTGTTTTGTTATGGTTGTGCAAATGATTGAGTGTTAAAACCTTCAGTCATATTTGGTTGTGAATTTTGACATGGTCTCTTAGCAATAAAACAAAGGGGATCTACTTGATTTGGTATTACTTCCTCTTGATAAACATCTTTAAGACCTGGTATTGAAGGACATTCCTTTGTATCATGGTTTTCTGCACATATAACACAGGTTTCTACACCTTTTAAGTCAAGAGGGCATTCTCTCAAAGCATGTTTTTTCTACATTTAGGACAAAAGATTGATAATGCATCATTTTTAGCCTTTTGCTTATTTTTCACTTTAAGGGTATCTATTTGTTCACTAAGACTCCTTAAAATGTATGTTTTAAAAGTTGTCAAGCAAAATGCCTAATTCAACCCTACTTATTGTTCCAACTGCAGATTTATTAATCCTATACATGAGAGGGTATCTTGGATTTTTCCTAGTTCTTGCCTTACCTCTTGAAATGTGTATGCATAACTCACAAATTTCTCCAAATGATAACTGAGAAATATCTCTCTTACTCATCAAATTGAGAAGATCAATCCACTCATCTCTGATGGATTTTAATAAGAGAGATTTCAAAGTTTCTTCATCTAATTCATGCATTTTAGCCCTTTTAACATTATAAGCAAATCTTTCAATGAAATATTCAAGATTTTCATCTTATTTTTGCATCATTTTAAATACTTCATCCTTAATATTATGGGGCATACATTATTCCTTATATTTCTCTAATAATGTAGTTTTCATTTCTTCTCATGTTCTTATAGAATTCACTTCTAAGCCCATGAACCATTTTAATGTTGCATCCTTAAGAGATGCTGGAAACAATTTCAACTTTTGAGTGTCAAGCAAGTAATCACAAGATCTACCCAAGACTTCAAACTCAAAGAGAAATGTTTCAGGATCTTCATTTCTTAATCCATGAAAATTTGGAAGGATGGAGGGTGAGATGTTATTCATTGTAGTTGTTGTATCTTCATAGGGGATAGGAAATCCAAAAGGTTCTAGATCTCCTCTACCTCCTCCTCTCCCTCTTCCTCCACCTCTTCCTCCTCCCTTATTTCCTCCTCTTCCTCCTCCAATCCTAGGTTGTTCACCATTGATATTATGTACCTCTTCTTCCCCTTATTTTTCACTTTAAGGGTATCTATTTGTTCACTAAGACTCCCTAAAATGTATGTTTTAAAGTTGTCAAGCAAATTTCCTAATTCAACTCTACTTACTGTCTCTCCTTCCCCTTCTCTAGCCATTGTAGATTCTTCAGAACTAATATAGGGTTCCAAAATTGTGTTTTCTAATTCCTCTTCTAGTTCTTCTGCGTCTCATATCAATGGTAAGTTAAAATAAGTTTCTTCCTCCTCTTCTTCACTAGGAATTTCTAGCTCTTGTCCTAGAAGTAGCTCTCAAGTTGAAGATAGGAAAATTACTCCTTATGTTGGGGATGAAGAATCCTCTTCTTCTATTATTGCTTCAGTTGATGAGGTTGGTGAATCTCTAGGTTGGATTTCGAATCTGAGTACCTCACGAAGTTTGTGTTTGCTTGCAAATGATGGAATATTTGTTTTAGTGGGTGGTGTGGCACTACGAGGTCGTGGTGGGGTGAGTGATGATGTTGGAATTAAGCTTTTACCTCTACCTACAAATCTACCTCTAGAATCTCTTTCCATATGCATATCATTCTTGTTTGTTTTTTTTAAGTAAAAAGAAAAAACTCCTATATACACTTCCCCGAAAATGACGCCAAAATGTTTAGTGATTTAATTGATCATAAATTACTTACATGAATTATCAACCAGGACTAGTAAACTGATCAAGTGTAAGTGCACTGTATGTGCTAGAAGTCTTTGGCTATTCACACAAATTCTAAATTAAATTGAGTTATCAAAATATAAATTCTATATTAAATTAAATTATTGAAATGCACATGAGAAAATTAGTTATTCTTAGAAAATAAGATTATCTCTACAATGATGAGTACACTCTCTGCTTTCAAACAAAACTACATCAACTTATAAGATTCCACACTTGTATAAATGTAAATCAATCTCACACTTTACATAAATGAAAATCAATCCATACTTTGCTTAAATGAAATTCACACTCTGTTGCATAAATGAAAACTGACCTCACTTAAGAAATCTCATGTTTAAAGAAAATCACACGTCTGCATGAATAAGAATCACACTTGCATGAAAAATGAAATGAAATAAACTTTTGCTTTAAAAAACTCACACTTACTTGAATTAAAGATCACACATGCTTGAATTTAACAACTAAATTTGTAAAACACCAATGTGGGTAAAAATTTTGGAGTTAGTCTTTTTTGCTGCCGCGCGCTCTACAGCCCTCAGCTCTGAACCCTGAGGCCCACACTTTGCGCGACCTGCAAGCAACGAGCTCACCCGCTCTTTGCCGATCTGACCCCTGCGGACTTCTGCATGCTGCGGTTGGGCCATTTCATGGATCAATCTGCTGGATTTTGATAGTCCCACTCCTGGGGATTGAATCTATGGAGGGGTTGGGCTCTCCTCAGGTGGCTCCCCTGCCTCCTCTGCCGATTTCACCTGCTGAGGCCTTCTCCCAGCTCTTGGCTGGTCTCCCTAAGAAGAAAATCGCTGAAGATGCGAAATTTGTTAAAAAATTGGATGATATTCTGGTGTTCTCTCTTCCTCCAGAAACCCCGATCCAAGTTGCTCTGTCGTTAGCTGAACGGGCTCTCATCGGCCAGTTCACTGGGCTATAGCCGTCTCCAAAATCCACCGAGAGCTGGGTCATCAGAAACTGGGCGCCGCTAATCAAAGAAAATGTCACCTCATACTTTCTGGGGAGAGGATACTTCCTCTTCGAATTCACATCAAAGGAAGACAAAGACCTGATCTTCCAAAACGACCCCTACTGCATGGGCCCTCATAGTTTGTATCTGAACAATTGGACCCCGGACTTCAATCCAACAGTAGATGTGCCCAAAGCAGTCCCGGTGTGGGTCAGACTTCCAAATCTTCCAGTACATTGTTGGAATTGGGACTCACTGAAACACATTGGAAATGCCCTGGGGAAATTCATAGACCGAGAAAATAATAAATACCAATATGATTGTGCCATGATCTGTGTAGAGGTTGATCTAGAGGTGCCATAGGCCATCACAATAAAGGTCGGAAGTTGGACGCATTTACAGAAATTGGATTATGAGCAGCTGCCCTTCAAATGCCGGAAATGTCATGTTTATGGACACTTCGCCAGAGATTGACCGACCAACAATGAGGCTGCGTAGGGGAAGGAGGACGGATGGAACCAAGTTAAGCAATCCAAATCGCATCCTAAGAATCAGAAATCGGGAGGCCCTAACGGCAAAGGGCCTCATCGGACCACTGCCCACTAGATCCCGACCAAGACTGCGCCAGAAAACAAGTTCGACCCTCTGAGCTCGCAAACAGAAGGCACCCAGGAGGTCGAGGTACAAAAGGAGACAGAAATGACTCAGGAGACCGAGGTCCATAAAACATCTCCTTCAGGCAAAGGTACCCCCCCAGCCTCCCCCAAAGGAGCCAATACTGAAGATCCCAAAGGTAAGATTTTAGAGGAGGAGGAAGAAGAACAGGAATCTGAAGAATCAGAAGAGGAAGGGGAAATAGGAGAGTCCCAAACCTCGGTAAGAAGATCTACAAGAGGTCGAAAAACTGATAGGGAAAAAAGGGAGCAGGAGACCTACAAAGAAAAACTTCAGGGCAGCCAACTAACCTTGGAAAAACTACTAGCTCCAAAGTCAAAGATGTCGAAAAATCAGACCCAAGGCTCCAAGGGAGCCCACCAGAAACACAAATAATGAAGATCATCTCCTGGAATTGTAGAGGTATCGGGAGAAAAGCTAAGGAAGAAGCCATTAGAAGCTTAATCAGAACAGAGACTCCAGACATACTTCTCGTCCAGGAGACAAAGTTGGAAAACATAGTCTTCCTTCAAACAAGCAAGAAACTCTGGTTCAAAAGTGAAGTAAGAGCAATCTCTGCCCGGGGAGCCTCGGGAGGAATTGGCACTTTATGGAATAATAGAAAATTTCCAGTCCTATTTGAGGCTAAAAATAGCCACTGTTGCTGCTGAAAATGCAGAATCTAGACACTAAGGAAATTTTTTGTCTTTTTAATGTTTACTCTCCTGTCAATGTTGGGGAAAAAAAGGATTGTTGGGATTCCATAAAGCAACAAGAAGATTTGACAAACATGGAAAATATAATTATTGTCGGAGATCTCAATCTCACTCTCCATTCATCCGAAAAAAGGGGAGGAAGCATAGTACGTGATCCAGCAAGGGAATGGGTGGAGGATATTTTGCAGGACTGGGACATGCTAGACATCAAATCCTCTTCTGGTAAGTACTCTTGGTCTAATAAAAGAATGGGCCCCGGTCATATTGTTGCCAGGCTAGATAGGTTTTTTATTCAAAGTTCCTACTTGCTGCTAGGCCTAGAACCAAGAATGCATATTCTTGCTAATAGCATCTCAGACCATAAGCCCATTAAACTAGAACTTCTAGCTCATCTTGATTTGGGTCCTATCCCCTTTAGATTTAGCCCGCTCTAGATAAAGGAGCCAGACTTCATGCAAATTGTCAAGGATTGCTAGAATTAACCTATCAAAGGTTCACCTTTCTATATCTGGGAAGAAAAGCTTAGAAGGGTAAAAGGAGCTCTCAAAAGATGGGTTAAAACTCTGTCCAATCCGGCTACAGAAAGAAAATCCATGAAAGCCTCGCTTGCCTCCCACCAAAAGCGTATGGAGAATGATACAATCACTAAGGAGTTATTAGATCAGGAACCTCATCTGCAACAGTGCTTCCACAAGGCTTGCTTAGTTGAAGAAGAATGTTGGAGATTAAAATATCGCAATCTCTGGCTTAAAGCAGGGGATAGGAATACTGCGTTTTTTCACAAACAAGCCCAGGGAAGGAAATGCTTCAACACTATCTCTGAGATTAAAGAGGATAATGACATTCATAAGGATTTTGAGTATATAAAGAAAGCAGCCTTTTTACACTTTCAAAACTTGTATAGTGAGGACAAGGATTCGAATCAATATTCATATCTGCTAGACGTTATACCTTCTGTAATCTCTCAGCGTACAAAGGAAACTCTTGAGGCCAAAGTTACTAAAGATGAAGTGAAAAAAGCCCTCTTTGATATGGAACCGGATAAGGCCCCTGGGTCGGATGGCTTCTCTGCCAGATTTCTCCAAGCTTGCTGGCCGATTATAGAAAAGGATCTGCTCAAAATGGTGCAAAAGTCTCAGAACACTCAGAAAATAGGAGGCAGCACAAATTCTACTTTCTTAGCCCTTATACCCAAGGAAAAAGGCGCCAACATCTTCAACAGATTTCGTCTGATTTCCCTATGTAACACTGGATACAAATTAATCACCAAAGTAATTGCAAACAGATTGAAGCTCATTCTACCCAAAATAATCCCTGAGAACCAAGGAGGCTTCATCCAAGGAAGGCAGATCGTGGACAACTTCATTCTCGTCCAAGAGGCAATTCATTCAAGTCTTCTCCGAAAAGAGCAAGGTATGGTAATTAAACTTGATTTAGCCAATGCATTTGATCGAGTAAATCATAGCTTTCTTTTAAATGTTATGAGAAAATTTGGTTTTGGAGAAAATTTCATTAAATGGATCCGAGCATGCATCTCGAAGTCATGGATCGCCCCACTAGTGAATGGAAGAGCCACTGATTTTTTCAAAGCTTCGAGAGGACTTAGACAGGGGTGTCCTTTATCCCCTCTGCTTTTTTTCATCCAAGCTTCTATCCTCAGCTTCCTGTTAGACAAAAAGATGCAAGATCAAGACATCAATGGATTGTGTATTGCAAGAGGGGTAAAAAACATAAACCACGCCTTGTTTGTGGATGACACTTTGTTACTGGGACCTGCCACTCTCTCCTCTGCATCAAAATTCAAAGCGGTTTTGGATGAATTCAGTAAGGCCTCAAGCAGCGCTGTAAATAAGAGCAAATGCCACATCTACAGCTGGAATACTACGCCCAGGTTGCTATCTGACATTTCTAGATGCTTGGGCTTCGTAGCCTCTTCCTCCTAGTCAGCTTTCAAATATTTGGGTCTACCTGTATATCATAAGAGACCTACAAGCAAAGACTGGCTCCCACAGCTGGAAAAATTTAAGTCAAAGATACAAGCCTGGGGCTACTCCTGGCTCAATACTGCTGGAAAATCAGTTTTAATTAAATCAGTGCTTATTAGTCTCCCTTTATTCCAATTCACTGGGCTTCTTGCTCCGGCAACCATCATAAAAAAAATGGAAGAATATATTCGGAGGTTATTCTGGAAGGGAGGAAAACAAAACAAAAATAAGATTCCTCTTATCAGTTGGGAAACCATTACAAAGCCACTGTGGGAGGGGGGCTTAAATTTTAAAAATCTCTGCCAGCAGAATGTGGCAATGGCAGCAAAGATCATATGGAAAATCATTGCACCCAATCTTGGCTCGGCTCAAGTGGCTCTCTGGAAAAAATATTTCAGAGGACCCCACACCAGATGTTTAGATAATGTTATTCAAAGGCCTAACTCGGCATTCCTGAAGCTATACGCTAAAGCTGCCCCTCTAATTACAGCACACTCCTATTGGATCCCAGGTAATGGCAAAAAGGTCAGCATTTGGACTGACAAAATCATGAATAAAGAATCAATTGAAAACAGAGCCTCAATTAGCACGCTGCGTTGCTGGATGGACAGAGAGGGACTGTGCACGCTATGGGATA
The DNA here is from genome assembly GCA_031772625.1 of Pinus tabuliformis. NCBI lineage: Eukaryota > Viridiplantae > Streptophyta > Pinopsida > Pinales > Pinaceae > Pinus > Pinus tabuliformis. The sequence continues at coordinate 72,135,033 of CM062816.1, forward strand.
TTTCTCTATGGAACAACGCTACTTGGGAAGGTTGGAAACACATCGAGGTGTCGGATAAATTGACAAATGAATGGGCCATGTTACTTGATTGCTTGCATGGATTGGCGCCCACGCACACGAGGAAGAGAGACCTGAAAGGTTGGGGGTCGAATACCAGAGGTTACGCAGTCTCCCTGGGGTACGTCAAATTGAATGAGAGACCATATGTCCCCCCTAATCCAGCTCCATGGCGAGGTGTATGGCGCACTCCTTCATGGCCCAAAATTGACTTCTTTTCCTGGCTTCTCTGCCATGGTAAAATCTTAACTTATGACATCTTACAGAGGAAAGGTTTCTACGGTCCCTCCATCTGCTCATTGTGCAGTGAAAATGCAGAGACAGCAGTTCATTTGATTCTAGAGTGTAACTTCCCCAAGCAGGTATGGTTTTCCTTTATTCATAATTTGGAACCTAATATCATGCTCCCTTGCACCATGGCGGATCTCTTCTCAAACTGGGCAACCAGATACCCTGGCCCAGCTCCTAAAAATCAGATCATTAAAACTACGTGGGCAGTCCTCCCAAAGATTATAAGCTGGCAGATATGGCTAGAACGTAACAGAAAAATCTTCAGAAATACAAAGCAGAATCACAAGATTTTAGAAAACAAAATCAAATGCCACATCAAGGAGTGCTTGACTGATATAAAAGATGACTCCAACCTCAGTCAACAAGACATCATTTGGGGATCGAGTCTAGACCTTCAATTCCAACCAGCAGTCAGAAACACCCCTATCATTAAATACTGGCAAATAAGGAAGTCTAAAAGTGACTTTCAAGACTGGTTCAAAACGCAAGAAAGACACTCCCTCTTTTTTGACGGGCCAGCAAAGGGTAATCCAGGCAAAGCTGGAGCAGGAGGTGTTATTGTAAACCCAATTGGGGAAAAAATCCATTCCTATGCTTGGGGACTTGGATATTCTTCCAGCACTCAAGCGAAGGCCTTAGCCCTCTTTCAAGGTCTCAAGAGCCTCAAAGAATTAAACATAAAAGAAGCTACTATTATAGGAGACTCCCAGATCATCATAAACACAATGGCTTCCAAATGTCCAGCTTTGGATCTTAAACTAGCAAGACTGATAACCAGAATCAAAGGCTTGGAAAGCAACTTCCAGGACTTGAATTATTATCATGTGCTGAGAACCCATAATAAAGAGGCGGACATTGAAGCCAACAAAGCTGCCCTCCTCTCTGCCAGAACCAAGATGAAAGATGGAAAAGAATCATGGGAACCCATTCCATAATCTGATCGTTGCCATGTTCTACTGCTTGCTATTAAATAAATTTGTATGTATCTTCAAGTGGGGGAAATCTTTGAAATTGATTCCATGGACTCCTTAGTAAGGAAGAATTCTGCAAGCTCCAGCTACATACTTAGTCACTGCAGTGAGCGGCAACAGGGCAAAGAAATCTCCAATGTAATCAAATTTTCGGCATTCAGGCCAAGATGAATGCAAACACCCCATAACCATTTTTGTTAAAAAAACAACTAATTTTGCAAATAAATATATTGTCTAAGATGAAACATTGTGTGAAACTAGATCACTGCTGCTAAGCTTTATCCATGTGCATTCAAAATCTGAACAGTAAGAATGATTAGCACAATGATTTTAACTGAACTCTGAAAGAAAATTGAAAACATAAATACTCGATTGAATAAACGGAAATCTACGAGAATATAAGGCCAATAGCTAACCGTTAAAACAAAACAAGGATCCTTATTGTCTTGAGGGGGCCCTCAACGAGAAGCAGGTAGTCACTACATTATTTATTAAGCACTTTAACCACGCATTGAGAAACTAAAGCGGTTCTTTTTAAAAACAAAGTATCAAACAACAAAGCTTAAGTCTCACTGTCACATTCACTATCACTGTTTTCATTTCTGCCGAGAGGCATATTTATAGACCTCGTGGAAATTAATTGTTCAGAGATATACACTTAATCCCTATCAACATAAACCAAATTTAACTTGAAAAGATAATATTGCATAATTCTCTCATGATTTGTTATTATCAAAGCAAATCATGAGGCACAGATCTCGTTCTCACTCGCTTGTTGTCGATTACGGAGGTTGAATTTTCCTTTGGCCAAATTGCTAGGAAATGTTTCCATTGATTTGGTTCATGAGAATAGGATGAAATTGTTGAGTGCATTAATTGCCACCTATCCATATATTTCGCTTCCTAGCTGGCACCTTGGAACCTGTCAAACCACGGACTTGGACACAGAATCTTGTATTAGTTATAAAATCATCATAATTCGGTAGATGAAGTAAACATTAAACTAAATAATAAAGAATATTATCAATTTATGAAATACAAGACAATTGTATACCTGCCATGTATTAATCTTTGTAACTTGATGGCCAATGTGTGATTATGAAGGTCAAAAAGAAATAGGTAGAGTGAAAAAGGGTGTCAAAAAGAAACAATTGTGAGGTTCAACAATAAATTAATTTTTAAATCTATTGCAGAGCCAAAACAACTCTAAACTATATAGGAAGGAATAGAAAATATGAAAACTTATTGTGATAGAGAGAAATATTGACAAATTAAAACAACACAAGAAAAGTTATAAAACACTATGTACATATATTTCACGATGAATTAAAGAAACCAAGATGTTTATAAGACTTTTTCAGAAGAAAACTCAAAAATCCATAATGACATACTCATATCAATACTGACTAACATTGAAGAATCTGATGTTTTGCGATTATAATGGCATTAATTGCAATTTAATAGTTGGAAAGAGAAGGACAAAACCAAAATCTACATCCAAACAGTTAGGGTGTCTATTTACATTGTAAAATTGTAAGGTGAGGATTGTTAGATGTAACTGCCTTAGTGAGCCATGCAGTATATGTGTTGAATTTATTTAATTGGAGGAAGCTTCTTTTGTTTCTCATGTTGTTTTAAATAAGGGAACAAAATATTATTAGTTTTTATATCCTTAAAAACATTATACAAAGTAAACAAAAATGTTTATGTTCAAGTGAATGGTGTCATCAGAATCCCTTTCATAGGTCGTTATGAAAAAATATTGCTAATATCTTTTTTGTTTAGTGCAATACACTTTCAATTGTTTTTTTTTTGTAAGCTTGGCATGACTACATCTTCATCATCTCCAATATATCACCCTGATCGAGGCATGGAATTGAACCGATGACTTCAAATCAGGAGTGCCTTAATAGAGCACCCAATCAATGTCTATCCAAGACCCCAAGGACAATAGACTTCCAGTTGTTTTAGTCTAGTTTTAAATGTGGTTTACTTATTAATTTAGTTTTATTTTAATTACTTTTAATTTTTAGTTTATTTTTGTCACTTCAATTTTTATAATAATTTAGTTTAGTTTAATGCAATAAACTTTTAATTGTTTTATTTTAGTTTTAAATGTGGTTTGCTTAGTGTACTTTAGTTTAGTTTTAATTATTTTTAATTTTTAATTTATTTTTGTTACTTCAATTTTATAATAATTTAGTTTAGTTTAACTTCATAACTTTATTTTGATTCTTAATTAGGCCGATAGGCCTTCCTTTGAAAGGGACTTTCGTCGTCCCTTTGTTTCTCACGTTGACACGTGGCGTCGGGAACAGAGTGGGCATAATCGCAGAGTTCTGCAATCTCACGCTACGTGGCATCGGGAAAAGAGCGGGCATAACCGCAGGGTTCTGCAAGTGAGCTGCGTCGTGTATTCATGGATATTTTATACGGGCTTCCCACATTTAGCAGAACTGCCGTTTCTGTCAATAGACCGACTTTTCAACGAAAATTTGCAGTCCAAATAGGTAGTTCAATCATTTTCAAGAATGTTCCGCCTGCTTGCCTCTGGTCCACGGTTCATACGCGCAATGGAGACAGCGGGTAGTTCCTTTTTCTATTCCACCCCTTTGTCGAGACGGGAAGAAAAACACTGTTTGTGGTGTCTCAATTGAGAACAACAAGTGACGGGAATTTGTCAAAGCGTTTCGGCATTGATGTTGGAGCAGATCTTTACTGCATATTGATTTATTTCTGGCGAATTTACATTTTATTAGCGCATCTTAGGGAATGAATATCCACAGGCCTAACGGAGGATTTCTGGGGTTACTGCTACTTTTTTCGCTTCTGCTATTCCCAGCTTCATCGTCGGACACGGGAGAAATTATAAACTCAGCGGCGGAGGAAAATTCACGGGACAGAGGTGGTACTGATATATATTGGCTGAGATGGTTTAAAGGTACCCAATTTGGAATTCAGAAGAGAAGAATTGACCAGGTTATTTGCCCGGCTCTTTGCATATTTGTGTCAATTTCATGTTATTTTTTTATCATGAATTGTGAGGAATAGTTAATTCGAGTGTTCAGGTTTTCTTTACTGTTTGAATTAAGTTTTATGCTTCATTATTTGCCTTCAGATATCACATTATTAGTCGAAATTGTCACCGAATTATTTTGGTTACCAAGTTTTTCGTTATTGGATTGATTTGTGTCAGTTACGAAGCTAAGATACAAAACACTTTAACGGGGAGGGAAAGAGATTCGAACCTCGCACCTCTCTCTTCTTTGCTAATATAACCCGATTTGTGATTTACTTGTTGACAAAGAGAATCGGTATTGCTGTAAAAGGTTTTTTGGGAAATGAATTGCATCTGAAGTTTTGGAACGGACAACTTTTAGAATTCTTTTTTTCGCCTGATAGAACGATGATATGAATAGGTCAAAATCCATACATTATAAAAATAATATTGACAATTTTTATGGGAAAATTTATTTAATTCCAAGGTTTGGCTGAACTTGTTACATTTTTAGCATTCACACCTTTTTGGTCATTCTTACAGATAACAGGAAAAACAAGAGAAAGCACACAATTGGTTTTATTTAGATTTTAAAATATTTTCAAAATTTATAATAAGGTGAAGTTCAAAGTAAAAAAATTAGCTTAATGGCTCGTAAAGACTCTGCTGGAGAATGGGTACACAGTGCATGCCACTCTCAGAGATCCACACAACCCATCAAAGAACTCATCCCTTCTCTCACTCTCAGGGGCCCAAGAGAGGCTTCGTCTTTTCAGAGCAAATCTCTGCGAGGAAGGGAGCTTTGACTATGCCATCCATGGCTGCCGCGGCGTCTTTCATGTTGCAACTCCTACAGATTTTGGTTCCCAAGATCCAGAGGTAAGTGAAACAGTAAAGAAGTAAGTTACCGATGTTTTTGGGACAACGATATGATATTAATCGAATTGTTTTGTACAGAGAGAGGTGATTGAAACTGCCGTGAGAGGAACTCTGAATGTTCTCAAGTCCTGCCTAGTAACCAAAAGTGTAAGGCATGTGGTTTACACATCATCTGCCAGTGCTGCTTCTTTTCCAGAGAAACCAGTGGAAATCATCGATGAATCATGCTGGAGCTCAGTAGATCTCATCAGACAAAATAAACCCCCTGGTTGGGTAAGTTTATTGCACGAATTTCTGGTTTAAATTGAACATTGTAGGAAGTTTTGCGGTTTTCATTGATTGAATGCATTCAGATGTATTATGTGTCAAAAACCCTGGCAGACCAAGCTGCCCTGCAATTTGCTAAAGAAAACAAAATGGAAGTTGTCAGTATGGTCCCAGTCACAGTAGTGGGTCCTTGGCTAACAACGACAATTCCCTCCAGCGTCGATGTAACCATGTCCCTCATCACAGGTTTCACAAACTCGAGCCTGATTTTTTTGTTTTGCTTTTCTCTTTTTGGGTTTGTTTTTAATAATTGATGTGGCACGACAACATCAGGTTCTATATAATAGAAAATAATGAGGTATGAGGTTACAATCTCACCATTAGGTTTTACATATTAACGATAAACATTCCGTAGATTTAATATCATTTATCTTTTAAATATGGGTATGTTCCAAATTTAAATAAAATCAAATTAACGATAAAAAGCCATGATTGAATTGCAGGAAACACATAATGGCAAGGATTATTGAAGTCTATTGTGACATCTTTTGTTCATATTGAAGATGTTTGTAGAGCTCATTTGTTTTTGATGGAACAACCTACAGTGGGAGAAAGATACATTTGCTCTGCCCATAGCACCACTTTATCAGGGTTTGTAGATTTCATTTGCAAGCGTTATCCAAAGTACAAGATAGACTTTCAGTAAGTAACCATTAGTTTTCATCTTTTATTTTCAACACCACCACTATACATGAGTTAATCATAATTTTTGTGAGCATATTTTTTGGTTTACAGGTTGGATAATGCAGAGAGTGATGGTGGTGTTATAACTATGTATCCATGGACAAGCTCGTGGTTTAATTGCATCAGCTGCTTCCTTAACTGTATTTACGCTGCGGTCTTCAGTCTGATTATTATTATCTTTCACCTTTTCCTGGAAAAAAAAATGGATTAAAAGTTAATTTGTTGGACAATGCCCCGTTTCAAAATGAATCTATTAGTAAAATCCTTTTTACTTTTGGTTATGATGTAATGAATCTATTAGTAAAAGCCTTTTTACTTTTGGTTATGATGTAAATTGATGTCTGAGTTGAAGTTTGAATGATTCTCAGCTTGATTTTTAATCTATTTGAAAGCCTTCTTTGCCTGTAGTTGTGCCGCAGGTGTAGATAATCAATGCTGTTAATGTAACAAGATATAAGATCAACTTAGGTGTAAATAACAGCTGAGTTAAATCTGAATGCTGCTTTAGTTTTAGTCTTGATGTAAGTATATAATATTATTATTAATGATGCTAATAAGGAATGTAACTGAACACAATGAACATCAATCAGCCAACCTTTGAAACGGTATGATAGTAGCAGGCACTGCAGATGGTACTGGGGTCTATAATATATCATGTGTACGTACGTGATGATTTTGGCTGTTTGAACTGATGACTAACACTGGGCAGATGGTGCCTGCAATGTCATGCTTTTCATGGTGAATGACATGTTAGTAGCCTTTCATATTAAATATTTAGTCAGTTAGATTTTGGTAAAATTCTTCGCTGTCCCAGTTAACTGTTACCTTGATCATCGACAGGAACTCTTTATGAACGTCCTTGTGCATTTATATTTTGTTTGTTACATCAGTCAATGTTTTGCTGAACCTCAGAATGGTTTTGCTTTCTTGCTGTTTTTTATTTGAAGTTTTCATATTTCTTGTTTTGGGAGACATTTCTTTTGTTGTTGCTCTCTCAAGTCTCAAATAGGTAGTGCACTACAGAAATTGATGGTTAGTGTATAGCCCTGTGATATGGCCTTAATTTTCAGTTGAATACCATTTGGTATTTTGCCCAAATGAAACTAGAAGTTATCATCATAGTTTATTTGAAAAATGTGATGTCAAATTCTACGACTGCCAATTTCCTATGCAAAATATCCGAATTTGCTCTCGTGTATCGTGTCCTATGGAAGACAGCTTGAGTCGGTGATGTTCGACTCTGTGGATCCAAGTTGGAGTTGCTTTAATAGCTAACAAAATTTGCATGAAATTTTTCAGAATATAATTTCATACTAAAAAAGGAAAAATAATGATTTATTTATTTATTATTATTATTATTATTATTTTAATAGCTCAATGGAGACCGCATTCGTAAATGTTAATCTGAAAGCAGTCATAAGCAAAACGATTTGTTGTTCTTGTCTAATTTTGTGAAATCATATTAGGCTTGCTTACACCTGCATAAAAATTGCAAAATCTCCATTACCTGCATAAAAATTGCAAAACCTCCATTAACTGTTGCAAAACTGAACTCTTATATATTTTGTTGCACCTATCATAGAATTCACACGAGACCTATAGACATTGGGGTTCAAGATGCTTAGAGATGGTTTTCTTTAATTACGTGATCTCACCTAAAGTATTACTATTATGGATTAACCCTTCAGAATTAGTGTTGGTACGTGGCATGTGATAGTTGTTGGTTCAGGATGATTTTGCTATGTTGCAATTGTTTCTGGTAGATATAGATTACTATGGATCATTCAAACTTTTGTGAGCCAAGTGTGTACATGTGTCATGAAACAAGAAGACTTAATTCTGTCAGAAAGTTGGGGATTATGGTGAGTGCTTTTCACAAATAAGATAGATCCCTTGTTTTCTCTACTATAAGAACACAATTTGATTCATGATAGATCCCTTGTTTTCTCCACTATAAGAAACACACTTGATTCAACTACAGTTGTGGTCTTTGGATGGAGATGCTTCAATGTCAATTGTATCTGTTTTCTTGTTATATTTTAAGTCAAGATATTTTTGGCTGACATGCAATCTTTTGAGATTGTTCTTTTTGGCACATGTTGGGCCCTAAAGAGTTGAGGATGAACAGACATTTAGTTGTGGGATAATTCTGAGCACATATTCAGTATGCACATTGCTGGGTACAAAACCCCTCTGGTGCCCTAGTATGGACAAATCTGTGGTAAATTTTCTTTCATTCACTTGACACCTGCACAGATCTGTATAACCATATTTTATTATATTGTATGAGCTGTTTGGAGCCAATTTTTGGACTGAAGCATGCACTTATAGACTTATAAAAATCAATTGAGTTTTGTATTTGGGTCAAGAGAAGTGAGGAGCTTTACAGTCTGGGGTGCAGGAGATCTTTGTGTGTGTATATAACACTAATATAAAAATGGAAAAAGAACCAATGCCATTTTTTTTTAAATTACCATATAGTCAAAATATGATGACATTTTTTGCCTTTCTTCCTAACTTCAAACAACTGTAAACTAGCATAGCTTCACCTTTACTTGGATCTATTAAGCATTGAGAGAGATAAAAAAGATGTTGAGCTGCAAACCTCAATATTTATTAAATCATACATGATTGTGCAAAACTATTGAAATTTGCACCTAGAGTTTACTTGAGGCCTCTGAGAGCTAAAGTAACAATGTAAACACTCTACTGCAGTAATGATTCTGTGATTATAGGCTTCTTTTCAGTGGATATCTTGGAGTACTTGTCTTTTTGGTTCTTCTCTTGTGCATATATCCGTCATTCTGTCGCTGTTGGGAGAAGATAATAATACTGATAATGATAACAATTTGGGGCAGCATATATGTGCAAGGAAAGCGATTTTCTGTTTTGGTTTACCATGAAACCAATCCACAATTGAAATAAATATTTCCAAACACTGTTTTTTGAAATTGAATTTGCAAAAATCAAAATAGACAGTTTGGCCATGCCGATTATGAAATACTAAATTGATAATGTAGACCACATTTGAAACTGGGCCGTTGAATCTCAATCGCCATTCTAAATGAGTAGTGAGACTTACTTTAATCTCTGGAAAACCTTAGCTCTAACTATTGCAGAACAATACTGAAGAGCGCAGATCTCGGGTATCATCACATAGTTACACGTTGCAGTCACTAGGGCAATACCAAATTTTAAACTATAATCAAAACTCCAACCAAAGAAAGTAATTGACAAATTACAAAACCCAATCCTGCTTTCTTGCATAATCAATACTGAAATTTATAAATAGAAAATCATGAGGATACACGTGCACATCCGATTACCAAATTTTGCATGATCCTGTAGATTAATCTCCTTCCATTAATGAGCCAAAGGAGTAATCCAAATTGGTGATGCAATATCACCTTGTTTTTTTGCATTTCATTTCCTTTTTGCAAAAATGCAATGCATTGCATTGGTCACTAACTATAGATCTGTTGCTTGACACAGAGTTGTTGAGAGTGTTGGAGAAGGGGTGACTGACTTCAAGGAGGGTCACAGTGTGCTTCCCTTATTTACTGGAGAATGTGGAGAATGTAGACACTGCAAGTCAGATGAAAGAAACATGTGTGATCTTCTAAGAATTAATACTGAACAGGGGGTTATGATAAATGATGGGAAGTCGAGGTTTTAATCAATGGAAAACCCATTTATTATTATTATTATTAATGTTTAAATAAAAATAGTTACAAAATTATTTATAAATCACAAAATTAATTGTATTTTATTAAACATCACATAAGAATACAATAAGTATTGGTTTAAGAATATTATAATTTGACTTTCTAATCGCACTATACAACAACGGGCCCTACCTTATTTCCATTTGGTTATAGTTACTGAGATACACGCAATGGTAAATGTTGACATAAACAAAGTAAATAATATTACGGGGCCAACCTTATTTCCATCTGGTTATGGTTACCGAGATACACGCAATGGTAAATGTTGACATAATCCAAGTAAATAATGTTGATATTGCGGAATGGTTAATGTTTATATAATCTATTGTAAATAATGATTTTCCTTATTTGAAATTAACTATTGTTGATCTGACCTTCACTTGAGGGGTTATCATTATTAATTAAGGTGGTTCTATATATGGTATAAGTGGACAGCAATTTTAGAAATAATTATTGAGTTTACAAGTTGAAGATAGGAATAGATTAGATAACGCTTGGTTATTTTAAAATATTAAATTACAATGTGGAAAAGCATATTACAATTAGTTAATGTTTTAGTTGTAGTGTCAACCAGCAATGTAGGTTGTAAGTGGTTTGTTTTAGTATTTGGAAATCACAAATTTCTCCGCTTTTCATTTACCATGTAAAACGGTATAATTTATTTTTTAGTTAAAAAAAAAAAGTGTGTTGCCAATAATCTATTGAGTTTTTAGTATGAACGCGTTTTAAACTTAATATATTGATATGAATGGTTTGGTTTTGGTTTTGTGTCATCGTGGTTATTTCCTTGGTCACTAGTGAGCTTTGTATATGCTTGACTATCTGTAGAGGTTTCTTCCTTTCAATAATCCTATAGGCCTTCCTTTGAAAGGGACTTTCGTCGTCCCTTTGTTTCTCACGCTGACACGTGGCGTCGGGAACAGAGTGGGCATAACCGCAGAGTTCTGCAATCTCACGCTACGTGGCATCGGGAAAAGAGCGGGCATAACCACAGAGTTCTGCAAGTGAGTTGCGTCGTGTATTCATGGATATTGATGAAGACGGTTCTGCTGCTAAATTCGTGCTGTTTTCTTCGGAAGCTTATGCATTCTTAAGCTCCAGTAGTAATGGCGCATTGTGTTTTCGGAGAAAGATGCATATGGTGTTTTCGGAGAAAGATGCATATGGTAGCTTCCCAACTCAACTAAACTGCTCTCACTCTCTCTCTGTATGTTGTTTGGATTGGATTGCTAGCGGGTCAAATTTGACTGTGGGAAATGGGTCGCTGGCTGTGTGTAGACTCAGCGAACGCTACTCTATAATGGTGGCGCCCATGATGCCCAACACCAGGTTCGAATCCTTTCCTCTTCGGCAGGGCTAGGGTTAGAGCATGCTCCTCCTCCTCATCCTCCGCCTTCTGCGCTCGGTGGTCAGAAGGGACCTGCGGTTCAGCGCGGTATTTCTCCTCCATGGCGTGAAGATGATAAAGATGGACACTACGTCTTCGAGCTCGGAGATTATTTGGCTCCAAAATGTAAGTGCACAAATTTCCATGAACTTTCTTCTTCGTTAGTGTATTATTATTGATTAGAGAGGGCGTGAAAGGATGATTATTCCGTCAGAGTTTTCTATGGACAATTCATGTCAAAATTGTGTTAGGATAGAATGGTTTTGAATCTAGGTCATCCTTGTGCAACTCACTGTTGCACGATGACCCAATGGACCCACTAACATCGCCTGGATTTATTAGATATAATGTCTGTTTTTATTAATACAAAAGAGATAGTAACAACAATTTACATATGATCATCAAAGCCCTACAGAACTTGAATGGCTCTTTCCATATCTCTTTTTCTTATACTATTTTTGCTATGAGGCAGTCGATATGTCTACTGACCATAAAATTCATAACAAGCAAGGCTATGTAAATCCCATATATGCATGTTTACTTTTTCCCCAGTGAAATCCCCAACAGAAACTCCAGACAGTGGACATTTTAGTTTGTTTTTCCATGAAATATGTTCTGAAATGAAGCTTTGTTGCATATATTTTGTCCTGTTCAACCTGCAAACTAAATTTGTGGCCAAAAATTTATGTTACCTACTCCACAATATTTCATTATATACTGATTTGTAGGCCATAAATTTCCCATTCCACATTGAAAACATTCCCCGTTCACACACAACTATACTGGATTTTGAGAGTATCTGAAGCGATCTGTAACTTGGAAAAAATCCAAAACCTACTGCGTTGATCAGAAACACAAGAGTTTGTTACGCCTGAGCCAGAAAGGTACACATTTCTCACCATGGTTAGCCAAGTCCACATTATCCTTCCATGCCCAGCTCTAATTACCGAGAAACTGAAAAGGACTAGATAAAAATGCAACCAATTGAACTCTCTCTATCACATTTAAAGCGACTTATCTCCTCGAATCTGACGATAAATCGCATTGGAAACCTTCCCTGCCGGCCGATTTCAATTGTCTTGGGGTTTTTTAATTCTCTGAACAGATTTATGGCCTAAAAAGGAAATCCAAAATTGATTGAATTGATAAAGCCAAAAGATTTGTTACACCAAGTTACAGCAAAGGATTGCCAGAATGGTGTGTAATTATTTGTTGCATATTTTTGTCAAAATACTGTGAGCGCCTCACTAGAGTGACAGTTATGAATACAAAGTACTGGCGCCTTGTTTAACTATTTTCCAAGCATCTCTTTCTCCATCCATCCGACTCCTTGGTCCATCCATCCGACTCCTTGGTCCCTCATTAAGATGCATGTCCAGAGTGGGCCTGTCTGTCATCAAGGACAAAGTTGGCCACTCTATCAGAAGTGCCAGTGTGTGGTATCATCAAGGTAAGAATGCTTTGTGGAAGGTGGGCCAGATGGTACGCAGAAGAGATGTTGAGATTCATTCTGTCCCTCCAGTGGCTGCAAAAAGTGGATGACAGTTAATTTACCAATCGTTTTAACCATGTAACAAAGGTGCTCAATGTGCATTAGTCATGGGGTGTTTTGTGACAGCCAGAGGGAGGTCTAGAGTCTCAACTCAACTATGCCTTTTCCACCACACACTCACTTGTTGATAAATATCATGAAAATACTTGTAACTACTAACGCATTCAGTTTCTGCAGCAAACCCAACAAATACTTGTAACTACTAACGCATTCAGTTTCTGCAGCAAACCCAACGACGGAAAGTTTCAAAAGAGAACCGTGCAGAACAATGTCTTTTTCTTGCATTACAAATTGTGGTGCCTGCGGGCCTCCTGCAGGTCAACCCAGCATGTTATAACTGTACGTGTGTTAATTGGTCTGTGAATTGAAGAATCTAATTTCTATATATATGTGTCCTACAAAGTCCAATCAAACAAATAATATATCACCAAATATGATTCATCCACATAAAAATCACCATCAGCACCAAATGTATGAAAGTTGTATACACATAATGCGAAAAATCTTCTCGTCATTCATTGTACTATTCAAAGACTTCTTATAACAATCGATACTTTGAGCCACAATGAAAGGGAGCTCGCCCATAATTCTTCTATGATTTTTTGTTTTCTATACTGAAGAATTACAACTTGATCACGGCTATAGTTGTTTTCTATAACTGCAAGTAATAGTAGTAGTAGCAGCAGTAGTTCACTAGACTAGGTAATAATTATTCCCTAGGTTAAAATACCCAACACTATTCCTGTAAACTATACTTTTTTTGGTATCTTCTGAATTTTCTATAGTTATATGTAGACAAATTTCCTGGCTGCCTGCTCAGTTTGAAAATCCCAATTCAGTGGGGATGCAGATCTCAGTCGAAAAAAACAAAATATAAATCAGGCCCCAGGGCAGAACCTTGATGCATCCCAGGGCACTGTGTACATTATCTGTATCTTCATATAGATACAAAGGATTGTATTTGCACCATTTTCAAATTGTTTTATATTTTAGACCCGGTGCCATCTGAGAAATGGACCAAGCTGAGTATCATGATGTATATTTTGTATAACTACCACTCATTTGGTGTGGGACTGGCTCTCTTTCCCAAGGGTAATAATCAATTTATAAATCTCTCCTTCTAGAAAGTTTAAAGACCTGGTTGCCCTTGTGTTGCACACAGATAGGGCACTCCTCAGACAATTTAATTACCTGCACCAGCATAATTCACAGAAATGGCAGCCTGAATCAATTATATATGTTCTTTCAAAAATATATTTTTTTAATAATGCAAATGAGTGCTTTGTTTATCTCACCTTTGGCACACATTTCAAACAAAAGAAGTGGCTACACGCTAATTGCTTCGGCTCCACAACGGCATCTGCACATAGACTTATAGGTAGAAGTTTCGGATTTTGTTGTCTGTTGTTAGAATATAGATAAATCATTGAAATAACAATGTAAAAAAAACGAATATTCTAAGTACCCAGGCATAGTGAATCTATTCTCGAGGGGGTGAGAAACAACAATAGGTAGTGATATTGTAGGTACATTTGGGTAAATATCCATTTCTTTCTTTACACCAACTCTTTCCTTAGGAAAATAAATGTCATTTATAATCAAGGCTTCGTAAAACTACCTGCTATCATATTTCAGGTATCTGGCTCCAGAATATTTCATGTATGGCCAGGTTAATAAGAAGATGGACGTGTATCCTTTGGAGTAGTTCTTCTAGAGCTAATAACTGGAAGAAAACCTACACACAGCCAGTGACCCATCTCCCACAGTCAAATTTGACCCACTAGCAATCCAATCCAAACAACATACACAGAGTGAGTGAGAGCAGTTCAGTTGAGCTGGGGGTTTCCCGGTCTCTAAGAAGCTCGAACCCTTGACCCAATATCTGGAGAAAACCACAAAGACACCACAACACACAGACCAACCTCTTCTTCGCCATGGGGGGCAACGTCCCACGTCAATCTGGCGTGTTTCCTGGCTTTCCACCGCTTGATGCCTGTGAATTCGGCCTCACAATGCACATATAGTCCATTGACCGCCTTCAACACTCGGGTTCTTTCCAACTGTAGAGAGATATGACGAAACCAGTGCACCTGACCTTTATATTCTAACGCAAAAGCATAGAAAGATAGTAATGGATTCATTTTCATCGGTATGGACGCTCACTGTTTCTAATGGAGAGAGGGGAAGCAGAGGAAGAAAAAAGCTGACCAATAATACCCACTTCTAAGCTAGCTTCGGATTACCTAGCTATACCGGGTGCATTTATGTTATTTTTCTCTTGCTCTTATACAAACAACATCAGTGGTTTCAGTGTCCTGCCTTGTTGTTGTTATATATGTGATGGCAAGCTATCTTGTTATAGTAGAATACTTGATATGCTTGATATGATAAAAGGCAAATAGTTGACTTTGCTCATGTCTATCAAAAATCAGTTGACTTTGCTTAATGATCAGTTAGCTCTGCTCATGTCTATCAGAATTCTGGAATAGTCATATCCCTGTATTGAGATTTTATTCACATGATCAATCATCCCCTTCTTATCCACCTATGGCTTTACATGCAATACCGTCCTAAAGCGTTATCGTGTAGGTACACTTCAGTAAGTTTCATATGTGGCCTATTTTGTGCCCTGGCTCACAACCTCTTGTTTCCAGTCTACCTATACTATTACACAATACTAGATATACTTGCACTGATATGCCCATTGATGGTACCTTCTTCAGCGATCTGTGGTCACAGCTTGTAGCAGCTTTAATTTTATTTCAAATGTCTTGCCATTCTAACATGTTTGTTTGTCCTTTGCAGATTTGCTTGTCCAGTGTGCTCCGAATCTGTTTGTGATATGTCTAAATTGTGGGAGAAACTTGACCGAGAGGTAGATATTTTCGACAAGATGAACATCTTGAAGTCAACTTGCAATGGGTTGTATAAAGAGTAGCTTATTATATGTGTTTTTGCTATTTTTGATTTCTCATACTTGAAATTTTCTTTCGTCCAATGGCAATTGATTTTTTAAGTTTCTTGAGTGGATTCTGATATTTTTTTTTGTCATGTAGGTTGCTTTGACTCCAATGCCTCAAGCTTACAAGAACAAAATGGTAAGTTATCTGATGTTAATGTGGTATAATTTGGAGGCATATTTTAGAGCTCATTAGTAGCGTGAGAGAAAATACCTCACCACTTTCTCGTCGATCACTTGAGCAGGTTTGGATCTTATGCAATGACTGTGGAGTAACTTTTGAAGTAAATTCTTCTTAAGTAAATTTTCACATTGTTGCACACAAGTGTCAAAGTTGCAACTCTTATAACACCTGGCAGAGCAGGGGAGGTCCTTCTGCAAGTTCATGTGGATCTCATCTTTGATATTCTCAAATGTTCAGATTCGTGTATCCCAAATTACCACTTGTAAGGTTGCCTTAGCACTGCCTATGTCGCATGAAAAACAGCGGTACTGCAAATTGCTATGCAGTGGCATTGCTGTAAGAATTCATTGTAACTGCTGAGTTTTTCCACAAACGAATTAACCCTTGTAGAAAAATTCAATAATTCCAATTTAATAATCCTATCGGCCTCTCTTTGTACCTTTTGGGACAATTGCTAGTTAATATACCTTTATATTATTACATTTTAGTTTGTTTTAATGATTGATCTTTTTACTTTATTTTTTAGTTTGGTTGTATTACTAATTCCATTTAGTTTTTAGTTAATATGATTATAATTTTGATTTTTAGTTGTTTTAGTTTAGTTTTAAATGTGGTTTTGTTATTACTTTAGATTTGTTTTCATTATTTTTAATTTTTTGTTTAGATTTGTTACTTTAATTTTTATAATAATTTAGTTTAGTTTAACTTCATAACTTTATTTTGATTCTTAGTTAATATACTTTTATATTATTACTTTTTAGTTTGTAGTTTAGTTTGAATTATTGATTTTTTTATTTTATTTTTTACTTTGGTTGTATTATTAATTTCATTCAGTTTTAGGTAATATGATTATAATTTACTTAAATATAGTTTAATTTTAGTTTTATTTTGATTACAAGATATCAACCATGATCCCCATGAAAATTGGTGAGTTCTCAAGGAGTCCAAATTTCATGGGTGACATGGGACACATGTTAAGAAAAATGAAATACACACCCAAACTTTTAAGTCAATCAAATGCTAACATATTATTTTTTTAATTAAAATAAAAATACTTTAATGATTTATAAAGTTAAACATTAGAAGTTTCCATGGTCAATGCTAAATTATTATTGGTCAACATGCAAATCCATTGCTAGATTCTTAGACTAATAATAATAATTTTCCAACCTCGATATCATATATTAATATCTAATTATACTGAAATAAATAAATAAATGTGTGTGTCCTTAGACAAGGACTATAAGAATCAATTTATCATTGACTTTGTCTTAGTTATACTATGATTATATATATTCATCTATTTATTACCGTAAAATATTAAACAATTTTTTATTTTTTTGTGATATATTAAATTTTTTTTCTTCTATTAGTGAAAAGAATTGAAGTCTTCCTGTTGAATTGAAAATAGAAATAAATAAACAAAAGCAAAAAAATAGAAAAGTTAAAATTAAAAGGCAATAAATCAAAATAGTAAAAAATTCAAGAAAAAAAACTCATAACTAATGGAAACAATGAAAAGTTGTTTCAATTGTTTTTTCCTACTTAAAACTCTTAATGTTGAGAAGATTTTTAAACATTATATACATTAATGTATATAATATTAATATAATAATTATTAACATAGCATATGATATATATTTATTTTAACTTTTATCACTTTCACAATATTAACAAGGGTTACATAGTAGTTAGTACCTGTGGCTTAGTTTAAATATAGCTTAATTAAACTAAAAAATAATAAAGACAAAGATTTCATCAAAAAAATAAAACAACTAATAAAATATGTATCCTCTGCTTGAGCTCTTCTATTATCATCATTAAAAAGTCGTGATGATGGATCTCTGTTGGGATACGTTGACAAAATATGGTTATTATTGTGGATACTCCGAAGCATAACTCAACAGAAATGAACCACAGAATGAACCACAGATGTCTAAAATCTAGAACTAATAAAATACTATAGTGTTGAATGTCATCACCAAAAATTAAGATATATATATATATATATATATATATATATATATATATATATATAGTCTAACTTATAGATGAAATAGATTTTTTCACAAGAATCTGACAAAACAATTTCAAGAAAGAATGTAATTTTTTGTTGTTTAAAATGCATTTTTGAATGCGTAAATGGATCCAGCACCCTAAAAAACCCCTTAGGGTACTTGAATTTTATATATTAAACAACTTAAATATCTGCCATATTTTAGTTAAAATTAACTAGAATAAATGTGGCGAAAAAGGTCATTTCGTCTATAAGTTAGACTATATATATATATATATATATATATATATATATATATATATATATATATATATATATATATATATATATATAGTCATCTTAAATTGAAAATATGGAGAAATAACTATAATTCAGGAAAAAAAACAAAAAAAATCAAAATCAAAATAAAAAATTTAAATAAAAAAGAAATAAGACTAAAAACAAAAAATTAGTAACTAATAGAAATGAAAGTTACCAAACAGTCCATAATAAGACCTCAACCAATTACCTTACAAATAAATAAATTTAAATAATAATAATAAATAAATAAATGTGAATTTCCAATGTTAAACTATGGATAAGCGGTATAAATATTTTGGTCAAAGACCATAATACTAATAGAAATGGAAGTTACTAAAAAAACCCATAATAAGACGTAATCCAATCCCCTTACAAATAAATAAATCTAAATAATAATAAAAAATAACAAAAATTGAATTTCCAATGTTAAACTATGGATAACTGACATAATTTCTTGGTCAAAGGCAAAACTGAATACATAATACCATGCCTCTATAATAACTAATATATATCTGATGATATGAATATATTATGATGGTGTTAATACCTAATTTACAATTGATAACTATTTATATGAACTTGTTTTTCTAGAAAATTTAAATCTCCTTTTGCTTTTAGAATAAACCGTTCAATCTTTTACAAATCCTATAAATAAATAATGTTTTTCTTATTTCCATATAACATTTATTCATATAAATCATCATATTATTATAATTTAAAAATCTACGTTACTTGAAGGTGTCTTTCTCCGATTTTTATTATATATATATATATATATATAAAAGTTCTATCACTATTTTGGTTTGAAATGGCTTAGATATTATGATTTATAAATGATTTTCATCTAGAGAGCTTTAATCTCTCTCGACACTTGATCGATCTGGGTTAAGATGAACCTACATTGGTTATATATATAAGCACCTAGAGAGATTTAATCCCTCTCAACACTTGATTGATCCGATCTAATATATATATATATATATATATATATATATATATATATATATATATATATATATATATATATATATATATATATATCTTAGCTCGGATTGATCAAGTATTGAGAGGAATTAAATCTCTCTAGGCGCAAATCATTCATAAATCATAAAATCTAAGTCATTCCAAACCAAAATAATAATAGCATTGACAAACTTGAAGTTAAAATAATATTAAAAAACACACACACATACACATATATTTTATGTAATTACAATTTAGTTTTGAAATATATATATATATATATATATAGATATATTGACTATTAGATAAAATCTTCATCATTACATAGAGTAACTTTAATAGAGGGATAATGAGTTACATAACCATTAATAACCATTGTTGTAGCATATTATCATAAGCTCCCTATTGTAATCTTACATCATTATCATTATTCATTTCATTAAATTGGCTAATCACATGTCTAATGATGTAAGTGTTAACAACAAGCAAGGAAGCAACAACAATCAGAGCAACACAAAAGGAAAACACATAATTGGACACTAATATACCCTAGAAATTCTGTAGGGTGAAAACTAACAAACATTTAATTTTATTAAATGCTCATGAGGGTGTTCACCCCTCACTTAATGGCTATAAGGGAGCCCATCCCTTGACCATTGCCATAAAATATTACAAAGAAATATCATCTCAAATACAACATAATCATATAGAAGCTAATACAATAATCATGATATTATTATCCACAATCCTTGACATTACGTCGTTTTGGCCTGGTTGTTTCCATTAGTGGATTATCTTGCAGTTAACCTTCCTTCATCTACATGGACCATTATTCCTTTGTCTTCTATAATGTTAAACATAATTTATCCTTGCATAATTCGCAATCCTTCCTTGTCATTGCTACCATAAGCACTTTGAAATCATGATTAGATAGAATATTAATCAAATAAATAAATAATCTTTACTAATTGTGTTTCCAACATCTATTCGTGTGCATACATATAATGTAAACAAAATGTTAACACATTCTCTTTTAACAAAATTACACATGCATTAATTAAAAGCACATAACTATCAAAACATGTTTGTTCACCCATGCATGTGTATGGTTATGAACCATGCCTAATCAGTCAAATTCCCATATGTATAAGGTAAATTGCATAAATATTATCAAGGAATTTTTCTTAATCCTTACATGTATCATGAAAAGGGAATTAGTTAAACTCTACTTCTTACCACATGAACACAATAATAATTAAAAGAACCTCTATGGTTATTACCCTCTCTTTGCATAAGAAGAGAGAAATTTTTTCCAATATGAATACCACATTAACTATCATTTATTTTCACAATGCACATTCTTTTCCTAAAGAGAACCACCACAACTATTCATATTCTTTTCCAAAGGAATCTAACACCATAGGTATCATTCCTGCATGCAATACATAATATTTTCCAAAGATAAAGCTAACACAATCTTTCATGAAAATACATTATCTTTTCCCAAAATCAAACTAACATAATAGATATTCTTCTTGCATGTAAAGCATTATCTTTTTCCAAAAGAAATTAAAAGTATAGTAGCTATGTATGCAAACACATATTTCATTTTCAAGAAAACTAATATAATGACTATTCTTTTTGTGCATGCATTTGCATATTCACATATTTTTTTTTCCAAAAGAAAACTAACATAATAGCTATTATTCTGTGTATGTATATAAAAAACACTCTTTTCAAGAAACTAACATCATAGCTATTGTTTTGTGCACCTCAATAGATATTCTTTTCCAAAAGAAATCATAATAGTTGTTATTTCGTGCATGCAAATACATATTTGTTTTTCCAAGAATATAAAAGCATACTAGCTATACCTTCATGCATGCAAACACATGTTACTTTTAAAGAATTCAAATGTGTAGTAGCTAGTTTTCTTGCATGTGAACATGTACTTATTTTCAAGGAATTCCAATGTGTATTAGCTAACTTTATTGTATGCAAACATATATTTATTTTCAAGAAATGCAAATGCATAGTAATTAGCTTTCTTGCATGCAAACTTATATTTTCTTCACCAAGAAATCTATCTCAATAGTTGTTATTCCCATGCATGAAACATGTGTTTCTTTCCAAGAAATCTACACTATGCTTTTATGCATACATATTCTTTTCAAAAAAATTAACTCATCAGTCATTTTTTGTGTGCAACGTTATTCATACTAGCTACTCTTGTATGCATGCAAATATATATATATATATATATATATATATATATATATATATATATATATATATATATATATATATATATATATATATATATATATCCTTTCAAGTAAAATTATCACAACAAATGAATATTATTATTCAACAAAATTGGAAAAGACTACTTATCTTTCTTGCCTTGGATCTTAGCCATGATAACTCACATTAACCACTTAATCCCACGATGCTCTTGCACAAAATATATCTAAAGATATCAATGAATCCTCATTGGTCGCATCAAGTTGTGTATAATATTTTATGTTCAGAATATTGAACGACTCTAAAAACATTGCTCGCACACAAACCCTTGATCTAAATATGTGGTCTCATAGCGAAGCGACCAACTATATGACAATTTTCTTTTATATGGTTTCTCTTCCCTTTTTTTACTGCGATCTTTATACAAAGTTCAAAATGCATCCTTCACACATATTTACCACCAACTACTCCTTCCCAAGTCGATTGTCACCATATTTTGTTTCATTCATCCACATATTGGCAACTAAAACCACCTCGTATGTTCACATGTTCGAGGGTGTGAATGATAAACTGGAAAAAGTCATTATTGTAGTTGTCATTTTCATAGCATATCAACATATAGAGGGGAAACATGTTTAAAGGAGTTCAAGTTACAAATTCCAACATTACATATGAAAATATGCCCTCAGATCCGAGAGAACGAGAAGCACTATAACTACCCTGCTCAAAAACCATAAGCTTAAAAGGAAAAAACAATATGCCTCAAAAACATTGTATAAATCAAGGTTGCGACTATGTTTTTCTTCTGGATGAAAATCCATCAATTGTAACCGAAGAAGAGGTATATCCCATGTGTAAGTAGTTGTAACTCTCAAGATTAAATAATGCCCTCCCATATGTTTAGTTCCATGACAATAAAGAAAGAAGAGGCAGTTATCAAGAACCAACCCTAACTAAATTCCATTCTAACTATCATGTAAAAAAGGATAACTAGACGCCAATGAAGGTTAAAATAATATTTCCATGTTATTTAAAATGAATGTCGAACAAGGATATTACATACTCCCCCCCTTAAAGAGAACATCATCCTCGATGTTCATCATTAACTTTACTCATGGCATGCAACTCAGAACAACCAAAAAGGAAATCCTTCCCTTCAAAATGAAGAATTTTATTTCCAGGAAATACTCATAAGCAAAAACAGTAATGTTTTAAAAATAGTCATAAGCATTTACAACTACAAAATATTCATTTTTTAAAATTTTATTTTAAGTTGCTTAGCAATTATTCAATTTTATAAAAACCAAATTGAGTTTTTTATACCAACTCATTGTTACTTACCAATTACTCTTGGAAATCATGGTTACCTTGCACAATAATTTCAATTACAAGTGTTTTATCAATTGTGGAAAACACTCTAAGAGTGACTTGACAGCCCAAAGCAAGCACCTAAGGTGGTTTCACAACCTCCATGGCAAGAACCCTGTAATATATGATCAACAAATTCAACATGGGCACATTAGTCACAATATTTTCAATCATTAATTATTTATGCAATGTGAGGTTATATTTTAATCACAGTACTTATACAAGTACTCAGAGAGCACCTAGCTCTCTAATCATCAATCAATAACTACACCAAGTGTATACTATCTTAGCCTTTGCTAAAGACATTCAAAAGATTGGTAATATAATAAAGGAACTACACTCCCAGTAATTTGTTTTTGAGCACTAGGCTCATTTCTTGTCAAGATGTACATAAAATTCTTACACAACCATATAGAAGATTCATTTTTAACACAACACATAACTAATTACTTAATTTTTTCGGCTATGAGAACCACAGTGGGCTAAAGAATACTCCTCTCAACTAATAGGAACTAGTTTCCACAAGCAAATTGAGAAAATTTCACATTCTAGATAGTTCTCTAGCAGTGACTACACCGGGTTTAACATAGGATTCCTCTTGGAAGCATCCTTCCTATTCCTCCAAAAACCTCATGTCTATGAGGAATTTAGCTCAACAACTCACTCTTGCGGCCCCTCTAATAGGCTCCAAAATCAGCAAAGTTTCCTCAGGCTTTTTCCCCTCTTCACCATCCTAGCTAACTTGTTTCACTTACTAATATCATCTATCTCTAGGGAGAGGAAATATGGACAGGAAACCGCCATCAGCCCATGGCCTCCTTGGCCTTTCACAAATTTCCCACAACTGTCTGGCATGTGAAATTATCTTTTAGAACCTTTTCTCACTATAATTTACATAATTCACCATATGCATATTAACATTAAAACAAAAGGAACATTTATGTACATCATGTATTCATAATTGACCCTCAGCATGGGTCTCATAATTTATAAAAGTAAATTTTATAAGAATTCATAACTAACATCATATGTCATATAAGTGGTATTCATTTCAAATTTTCACATAGTTATCAACATGCAGTTTTAGGAAAACAATACCAGTCTTGCATATCGTAATGTTATACATTATACCCTCTCATTTTAAGTTGCAATTCACATTGCAACATTTTACCTTTCATAGGTTCTTATTTTTCCACTAAGTTACCCTTGCTTAATCACGTCAACAACATTAGTCACAACTATTTTTAATAAAATCATACCTTTTACAAAATATTGTTATGCACAAAACATTTGTCAAATGCATTTTACTTTCATACACATTTATGTTCTCAACATTTCAACATCGTAGAAATGGATTGGTCATGTTTCTCTTCATAAATCACTTTTATGTATTAAAAGTAATATAAAAAGTAAGGATACATCCTCTAGATGTTATAATGAAGTTTCCGTAAAGTTGTTTTTGTTGGAAAATGCAATATGGCAGCTACTAATTCAGATTTTCCTTAACCTTAATATTTTCTTGTGAACTTTACTTATTTTCTTGTGTTTTCTTTATTAGATCTTTTCATCAAACAAATATCAAGAGAAATACAATAAAGATAATGGACACAAAATTTGGGCTCTAAGCTAGGGCAAAACCCCTCCAAGGGGAAAACCTAAGAAAATCTCTTTTCTTCTTATAGAATCTGCTTCAAATGGGACAACCAAGACCCAAACTCTAGACCAAGCCTTTTCTCTAAATACCAAGTCAACCCTTCAAGAATCCCTTCCAATAGGATCATATCAACAAGGCTCAACCCTACATCAGCCAACTTCTAATTGCAACTTCAATTCCTAACTCTAACCCTGCAGCTTCTGTTGGAATATATTATATTCCTTGGAAGGTAATAATGTCTTTGTATTATGTCAGAAGTTGTCCACAATCTTATGTAAAAGAGTAACACATTATATCCCATATTTATTATGGCATAGTATACTCTTATATCCATTTATTATATAAAAAGGTGTTATTTTGGAGAATTATATTATCCCACATTTAATATGTGAGAGTAATTCCTCCACATCTCTGGGTATATAATAGGGTCAAGGGAGCCTCTTAAGACATATACCATTTTGTGATACCATCACATCTTATCCTGTGCTCACAACATACTTCCATTTGTATCGGGTTATTTGTAGTTGCTCTCTTTGTAAGATTGTAGGAGATTTCTGGAGATAATAGAAGACAACCTTCCTCTCTTTGTAAGATTGTAGGAGATTTCTGGAGATAATAGAAGACAACCTTCCCGTGGACGTAACCCAATTGGGTGAAACACGTATATCTGTTGTATTATTTTTCCTTGTTCTCTTTCTGTTCTTATTTATATGTTGATACATTGTTGGTTTCTTAGAGGGATAACTAGTTTAGTAGATCTAATATTCTAACATGGTATCAGAGCTAGGTTATAAGAAAAAAAACTCAAATATGTAGAATAAGCTCGTTGGAAGTTTGATATATTTAAATTATAGCAGACCAGATCTCTCTTTTGCTATCAGTATGGTTTCTCGATTCATGCAGCAACCTCGTGAAAGTCATTGGCAGGCAGCCAAGAGAATTATGTGATATTTACAGGGGAAATTTCGTTATGGTGTACTTTATTTGAGAAGTGTTATAGTTTTACTCTCTAGTTATCCAGATTCTACTTGGGCAGGTGACAGTTCTGATTGACGGTCAACTCCTGGTTACATATTTCAACTTGGTTCAGGTTTGGTCTCTCGGTCCAGTAAGAAGATAAAGACTCTTTATTTATCTTCATGTGAAGCAGAGTATAGAGCAGCGAAAGAAGCAGTTAATGAAGTCATGTGGTTATGGCATGTTCTTATCAAGCTTGGTCTGGTTCCGAAATCATCCATTGTGTTGAAATGTGACGATCATGGTGCAATTCATCTTGCTTATAATATGATATATCACTCCAAGACGAAGCATCTCCACCTTGATGCTCATTATATTCGAGGTCTTGTCACTGATGGTATTCTTTCTCTGGAGTATTGTCCTACCAAGCAGTAGGCAACCGATATCTTCACCAAATCCTTGACATAAGTGAAGTATGTGCATCTTCGTTCTTTGCTTGGGATGAGGGAAGTTTTCATCAAGGGGGAGCAGTAATGACTCCTTCCTTCCTTAGTGTTAGGATGGGCCCTTCTCCCAACCATTATTAAGGGAGTGTTGTAATATATTATATTCCTTGGAAGGTAATAATGTCTTTGTATTATGTCGGAAGTTGTCCACAATCTTATGTAAAAGAGTAATACATTATATCCCATATTTATTATGGCATAGTATACTCTTGTATCCATTTATTATATAAAGAGGTGTTATTTTGGAGAATTATATTATCCCACATTTAATATGTGAGAGTAATTCCTCCACATCTCTGGGTATATAATAGGTTCAAGGGAGCCTTTTAAGGCATATACCATTTTGTGATACCATCACATCTTATCCTGTGCTCATAGCCTACTTCCATTTGTAGTGGGTTATTTGTAGTTGCTCTCTTTATAAGATTGTAGGAGATTTCTATAGATAATAGAAGGCAACCTTCCCATGGACGTAGCGCAATTGGGTGAACCACATATATCTGTTGTATTATTTTTCCTTGTTCTCTTTCTATTCATATTTATATGTTGATGTATTGTTGGTTTCTTAGATAGATAGCTAGTTTAGTAGATCTAATATTCTAACAAATTCGACCTTGTAGTTGTTGTAGAAACCCTAGGAAAATTCTTCAAGAGATCCTTCTTTGAGAAAGACAATGTCTTCCAAGGTCAACGAAGTCACATCAGAATATTAACTCTTCCAACAACCTAATTCTACAGCTTTATCTTGTGCAACTTGGATCTGGAATTTTGGCCTTCCTTGAAGCTGCAGAAACCCTAATTCTTCACATGTGTGAGAGAGACAGAACCCAAAAATAATTCTTCAAGACTTCTTTTGCTTCCTTGATCTTCGCTCTACCCTTCTTTGTCTCCCCAACTTTAGATCAAACTATTTCTTGGGAGATTGAACTTGTGTACTCGAATTAACAAATTATTATTATTATTATTATTATTATTATTTTGAGTGTAGTTTAAATAACAAATATTTTGATTTTTTGGTAGAAATTTGTTGGAATATTAAGTTTAAGTAATTTGAAAATTATTTTTTTTAAGAGATTTTCATAGTACGACAGGGAAGCATAGTCTCTGCCATTAAAGTGGAAACTATGCTTTCAAATAAATTGCAAATAGATATATGAAGTGGAAAAATCAATTGCCTATTAAAATGTGGTCGAAATTGCTTCTATATATAGTCTTTCCAAGGGATCGAATTCCCTCTTTTATGTTGATTTGTAGCTGCCAAGTCTGACTTGTACTTTGGAGGTTTCCAGGACTTTCTAGACTCATTATAAATTCGTTTACAATATACATTTTGGCCGAAAGGGCCTTATAATCATGATGTTGACTCTCTTGACTCATGACAATAAATCTTATGACCTAACAAACCCTAGAAGCATGAAAAATATGCTTTTACCTAGAAGACCATTAATAAGAAGCATGAAACTCATGCTTTAAAATAATAACTTTTTCTTTCTTCTTTTGTTTGTTACATAAGATACATATCGAAATGATTAAAATAACAATATGAATATCGAAACTAGTTATATTTGCAACACTCCCTCTTAACTGGGGAGGCATTCATAATCGTACAACTAGTACAACATCATTCTCAAATTGAAGAGTTCTCATAAGAAGAGTTAGATTGATAAGCCACTTGTAAGCATCATCATTATAACCAACATTTTTTTTGAGGCCTAACTAGACAAGCTCAACTTCATTCGAGATAGTTATTCTAGGAGGCTTTACGTTTCATATCGCACTACCTCTAAGGCACACACCCCATCCGAATGTTCACTAGGTGTGTCCTTTTAGGACTATTCTTATCTTGGATTCCCAACCCTCCAAGAATATCAGTCATCTTCGACCACTCTTATCTTGGATACATGTCTTATGCTCAAAGAGTGTTAGTACCTTTCCTTTCTTGGATTTTCTATCCTCAAGGAAACCACAAATTTTTATCCAATCCTCCATCATTCTCTCTCTATCGCCTTCACTTACACTTATAGTTGTTAGTGCTGGTCAAGTGCATGACACATGAAGAAGAGAATGCACATGTGATGTCCATCATCACTCCCTCTCAACCAGAGAGGATATCCCTATCCCCTCTTAATTAGGGAATAGATCCTTACTCCTATTCAAGGAGACTCCTTTAAACCATCTCAAATCTGGAGGAGATTCCCGAATTCTTTCCATTATGAGAAGCCATAACCGCAAGCTATCTAGCTTGTTTCCATAAGAATATCAGCTACCTATTCTTTTGGGACATATTTGCATGGCTCCCCCTTTCCTTTGTATCTCATTATATCGATATTTCTTCTTTCTTGGGTATCATTGAGCCATCTTTTTCCTTTGATTTTGTGACATGATCAATCTTGCACATCACTTTCATCTTGTCATTATTAGTGAAGGAATTATATTGAGCCTTACCAACTTCCAAGCTAATCATAGATCCTTTATGAAAGTGATGTTCTTTGAGCTTCAGGCTATATTCTCACACTGCTACTTTTTAATCCTAAGATGAAGACATCTTGACTTCATAATTTCCAAAATTATATGTTGAGTTAGCCTCAAGATTCAATCCATATAGTGGAAATTGCCTCAACTGCCATCATGTATCCATGTACTATCCTTCCAGGTAGCAAAACAATATGTTAACCATATAACCAACAAGAAATATTAATATTAGACTTACCTCATCATGATGACCATCTCATGAAAACAGTAACACCCTCATGTTCCATCTTCACAAGAATCTTCCTTCATGCATCGAAGTGCCCAAGGATCAAAATTGATTACCAAGTTCCAATATTATTTTGAACATTATACATGATGTTGATTATCATTCTATATATTCTAGTGAGAAATTCTTAGTCCTTTTATTCATCTAAAGTAAGTCAAATTCATATCATCATACAACCAAATGAAATATTCACCATGCATGTTTTATAACCAACTTCTTTTACAGGATTTTGTACATATGAATCCTATCCAAGTGTCATTTTAAATATGCATTCCTATTGTTGTCTAGGTAAATCCTCTCTGTAGACAGAGATGATCCCTCTAGTCCAATGAGTGGGTCTGGCAACAAACGAGACATTCTACAAGACACTTTCCTAATTACAATCAAAATGAGAGAAGAGGAAGGATACCTACCTCGTTTTGATGTTATAATGCGCTCCTCTGTTTAAGATCTTGATCACTTACTCCTCAAGATCAGTCCTTACTGCTCACAACGCTTGAATACCTGCATAAGAGGCCGAAGACACAACAAAGCATACAAGTGCAACAAACATAATCGAATGTAATCTAATTAATATATCAAGGAGCATTAAGATAAATGAAGCATTGACACAAGCATTTATGGAAAGTGAACCAACAGTTGTATATATTAATGAATAAAAGAGGAAGAATACAACCCAGGCCTTGATGTTGGTAAGCCCTCCTTGAGTGAATGTCCAAGTCTAAGCTCTAGCTCTCCAAGCAGTCCTTATCCAAGCCAAAGTGAATAGCATGTAGGCACTATCTTATCATAAGGGTGAAAATAATCACATACCAACCATTTGGGAATGGAAGAGGATGAATATATAGGCAGGGAGAGGGAGTTAGGATCTCACAAAAGATAGGGGAAGATCCTCATCTCAAGGAGGAAGCTCATAGGGATAAGATCAAAGGGTAATATTGGGAGAATTCGACCACATCCACAACCAACAACATTTAGTTCATCATTCTGGAAAACTCTAGATCACAAAGCTTCTTTTCCTCTTTGGGAAAACTTTCCTTTTAGGGATCAGCACGAGCATCCAAGTAAAAATTGCACTGGTAGCACAAGGCTAATATGTTGGTCTCCCCAGCTTCAGATCAAACTATTTATTAAGAGATAGAACTTGTGTAAGTGAATGTCCCAAATTTGGTCGAAAACGCCTCTATATATAACCTTTCTAAGGGGTCAAATTCCCTCTTTTAGGCCAACTTGTAGTTGCTAGGTCTGACTTGTACTTTGGCGGTTTCTAGGACTTTCTAGACTCATTATAAATTCTTGTACAAGATATATTTTTCCCGAAAGGGTCTTATAATCATGATGTTGAATCTCTTGACTCATGACAATAAATCCTATGACCTAACAAACCCTACAAGCATGAAGAACATGGTTTTACCTAGAAGACCATAAATAAGAAGAATGAAACCCATGCTTTAAAATATTAAGTTTTTCTTTCTTCTTTTATCTGTCACATAAGATACATATTGAAATGAGTACAATAACAATTATGAAGACCAAAACTTGTTATATTTCCAACAATTTTTCCAAAATAATAGTGAAGGGAACAATAATTTAATCATTAACATTCCCATAGTTTCTAGCTCATGCAACATGTCATTTCATTTATGCATATGCATCTAATCAACAATCATTAATGCATACTAGCTAAAATCACCATTGAATCATCAATTTGTATAGTTGTGAAGTTTAAACAAACAAGGTAATTAGCATCATTTGATTACTACTAGTTCTATCATTTGGTAGAACCATTAAATCAATCACTTTAACAACATTATTGTATCATGATCTAAGTTCTTTGTAGCCT
This sequence comes from Pinus tabuliformis, assembly GCA_031772625.1. NCBI lineage: Eukaryota > Viridiplantae > Streptophyta > Pinopsida > Pinales > Pinaceae > Pinus > Pinus tabuliformis. The sequence continues at coordinate 72,165,657 of CM062816.1, forward strand.
TCAAGAACTTGTAGTCATGTGTATGTATTTCTAAACAAGTATTCACTTTCACAATCGTTGTAGGTTCTTGCATACAATGTTGTTATGCACATAAGCATATGCAAAGCTTTATTCATATAAAACATTGATTTATCATTAATGTGTAAATGTTGATAAAAAATATGGCAACAATCTAAACACCCACAATTTCCACATTTTATTGTTATCAACAAACCAACAACATGAAGTAAACTACCATAATCACTTTTTTGCAATTTGTAATAAGATTTAATCAAAATTGATTCATGCATATAAGTTTTAATAGTTAGTCATGCAATACTAACTAATCAGTGCTATCAACCATGACAGTACTCAATCATATTTTATCCGTTGCAGTTAACTCTTATCACTTAACTCCTTATTTATTTTAAACATGTAAAGGGGTTCTTTCAATGCCTTTTAAAAAATCCTATTGTCCTCTTCAAGGACACCCCCCACCTTTTACATTCTTCTGTTATCACATAGAATAATTCATGCATTCATTCTCTTCTCATAAGAAGTGCATTGTAACTTAGGTATTTTTATTTAAATGTACCATTAGCATTTTCATATATGCAAAGGTTGATATTCAATCCTCGTTATCACTAGTGAGTGCTCATTATTTTTCATAAATGCAATAGAGTTTTTATTGTCTTTTATCTGCATCAATATTCAAATGTCGTGAGCATGGTTTTTGAAGAATACATTATCACTTACTATTCTTCAATGTGGTTATTAACATGCTTCATGCATCTCATCTCAAAAGTAGTTGCATATACCATTATGTAGTTTTTTTTAAAATCATACCTGATATGATGCTCAAAACCTCTGCTTCTTTTCTACTTACCAATTCCCAAAAGGCACTAGTGTTACAACCTTTTTCTCTAATACCACTTGTAACATCCTCCGGTAACCTCGTGTAAAAACACATAGGATTAGAAAATTGTTTACCAATGTGTAACTTTCTGAATTACTATTCCATATTCCTTCATTACCTATTAGATAAAATCTTCATTATTACATAGAGTAACTTTAGTAAAGGGAAGTATGTTACATAACCATTAACAACCACTATTGTAGCATATTATCATAAGCTCTATGTTGTAATCTTACATCATTGTCATTATTCATTTCATTAAACTGGTTAATCACATATCTAATGATGTAAGTGTTAACAACATGTAAGGAAGAAACAACAATCAAATCGACATAAAAGGCAAGCACATCATTGGACACTGACATACCCTAGAAACCCTGTTAGGGTGAAAACCAACAAAAGTTTTATTTTATTAAAAGCTCGTGAGGATGTTCACCCCTCACTCAATGGCTGTAAGGGAGGCCATCTATTGACCATGTCATGAAACATTACAAAGAAATATCATCTTAAATACATCATAACCATCTATAAGCTAATACAATAATCATGATATCATTATCCACAATCCTCAACATTATGTCTTTGTGTCCTAGTTGTTTCCATCAGTAAATTATCTTGCATTTCACCTTCCTCAATTTGCATGGACCATTAGTCCTTTGCCTCCTATAATGCTAAATATAATCTATCCTTGCATAATTCACAACCCTTCCCTTCCATTTCTACTTTCAGCACTTTGATATCATGATTAGATAGAATATTTTTCAAAATAATCTTTACTAGTGATGCTTCCAACATCTATTCATGTGCATACATATAATGTAAACAAAATGTCGACACATGCCTCTTTTAACAACATTGTACATGCATTAATTAAAAGCACATAACTATCAAAACATGTATATTCACCCATGCATGCAGATGGTTATGAACCATGCCTAATTAGTCAAATTCCCATTGTTGGGTCAATTTATTCAGTAAATTAACATAAGTATTAAATATCAATCCAGGTTTGTAGAACTTAGAAGCATGTCCAAAATGTATGGATATCAACTATAATCAACTTTAGAAGATAAGTTATGGAAACGGAAGGAAATGCAATTATAAACTAATTAGAAGTGCATATTACAAATATAAAATTCAACTAAGTAATTTCTAATTCAATATGTAATAAGCAGGAGAAGTGGCTCCTAACTTAAGAGAACTAGATTTTTCCTTCTTCTAGAATACTACCTCATGAATCAGAAATAAAAAACCACTAATGGACAATAGCTTAACATGCATAAAAGAATAATAGAAGAGGCTCCTAACTAAGGAGATCCATGCTGATTTTCATTACAAATTCATTCATCATTAATGCCATTGTTAAAAAACTGGAAATTCAGAAAATTACTTGAAAGCAAGAAAGATTAATTTTAGTTTCTATTCATTGATCAGATAGAAGGAGGGTTCAATTTGAACACTAGGTTGTCCCTTCATATACAGATGGTAAGTAAACCAAGATTCATCATCAAACATAACAAATTATCATACGTCTAATTAAATAAACAAATCTGAAGCAAAACTAGTTTATGAAAATCCAACTAAATTAACCATGAAGTGTACTTAGCTTGGTGTGGGGGCCCTCCACCCTTGCCTTGCACACTTGAAGAGATTAACATATACTGCAAACTCATTCAATCATTCATAGCATTTAATAGCAAAATGAAGATAGAACATGTTCCTCAAATTAACTCAAAATATTCAGAAGTCTCAATATGAAATTATACAAATTCTACATACATAAGCCTTCAATGTTTTGGATTAAATAGAAAAATATGAAACAAACTGATCTAAAATGTCTCTAATAGCTATGTCTATCCATATCCTATTTATCCAAGTTGATCTCATCCATCCCATCACTCAAAATCTAGAAAATCCCATGAAATTCTAAAATTGCCCTATTTCCTAGGGATTTCCTAAATGACTGGTCTAGTTTGACCAGCTTTGACTGGGCCTGTTTAAGCTTGGTTTGACCGAACCAATAGGAGTTCGTTCAATCTTAGTTCCCAATCTTTCTAGAAATGTGCATAGCTCGTGCCCAGGTGTCCTGCAAGTATGACATCAATGAAGCCAGTATGAGGATTTATGATCCTGTCCAAAAATACACTTAAAATCCAATTTTTATAAAAAACATCTAAAAATTGCAAAACTAAATTTATATACCTAAATATGCATAAATATGTCAAAATGGGGTGTATATGATGATAAATGGATGGATAATATAGAAATTAAGTGTGTTTACTAAAGCAAAATTGGATAAAAAACGAGGGCCAACACCCACACATATAAGGTAAATTGCATAAAGATTATCAAGACATGCTTCTTAATCCTTACTCCACATGTATAATGAAAAGGGAATTAGTTAAACTCTACTTCTAACCACATGAACACAATAATAATTAAAATAATCTCCATGGTTATTACCCTCTCTTTGCATAAAAAGAGGGAAAAACTTTCCAAGATGAATACCACATTAACTATAATTTATTTTCACAAGGCACATTATTTTCCTAAAGAGAGCCACCACAACTATTCATATTTTTTTTCCAAAGGAACCTAACACCATAGCTATCATTCATGCATGAAATACACAATATTTTCCAAAGATAAAGCTAACACAATCTTGCATGCAAATACATGATATTTTTTCAAAGCAAACTAACATAATAGCTATTATTCTTGCATGCAAAACATTATCTTTTTCTAAAAGAAATTAAAAGCATAGTAGCTATGTATGCAAACACAAGTTTCCTTTTCAAGAAAACTAATACAATGACTATTCTTTTTCGTGTATGCACATGCATATGCACATATTCTTTTTCAAATATAAAACTCACATAATAACTATTATTTTGTGTATGTATATAACACGTACTCTTTTCAAGAAACTAACATCATAGCTATTGTTTTGTGCACCTCAACAAATATTATTTTCCAAAAGAAATCATAATAGTTGTTACTTCTTGCATGCAAATACATATTTGTTTTTCCAAGAATTTAAAATCATACTAGTTATACCTTCATGCATGCAAATACATATTACTTTTCAAGAATTCAAATGGTTTTCTTGCATGCAAACATATACTTCTTTTCAAGAAAGTCAAATGTGTAGTAGCTAGTTTTCTTGCATGCAAATATATACTTCTTTTAAAGAAATCCAAATCAATGGTAGCTAGTTTTCTTGCATGCAAACTTATATTTTCTTTTCCAAGAAATCTATCTCAATAGTTATTATTCCCATGCATGCAAAATGTGTTTCTTTCCAAGAAATCTACACATGTATCATACCTCAGGGGATAATATGGGGTACAAAGGGAGGTAACCAAGGGAATCATGTGATGTAATAACGAGACCACAATTAGTTAATTTAGTTAAAGATGATAGATAAATGAGCCATAGTTATAAATAGTGGTTAACCATCATTATGCAAAGGACCACAAGTAGTTAGGAAATAATGTGATAAACCCATGGTATTGGATGTATGGTATTGAGAGACCCATGGTATTGTATGTATGAAGCCTATATAGAGGCTAGAGGCTCTCCATTGAGATATATCAAGAATTGGTTTTGTAGTGACAAGTGATGGCTTGTGGAATGATCTCCTTCATTAAGAAGTAATTGTATGGTGTTTTCCTACCTCAAGAGTTTTGATATTAATAAAGATCTGAAGCTTTTATATTTATTCTTGGATTGTTATTAAAATTATTTCACAGATAGTTTAACATATTTTCAATTATACTACATTTGTGCACCTCAACAGATATTCTTTTCCAAATGAAATCATAATAGAACTTGTTATTTCTTGCATGCAAATACATATTTGTTTTTCTAAATATTTAAAAGCATAGTAACTATACCTTCATTCTTTCAAACGCATGTTACTTTTCATGATCTTTCTTGCCGTGGATCTTGGCCATGATAACTCGCATTAACCACTTAAGCCCACGATGCTCATGCAAGAAATCTATCCACATATCTCAATGGATATTCATCATTCGCATCAAGTTGTGTATAATATTTTATGTTCAAAATATTGAAGACTCTGAAAACATTGTTCGCACACATACCCTTAATCTTAATATGTGGTCTCATAGCAAAGCGGAAAACTATATGACAATGTTCTTTTATATGGTTTCTTCGCCCTCTCTTTAATGTGACCTCTCAACGAAGGTCAAAATGCCTCCTTCACATAGAGTGACCACCAACTACTCCTTCCCAAGCCGGTTGTCACCATATTCCATTTCATTCCTCCGCATTCTAGCAGCTCATACCACCTTAGACGTTCCCATTTTCGAGGGTGTCAATGATAAACTAGCAGAAGTCATTATTGTAGTTTCCTTTTTCGTAGCATATCAATGTATAAAGAGGAAACATATCTAAAGGAGTTGAAGTTGCAAATACCAACATTACATATGAAAATATGCCCTCAGATCTAAGCAAACGAGAAGCACTATAACTACCCTGATTAAAAACCATAAGCTTAAAAGGAAAAAACAATATGCCCCAGAAACATCATGGAAATCATTGTTGCAGCCACATTTTTCTCCTGGATGAAAATCCATTGTTTGCAGGCGAAGAAGAGGTAATATACCCCATGCGTAAGCAATCGTAACTCTCAAGATTAAAGATTTCCGTCCCATATGTTTAGTCCCATGACAATAAAGAAAGAAGATGTGGTTATCAAGAACCAACCCTAAATAAATCTCTTTCTAAGTGTCATGTAAAAAAAGGATAACTAGACATCAATCAAGGTTACAATAATATTTCCATGTTATATAAAATAAACATCGAATATATATATATATATATATATATATATATATATATATATATATCATTTCCTTATTGAGTATAAAAAGAATTCCACTTCTTTCATTTTGAGCAACACGCTAATAAAATATTTTAATCATAATTTTTTTTGTTTCAATTGTTTTATACATAGTTGACATTGAAATATTTGTAAATAGAATCTCCCTCATGTTGGGAATTAGAAAGCATGTAATAGGAACTCTCCATCTCTCTCTTTGTTTGTGTATCTAACACCTTTACTAATATTATTAACATTATTGTAAAATACTTCATGTCAACTCCATATTAGGCAATGAAGTATTAGTTAATACGGATGTTCAAATATTTCATTCAAAATACACATCAAATAATGGAGGAACTACATAGCTAGGCACTCATACTGCACAAGTAAAAATATAGGATTTTTTTTACATTCAATTCCTTTATATCTATATAGAAAGACACTAATTTTTTTTGTTATATATATATATATATATATATATACATACATGTGTGTGTCAGCTCTATGTTGAGCATTGAATGAATTTCACATATCTTTCTGAATTCTAATATCAAATATTATTCTAGATGTCATGTGTATTCTCCATGTTGATTACTGCAGGAATTAGAGATCTCCCTCATATTAAAAAATTAGAAAAAATTTTAATTACTTTATCTCTATATATAAATTTGATGTAATTATGTTATTAAGGTGGATATTGAAGTGTTTTGTTTATGGCTAACTTTGATTTTTTTTAATTAATATTTAAGTTTAATTTTGAAAGAACTTTTTGTTATTAACATTTTTTAATTTTTTATTGTAGTTATTATTTTTTTCCTTTAATATAACGTTATATGACAACATCTCTTCTATATTGAGTTGTAGAACACCTCTTCACACAATAATGATAATGATTATTTTATAATTAAATTTATTTTTTACTTATCTTTAAATGATAAATATTGTATTATAAATTTGAAATATTAATATTATTAGTTTTCATATAGTAAATTTAAACTTTAATAATATGAATTTGCATTTTTACTTTTAATAGTGAATTGGTTATTATAATTTGAAATATTTCCTTAAGAAAAAATTGTAATTTTCTTTCAAAAGTTTGAAAATTACATTTGTAGATGCACTGTAGTGAATTCAAAATAGATTGTTATGAAGAAAACAACCACCCATAAGAAATTTATACAAAAAAAGGCTTGGAAAACCTATACCAAACAACGTTAATGTGTTTCACCAAAAAATACATGTAAACATAAATATAATTGAAAGAACCTCCTGTCAACTGGGATATAGGATCTCATGATAACATAAACTTGCCATGAAGAACAGAGAGAAAAAATATGTGGTCTCAATCATGTACATGTACCACCTGCAAGCCTTCTATAAAAGGCTTGTGGTAGTACTCATAAAATGAATCGTCGTCCTGTTCTGTAATCTTCCATGTGCCAAGTGCTTGTTGTGAGTCTGCTTTGGAAAGGTCATCAACCAAGGAGTTCCTCTCACTGTAAATATTTCAAAGGGAAATTCGATCAAAACTTTTTTCAACTGCAAGACCTCCTCTAGAATTGGAATGAGTGTGTGAATGTGACACCTCAATATTTCATTAAACCAATTAATAATTATTAAAAAATCACGAAAGATCTGGAGTTGTCTGAATCCATTTTTCATAGCAAATAATAATAGAAGATTTAGATTGTGAAATTCAAAATAATTATTTGAGCCCCGACCCAAGCCACTTTGGAGTTTGAAAAAATGGTTTTCTCTTAAATAAAGTACAACTCCTCCCCCACACTCGCCTCTAGTTAAGGATGAACCATCGAAGTAAGCCAAAGGACAAGAACGATCCATTTCTTTAGGAGAGATATTATGAGGCATGCGGCTAACATTTAACTCCGGGATCAAATCATATATGGCCAGCGAATAAGCTACCACTCTATCAGGAGTTATAGCTTTCTCCTAGAAAATAACATTATTCTGCGCTATCCATATCCCCTAACTAATAATGGGTAGAAGAATTATGAACTTCTTTGGAGATGTGTTTTTCCACCATGAATGCCAAGATCCTATGCAAGATATACCTTTCCATATTAAGTCAACTGACATGGAAATGTGAATAGTATTCCAAACAATGCAAGCAAAAGGGCATACCAGAAAGAGGTGGTCCACTCATGGTCCACTATTTCCTTGGAAAGTTTGCAAAGAGGGCACTAGCCTAGCCCTAAGAAACTTCTCATTTTTAAATTTTTACTCGTGGGAAGCTTATTTTCTAGTATGCACCATTGGAAGAGTCTGGATTTCACCAGACAACTTAGCCTTTATAACTTTTTCAACCACCAAACTAATAATCTAGCCTCCATAACTTCTTCCAACACCAGACTAATACTTTGGGCTCTTTGTTTGCCATGATGAATAACTAACTTGTCTTTGGAGTGTATTCCCCTTGAGGAGAGTGAACCTAGCACAAAGTGTCTTCCCTGTCACTTAGTCTGACGTGATAAATATTGAGAGAGGTGGTATAATTCTTCTTGACCAAGCAATTGGCATGTTCAATTGAATTGCATCCAGCTAGCTCTAAGGCCAAATAGATGTACTATTCGGATCTGCCACCTAGTTCAAATTTCTTATCCCGCTTGCATTGAGGAAGACAACGATCTCTTGTGGCAAGATATAATTCTCCCCATAACCTACCCATGAATCTTAATTATAGTAAATTATTTATGAAATTATGATAAATAATTATTTTATTATAAAAGTAAATTTATTTAATTTAAAATTAAATTAAAGTTAAATTTTTATATAATAAAAAAAATCAATAATTTTTAAAAATTAAAAAACTTAAAAAAATTTAATCTTTCTTTCCTTAATCCATGACATAGTTGTATTAGGTATATTTTGAATCATTTATCTATATCATAAATAAACTTAGTGATATCATATCACATCACCTTATCTATGTTTGGTGAAGATTCTAAAGAGTAGGTGAACTTGATCTTTAAAGATAAATTATGTGATTTAATGAATTTTATTAATGGTTGTAAATAAAATGTAATAATTTAACTCTTGTGAATGAAATGTAATTAGTGCAAATCTCTCTCTATATTAAATTTATTATATTAAATATGTAATTTTTTTGCAATCAAATGAACATACAAATAAGATGAGATATAGCCAAATGAGATATCAATATTGATTCAAATATTATTACATAATGATGGAGATCTTACAAATAAGATGAGATATAGCCAAATGAGATATCAATATTGATTCAAATATTATTACATAATGATGGAGATCTTAGTACATATCAATAGAAATTAATGTGTATATGCCAATCATGATATATAAATGTTGATTCTGATCTCAAACTCAATTAAAGCATGATAAAAGGTGGCATTCACTTTTCCTCCTTGCATGTCAATCATCACCCATTTTATCTCCACCAAACATGTTTATTGGGTTCAAGCATGAGAAAGATGTAACATTCACATGTGAGTGGTTTTGTTAACTTTGAGAGCTACAATAAAAAGAATATTAGAGAAAATATTCTTTCGTTAAAATAATAATATTGAATAGTATATCAATAAATAAATTAAAGAGAGAAATCAGTGTCAGAGGAAAGAGATAAACAAAGAGAATTCACAAATGGACATTACATATGTGTTGTATCATATAGAGGATCACAATATATTTGATATCATACATTACATCAAGCTTATAAACATAATCTTTTTGTGAGCTCTAAGATATTTTCGACAAATATTTATGTTATTCAAAATCTCACTTGTCACACACATATACTCTACAACTCCATAATGAAATATATAGAGAGAGTTCTCATGACACAAAATATGGGCTACAAATCCATGTACCCAAAATCATGTGCCAAACATGTGTGTAGAAACCATGTGCTAAAACTACCTAGTTGGAGAGTGATTGACACGTCTTCTAGCATCCTCCCACTTGGTATAATTTTTTTTAAGTGTAGTACTCCAAAGGAATCCCAACACTTAATGAATGTATCTCCATTAATTCGTTTTGTCAATTCATGAGGTTTTTCCTATGTCATACATTTCCATATACTATGTTTTTATCTAACATTTTTCTCACAAAATGGTACTTAACTTATATATGCTTTGTCCTTGCATTAATTGTAGGATTCCTGGCTAAATCTATAACACTTTCACTATCACAATGAATAACCAATCTTCATTGTTTGAATCTAATGTCCTCACATAAACTCCCTAACAAGATCAATTCCTTGGAAGCCTTAAAAGTAGTGATGTATTATGCCTCAATGCTAGATGAGGCAATAATGGGTTTCCTTTTGCTTATCTAGCTAATTTCCATTCCAAATAAGGTAAGGACATGCACACTAGTAGATTTTTTGTCATCAACATCCCCTACCCAATTTGTGTCAACATAAATGTGCAAATCTAAAAATTTTATTTTATCACCATTCTTTTCTTTGAAGGATATCTCAAAATCTATGGTGCCATGCAAGCATCTCATGGTTCTCTTTACATCAATCCGATGGTTTCAATATTTTCTATGAACCTAATCACCAATCCAATTACTTGTGTAATGTCTAGTCTAGTGTATATCATAGCAAACACAAAGAATCCTACAACTCTAGAAAATGGTTTCATTTCCATCTCTTCCTCATCTTTGGTTGCCTTGGGACAACCACCAACCCTAAATACCACATTACTACCAACAATAAATTTATTTCTAAACAATCATTTATAATCTACTACCTTTTTTCTAAGAGGGAGATCCTATACACTCCAAGTATTATTCTTCTCAATAGCCTTCATCCCCTCCTCAATTTCCATCCTCCAATGATGACTTTTACAATCATTGAGGACTTGGACAATTGTTTTAAGATCCTCTTCAATTGAATTTAGTTAAAAGTATCAAATAATCCTTAGAAGATTAACCATACCTTTTTAGCCTTGTTGCTAATATCTTCCCTAGTTCTTGATCATATTGACTAATACAAGGTTGATTTTCATCCTATTGTCCTAATATTTTTAGTGCTAGTGGTTCTTGCACATGCTTATCTTGGCATTGAAATGTTTCTCACTAATTTTATTGAATTGATGCCTACGCAAATATTCTAATCTCACGATGTACTTGAAATGTCTTTTTTCATTGTGATTTCTAGCATGTTATTTCTAAAACTTTCAAGATGGTCTTCCTTGAAGATTACATCACAATTATGAACGATCTTGGACCCACATTCAGAAGGAATCCATAGCTTACATTCCTTGACCCCATCTATATATCTAAAAGAATATATGTTTAACAACTTTTGATCCAATTTCTTTCTATTCTTATTTAGAATGTGCATGTATACCTCACATCCATACGCCCTTAGGTGTCCAACATAAGGCTTGCTCCTATTCCATGCTTCTTCCAAAGTTTTTGCACACAAAACAAAAAACAAAGACATATTTAATAGATAGTTAGTTGTTGTAATTGTCTCTTCCAAAAAAACTTGTTGATAATTGTATTAGCCATGATGCTCCTTGCTCTTTATGAAAGAGCCTATTTAATAGATAATTAGTTGTTGAAATTGTCTCTTCCAAAAAAAGTGTTGACAATTGTATTATCCATGATGCTCCTTGCTCTCTCTAAGAGAGCCTAGTTCAAACTTTAAAAAATATCATTATGCTAAGGATTGCATTGAGTAGTTTTCTTCCTTGTCGTGCCAAGCATTTCATAGAATTGGTCAACTTCTTTGGAACAATATTCTCTTTCATTATCATTTTGTAGGGCCTTTACCTTTTTTTCTTATAGGGCCATAAACTTATTGAAATCCTCTAACACATAACTCTTCATCCTCATAAAATGTATCTAACACTTCCTAAAGTGATCACCAATAAAAGTGAAAAGATATTTGGCACCTCTCATTGCTTTAATCTTTAATAGCCCACAAATATTGAAGTGAGTCAAATCATTTTCTTGTTGTTGATTAATTATTGCAATTGGTGCTCACCAACATGCCCAAACAAGTGGCCAAATCATAAAACTTGGTGATCTCGAAGTTGTTCTCTTAGAAAATTTGTTGATTACCTCCATATAAGAAGTGATATTACCACTCCCACTTAGATAGGCAGTGACATTCGACTTCTATAGGTTACAATCCTTGTGTTTGTTGCCAAGACTAAGGCACCACACACCAATTTGCAAAATCTTCTCATGAAGATTACATCAACCTATTTTGACTCATTGAGATGACAATCCTCACAAGGCTTGGAACATTCCCCACCCTAGGGGTAATCCATATTCTTCCATCTTTGAACTTGATCATCACTAATTCAATAACTAAAATATTTTTGTTGAAATTATCACCCAAGGACACTTCTAAAATTTCCTCATAATCCACAAACCATTCTCTATGGAATGTCTTGCGAAAAGAGGGGCCCAAGTGTACAAATCAATCTTATTGTTCCTTGCTAAAAGCATAATAACATGAGGAAGTCAAGTAAATGTTCGCAAATTCTTCCTCACCTTTGGAAATCACGATTGTAGATTTTTTTTGTTATTCTTTGGAAACTTTGTACAACTTGCATTCCTTTTTAGTGTGACTCGTTTGATGGAACTTCCAATACATGCTTTATTTCTTCTTCATTCCTCCATTAACAAACCTTCTTTCTAAATTAGGTCTACCACTCTCACTTGATCTTCTGTCTTTCAATTCTTTAGATCAACATCTTGAGAACATGGCTTGAACTCCATGGGTAAATTCCTCATCATCAAACAAACTATAGAGATAAATCATAGTGTGAGAGAGAAAACAAACATAGAGCATTCACCAATAAACACTATAGATTTGTTGGGTCATATAGCTAACTACAAGAAAATTTATAATGCAATAACTTATAATGCATTGCATGCCAATACAATCCTTCAAGAAGCTCTAAAATATTTTCATTAAATATCCAAGTCATCAATGTTATGAAACCAGCTCACAAAAAGATAGAAAAGATAGATCAACGCCTTAGAATTCAGCCTCTTCGAGGGGGCAACCTCCTTTACATTACATAAATGAACAATTCTTCGATGATACAAATGAAAAGACCTCCTTTCTATATATAGGAGTCTAAGGGGTCATAATATAATTAGAGCTGACATAACAATAATAATGTAAGGGCACAATAATAACAATAGTGGGCTTCTATGGGGCACAATAGTAACAATATGGGCGCTACATGGGTACATCAATATAATAAGGGGTTTGTACTAATAACAATAAGGGGTTACACTAGTAGTATAGGGGCCTAACATGCCTCTCTCCTTCAAAAAGTGTTGTCCTCAACGCTTGAGTAGTTCTTGATGCTTCTGTATAAAATTCTTGTCCTCCCAGGTGGAATCTTCAGTGGGTAAGTTCTTCTACTTGATGAGATACTCTGAAATTGATCGATTTCGTAGCTGTCGGATTCTTGTTTCTGTGACTGCTCCAGGTTCCAATATGACTTTTCCTTCTTCTTCAATTTCTGGCAATATTGTTTGAATTGAAATCTCTTGCAACTTTTGAATAAGTGGTCATACTTCTTCGTCCTTCTTCCATTCATCCATTGCTTCATTTATCCAATCTAGTTAGATAATAGAAATAGCACAAAACAATGCTTCCACATCCTCATCCTTTCTTGAGAGTGCATCTGCAACAAAATTTTGCTTCCATTTTCTATAGATGATGTCAAAGTCATAACCCAACATATTTGTGACACATTTTTTTCTAAAGATAATAGTTTTTCTAAAAAGTATTTAAGACTATCATGATCCATTTTTACTTTGAACTGTCTTCCCATTCGGTAAGGTCGCCATTTCTTAAGTGCATGTAGTATTGCCAACATTTCCTTTTCATAAATAGCTTGCTTGAGATGTAGCAGTAAAAATACCCAATCACCTACATCAAAACATTTTTCACTACGATGTTGATCTACCTGTTATTTCATTCGCTTTTGCACCAAAGTGGCGTTATCCTTTAAAATTTGGAGAACATGTTGTTGATGCTCGATGTGATCTTTCACTGCTTGAACCTTTTTCTTCTTGATATGTCCTTCTATCTTTAGAGTTTGAGGAATGGTAATTTCTTCCAATCCTTTACAAGATATGGTTGGATTCATTTCTTGATGCTCGATGTGATCTTTCACTTCTTGAACATTTTTCTTCTTGATATGTCCTTCTATCTTGATAGTTTGAGGAGTGGTAATTCTGACCAATGAATTACAAGATATGATTGGATTCATTTCTTCTTTCTTGATGTGATCTTTCACTTCTTGCACCTTTTTCTTCTTGATATGTCCTTCTCTCTTGAGAGTTTGAGGAGTGGTAATTCTTGCCAATGCTTTACAAGATATAGTCTGATTCATTTATTCTTTCTCTGGGGTTGGGTCCTGGCGTATATCCTCTTCTTTTGATGTTTCTTGATCCTTTTCTTCCTCCTCTTCATACTCTATATAAAATAATTTCTTCTCATCACACTTATGACCTTTAGTGCATTTGCTATCACAATTGTAACAAAGCCCTTTTTCTCTTTTTTCTTCCAATTGTTGTGGTGTAACGCTTGTAGGTTGTGGAAGGCTAGGAGAAACAACACTTCCATCTTTATAGTTGTGAGGGGTAGACTTCCTTGTTGCCATAATTTTACTTTCCACTATGTAACAAAGCCCTTTTACTCTTTCCAATTGTTGTGGTGTTGCTCTAAAGAAGGTGTTGCTCTTTGTATCCTCATAATGTGTTATCATTTCCTCCGTGAAAATTCACCACGTAACAAGTTGTTAACGAGAACAAAGTCCTTTATACCATAAAAATTGATCCGGTTCTAAATATGAAGATGCAATACATACCTTTTGTAACAGTGGTACACCATGCAGATCAAAATATTGCTCCATCTGAAGTATCCAATTTACCGGATCCTTGCCATCAAACTCCCTCATATCGCCTTTTTTTTATTTTAGCAACTCGATCTTGAATTGACTATAACTCTGTAATTTTAATTCTTCCAGTTCTAAAATTGTGACCTGTAGTAGCCTTCTGTGTCCTCTTTCCGATGCCACATGTTTGATCGAATTTAGATTCTTCAAGGCGAAGTTATGCACAATCTCCCAAGATGACCTGATTATAAACCTTTCCAAAAGAGTGAACTTGTAAGAAGTGCCATATGTCACTGTTTTGACCTTAGTATCTGAAAAATATACACAGGAAACTACAGTCCGTCCTCTTTCTGTATCTTCTTACGAAATTTCAATCTGATGCTCAAAACAAAAGTTATGACGATTTTCCCCAGGTCACTTGTTTGGAATGTAATTGAGAAGTCTGCAAAAAGACCAACTTCCTCATATCATATCTCTACAAATATAGCGTGAAAAGCTCTAAAATTCAGACCCAAGTTTCAGTGCGATTTTGTCTCAAATGGGGTTTTTTTTCCGCTTCTGAAACGTCGCAGAAAAAAAGTTATAGCGAAAATGCCACGATGACCTATTTGGAGCAGCGAAACCCTAGAATCCAAAGCTCTGATACCAAATGTTATGAAACCAACTCACAAAAAGATAGAAAAGATAGATCAACGCCTTGGAATTCAGTCTCTTCGAGGGGGCAACCTCCTTTACATTACATAAATGAACAATTCTTCGATGATACAAATGAAAAGACCTCATTTCTATGTATAGGAGTCTAAGGGGTCATAATATAATCAAAGCCAACATAACAATAATAATGTAAGTGCACAATAATAACAATAGTGGGCTTCTATGGGGCACAATAGTAACAATATGGGCACTACATGGGTACATCAATATAATAAGGGGGTTGTACT
This sequence comes from Pinus tabuliformis, assembly GCA_031772625.1. Taxonomy (NCBI): domain Eukaryota; kingdom Viridiplantae; phylum Streptophyta; class Pinopsida; order Pinales; family Pinaceae; genus Pinus; species Pinus tabuliformis. The sequence continues at coordinate 72,181,218 of CM062816.1, forward strand.
AATAACAATAAGGGGTTACACTAGTAGTATAGGGGTCTAACAATCAAACTTGTAATGTATTACATGCTAATAAAATGCTTTCATGAACTCCAATCCAAATATTTCGCTAACTCATATTTCACTTATCACATACATAAATTCACTCTACACCCATATAATGAAGAACCTTAAAGTCCGCATAATACAAACGTTGAACAACAAATCCATGTAATCAAAATCACTTGGTTGGAAAAGTGATGGGCATATTTTTCCAACAGTTTTGGTGATAAACATCACACATCTTACACTTGGTTGGAAAAGTGATCAGCGTATTTTTCCAACAAGTTTGGTGATAAGCATCACACATCTTACACTTGGCTGGAAAAGTGATGGGCATATTTTTCCAACAAGTTCGGTGATAAATATCACACATCTTATGTCCACCAAAATAAAATTGTAAAGTCAAAGTATGAGGAAAGTTAAAATTAGTATTAATCATCACATTTATTGACGAGCCTTATTTAAAGACTTTTAACTTTATTTGAAGAAAAAAATGCTAATAAACATATATTGGAAAAAAATTAATTAGTTTAATTAATTCTAAAATATATGTATAGTTAATCATTCTTTAATTAAAAAATAAACTAATTTAAATTAAATATAAAAAATATATAATTCTTTTTTATAAAAAACATAAATATTTACAACAATTATGAAAATTAAAATAAATAAATAAATAAATAAAACTATGAAAATATAAAAAATTATAACACTCGTTAATAATAAATAATTATTCTTATAAAAATATTAACATAAAAAATAAATAAAAAAAACTATGTAAATATAATTTTTTTTTTTCAGCATAAAAAAAAGCAATATATTTATATTATGTGGTCCAATATTCAAACAAAATACAAATAAAAAAACAAAATATAAATATAAAAAATTATAACACTCGTTAATAATAAATAATTATTCTTATAAAAATATTAACATAAAATATGTCCATATAAAAAGTAACAATGTTTTGAGAGTAAACAGAAGTCAACAAATTCACAATGAGATCTTAAATTTACCATTCCGTTTTTGAAAAAGTTCATTTAATTTTTTATACTTTTAAAAATTTATATACGATTAATATATTTTTTAATTAATTAAAAAAATAAATGAAATCTCAATATTTCGAAGTTTACCTTTTTATTAAAAAAAGCCAAATTAGTAAAATGTTTTTAAGAAAATAATTGAAAAAATTGTGTGTGTTTATATATATAGACATACTGTTTTGCACATCACAAAATCAAACTTATAAACACACCCTGCACATTAATGATTCACAGAAATGTCAAAAATTTGAAAAAAGATAGTTCCAGGATAAGCTGTAAAATCACGTGGAAATATATGGCAAGCAAGTTGTGTGTACGTTGTCTATTTCCTTTTACAGCAAAACGTGGGTCATTCAGTGGCGCAAGGAAATAATGTGGACTATTGTGTCATTGACAGTCATCGTGAAAAAAAAAACAATGAGAACTCCGACTATCCGAGAATCCCGGCACATCAATTATTCTGTACACAGAGTCAAATACGCAGGTATCTGGTTCCGCCTTTTGCCACCTTTAATTAACACAGATGCTTTCCCTTTGGAATTCTTTGTTTTGATAGAAAAAGTGTATATATATTCTCCAGGCCGTGTTCTCATTTATGATCTAATACAGGTCCAATCACTGGAAATAGTTTCCAATTGACCCTTTTCATTTATTTGTTGTAACTTCAACCCAAACAAAGCTGAACTCCTCCTCCAACTTTTTCAGTGATGTACAGCTAGCAACATTTCTGCTTCTGCCTTTGCTTCCTCTGCAGGTGTTGTATGGACAAAGTAAGATTCGTTCTTTGCAAATTAGACAATGTTGTTAGCTTTTTATGTGTATATGCGTCAGAGGCATTTTTGCTTTGTTGAATTAGTGACATTAAATGACAGTTCCTGGGTTGTATCTGTGCAGTTCTTCGCCTTAAAATACTGAGGCATGGATGTCCCAAAAGGTTTCTGTGCAAAATTATGGAGTTTGTTAGGCTTCTTGCCTTTCTTTGCCTTTCTGTTAGTAATTGGGATCATCAAAGGTAATTAGCCTGCCTCCTTGATTACTTCTTGTTCCTTTATTCAGGTCATTGATGCTTTAGTCTGGACTTCTACTGGAACAGAGCCATCTAACCTTGGTCTGATACGCACCTCGAGCTTTCTCAAGCTTGTGAAGTTTGGGCTGCATATCTCCAATCTTAGTATTTGATATGCCTAAAACCTATGTTTCACAACCTCAAGGTGCAATCTGTGTTAATGCACCCGATGCACTGGGTTAGATTCAATTGACTGCTACTCTGGCACGCGGGGATACGCACTAAGAATTGATGAATCACCCCTTCCCCACCAACTTTAGAATGCAACTGGCTTCTCTTAATGCGACAAGATTTCATACCATGGGTTCTTTTCTATATTATAAATTCTATATTGCAGTAATGGTTTCAACAAGTAATTATGAATCTTGATTATTGGATGAACAATGCTAATTCAGTGGTAGATTACGGAATTTAATGGCAATGCCATATTCTTGCAGCAATCATTTTCGGTCCAGTGGTATTCCTTATCATTTCAACTGGAAACTCAGCAATTATTGTCGGATTGTGGCCTATACACTTGATCTGGACCTCTTACTGTATTGCCAAGTACATATTGAAATCATCTTCATTAATTCATCCTACATTCATATATCTCTGCTGTTTAGTACATGTTTGTAATTTTAGGTACCCCAACCATGAAGTAATTCTTACTTACTCCAACTTTTTTTTAACACAGGGCCAAGCAACTAGGGCTGGGGTTGAAGGTGATTTTGCTTCTAGCCCTACCAGTGCTACTGATTCTGTGGATTGGAGTGGGTATTATTGGAAGCATTTTTGTTGGCATAGGCTATGGGATCTTAGCACCATTGATGGCAACATTTGAGGTCAATGGGGGAGGAAGAAAGAACGAATTCAAATACTGTTTTATTGTATGTTCTATTCTTGCAACCGATCTTTACGAGCAAAGTCCAATTTTAAGATGGAATCACTTTGATTACGTTTTTGCAATTTCCTTTGGAGTCAAATCTTGATTGCATAATTACATAATTAGATAATTTTTTTAGTCAGCTACAGATGCTTCTGAGCTTAACTAAAGAATAAACCTTGACACTTGTCCGGTGAAAAATAATAACATGTTTTTTGTTATTGATACTATTCTATATGTATATATTGTAGTTCAGAGGTTAACTTGCTTTTGTCATGCAGAGGGGGACATGGAGCACAATTCTAGGAAGCTGTACAGTGGTGCGAGACTTTAAAGATGTGTGCTACTATTCTTATTTTTTTGCTATGACAGACATTGACAACCTTCCACCAAAAGGCGGCAAGCCTTTAGATATTAAGTACATTACTAATTTGCAATTTTACTTTCCTTAAAATTCTATAATATTTATTATTGTTCTTTTCACTGTGATATAGATTTGAGATAAATCAGTGATTTAGAGCAATGCTATGTGCTTTTTGCTGATCGTGTATTATTATTTCTTGTGTATAACCTCCATCTTAATTGGTAGGAGAATTAAGGGAAAAGAAATGAGTTTATATCTTTCTCATTCTTATACATCACCATAGTTTTAGAACTTCAGAGTTTACTTCTCGTTCAGATAAAATCTTACATTCCAAAAACCACTGTTTTACTGGATAATTTTCATTACTTTATGCAAGAGATTTGTCACTATTACAGGCAAGGCAATCAAAACTATCCCCTGGTCTAACCTGTAATAATCAGTTCTATTTTTTTAATTGTTTTTTCATATTCTAGCAATTAAAGTACCTAGTAGATAACAGTCTCAAGTTTCAACAGAAGAGCCCTAGAAAAGCTTTGTAAATTTAGCTATAAAACCTGTTTCCAGCTCTACAGATGACAGAATTGCCTCTCAAATTTAGTGATATGATAAGCCTATCGAGCAGAAACTCTCTGCAGGGAATGTGAATGCAGCAAATAAAGTCCTGATAGCAGAAGCTGAAGCCAAAAAAATGAGATTAGTGCTCTCTAAGCAGGAGACTTGCCTTCATCGCTTAAACTTGCTTTTTGCTTCTGTCCTAAGTGAACTATGGTTATGGTCTTCCATGCATGGGTATTCAAGGCTTCTCAGAGCAACGAGTAGGCATGGCCTTGAGATGGCAGAGGCAACAAGAAATTACAAAGCAAAAGAAGCAATACTACCTCAAACAGCTGGCCCGTAAAACACAAGGAGAAGGTTTTGGATGAACAGTGTGTAGTGCTTACAATGGAGCAGCTAAGAAGGAAAATATTACCTATTGTGGCAAAGGAATAAGATGTTGATTTGGGGTAGCATCGGATGTGTGCTCTAGCCACGAAATTTGGTGGAGAGGTTGGGGCATATGAGATCTCCAATACTCAGAAAGGGTTTGGGCAGATTTTAAATAGATCAGGAGATATTAAAATAATTAATATTTTTAATGGAGTCCCTAAATCTAAACTTAGGGAAAATAAAATATTAATGTGTATTAATATGAATCTGTGTTAGAATGATCCAAAAGACATGGATCAAGCCAGATCTAATCTTAGCCATTGATTAGGGACTTAATCTTGGCTGCTGATATGTCAACAAGAAAAGTATAAGAGGAGGCTTGAGGGTCACTTGGAGAATACGCCAGAGTGATCAGTCATTCTATTCTCTAGAGGGGGGCTTGCTAAGAGAGATAGAAATAGTGATCCGGAGATGCAATTGAGGGGCATTTGAGTATAGAGAGATAGAGAGGCAGAGATAGTGTCGGGAGAGCAACGCCGTGGCCGAGGAGAGGGACGCAGAGCCAATCAGGGCCACGCAGAGGCTACCGGGAGCTGCGCAGAGCCTTAGAGAGGCCAGCGTTGCTGACGCAGAGGGCTAAAAGGTTGACGCAGGGCCTCCTAAGGCTGACGCAGACCCATTCAGGGTGACGCAGGGCCAGCACTGGGCAGAGAGGGGCTGATGCAGTCCAGAAAGGGCAGACGTTGGGGTTTCTGGGGTAGATTGGTGCTGAGGAGCTGTCAGAAGGATTATTCGGGGTTTCAGAAAGGAGATTTGTCTCAAACTGAGAGGTATTACTGCCAAGGAAATTCTCTGTTGGGTAGGCCAGTTTCGGGACCCAGTTTGTACTCTGATATTGCTTAATAAGAAAACCCTTAGATAGCTGCACTGGTTTTCCCACATTGGGTTTTTCCGAGGACATTGGTCCAAAAATAATGGTGTCATATGGTGTGATTGTTTCTGTTTCCTTCAGTTGTTGATCTGTAATATGTTGAGCATGCACTAGTGTTTATTTTCAGTATTTACATTGTAAATAACCTGTTAAGTAACATAACAAGTAGGTAGGAATAAATCATATAAAGTGCATGGAGGGTTTCTAACTAAGTAGACTTAGAAACTTCAACATGGTATCAGAGCGTGATTGCAGATCACAGGAGGACTGAGGACATCAGTCGAGTGGAGCAATAATAGCATAAAACAGCTGTCCCGAGGTGACAAAAGTTGTTTCTAGCATAGCAACAATAAGGGAAGGGCGACGCAGTGCTTGTGTCATCAAGGGTAAGCCGGGAAGAGGCAGCGTAGAGGCTAAGGAAGCCAAAGGGAGCCTCACGCAGAAGCTAGGAGGGCTGATGTAGTTGGCTGAGGAGGTCGGGTTGCTGGTGCCGGGATTGCACAGAGCCTAGGAGCTCTCGCCTTTAGGTTGTTAGGGTTTAGAAGGCCGCAGGAATATTGCGGAGTGGAGCTGGTGAGGTACTGTAGTCAGAACAGTACTTGACAGAGTAATGCCAGAGGAGTTGCTATCAAGGGTTTCTAGTCGAGGAACCCGGATTAGTGGTGCGGTTGCACAAGACGATCAAAGTAGGGGGCATCTCGACAGCGGCAGAAGGATTTCCAGGAGGGAAATCAGGACTTAGAGGGAGTCCAGAAGAGAACTTCCAGACGAGAAGTAGAGACTCAGAGGAGTCGAACAGAGAACTTCTAGGAGGGAAGTAGAGGAGCATCATGGCACTACACGGAGTAAGAGACCAGGATAGACTGGACGGAGCATCGAACTTCGCAGTCTGGAAGGCCAAAATCTTATCCGTACTTGACAGGAATCGTGTCAAGAACTTCGCCTTGAAGGTAATAGCTATCCCAGTCGACCCCAATGATAATGACAAGTACAAGGAGGCGATGGTGAGGGCCAAGAGCATTATCCTTGACGGGGTCAAGGATCATGTAGTACCACACATAGCCGAGAAGGAAACGACATTTGAGATGTGGGAGGCTCTCAAGAAGCTGTACCAACATACTTCTGTGTAGAGAAGAATGTTGCTTGAGAATCAGTTGAGGTCGTATCAAATGAAGAAGGGAGAACTGATTGACACCTTCCTTGGAGGACTGAATGAGATCCGAGATTAGTTGACTGTTATAGAGGCGACACCGGATCAAGAGCTGATGGTGAGGACAACCATGAATGTTGTTTTAGAAGACTGGGAGGTGTTTGTCTAGAGTATACTGGGCAGAGGGACTCTCCCACCTTGGGACGAGATGTGGACAGCTCTTCGCTAGAAATAAATCAGACGGTAGTCGAAGATGGGTAGCAGCAGCAAGGGGATCAAAGTCAAGTAGGAGGAGGAAGATGTGGCCCTAGCATCTAAGGGAAAGCAGGAGAAGCGGAAGAAGGATCTCTCCAAGATCAAGTGCTTCCATTGTGGGGAGCTGGATCATTATGCGACCTAGTGTCCAAGGAAGAAGAGTAAGGGAGAGTCTTCTGAGACTAAGGCAGCGTCATCACGGGCAGAGAAGGAAGTTTTGATAGACGATGACTGTGCCATGAGTGCACACGCACCACTTGAGTGGAAGTGGGGAGACATCTAGCTGTAGTCAGGCGGACTATAGGCGATGAGGGGCAGGATCCTTGAGGTACCCAACCTCTTGGATTAGACCTTGCTACAGGAGCCTCGAAGAGGAGTAGCAAGACTGGCTGAGTCGGGTAGAGATGGATGTGAATGGAGTGGCAGAGAGAGCTACAGTGCAGGAGTCCCGAGACAGTGCGAGGCTAGCAGGCTGCAACAGTGCGAGAGGCACAGGAGTGTTGCACCAGTGGAGGATGGCACAGAGAGATGTGCAATGGTGTGAGATGCAGGGAGTTGTTGCAGCAGCACAGAGGTTAGAGAGGGAGCACTTGTCAACGACAAAGGGAGCTTCAGCATCAGTGGGTGTCTCTAGCCCAACAGAGAGGTCATATTGGGAGATCAATTACTTACTTCTTAGTAACTGAGTTACAGTGCAGCAGTGGGTAACACGATGTAGCATGATGAGAGGAGGTGCAATGCGGATGCAGTGCTAGGAGAAAGGACCAACAATAACACAGATGTAGAGGGAGTTGTTGTACAGATGCAGCAGTGGCAGTGGCAGTGGCAGAACCATGGGCAGCAATACAGGATACAATAGTGCAGAGGATGGTGGGCAACATGCCTAGCATCAGCACAGGTACTGATGTCAGATGATCAAAGTAATACTCGGTGAGGAGTATTGCTAGAGCACAGTGCTCGCTAAGAGGGAGTGTTGATTTGGGGTAGCATCGGATGTGCTCTAGTCACGAAACTTGGTGGAGAGGTTGGGGCACATGAGATCTCCAATACCCAGAAAAGGTTTGGGCAGATTCTAAACAGATCAGGAGATATTAAAATAATTAATATTTTTAATGGAGTCCCTAAGTCTAAACTTAGGGAAAATAAAATATTAATGTGTATTAATATGAATCTGTGTTAGAATGGTCCAAAAGACATGGATCAAGCCAGATCTAATCTTAGTCGTTGATTAGGGACTTAATCTCGGTCGTTGATATGTCAACAGGAAAAGTATAAGAGGAGGCTTGAGGGTCACTTGGAGAATACACCAGAGTGATCAGTCATTCTATTCTCTAGAGCGGGGTTTGCTAAGAGAGATAGAATTAGTGATCGGGAGATGCAGCTGAGGGGCATTTGAGTACAGAGAGACAGAGAGGCAGAGATAGTGCCGGGAGAACAGCTTAATAGCCGGGGAGAGGGACGTAGAGCCATCCAGGGCTCATGCAAGGCCACGCAGAGGCTGCCGGTAACTGCGAGAGCCTCAGAGAGGCCAGCGTTGCTGACGCAGAGGGCTAGAAGGCTAACGCAGGGCTTCCTAAGGCTGACGCAGACCCATTCAGGGTGACATAGGGCCAGCACTGGGCAGAGAGGGGTTGACGCAGTCCAGAAAAGGCAGACGTTGGGGTTTCTGTGGCAGATTGGTGCTGAAGAGCTGCCGGAAGGATTATCCGGGATTTCAGCTGGGAGATTTGTCTCAAACTGAGAGGTATTACTGCCAAGGAAATTCTTTGTTGGGTAGGCTAGTTTTGGCACCCAGATTGTACTCTGATATTGCTTAATAAGAAAACCCTCAGTTAGCTGCACTGGTTTTCCCACATTGGGTTTTTCCAGGGACATTGGTCCAAAAATAATGATGTCATATGGTGTGATTGTTTCTGTTTCCTTCAGTTGTTGATCTATAATATGTTAAGCATGCACTAGTGTTTAGTTTTAGTATTTACATTGTAAATAATTTGTTAAGTAACATAACAAGTAGGTAGGAATAAATCAGATAAAGTGCATGGAAGGTTTCTAACTAAGTAGACTTAGAAACTTCAACATCAGAGATATCACAATGGTTCTAAAGATCTCGCCTGACCAACAACTCTTTACCATGAAGTTCATTCAGTTCCTTGGTTCCATTGTTGCATTGGGAGTACACTTGGACCATGTTACCCTACAGTTTCACATCAGTGTGGCCACATTTCTTTTCCATATTCTCGTGGCATCTGAGTTGATCTCATGCATATTTTGAGAATACATCTTATCCCAAAGTTCCATGTTCAGTTGTTCCTTCACGAGGATTGTTGTTATGTTTAATGATGAGTCAAAAGTAGCGACCATGTATCTCATGTATTTTTACTAGATCATGCTTGATAGTATATGTAAAGTGTTTTTTTCTTTTGACTTCAGTGGTTTCCCTAGACCCTTATAGTTTATTATGGTCCATCCTCTTTGTCCCGATTTTAAGCCTATTTTTTCCCTTATGTCTTGTTCTAGCCATCTCATTAGATCATTTATGGTCGAGGTGGGTGTGTAGGGGTCTTGGGGAGGATCTAATTGGACACATGACTTAGAGCTCCCCAAGGCTTTTTCATTTTACCCTTTTGTAAAAGTTATGCTATATGGTTGTAAAGGTTGTTATGTCTAGAAGCACACTTCCCATTTAGTCCAAGTATGGATTTATTTATGTATGTCAGACATTGGCCTAGGTGATTATTGCCTTAGCACATTTGGGTTATATGACATCTGTTTGGCACTTGAGATCACATGAAACGCCTCCATGAGGAGCCTCTACATGTTTTTATATACTTGGATCTTGGAGGTCCCTTCCTTAAAATCCTTGGATTATTTGAGATGGGTTTTCATGCATGATGCCTTGTTGGAGGATGCCCCATTACCTCCCATGGATGACTTCACTTACACCTATTTGGAGGCACACATCATCATTTTTCATGAGTCATCCACCTTGCCGAGGCTGTTAAAGCACATTCCTTGGATGTTGGACTTATTTTGCACCTCCTCTTCCTTGGAGATGACTATTGTCATGGATTGAAGAGTTGGTTATGCCTTGGACACCTCACCCATGGATTATTAGAGCACTTTTGGGGGAATTGTCCATCTATCCTGAGCCAAATGTGCCACACATTCCACTGGATGACCTTCCATGCTCGTTGTTTTCTCTTATGAAGGGGTTGATCTTGCTTGGAGGAGTTGTTGAGCTTATTTTCTGGATTGGAGGAGGAACATTGGATCCATTTGACCTCTCTTCTTCTTATTTTGGTGGAGGCATCCTCTCTACCAGGGGATTTCATTCGTCTGACATAACTACTTCATTGTTTATGCATTATCTAAACTTCTCCTTCTTAAGTAGTTAGAGGATGAGAGTTTTTTATGATATTCTACGCTAGATGTAACAGTTTTTCCTGAAGATAATATTACTGTATTAAGTGGATTGTTGTGCCTCAAACTCTATATAAGAGTCTCCCCTCATAGATTATTTTGTTGTTGTTGTAATACTCGAGATAATGTTTGTTGAATGTCAAGCATTGAGGCTATATTGAGTTCTTTTCAAGGTTTCCTTTTTGTGGCTGCACTATTTTGGTTCTTACAAATTGGATTTTCCTGTGTATTCCTTTAGATAAGCAAGGTTAGTGATTTGATCCATTGGAGAGAAAAATATACCACTTGGAAGGAGTTAAGTGTGGTAAAACCCTTTTTCTCCATTTTTAATCTTAGTCTTTGATAATTGATGGTTTGCTTTATATATCTTCGGAATTCTATTGTTACTGCCTAAATCCACACTTGGGTTATCATGGAGAAAATATTTAACTCCACTTGGTGTGGCCTTGGGGGCAAGTCTCAAGTTGAGCAGTTGTCGCTCAAATCTCAACTCCTCCATCTAGGCTAACTCCTAGCGAAGCCAAGGGGGGTGGACCCTATGAGACAAATAAATGACGGCTTGATTAAACTAAGAAAAGTAAATCAAGTTCGAGGAGTTAAAAGAAATTAGACAAGATACTATCCACCATCATCAAAATGAACCATAGCATATACTTCAAAGTATGTAAATGATTTCACAAATAAATCATTCATAAACCATAGATGTAACTGTGATAATTGAAGAAATTTCAACCCCCACTCCGGTTATCAGTTTTCCTTATCACTTCATACATTTAGTTTTAAATCCAAGCATGATAAAAATTCTAAAATCTGGAAATGATAATATTTTTCTGAAAACACAAATTTAGAGATTTCACAACTGCTGAAATTGCAAAAATAAAACACATCAAAATTATGACAGCCACATAGAAAATAACACAGTGATTTTTGGTCAATGTGACCCTAGAAAAACCCCCTACAACTCTTGGGGAAAACCAGTTTGAGAGCTTTTCTTTATTTTTGAAAATGCTTTTACAGAGACTGAAATACACAGTAAAAATTCCAGCAACCACAATTTACAACTTATCTCGATTTCTGCGCTTGAACTCCACCTCGAAAATCGTGTCAATCGGCAAACAACGAAAACAGAAATTTTTATAGCAATAAAACAGCATTAAATGCTGTATGGCTAGCCTTGAAAAATGTGCCCAAAACTTGTCCCTCTTCCTCGATTTCTGTGCCTTTCTCCTGTTGTATGGTTTTTCCTTGGTATGCGTGCCAATAAATGCTGTTGCCCAGATTTACTGAAATGTCTTCTTGCTGCTCTCCTTCACTTCCTCGCTGCTCAGAAATTTTCTCCTTGCTCTCTCTTCCCTTTCTCTCAAATGCTCATGAAAGAATGAATTGATCTTTTCCTCTTCCCTTTTCCCGTTATTCTCTCAAATAACTTTTGGGTTACCCTAAGATCTAATGGTTGAGATTCATTTAGATCTAGGGATGAGAATAAATGTGCATTTAATTCTCACTTTCTATTTTTTAACTCACCCACTTAAATAAAGACCCACTTAGCCTTTTATTTCCATAGTCACTTTTTCACTTTCGAATTCTTCATTCACTTTAATAAAGTCACCTTTAAATTAGAATGTAACTTTACTACTTAGAAAGTCACTTTTAAATTAGAATGTAACTTTACCACTTATAAAGTCACTTTTAAATTAAATTGACTTTACCACTTATAAAGTCACTTTAGGGGAAAAGTAAAAAATAAATTTGGACACCTAGGGAACCACTTGTCCTCTGGTACCCAACTTTTAACACTCCCTCTTATCGAGGAAAGTGTTCCTCACCGCTCCCATCTTGTCTCTGAAGTAGACATGCTTGCCTCGTGGTAAGGCTTTGGTGAAAATGTCCTCTACCTGCTCATTTGTGGAAATGTACTCAAGCTTGACAACTCCCTTTTGGACATAGTCTCTAATGAAGTGATACTTGATCTCAATATGCTTTGACCTGTCATGAAAAACTGGATTCTCCATGAGTTTTATGCAACTTTGGTTGTCACAGTAAATTATTGAAGGTCTCAATGCTTGACCAAATAGACCAAACAACACTTGTGAAGCCATATGGCCTCACAACTAGCCAAACTAGCAGCCATATACTCTGCCTCAGCTGAACTCAATGCAACTGACTGTTGTTTTCGACTGATCCACGACACAATTGCCGAACCCAACCCAAAACAACACCCAGAAGTACTCTAAAGCACAACTTGCCCAATCTGAATCTGTGTACCCTGCCAGTCTCACTCCATCACCTTGTCTATAATCCAGACCAAAATCCACTGTCCCCTGCAAGTAACGAAGAATGTGTTTTGCAGCCACCCAGTGCACTCTCCTGGGCTCACACATGAACTGACTCATAGTGTTAACTGCAAAACATATATTTGGTCGAGTGTTGACCAAATACATCAAACAACCAATCAACTGTCTATATAGAGTAGGATCCACCAACTCGGAATCAGAAGCGTGAAGCTTCTTCCAGTTAGTGATCATAGGTGTAGACATGGGTTTGCAGTCCTCCATGTGAAATCTGGTAAGAATATCCACAATGTACTTCCCTTGTCCCAAGAAGAAGTGCCCCTCCTCTTGCCACACCTCCAGTCCCAGAAAATAATGCATCAAGCCAATATCCTTCGTCTCAAACTCTGAAGCAAGATCTCTCTTGCAGCCCTCAACGAGTCTCTCTGCACCAGTGATGATCAAGTCATCAACATACAACACCAGAATGAGAGGCTCCTCACCCACCATAATGAAGTATAGGTTCGGATCAGCCTCACTCTTTGTGAAACCCAATTGCTGCAAGTATGTATCAATCCTAGAGTACCAAGCTATAGGAGCTTGCTTCAGGCCATAGAGTGCCTTTTTCAATCTGCATACATGGGACTCCTTCCCATGCACCTCAAAGCCCTGTTGTTGCTCAATATAAACCTCCTGAATGAAGCCATTGAGAAATGCGGTCTTTACATCCATCTGGTGGATCTTCCAACCCATCTCTACTACAATCGATATATTGGAGCAAATAGATGTATACTGAGCTACGGGAGCGAAGGTCTCCTCATAGTCAACTCCCTCTACCTGTGAGAACCCTCTCGCCACAAATCGAGCCTTGAACTTCTTGATGCTGCCATCTGCAACATGCTTTATCTTGTAGAGCCATCTGAAAGTAACCACTGATTTACCTTCAGGCCTCGACACTACCTCCCAAACATCGTTCTTCATAATAGAAGAATACTCCTCCATCATGGCCTCTCTCCAGACCTGCTGGTTGGCTGCCTCCTCATAACTAGAAGGCTCGGAGTCAACAATGCTTGTTACCAATGCCATGTAACTATAGAACCGCTCAAGTGGTTTACTCTCTCTAACCTGTCTCTTTGGCCCAGCAACTGATGTGGCCTCGCGAAAGGTATATTGAAGCCACTTTGGCTTCCTCTTCCCTAAGCATACTTCTCCCATCGAAGTGAAAGAATCCTCATCATTGTCAGAAGCCTGAACTCCTGAAAGCCTGCCAACTGACCTCATGCCTGAATATGTGCCTGTAGATGTTGAAGTACTGTGTGAACTATCCATTAGTGGACTACCCTGTGAATTGCTTTGTGGACTACCCTGCATGTTGCCCGAAGAACCACCTACCTAACTCTGAGAGCCACTGCTCACTGATGGACCTGACACTGTAATCAATATATCTCCTGATCCCTGACCACTGGATCCCTATGACTGACTCAACTGCTCCTGAGGGTCTGGTGACTCTGGATACTCTAACTCCTGTGACCTCCTGAAAGGTCTCTCATCTTCGAACTTCACATCCCGCCTAACAACCACTTTCCTTTGCACAGGAATATAAATTCGATAAGCTTTCAAGGTCTCGTTATAACCCACAAAGATTCCCTTATCTGTAGTGGGCTCTAGCTTGGTCCTATTCTCCTTGGGGACATAGGAATATGTAAGGCACCCAAAGATACGAAAGTGCCCAACATCAGGCTTCTTCCCAGAAAAGGCCTCCTCCAGAGTCACATTCCCCAAGGCATGATGTGGACTCTTGTTCTGCAAGTACACAACAGTGTTGCAGGCCTCTGACCACAAAAATAAAGGTAATCCCTGATCATGAAGCATGGCTTTGGCAGCCCTTGCAATGGGATCTGTTCTTCCTCTCTGCAACCCCATTCTATTGGGGGTTGTAAGGAACTATGAACTCCCTTCTAATGCCTGCCTCATCACAAAAATCAACAAATTCACCAAGGGTATACTCCCCTCCATTGTCTGACCTGAGGACCTTGATTTTCCTACCTGTCTAGGTCTCCACAAGAGCTTTGAACTCTTAAAACCACTTGAAGACCTCACTCTTGGTCTTTAAGAAATAAATCCAGGTCTTCCTGGAGTGGTCATCAATGAATAAAACATAGTACTTGTAGCCACTCAAGGATGCATGAGACATCCGATCACTCACATCGGTATGAATCAAGTCAAGAATCCCAGTCGCTTTGTTGTCACTGCTAGGAAAAGGGGATCTGGCAAACTTCCCCATAGCACATCCTCTACATACATCAAGGTGATCAGAACTGAAATCTGGCACACCAGTGGTGATCTCCCGCAATGTACTCAAGGCCCCATGATACATGTGCCCCATCCTGCGATGCCAAATCTCACACAACTTTGAACTGCTAGATCTGTTGTTGGTCTTATCTCGGGTGCTGCTACTCAATGCCATCAGGGGCTGGAATGAGAACTTGTAAACCTTGGCATGGCGCACACCAATCTCTCTAGCTGAAGAAGTTGGAGTTCCCCTAGGATATATAAGCACCTGCCCTCTCCTGAACAACACATCATACCCTCTATCCTGAAGTGCTGAGACGGATATCAGGTTCTTCTTCATTCCAGGCACATATAGAACATCTGACACTTTCAAGGGATTTTTGGGTTCCCTATCAAATGTCAATGTCCCCACACCGACTACTCTAATAATGTTGTCATCACCAAGTACTACCTCCATATCAGTATCGCCCTCTGAAAGCTCTGAGAATTACTCTCTGACTCCTGTCATGTGGCGGGAAGCGCCACTGTCAACATACCAAATGCTAGAAGATGCTCTGCTATTAGCAGGGAATGCACACTCCCTCTGAACCTGTATGGCAGGTGATTCTGCAGTAGTGGCCTCACAAGCTATGAACCCAAACTCCCGATCAAATCTCTCTGAGAAGCTCTCTATCTTTGCAAGAGCTACCATGGGTTTGTCTTTCCCTTTCTTGTTCTTCTTCTCTGGACACACAACAGCATAGTGTCCCAACTTTTGACAATTCCAACATTTGACTTTGGAATAGTCCTTCTCCTTGTTCTGCTGCTTGCCTTTACCTTTGCCTTTGCCTTTGCCTCCACTGTTGGAAGCTTGCTTCTTTGCTATGCCCTTCTTGCCTCTTGCTAACAATGCCACATTGTCATCCTCCACCTATTCGGTTGCCCCAAGATGGTTCTTTTTTATCTCATTCTGAATGCAATCATCCCATGACCTCTCCCAATTGGGAAGGTTTTCCCGTGCAACAATGCCATCCACAAGATTCTCCCAAGTCTTGGGAAGACCATTCAAAGCAATTCTCACTAACTCATTGCGTGCAATAATCTCATCTACGGCTACCAACTCATCTCTCACTGAAGTGATCTTTGTGAGGTATGTTGTAGCATTGTTAGTCTTAGCCATTTTAATGGCCTTCAGTTTCTCATTTAGGACCATTTTTCTGTTTTCATTTGAGCTCTGGTAAAGATTGGTCAAGGTTGTCCACATCTCATGTGCATAAGTCTTTCCTCTCACATGAGGAATGAGATGATCTTTGATTCCTTCCAGAATCAATCTTTTTGTTAAACTCTGCCAATTGTACAGGGTCAGAAGGTACTACTACTGGGTTCTGTGTGGTATTTACCATAATGCCCCAGACTTTTGCTTCCTCAAAGGTGCTCTGGATTCTCTCCTTCCATGCACTGTAGTTGTTCTGCCCATCCAATCTGTCTTCAACTCTCAAACCCAAAGACATATTTCACTGTCCTACCAAACTTAAATTTTCAAATCTGTGGTAAAGGTTTTTGTTTTCTGTGTAAAAATCAACTTGCTTTAATTTTCACTTTGTTGTCCCAAACTGCACTTTTCAGCCAACCAAGCTCTGATACCATGAAGAAATTTCAATCCCCACTCCAGTTATCAGTTTTCCTTATCACTCCATGCATTTAGTTTTAAATCCAAGCATGATAAAAATTCTAAAATCTGGAAATGATAATATTTTTCTGAAAACACAAATTTAGAGATTTCACAATTGTTGAAATTGCAGAAATAAAACGTAGCAAAATTATGACAACCCCACACAGAAAATAACACAGTGATTTTTGGTCAATGTGACCCTGGAAAAACCCTCTACAACTCTTGGGGAAAACCAGTTTGAGAGCTTTTTTTTATTTCTGAAAATGCTTTTACAGAGAAACTGAAATACACAGTAAAAATTCCAGCAACCACAAATTACAACTTATCTCGATTTCCGTGCTTGAACTCCACCTCAAATATTGTGCCAATCAGCAAACAGCCAAAACATAATTTTTTACTGCAATAAAACAACATTAAATTCTGTACGGCCAGCGTCGAAAAATGTGCCCAGAACTTGTTGTCCCTATTCCTCGATTTTTGTGCCTTTCTCCTACTGTACGGTTTTTCCTTGGTACGAATGCCAATAAATGTTGCTGCCTAGATTTGCTGAAATGTCTTCTTGCTGCTCTCCTTCACTTCCTCACTGCTCAGAAATTTTCTCCTTGCTCTCTCTTCTCTTTCTCTCAAATGCTCATGAAAGAATGAATTGATCTTTTCCTCTTCTCTTCTCCTTTTATTCTCTAAATGACCTTTTGGGTTACCCTAAGATCTAATGACTGAGATTCATTTAGATCTAGAGATGAGAATAAATGTGCAATGTGCATTTAATTCTCACTTTCTATTTTTTAACTCACCCACTTAAATAAAGACCCACTTAGCCTTTTATTTCCATAGTCACTTTTTCACTTTCTAATTCTTCATTCACTTTAATAAAGTCACTTTTAAATTAGAATGTAACTTTACCACTTATAAAATCACTTTTAAATTAGAATGTAACTTTATCACTTATAGAAGTCACTTTTAAATTAGAATGTAACTTTACCACTTATGAAGTCACTTTAGGAAAAAAGTAAAAATAAATTTGGACACTTTTCCCTAGGCCAAAGATCAAAGCCTTAGGGAACCACTTGTCCTCTGGTACCCAAATTTTAACAATAAACAAATGAATGAAGTACTTGATAAGCAAAAGATATGAACAGTGAGACCAATTCCAAGAGAGTGATTGCAAAAGTAGATGCTTGAAATAAAGTACTTGAAAATGTAAAATGCTGGGAAGTAAAGTACTTGAAAAATAAAGTGCCTGAAAATGTAAATGTAATTGAACTTGAAATGAAATGCCCAAATGTAAATAGACTTGAAATGTAAAGAGGCAATAAGATATTTATCAAGTACAAGATGTTGAAAATGAAATGTGATGGAGTGTACTTGGTTGATTTTAGATTAAGGTTATATTTTTACTTGGATTTAAGTTAATTTTGTATATATGTGCACAACATGCCAAGTGATTGCAAAACTTACAACTAACCTAAGATAAGCTTTCTTTAGGCCTTTTCCTCTTTGGGTTAAGGAGAGCCGCAAAGAGATCCAAAAGGAGGAAGCTAAGGCTTTATGCACTTCATTGATTTCATGAGTCAGCCTGTCACAAGGAGATCCAACATTGGGTAACCCAATCTGATTTCACAAGTCGACGTTTACTGATTTCCCCCAATCTCAGAATAAGAAGACGTAGAATAGAAAGGGTTCATTAATCTACTTCAACCAGCAAGCTGTTGGAACTTGCTGGAGGTTTGTTACTCTTTGCAAGAAAATGAAATCTAACTAATAACAAGAAATGAAATCTAGCTCTAAGGCAAAAAAAAATTACAAATAGTCTAATCATAGAATAAGAAAATAAATTTATCTATATTGCAATTAGACTATTCAAATGAAAAGAAAGTAAACTCAAACTAGATTTGCATGTGTGATTATTATACCGTAGGTTAATTTTAAATCCAACCACAAAAGGAAACCAAAAAATGGACAACCACAAGCAGATCCCCAAATGGGAAGGAGGGATGCTTAGGGGGGAATCCCCTAGCTCCCAAAAATGGTTACAATGTTTGATGAGATCCCTTGTCAATAAAGGGATCAAAATCAAGAGAAGAAGAACTCCCTAGTGAAATAAGGGATAAATAAATGATTGAAGGAGTTACAATAGATTCCCTTGAAATCGAAGGGATCAAGGAGCTCTTGAAGAAGTTATAATGGTGAATTTATTGTTTTTTACAAGGTAGGAGGTTATAGGTCTTCTTTGGAAGCTCCAAATCTTCAAATTTCATGAAAATCTGCCAGCATCTCCCCTTGCAAATCCTTGGGCCTGCTAAAAACCAACAAGCAAGTTAGCTTAGAATGTGATTAAAAATAGATTAAAACACTCTAAAATTACTAGCATGTGTTAGCCTAAAATACCAAGTAAAACTTCTATGATTAGAGCTAAGTTCCTACTCTATTTAGCCAAGGAAAGACCAAGGAAACTTGGTCTTTTCTTAGCTAAATCTACTGCTGTTAGGAAAGCAGTTCAAATTAAAGCCTTAGATGCTATATGTAACAATGTAAAGCATAAAAAGTAACCAAGAAGCTTTGATATTCAAATGAGGAAGGAAAAAAGAGAATTGGGGATTCTTGGAGCCCTTTTCAGATCCTTTTTGAATCCCTTTGGAGATCGTTTGTTGTGGCGGTGTTGTCACTCAAATTGTACAGGCACCATGACAATGCTCAAGGCGGGGGCGGTCACTCTAATCTTCGTCCACTCCATTCTAGTTGTCTCCGAACAACAGGGTATGGGGGGTAGTCCCTATGGAATGTGATGAAGGAAAACAAGTTGGAAGCCAACTTGTTTGAGAGACACAGATGAGTGGCCTAGCCACTTGGTTGAATTTAAGCAAGGTTATTGATTTGATTAGATTTTAAAGTATGAGACTAGTGCCTTAATGGAGTCACAAGTTCTTGCTTATAGTAAATTGGAACCAAATGACGGATGGACACCCGCTGCTTGAGATGATTGACCAACTTAAATGATATGCAAATCCTATGACTTAAGTGTGATCCAGTGATTTTGGTTATTTTTACTTATATGCCTAATCTAAATGTAACCTTCCCTTAACTATTTTGAAGCTGGGCTCCAAGATAGGTTGTGGGAAGGAGGCCAATAGGAAGCAGGCTAGGGCCTGATTAACAATACCTTCTGTTATGCTCCTATCGCCCGATGTCTCCAGCGTTGCAAAGATTGTGGCTCTGACGGCTGCAAGGTTACCGTGTTAACCACCGAAGAGTTGTCGAGGCCCCTCAAACTAAGTGAGAAGGGTTGCCCTATGTTTCTATGCAATCTAAATTTAGTATGCTAAATGCAATATGATGAGCAAAATTTATTTTGGATTAAGATTGTGTAAGTTACTTAAGTACCTTTTGTGAATTAGCTTTAAAGCAAGAGTACTCAACAATATTTAGATACAATCTTAAGAAAGATAAATGTTGAATGGTACAAGTGTAAACTTCAACAATATTCCACAAGCAAATCAACTTATCTATCAATGATTATTAACACAATATATTATTCCAAAAATTAAAAGCCCAAGTCAACTCTATTTATCAACAAGATTAAACTCAGATTTTGAGTGCAAAGTTAGACAACCTTTGAAACCAAGATTAGATAAGCCAATTTCAGGTTTATGACAATTTATATCAGCAATAATACTTCAGAAAATTTAGACTTTATCAATGTTATGACAACAGTGAAGAGACCACTTCAAATGATGAGATTTGTCCAACACATAAAACATAAAAAAATTCAATGACCAACAAATGTAAAATTAGCTTGTTTAGACCACCTTATGATGATCTATTCAATGATAATTTCAGATCTGATGTTTAATTTACAGTAGTAAACAACCACATATCAGCGAGCTAAAGATGCCAAAGATAGATGGCCAATATGCCCAAAAATAGTAAAAATGAACTGAAACTTGAAAATTTCAATTTTTAGGGCTTTTACAGGGTGTGATTCAGTGAATTTCATAACTGATATATTTATTACAGTGGTGAATTAATCACCGACCAGCAAAGCTAGTGACACTGAAGATGATGCCCACAATGCCTAAAAATAGTAAAAATTTGTCGGAAAATTCAAATTCAAATTTTTTGACCTTAATTAAAAATGTGTTTCAGGAATATTCAGATCTGAATTTTGCATTAAATTCCAGCAAGCTTTAAAGTTAAATCCAGGCCAAATTCAAGATGTCCAAGTGGCAAAAACTTGTGAAAATTTAGATTTTACAATTCTAAGAGATTTTGACCATTTAACATGTGATTTTAGGGCCTAAAGATTACTGATTTGACTGTTATAATAAAACTGAAGTAAGACAACGGTTTAGAGACCAAACCCTAGGCCCAAGGCCTTGAAGATCCCATAGTTGAAATTTGTTGAAATTTTGAGACCAAGTTGCCGCTTTAAAGATATGAATTTTGAGACCTTAAGCCTACAAAATCGCCAAGTATTTAGTGCCAAAACTTCAGATCTAGGGTTTCAGATCAAGCTAGGGCAAGATAAGCCAAGAAAAGGGGAAACAAGGCTGAAGAAAATGAATTTTCGGGGGGGACAAAAGGGCTAGAATGATAGATTGGGGCTCAAGGATGAAGGAAATGGCCACAAAGATCCAACACTATGCCTAATGAGGCTAGCGTAGGGGATAGGGAGGCCTAGGGCCTAAAGGTCCTGAAGGGGAGCCGCAAGCCCTTAGAGGGTTGTGACAAAGGGAAGAGAGGAGAGGAGGTTGAGAGGAGAGGGAGTGGAGGAGGACGGAGGGAGAGGAGGCCGAAGGGAGCTGGACAGGGGGTTGAGGAGGGGATGAAGGGCCTACGACAGGCCTAGGAGGGCCGAAGAGGAGGCCGCAAGGCCTTTTGGGCTTGCGGCTAGGGAGAAGAAGGGAGGTCGCAACCCTTAAGGGTCACGACCAGCCTTAGGAAGGTTGACACAGGAGGCCAGAGAGGTGACGTTGGGGGTTTGGAGGAGAAAACCGGGGCTAGGAGCCCTAAAAACCTTGAAACCCTTGCTCAAAATTTGTTATGCTTCAACTCTTTGATTTTCTGAAAATTCTTTCGTGGAAACCCTGCAAAAAATTCCAAGAGACTAGATCTTACCCTCAAGGGCCTAGATCTAGCTCTTCTTCCAGTTGACTCCTTGATCTAACTTGCAAAAATAAAATTACAACACCCAAACCACAAATATATACAAAATAAATCTAAAAAAACCCCAACCCAAGTTAGAAAAAATAATTTACAATTAAATTTACAAAATTATTTACAAATTATACAAAGGTTTTTTAGATAGATTTTGAGAAAATAATTTTTATAATATTTTTTCCTTCAAAAAATGGCTCAAACACTTCAAAAAATTTATTTTCACTACAACCCTAATGAAGATTCAATCCACCATATAAAAAGTAGAGATCCAAGCAAAGTAACACTTGACACAGTCTGTGAACTTGAAGACCAAGGATCGAGTACTTACAAACACTATGTATTATCTCAAAATAATAATATAAAACATCACATAGGAAGCCCGTAGTCAATACATACCACAAATCAACGAACAGAAACACCTCAAGTTGCATCCCAAAGTCTTTTATTATGGTAGAAAAAATAGTTCCCAACGGGACAATAATTTACAAAATGCTTCAACAACACTTCTAGCCAAAGATCAAGATGACTAGAGACCCAACTGAGTCTAATTTATAGATGAATCCTCCAAATGGAAAATAATGGCTAGTTTCTTTGATCCTTGTCAAAATAATCTTGGCTGTTGATAAACACTTCAAGATCTTTTAATCTTGGCCCTTGATTTTTTATTTTTATTTTTGAGGAATTTTTGAATTTATCATTTAATTCCATTTTAATTAGCTCAAAATTAATTATTTTGAGCTAATTTCTGTGAAAACCGAATTCTATTGCAGCAACTGGTGTCATTTCTTCTATTTGTTAATTTTGATTAAAAAAATTATTTGTTGTGTGCTATGGAAAATATCGAAACAAATACACTGCAACCTTCACAAAACAAATACTGTGGAAGAAATAAAAACACTGGAAGAAATAGATGCACACACACAATATGACACCATTATTTTTGGACTAAGTCCTCGGAAAAACCGGTTAGCAGTTGAGGGTTTTAATACTATCTAGTAGTGAAAATATGAGTACAATCTATGGATGCTTAAACTGGTTATCCAAACAGAGGAAATTTGGAAAAATTAACTAGTGAGGAAAATTCCTCACTCCACAAGCGATCCAAAACTGACCTTAGCTTGAAACTGAGCCGTCCCTTGCTACCTCTGCACAGTCTCTGATACCATGTTGAAGTCTCTAAGTCTACTTAGTTAGAAACCCTCCATGCACTTTATCTGATTTATTCCTACCTACTTGTTATGTTACTTAACAAGTTATTTACAATGTAAATACTGAAAATAAACACTAGTGCATGCTCAACATATTACAGATCAGCAACTAAAAGAAACAAGAATAAACATACCACATGACACCATTATTTTTGGACTAATGTCCCCGGAAAAACCTAATGTGGGAAAACTGTAGTAGCTATCTGATGGTTTTCTTATTAAGCAATATTAAAGTACAATCTGGGTGCCGAAATTGGCCTACCCAACAGAGAATTTCCTTAGCAGTAATACCTGTCGGTTTCTGACAAATCTACTGGCTGAAACCCCGGATAATCCTTCCCGCAGCTACTCAGCACCAATCTTCCCCAGAAACCCCAACGTCTGCCCAATTTGGATTGCGTCAGCCTCTCCTAGCCCAGCGCTAGCATTGCGTCAGCCTATCTTGGCCTGCGTCAGCCCCAGAAGGCCCTGTGTCATCTCTCTGAGCCTCTGCGTCAGCTACCCTGGCCTCTTTGGTGCTCTGCGCAACACTTAGCTGGCTCTGCGTGAGCACTAGTTGCTCCTGCGTCTCTCTCTGGCTGCTTTGCTACTACCTCGACACTATCTTTGCCTCTTTGTCTCTCTGTACTCAATGCCCCTCAGCTGCTCTCCCGATCACTAATTCTATCTCTCTTAGCAAACCCTGCTCTAGAGAATAGAATTATTGATCACTCTAGTGTATTCTCCAAGTGACCCTTAAGCCCCCTCTTATACTTTTCCTGTTGACATCTCAATGGCCGAGATTAAGTCCCTAATCAACAGCTAAGATTAGATCTGGCTTGATCCATGTCTTTTGGACCATTCTAACACAGATTCATATTAATACACATTAATATTTCATTTTCCCCAAGTTTAGACTTAGGGACTCCATTAAAAATATTAATTATTTTAATATCTCATGATCCGTTTAGAATTTGCCCA
This sequence comes from Pinus tabuliformis, assembly GCA_031772625.1. Classification (NCBI taxonomy): domain Eukaryota; kingdom Viridiplantae; phylum Streptophyta; class Pinopsida; order Pinales; family Pinaceae; genus Pinus; species Pinus tabuliformis. The sequence continues at coordinate 72,204,816 of CM062816.1, forward strand.
AACCCTTTCTGTGTATTGGAGATCTCATGTGCCCCAACCTCTCCACCAAATTTCATGGCTAGAGCACATTTGATGCTACCCCAAATCAACACCCTCTAGCTCGGAACTCCATCACTTCTCACTGTCTTGTCAGTTGCTGTTTGGGAAACTGATTTTCCCGACCTCTAGAACCTCTACCTAGCTTTTGGCATAGAGTCTCAACTTCTCCCTAGAAAAACGGAAATCACCTCTAGAGGACTTTGTGTTGCCTCTCTGCAATGTACTCATCAGAACTGGAAAAGCTTCCTCTGGCCTCACTATCTTTGCCCCTCTCTCACTGCTTCGATCTCACTAAATCACCTCCGACAACTGAATACTGCTACTCTGGATTTGATCTCCCAGCAAAATTGAATGCTCAACTGATTTGGTGTGTCTTCTCCAAGCCCCATCAACTTTTTCTTATAATCCTTTGTTGAGACTTCAACGACCACAATTAAATCTTAATCAATGGCTAGTATTAACTAGAAATTGATCCATGTACTTTTCTAGAACATTCTCACCATGATTTAATTAATTTTGATTAATTAATCATACTTCCTAAGTTTAGACCTAGGAAATATTAAAAACTGACTAATAAATCTAATTAAGTTGTCTCTAGATGGAATTTTGAAAAATTATTTCTAGGTATTGGAGAACTCATGTATTCTAGCCTCTCCACAAAATTTTGTGTCTAGAACAAACTCGATGCTACAAAAACTAACACTCCCTCTTAGCGAGGAATGTGTTCGAGTGTTGCAACCCACTGAAACAACATGCTGCCTCTGCATCATCTCCTGTCACGCTGTTGATGTTTGGTTGTTGCTGCCCACCAACCATTGCGCAACTCTGATATATGTTGCATCTGTGCTGTTGCTGACTCTGCAAAATTGCTGCCAACACTCCATCTGCACTCCAACTCCCTCTCCATCTGCTGTTGCTGCAACTGCAACATCTACAATTGAAAAGCATCCAATATACTGAATCAGTTGTGATCAGTATGATACATCTGTCACTCGAGTCTCTGACTGCTGCTAGTATCTGCGGTGTCATTGAGGCATCTACACCGCTACTGACCTGCTCTGTGCCAACTGCACTGTTGCCAAATATGCACTGCACTCCCTAGCATCTGACATGAAACTAGACTCTGCATCTTTCACTTTGGCATCTGACTGCATTTATTGCCACTGATCCATCCTGCTACTGAAATACTGTGGGCCCCATAACAAGGTATTGATTCAAGAGGTGGACCTCCTCAAGAATCCTTCCCATCTGTAGCACTCTGAGGCTACAATACCAAGTCACCCCATTTGACTCCTGGGGGTATGTCAGCAAACATGGAGAAGTCTTCTTCCAACGTGGAGGACAACCTATCGATCTCTGCTGAAGTTACCTGTTGGTCCTGCTTTTCCTCCTTGTCCTTCTTCCTGAGAGGACACTAGGTACTATAGTGACCGAACTCACCACACTTGAAGCACTTGACCTTTAACAGGTCCTTATTCTTTCTTTGCTCCCTCTGTCCCTGACTGGGACTCTTTGATGCGAGGGCCACATTCTCCTCCTCCTTCACTTGCTACGACCCGCTGATGTTGCCACTAATGGAGCTCTTCACTAAGTCTCTCCTCAACTCCTCTTGTTGCAAATCAACCCACATCCTGTCCCACTTTGGCAAGGTTTATTAGCCCAAAATGCTTTGGACGAAAACCTGCCACTCCTCGTAGACGCTGTTGAGTGCTAATCGTACTAGCTCTGTGGCTTGAGGTGCTGCTCCAACCACTGACAGGTGATTCTGGATCTCTTGAATCTTGGTGAGGTAGGGGTCTATGCATTCCCCCTTCTGCATCCTGGTACATCTCAACTTTTCCTCTAAGTAAATCTTTCGCTACTCAGAAGTGCCTTGGTATAGCATGGAATGTGTATCCCACATCTCCTTAGCCATTCCCTGGCTCGTTACGTGTGATACAATGTGATCTCGAACACTGTCAAGAATCAACCTCTTTGCCCTCGCCATCTCCTTATGGTATTCCTTCAGCTGATCTGCATCCACAGGGATAACTACCATTGCATCTATGAATGGCTTGAGGCCATATTTATCGAGAAGGAAGGACATCCTTGCCTTCCAGATGACATAGTTAGAAGCACCATCCAACCTGTCCTGATCTCGGAGTTCGGCAGTGGTCATCTTAGCAAAATAAGTTGAAATCCTCCTCTTCTCTTCTGCTCAACTGCTGCTAGGCTCTACGCACTCCCTGCTGGAGTGAGTAAATTTGCTCACAACGACTGCTGATCTGCAAGAGAAAATTGAACTTCTGAAGCTAGAAGTCCCTTGAGGAAAATTTCCCTCAGTGTGTGCTCTTTCTTCCTCCTGACGCTATTTTGCACTAGCAACTGCTGCAAAATACTGCGTCTAGCTAGAGATCTGCTCTGCAAGGAAAATACTGGCTGCTCCCTCTGCCTCTGGTAATCCTCGAATTGGAGAAATCTGATTTCTTTGTCGCTCTCTCAGAGAAATCGATTTTTCCTCAAGAAATTGACCCTCCTGGCCAAGAAATTGCGTTGCCTTTGAGGGTTTCGAATTGCTGCTTACGCAGAGCTACGAAATTCCTCTTCCCTTCTACTACTGAGCTCTCCGGCTTACAATTTGCACTCTGATACCATGTGAAAATTCGGCTAACCCCGAATCCTATTGCAGCAATTGATGTTATTTCTTCTATTTGTTAATTTAATTAAACAATTATTTGTTGTGTGCTATGGCAAATATCGAAACAAATACACTATAACCTTCACAAAACAAATATTGCAGAAGAAATAAAAACGTTGGAAGAAATATATGCACACACACAATATGACACTGTTATTTTTGGACTAAGTCTCAGGAAAAACCCAACTTGAGAAAATCGGTGCAGCAACTGAGGGTTTTAATATTATGCAGCAGTGAAAATCTAAGTACAATCTATGGATGCTTAAATTGGATATCCAAACAGAGGAAAACAGGCAAAAAATAACTAGTGAGGAAAATTCCTCACTCCACAAACGATTCGACATTGACATTAGCTCGAAACTGAGTTGCCCCTTGCTACCTCTACGCAGTCTCTATGTCAACCTACACAGTCACTGTGTCCCTTTAGCTCGGAACTGCGTCACTTCTCATTGTCTTGTTAGCTGTTAGTTGGGAAATTGATTCTCCCGGCATGTGGAACCTCTATCCAGCTTCTGGAACTGAGTCTCAACTTCTCCCAACAAAAAGGAAATCTCCTCTAGAGGACTCTGCTCTGCCTTTGCGTTGCCTCTCTGTGGCAATCACTGCCTCTCTGCAATGTACTCGCCAGACCTGGAAAAGCTTCTTACGGCTTCACTATCTCTGCCCCTCTCACTGCTTTGATCTCATTGAATCACCTCCGGCAACTGAATGTTGCTACTCTGTGTGAAAAATCGATGACCTGATTCCCTACTGCGTCAAGTGATTAAATTTCTCCTACTTGTTAATTTCTAAATCAAGTTATTTACAGTGTTACACTGTAAACATCGAAATAAAATCTATTGCATCCTTCACAACATAAAATACTTCAGAAACAAAATACTGCACAGGAAGGAAATAAACACACACAAATACACAGTTGTTTTTGGACAAACATCCTTGGAAAAACCCAATGTGGGAAAACCAGTGCAGTAGCTGAGGGTTTTAATTATATTCAGTAGTAATTTGAGTACAAGTCATTAGATGCCCAAACTGGGAATTTGATACAGAGAATAAACTGGCAAAGAGGTAGTGAGAAATATTCTCACACTGTCATTGGCGATCCGACACTGATCAGAGCTTTGGATGAGTTGCCCTACGCTATCACTGCACAGTGTCTGCATGGGCTTACGCAGTCACTGCATCACAACTCGAGGGATTGTGTCACCTCCTCCTCTGACCTTCTGCTGACTGGAGATTCGACCCTCGGGCCCTTCGGACTCACACCTCGGCTTCCGACACTAGATCTCGATTTCTCCCAACAAAATTGTGAATTCCCTCTGAAGCACTGCACTGCCTCTCTTAACCTCTCGATGCCTTCTCTGCCTTGCACTCTCTAGAACTTGAAAAATCTCCTCCGGTCTACTATCCTTGCCCCTCATTGCGAGAAGATCACTCGATCTCTCTCCGACACATCAGCGCTGCTACTTGAGAAATTCGATCTCTAGATCTCAATATCTCAGTGTGTTCTCCAAGTGCTCATCAAGCTCCTTCTTATAATCTCTTGTTGGAACACCAATGACCAAGATTAAAACATAATCAAAGGCTAAGATTAACTGGGGGTTGATCCTCGTCTTCTTCTAGAAGATTCGCACCAAATTTAATTAATACCCTTTAATTAATCACATTTCCTAAGTTTAGACTTAGGAATACATTAAAAAATGATTAATTATTTTAACTAAACCATCTCTAGCTGGAATTTTCCCAAAAGATTTTTGGGTCTTGGAGAATGCATGTGTCTTAGCCTCTCTGCAAAATTTCGAGGGTAGAACACATCCGATGCTATAGAAATCAACACTCCCTCTTAGTGAGGAGTGTGCTCTAGTGTTGCAACCCACTAAAGCATCACTCTGTCTTTGCACCATCTCTTGCTGCGCTGTTGATGTCTGGTCCCAATGCCCACAAACTACTATGCAACTCTGACTGCTGCATCCATGTTGCTGCTGGTCCTGCTGAATTGCTGCCAACACTGCATATGCATCACAACCTTCTCCAACTACTGCTTTTGCAACTGCAACAACTGCAACGGAAAAGCATCCAAAATACTGAACCAACTGTGGTCAGTGTGATGCATCCATAGTTTGAGTTCTGACTGCTGCTAGCCTCTGCGCTGTCACTGAAGCCTCTATGCTGCTGCTAGCCTCTGCACTGTCACTGGAGCCTCTACGATGTTGCTGACTCTGCTCTGTGTTAATTGCACTGCTGCCAACTCTGCTCTGCCTGCTCAGTCTCAAACCGCTACTAGCTACTACATCCGTCACTCTGGCACCTGACTGCACCAACTGCCACTGGTCCATCTTGCTATTGCTGACTATGGGCTCCCATAGCAAGGTATTGATTCAAGAGGTGGACCACCTCAAGAATCCTGCCCATCTTGTAGGTCTCTGGGGCTATAGATCCAGATCTCCCAACCTCACCCCTGGAGGCATCTCGGTAATCATGGAAAACTCTTCCTCCAATATGGAGGACAACCTGTCGATCTGCGCGGATGCAGCCTGCTGATCCTGCTTCCCTTCCTTGTCCTTCTTTCTGAGAGGTCATTGAGAGTTGTAGTGGCCAAGCTCACCACATTTGAAGCACTTGATCTTCGAAATGTCCTTTCCCCTGCATTGCTCCTGTTGCCCCTGCGATGCGAGGGCTGCATTATCCTCTTCCTTTACTTGCTTCGTCCCACTGCTGCTGCTACCACTAATGGTGCTCTTCACCAGATCTCGTCTCATCTCATCCTCCTACAAATCAGCTCACATACGCTCCCAATCTGGTAGTCTTTCTTTACCCAGGATACTTTGGATGAAAACTTGCCATTATTCAAAAACACTATTTAGAGCTAACCGTACAAACTTTGTAGGCTGGGGCGTTGACCCTGATGTCACTCACTGCTTTACAAATGATTAGTTGTCCAAGAGGCATAAGAACAATGAATTTGAAGCCATTTCCTAAGTCACAGAAGCTATCAGAGCTTGATTAGACCCTCTCCATTGCATAGTGCTCGGAAAGAGCTTTCCAATGGTATATAGAAGTCCAAAAAAGGACTACTAGATTAGAAGTTAGAGCCTATTGAAGAGTACATTTGGAAGACCCAGAAAACAAAGAAAAAACACTAAGGGATGAAGACAAATCGCAGTTGGAGGTCTGAGACAAATTGCAATCGTAGATCAGGCTTTCTGGTAGGCAAGGGATACTGGCGGGGTGCAAAAACAACGATCCGCTGATCACGATATTGCATGTCGGCAGCCCGCGGGTCCGAGCGGAGCATTTATCGGCAGTTGAGGGCCCTGGGCACAGAACATCCCGCAATATCAGCGATCGGTGCATTGGCATATCAGCGAAGCAAAGGGCTACCACTCTAAAAAACTTGCGGGTGCCGATTGTGTGATGTAGTTACATCGCTTGGGGAGGCTGAGAATCATTTACAAAGGAAATGCAGAATAAAACCAAGACCAGGCCGCCACCTTCTCTCTCCTCCATGTGGCATCAGTGCATCGGCGAAGTCTGGGAAATCGGCAATCGGCGAGGTTTTCATTCCAAGACCATGTGTGGGCCAATTTTACGATACTGTGTAAAAGCTACAGGAAAGGCCGAAAACCAAATACAAAGGAATTATTTGGAAAAACAAAGGCCGGGCCGCCCCCTTCTCTCTCCTCCACGTGGCAGAATACGGTAAATCCCGTAGTCCCGCAGCCCTGTGATCCTTCAGTCCGCATCCCGCAGGTCCCACATACCACATCCCGCAATATCGCTATATCACAATTCGCAATCCCGCATCCCGTAACATCGCAGTCCCACAATCCCGCAATCCTGTAACATTGCAGTCCCGCAATCCCGCATCCCGTAACATCACAATCCTGCATACACCAAAACCTTGCGTTATCACTGATTTGCGATATAGTGTTACATTGTCGAGGGAGGTTGAAAACCATTTACAAAGGAATTTCATTGAAAAACCAAGGCCGGGCAGACCCTTTCTCTCTTCTCCACGTGGCGGTACGATGAGTGACGTGGAAGTACGGAGGGTGACGTAGTCATATAGGGGACACGTGTCATTCAGTTTCGACGTTTTCAGGGGTCCTATGGGGCCATTTCCAGGTGACACGTGTCGGCACTCACAGGTTGACACATGGCAGTGATGACGTCACCCTACAGATCGACAATCGAAGGTGTCTTGGGGAAAAGCTAAAGGTAAGGTGCATTCAGCGCCGGGATATGGGATTCCAAAGAACAAAGGAAAAGGCTCCCCGCACAGCAGTGGAAAGCTTTAGCGCCCGAAGGGCTAAGCCCCTGGTTCCAACCCCTTGTCATATGAGGAAAATTACAAAAGGGGCTATAATAAAGGGGGCTAAGGGGGGAATAAAAAAAGCATCTATTTCACCTGTTTCAGAGATAAAAAGCCCTTGCTTGAGAGTCTTCTCTGTTACACTGCAATACACAACCCCAGGCCAGATCAGGGCGCCAATTGTGTTCAACGGGACTTTAAAGGTAGAAATGACAAGGTTGGCATCGAAAGAAGCTGTAACACTACATACAGAAGATCCATCATTCAAAACCAGGCAGATCTGGGCGTTGATTATATTCAACAGGACGTTAAAGGCAAAAATGACAGGGTCGGCGCTGAAAGCAGCTGTAGTAGTAAATCAAGAAGAGGGAGTATTCAAAACCAAGTATGGGCGAACTCAGAAATGGCTCTTTGTGACCCGCTTCCAAGGTCGGCGCTAAAGGCACTAAAGGCAAAAATGACAAGAGTTAGCTGAGCAACATAGGAGACCATATCGTGAACTAGATGCAACCTGAAACCGAAGTAATTACATGGAGCAGCACAGAGATATTGCATTAATGTTTCCTCTGTTTTGTGATCTTGTGATGTGCTTTCCTTTATGAGGCAATTACTGTTTTTTTGATGTTTTTTGGACACAGAGCCTTCCCTGGCCAAGATAGCAAGCTGATCTGACAACTGAGACTCGACCCAGGGATATTTTATATTGTATCATGATTGATAACACACCCCCTCTTCTTATAAATAGGGGGTAGCAACACTGAATAAAGGTTTTGAAATCTGCAAAGAAACGTTGATATTTTTGTGAGATTGTATCACTTAGTTACATAGATCTTGCAGAATATCACAGGAGTAGTGGTGATTCCCCCTTTTAAGTATTACAATGTGTTATTTCCTGTTTTCATCCATTTTGTCTATTTTCTTCTCTGAATTCATGCAACAATAGATGCCAGAATATTTCATACTTGCCTACAGATTCATTTGCATTGAGCTGTTAATGCACATGCCTGTTTGATGGGTTGAAATTATATCTTTAAACTGCACTACATGAATCATAACATACAACTTATTTTCTGTCCATTATATCTACTTGTAACTCAGATAATTGTAGCAAATCTCATGGTTTCAGGTTCTATGTTTTTAATATATAATTCTTGGTGCTTTGAGCTCTACATTTTGAGTTATCCCTTCTCTTTGTCTTCTCTCATTTATTCTACAAAGTTGATTAAACTATAAGCCTTTGAAGTGCTCGGCCTCCACTATTTTCTGTTATATTTCTCGAAACTGTGTATGTGTAGAAATACTGAAATACCTGACTTGTATCTCTGGATGAAATAACCAACTCTTGACTCTTATATATGTGTACAGAACATGGGTGATGTATCCTCCTGCTTGAGAATCATTTGAGACACCAATCTAGATGTACCCAGGCATTGGTCTTGTAAGCAATCTAAGGCTGTCTCTGGGAGCTACAACAGACCCTACTCAAGACAGTTGATCTCGGACATCCTGAAGCCTAGTAAGGAATGGGTCTATATGCTCCCCTTTCTGCATCCTCGTGCATCTCAGCTTCTCCTTATGATACATCTTCCGCTGCTCGGGAGATTCTTCGTACAGCGTAGCAATGGCCTCCCATTTTTGTCGGGCAATATCTTTGCCAGCTATGTGAGAAACTATGTGATCTCGAACTCCATCGAGGATCAACCTCTTAGCTTTCGCCACTCCTTGTATTTCTTAAGAGGATCTGCATCGGCAGGTACAACTACCACACTATCGATATAAGTCTTGAGATCATGTTCATCTAGAAGGCATGAGATTCTAGCCTTCTAGATCACATAGTTGGAGGCTCCCTCCAATCAATCTTGATCTCTCAACCCAACTGATGCCTTCTCTCTAAATAATGTCGAATTTCTTCCTCTTCTCCTCTGCGTCGCTGTTGCCCAGCTATTCGCACTCCCTTCTGGAGTGAGAAATCCCACACACAACTAATGTTGCTCTGCTTAAGAAAATTTGAACTTCTTGGCTAGAAGTCCCTTGAGGAAGGAATTCCCTCAGTGTGTGCTCTTCTTTCTTTTTGACGCTATTTTGCTAGCAACCACTGCAAAATTTCTACATCCCCACTGAAGATTTGCTTTGCGTGGAAACTGTTGCACTGCTCCCTCTGCTTCTGCAAATCTTCAATCTAGAAAATTTACTCTCTGTCGACTCACTCAAAGAAGTAATTTTCCACGAAAATTAACTGTCCTGGCCAATGGACTGCGCAACCACTTTGGGGTTTTGAAATGCTACCTACACAGTGTTTTCGAACTCCCTCTTCCACTTGCAACTGAGCTCTTCTCTACTTCACCCGCGCTTTGATACCATGTGAAAAATTAGTGACCTAATTCCCTAATGCAACAACTGATTAAATTTCTCCTAATTGTTAATTTCTGAATCAAGTTATTTACAATGTTACACAGTAAACATCGAAATAAAATCTACTGCAGCCTTCACAACATAAAATACTGCGGAAACAAAATACTGCACAGGAAGGAAATAAACACACACACAAATACACCGTTGTTTTTGGACAAACGTCCTCTAAAAAACCCAATGTGGGAAAACCGGTGCAGCAGCGGAGGCTTTTAATTATTATGCAGTTGTAATCTGAGTACAAGTCATTAGATGCCCAAATTGGCAATTTGATGCAAAGAATAAACTGGCAAAGAGGTAATGAGAAATATTCTCACGCTCATTGGTGATCCGACACTGATCAGAGCTTTGGATGAGATGCCCTATGCTATCATTGCGCAGTCTCTGTGTGGGCTCACACAGTCATTGTGTCACAGCTCGAGGGACTGCGTTACCTCCTCCTCTGACTTTCTGCTGACTGGAGATTCGACCCTCTGGCCCTCTGGACTCACACCCCGACTTCCGGTATTGGATCTAGACTGCTCCCAGCAAAATTGCGAATTCCCTTTGAAGCACTGCACTACCTCTGCATGGCACTGTGTTGCCTCTCTGAACCTCTCGATGCCTTCTCTGACTTGCACTCTCCGGAACTCGAAAAATCTCGTCCAGACTACTATCCTTGCCCCTCATTGCAAAAAGATCACTCGATCTCTCTCTGACAACTCAACGTTGCTACGCTTGAGAAATTCGATCTCTAGATCTCACTATCTTAGTGTGTTCTCCACGTGCCCATCAAGCCCTTTCTTATAATATCGTTGGAGCACCAACGGCCAAGATTAAAACATAATCAAAGGCTAAGATTAACTAGGGGTTGATCCTTGTCTTCTTCTCGAATATTTGCACCAGATTTAATTAATACCCTTTAATTAATCAATTTCTTAAGTTTAGACTTAGGAATATGTTAAAAAGTGATTAATTATTTTAATTAAACCATCTCTAGTTGGAATTTTCCCAAACGATTTCTGGGTCTTGGAGAATGCATGTGTCTTAGCCTCTCTGTAAAATTTCGAGGTTAGAGCACATCCGATGCTATAAAAATCAACACTCTGGAGATCGATTTCCCAGCAAAATTGAATGCTCAATTGATTTGGTGTGTCTTCTCCAAGCCCCATCGACTTCTTCTTATAATCCTTTGTTGAGACTTCAACAACAACAATTAAATTTTAATCAATGGCTAGGATTAATTAGAAATCGATCCATGTACTTTTCTAGAACATTCTCACCATGACTTAATTAATTCTGATTAATTAATCATACAAACTTAGGAAATATTAAAAATTGACTAATAAGTCTAATTAAGTCGTCTCTAGGTGGAATTTCGAGAAATGATTTATGGGTATTGGAGAACTCATGTATTCTAGCCTCTCCACAAAATTTCTTGGCTAGAACACATTCGATGCTACAAAAACTAACAATTTTCTCAAAAAATTGATTTTGACTTAACCACCAAGGTCCAAGGGTCCAATTTTTCTTGAAATATACAATATTCCTTTGGCGGAGGATTTTTAAAATTGACTCTTTTAAGACCCACGAATTTTTCCATTTGGAGAACTTATTTTCCTAAGACAATTTAATTTGACTCTAATTAATTAATTTTTTGGCTTAGGATTTAATTTTATTTTGCTAGAAAAATTAATTAATTTACACATGAGGGGATTTAATTATTTTTCCGACCCTCTAATACATAAGATTTTACATTTACAAGATTCAAAGAGGGAATACACATTTGGCTTAGACCTTCAAGACACATAACCCATCTGCGACACAATATGATCTAGTAAACCAAGTGATTTGTAATAAAATAATTAAGCCATCTAGCTTGAATTATTCCCAAACCACTTTACATCAGACTCGACTAAAAACACTAGGACTCACCTAATAATTCAACAATAAATTTCACCCTAGCTTTAGGGTTTAAGCTGAAGGGAAAAAACTCTTCTAATTAGCTGTGTCTAGAAACACAGGTAATCAGTGAAGTTAAAAAACCTCCTAGGATGGATTTCATCATCAAAATTATAGGCTTACCTAGATTGTTACATAGAATCAAGGTTTTACTAAGATCATTTACATTACATAATTTGTAGAATGGGATAACCATGACACATGGATTGTGATATGTGATCTGATCCTTGTTGAAAAAGTGGGTACTTCCGCTTCCTTGGAACTTTGACAATTTAAGTGCAACATCTGGCTCCATATGGGGACACGTTGCTTCAAAGAAGTAAAGTTAGAATCCCAGGGTCCTACATCCAAGGAAATAGAAATCCATCAAATAGATATCTATTCACAATCGAAATGATCATGCATGTATAGAAAATATCGTTGGAATAGAAAAATCTACTCTAACAAACCGGAATATAATAGATAAAACATAATGCATAAAATAAAACTACCTAATGACATGAAATAAAAAGTAGTAAGGTTAGAGATACTATACAAAAGATGCCCCAGGGCATCAGATATCTTCAACATAGTGCATATTGAGCATTTGTTGACTCATTGGCAAGTCTGTGGCTTGTTTCTCGGATGTGCCATGCTGAATTATGAAAATACTAGGATTTTGACTCATCCGAATATCAAGCTGCTCTCAGCCATCAGATGTATCAAACTTCTTCCTACTCTTCCTCTGCCTTTTACTTTTCTTCCCAGTGGGCTGTGATGTCAATAACGAGACCACTGTAGCTTTCTTGTCTTGATCTTGAATATGCTTGAACGAAAGATCTGAAGAGCCTGAATTATGCCGAACCTTATTCTGAATATACTCTGTCAAAGGTGACACATACGCTTGGTCTTTCCAATTTTCCTTTTCAACCATGGCATTTCCAGCGGACTTGTCTTGAATGGGGCAAGTGACCTTCTCGCAATGAGAAGAGAAGTGCTTTGGCGGACTAGGAGACCTGTGAGTCGTGAAAAATCCTTCGTGCTTCCCTCCTGGATCCTTCGGTCTGAGCTGAAGTCCCAAAACCTGTATCTTTTCCATCATTTGCAGCTTATTCTGAAGATTGGTCTTTTCAATTCAAATGGAATTCATCTGGTTAGAGTGTTCAACCTTTATAGCACTAATTTCTTTGGCATGCTTTCCTCCATGATCAACAAGTTATTCTGAAGGCATCACTAACTAGCTTCCATATCTTGTATTACTTTGTCGTTATCTGCTTTCATGGAAATCAAATGATACTGCATATTGTACATCTCTTGAGCACATTTTTCCTCAATGATGGTTACCTGATTGGAGTGATTAATTTTCATGGCCTTTAGCTCCTCATGTTTTTCTTCCATATTGATAACCTGCTTTGAAAACCGATTTCCATGTCCCTTATTACTTTATTATGATTTGCTTGAATAGAATCAATTTCCCCCTTATTATTTGTTTCCATGGTAAACAGATAACTTTGCATGGTGGCCATTTGATTAGAATGATTAATTTCCATGGTTTTTAGATCCTCAGCATTATGCTCTTCTATGCCTAATAATTTGTTCTGAAGATTGGCCTCCATGTCCTGAATAGAGCTTATCTCTTTCTTGTGATTTTCCTTTATGGAACTTAACTCTTCAACATGCATTTTCTCAATAGCCATCCACCTGTGTGCAAGGATTTCATTTCCTTGGAGTGATCTGCTAACAGTTTCTCTTGATTAAGTTTCATAGTCCTTATTAACTGAGCCTAACTGAATTGCATGTCTCTAAGCCTCTGAGTTAATTTCCTGATAAGATCCCCTTGATCACTTGTTCTTGCCTTTCCACTATCTCGGATTCCGATTGCAAAGGCACATTTGGATTCATCATGAAAGTGGTCACAATGTCTACAATAAGGCACATTTTGATGTGGTTCACTTTCTTCTTTCTTTATAGTGCTAGGGGCACAATGCGAGCTACTTTGATCTCCATATCTATCTTTAAAAGCATTGATGGTGTCTTGTAAAGAACCAAAAGAATCATCAGGGAAATCACAAAACCAATTCCTAGCATCACCTTTTAAGGAAAGGAAAGAGTTGCATCTTGATGTCTTCGTGATTGTATGCAGTGGAATGAGCATACCTTTCCAGACAAACTCTGAACCTTTGGATGTGCTTTTCCGCAGTGATTGCATCATTACCTGTGAAAGAAGGCAATTTACTCATAGCCATTTTTGGAATATCATGAGGAATGTTAATAAAATGAAACGGGGCAAACAAGTCATCCATGGTGACCTTATTTAGGGGAAAAGGGGCTAATGGATGTCAAAGAGAAATCCTTGTTCAAGAAAAACAAGAGATCCACAAGAAGTGAGCTTCTAGTAGGAGCTCTTGTAAGAAATGAAAGAAGTGGAGTCGCCACTTGAACATGAATCCAACTCTAAAATCCAAAAGGTGGAAACCGAAAAGTTAGTTAGGGAGAAGCAGATGGATATCAGGGAGGGCTTCCTGTCTGAGAAAAATGAATGCTTTCTAGAATGTAATTTGTTTAACCGAGCTCTGAGAGCAAGGTTAACCAAGCTACCAGAATTCTTTCTAATGAAAGCTTTTGTGAATGGATGAATCAGTGGAGTCGCCACCCAAACGAGAAATTAACCGAAATATCCAGTCGCTAAGGTGCAAACAAAGAAGTGAACAAAGTGATAAGAAGATTAGTGAGATATCAAAGCGCCAGAAAATGTGGCACTTGACGGATTAAGGAGATGAAAATGGATTGGAAGATTATGAGAAATTGTTGTAAACCCTGACAACAGCACCAGAAAATGTTGTTGCTTGGATTATAAAGGGACCACGACAAAACTCAGGCCGGGGGTTGTCACTCTGATCCCCACCCACTTCGTTCTAGCTATCTCCCAACAGCAGGCTATGGGGGGTAGTCCCTATGGAATGAGATGAAGGAAAACAAGTTGGAAACCAAATTGTTTGGCAGACACGGATGAGTGGGCTAGCCACTTGGTTGAATTTAAGCAAGGTTATTGATTTGATTAGATTTTAAGTATGAGACTAGTGCCTTAATGGAGTCACAAGTTCTTGCTTATAGTAAATTGGAACCAAATGACGGGATGGATGCCTGCTGCTTGAGATGATTAACTAACCTAAATGATATGCAAATCCTATGACCTAAGTGTGGTGCAGTGATCTTGGTTATTTTTACTTATATGCCTAATCTAAATATATTATCCCTTAACTATTTTGAAGTTGGGCTCCAAGATAGGTTGTGGGAAGGAGGCCAATAGGAAGTAGACTAGGGCCTGATTAACAATACTTATGTTGTGCTCCTATCACTCGATGCCTACGGTGCTGCAGAGACTGTGGCTCTAATGACTACAAGGTCACCGTGTTAACCACTGAAGAGTTGTCAAGGCCCCTCAAGCTAAGTGAGAAGGGTTGCCCTATGTTTCTATCAAACTAGCTTATGCTAAGAGGTAAATTATTAATGCAATCTAAATTTAGTATGCTAAATGCAATATGATGAGTGAAATTTATCTTGGATTAAGATTGTGTAAGTTACTTAAGTACCTTTTGTGAATTAGTTTTAAAGCAAGAGTACTCAACAACATTTAGATACAATCTTAAGAAAGATAAATGCTAAATGATACATGTGTAAACTTCAACAATATTTCACAAGCAAATCAACTTATCTACCAATGATTATTAACAAAGATATTATGCCAAAAATTAAAAGCCCAAGTCAACTCTATTTATCAACAAGATTAAACTCATATTTTGAGTGCAAAGTTAGACCACCTTTGAAACCAAGATGAGATAAGCCAATTTCAGGTTTATGACAGTTTATATTAGCAATAATACTTCAGAAAATTCAGAGTTTATCAATGTTATGACAGCAGTGAAGAGACCACTTCAAATGATGAGATCTGCCCAACACAAGAAACATAAAAAATTTCAATGACCAACAAATGTAAAATTAGCTTGTTTAAACCACCCTATGATGATGTATTTGGTGATAATTTCAGATCTGATATTTAATTTACAGTAGTAAACAACCACAGATCAGCGAGTTAAAGATGCCAAAGATAGACAGCCAATATGCCCAAAAATAGTAAAAATGATCTGAAACTTGAAAAATTCAATTTTTAGGGTTTTTATGCAGTGTGATTCAATACATTTCAGAACTGATATATTTATTACAGTAGTGAATTAATGACATATCAGCGAGCCAGAGATACTAAAGATGATGTCCACAATGCCTAAAAATAGTAAAATTTTGCCAGAAAATGAAATTCAAAATTTTTTGACCTTTAATTAAAAATGTGTTTCATGAATATTCAGAACTGAATGTTGTAGTTATGCAGTAAATTCTATCAAGCTTTAAAGTTAGATCTAGGCCAAATTCAAGATGCTAAAGTTGCCAAAACTTGTGAAAAGATAGATTTTACAATTTTAAGTGATTTTGACCATTTAACATGTGATTTTAAGGCTTAAAGATTATTGATTTCATTGCTGTAATAAACTGAAGTAAGACAAGGGTTTCAAGACCAAAGCCTAGGCCCAAGACTTTGAAGATCTCGTGGTTGAAATTTATTGAAACTTTGGGACCAAATTGCTGCTTGAAAGATATGAATTTTGAGACCTTAAGCCTACAAAACCACCAAGTATTTAGTGCCAAAACTTCATATCTATGGTTTCAGGTGAAGCTAGGGCAAGATAAGCCAAGAAAAGGGGAAACAGGCTAAGGAAAACCAATTTCTGGGGATCAAAGGGCTAGAATGATAGATCGGGGCTCAAGGATGAAGGTAATGGCCACAAAGAGCCAACACTATGGCTAATGTGGCTAGCGTAGGGGATAGGTAGGCCTTAGAGGCCTAGGGAAAAACCCTAAGGCATATGGGCTAGGGCCTAAAGGCCAAGAAGGGCAGCTGCAAGCCCTTAGAGGGTTTTTCCCAAGGGAAGAGAGGAGAGGAGGTCGAGAGGAGAGGGAGTGGAGGAGGACAGAGGAAGAGGAGGTGGAGGGGAGTTGGACGAAGGGCTGAGGAGGGGACGAAGGGCCTGTGGCGGGCCTAGGAGGGCCGAAGAGGAGTTGCAAGGCCTTTTGGGCATGTGGCTAGGGAGAAGAAGGGAGGTCGCAACCTCTAAGTGGCACGACCAACCTTAGGAAGGCTGAAAAGGCTGACGTAGGAGGCTAGAGAGGTGACACTAGAGGTTTGGAGGAGAAAACTAGGGCTAGGAGCCCTGAAAACCTTGAAACCCTTGCTCAAATTTTTTTATGCTTCAACTCTTTGATTTTTCTAAAATTCTTCTGTGGAAACCATGCAAAAAATTCCAAGAGACTAGATCTTACCCTTAAGGGCATAGATCTAGCTCTTCTTCCTCTTGACTCCTTGATCTTACCTGCAAAAATAAAATTACAACACCCAAACTCCAAATATATAAAAAATAAATCTAAAAAACCCCAACCCAAGTTAGAAAAAATAATTTACAATTAAATTTACAAAATTATTTACATATTATACAAGGGTTTTTTAGATAGATTTTGAGAAAATAATTTTTATAATATTTTTTCCTTGAAAAATTAGCTAAAATGCTTTAAAAAAATTATTTTCACTATAGCCCTAGCAAAGATTCAATCCACCATATAAAAAGTAGAGGTCCAAGCAAAGTAACCCTTGCCCACAGTCTGTGAACTTGGAAACCAAGGATTGAGTACCTGCATACACTATGTATTATCTCAAAATAATAATATAAAGCACCACATAGGAAATCCTTAGTCAATACATACCACAAATCAACGACAATAACACCTCGAGTTGCACCCCAAAGTCTTTTATTATAGTAGAAAAAATAGTTCCCAGCGGGACAATAGTTTACAAAATGCTTCAACAACAAAGCTAGCTAGAGATCAAGATGACTAGAGCCTCAACTTACTCTCTAATTTATAGATAAATCCCCCAAATGGAAAAATAACGGCTAGTTTCTTTGATCTTTGTTAAAATAATCTTGGTCGTTGATAAACACTTCAAGATCTTTCAATCTTGGCTCTTGATTATTTATTTTTGAGGAATTTTCGAATTTATCATTTAATTTTTTTTTAATTAACTCAAAATTATTCAAAAATTTGACTTTGATTTAACCACCATGGTCTAAGGGTCCAAATTTTCTTGAAAAATACAATATTCCCTTAGTGGAAGACCCTTAAAAATTTACTCTTTTAAGAACCATAATTTTTTCCATTTGGAAAATTTATTTTCCTACGACAATTTAACTTGACTCTAATTAATTAATTTTCTAGCTTAGGATTTAATTTTATTTTGCCAGAAAAAATAATTAATTTACACGAGGAGATTGATTATTTTTCCAACCCTCTAATACATATGATTTTTCATTTACAAGACTCAAAGAGGAAATACACATTCGTCTTAGACCCTCAAGACACATAACCCATCTGCGACACAATATGATCTAGTAAACCAAGTGATTTGTCATAGAATAATTAAGCCAATTAGCTTCAATTATTCCCAAACCACTTTTACATCAGACTCGACTAAAACACTAGGACTCACCTAATAATCCAACAATAAATTTCACCATAGCTTTTGGGGGTTTAAGCTGGAGGGAAAAAACTCTTATGATTAGCTGTGTCAAAAAACATAGTTAATCAGTGAGGTTAAAAAACCTCTTAGGATGGAATTCGTCATCAAATTATAGGCTTACCTAGGTTGTTAAATAGACTCAAGGTTTTACTAAGATCATTTAAAATATATAATTTGCAGAATGGGATAACCATGACACATGGACTGCTGATATGTGATCTGATCCACTGTTGATAATATCGGCGATATTCGAAAATATCGCGATATTTTCGGCAAAATGATATATCGCCGAGAAAATATCGCGATATTTTCTATTTTGATAATTTCGCGATATTTTCAAAATATCGGCAAATATCGGAAAATATCGCGATATTTTGAAAATATCGGCAAAATATCGGCTATATTTAAAAATTTGAAAAAAATATTTTTTATGCTTGCCGATATTTTGCCGATATTTTCGCCGATATTGCCGATAAGATATTTTTTGGACCCTCGCCGATATTTTGCCGATACCGATATTTTCAACACTGATCTGATCCTTGTTGAAAAAAGTGGTTACTTCCGCTTCCCTCGAACTTTGGCAATTTGAATGCAACAAGTCCCTCATACTTAGACACCATGGTTAAAATATTAGAGGGTGGAAAAAATAATTAATCCCCTCATGTGTCAATTAATTAATTTTCTGGCAAAATTAAATTGAAATCCTAAGCCAGAAATTTAATTAATTGGAGTTAAATTAAATGTCTTAGCAAAAACTAAATAATCCAAGTGAAAAATTCGTGGGTCTTAAAGGAATTAATTTTTGGAGGTCCTCCACTAACGGAATATTGGATATTTCAAGAAAAAATAGACCCTTGGGCCTTGGTCGTTAAGTCGAAATCAATTTTTTGAAGAAATTAGTTCAAAATAATTAATTTTGAGCTAATTAAAATGAAATCAAATGATCAATTCGAAAATTTCTTAAAAATAAAAATGCGATGGCTAAGATTAAAATTTGATCAAGTATTTTTTGACGACCAAGATTATTGTTATGAGGATAAAGGAAACTAGCCGTTATTTTTCACTAGGAGGATTTATCTATAAATAGAGAGTCATCTGAGTTTAACCATCTTATTTCTGGCTAAGAAATTGCTGCTGAAGCATTTGTGTAAACTATTGTCCCGCTGGGAACTATTTTTCTTATCATAATAAAGACTTTGGGGTGCAATTCGAGGTGTACTTTCTCATTGATTTGTTGTATGTCCTGACTAGAGACTTCCTATGTTGTGCTCATATATGATTATTTTGAGATAAATACACAGTATTTGCAGGTACTTTAGTCCTTGGTCTCCAAGTTCACAAACTGTGGGCAATGATCATTTTGCTTGGATCCTAAATATTTATATGGTGGATTAAATCTTCACTAAGGCTATAGTGTGCATGGGGTTTCTAAAGCGTTTTTAGGCATTTATCAAAGAAAAAAGCTAGAATTTTTTTCAAAAATTTAAATCTTTAAAATCCTTGTATATTTGTAGATTTTGTAAATAATTTTGTAAATATAATTTGTAAATTATTTTTGTTAACTTGGGTTTTGAAGTTTTAAGAGATTTTGTATATATTTGGGATTTGGGTATTTTATTTTCATTTTTGCAGCTTGAATCAAGAGATCAAGTTGAAGTAGAGTTAGATCTAGGCCCTTGAGGGTAAGATCTAGTCTCTAGAAAATTTTGCAGGCCTACCCATTGAGGATTTTGCAACAAAATCCAGATCTAGAGGAGATTTTTTTTTTTTGAATCAAGGGTTTCATTTTTAAGGCCTCCCGGGACTAGATCTAGCTTCCTCTAGCCTAGCGTTAGCCTAATAACACCCTGAGTTCATTTTTTGCCTTTGCATCATCATTTTTCGGCCTTCCAAGGCAGGTCGTAAGCCTTCGAGGCCTTTTCCTCCCTTCTCTAGCCCAACGTTAAGACTTAAGGCCTTAGAAGGCCTAGTTGTGGGCCCTAGGCCACACGAATACCCTTTCTTGATCTTAACAATTGCCTTTTTGGCTAGCCGTGGCCTTTTTAGGCCCTAAATTACCCTTGAAACCCCAACGTTCAGCCTTTGTTGCTTCTCTCCCTCCATCATTGCCTCTTTTTAGCCTTTTCCTTTCTCTTTGGCCCCTGATTTGTCATCCTTGACTCCATAGCCCTCAATGCTAGCATTGGCCTTCCTTGGCCTATTTGGCCCTAGCTCACCCTTGTTCTTCTTTGAAAATTTCAAGATTGATTCCTTGGTGGTTTTGTAGGAGAAATTTGCTCAAAAAGTTGTGTTTTGAAGTGCAAAATCATTGGAGAAATTTTGGGCTACTTGGGCAAGTTTGTTTTCAAGGCCTTGGGCCTAGGGTTTGATTTCTAAACTCTCATTTTGCCTTTGTTTTATTACAGCAACAATAACAGCGATAATTAGGCTCTAAAATCACATATAACTTGGTCAAAATCACTCAAATTTGCAAAATCTAAATTTACATGAATTTTGGCCACATGGGCATCTTAGATCTAGTCTAGATCTAGATTTTTGCTTGCTGTAATTTCCTGCATAATTCACTGAATCAGATCTGCAATTTTCTGCATCACACATTTAAAGAAGGCTCAAAAATTGATTATTTCAAGTTTGGTGAATTTTAACCATCTTTTGGGCATATTGGGCATTGGTTGTGGCATCATTAGCTAGCTGATCTGTTAGTTTATTTACTACTGTAAAAACTTACTTCAGATCTGATATATGGTTGAATATTGCTGTTAGCGCTTGAATTTGGCATCAGGCTGAAAAAGACAAAATCCAAGGCAACATCAAACCACTTAGCCTCGTAGCTAGCCCTACGGGGCAGGAGAGGGCTCTCTACGGGTCTATCTCGGCAAAAGGTCTTCAAAGGGCGGAGATGACCAATAAAGAACACTGATTTTAGGCTAGTAAACTGATTGAGAAGGTTTGATTTCAGATTTTTAGGGTTTTGGTGGAAAACAGGAGGAGAGCAATTTTGGGTGCGGGGATGGGACACAGCTTTTGCAGAGGTCTTTTTGGGGCAAGGTAGGAGATTGTCTTGATGCCTTTGATTTAAGTGAATGGATAGGAATGATCGGTGAGGAGCTAAAGAGAGCAAGAAACTTTCGAGAGTTCTCTTTAGACAAAGGAAAACATAGATATTAAGCAAACTTAAAGGCAGAGCATATAAATTATGAATTCTACCTTAACACTTCATTTACTTAATGTGCAGAAAAGAAAAGTGGGAAAATGATACACATAACACACTTACAAGTACATGAGAGAAGCACACCATCAACACAAATAACCACAGGAATCCCAAAAAGTGCTGCAAAACCCTGGTCTTTCCTTTGCCAAAATTGCAGAGATACAAAGTGTAATACAATAGAAGCTTATCCCTCAAGAGTCGAACCATGAAAATGACTAAGAAAATACATAATATAGGCAAGCTAACACCTTTCCTTGCCTCTAGGGGTCGAGCTCATCCTTCTAAGAGTTGTTTCAACCAATTCTAAACTGAGCACTAAAATCTAGGCAGTCAAAACCACTTGCCTCTATAAGCTAGGAAACCAATTCATTCATTAAATTTTTGACTTTTTATGAATGAATCTTCTAGAAGAGATAAATAAGTGCCATGACATCATAAAATTACATCAATTTCATCAAGGAGGATGAAAAATCACTCCAAAAAGTCAAAGCTAGTCAAATCTGCGTTTTGCTGAGCTGTAGGTGAAAATCTGGCAAATTTCCCTGATGCGTAGCGCCCCAATTCCCAACGCGTAGCGCGCCTTTGAGCCAACTTTTGAGGCACTTCCCGGCATCCAAATGAGGCAAAAGTAGGCTTGTTGGAAAGGTCTGGATGTCTACTTTCCAGCCCAAGTGGAATTTCTCAATTTGGTGGTCATTTGCCCCTCCAAAATTGCAATCTCCCAAGACTGCTCCCTGTGTGTCCAAAAAGTGGCAGAAAGTCATTTTTTGCATGTTTTTTGACCTTCTGAGGGCTCAAAACCTGATGAAATGTCTTGGCAATTGCTGAGCAAGTGTAATTTGTCATGACAAATCCAAAAATGCTGAGTTTTTGAGGAATGGACTTGCCCATCTTCAGGGTAGCGCGCGGCGCGCTACGCGTTGAGAGCAAAAACCTGTGTGTGGCACAAAAAAGTCAAAATTGACCAAAATTGCTCAAAATTTCCTGAAATTTGAGCTGGAAGTGCATCATTGAGCACCATGCTCCTTCAAGGTAGCTTCAGCCAAAATGTGAAGCGGATCGGACCGTTTCCTCCGTTTTAGTGCCTTGGCCAAGCGTGCTTTAAGTACCTTCATTTTTGCTTTGCATACATGCATGCGGGCCCAATAATGGTTCTTCATGTGGTGGAGCATGTCTTTGTCCCTGTTTGCCTTTGCTATCAACCTCTCTAGATGTGTATTCACCTGAATGAGCATAGAGCTTCGCTCCTTAGGTGTCAAATCACTGGGTCTCTTGCGAGCCAAGTTTCGGTCTTCTCGGATCCTCCGCAACTCATCAAGAGAGTGTTCATCCTCTAATTGCTTGTTGCGCTGCTCTAAATAAGTAATTGTCCAATTTGCCATCTCCAATTTTTGCTGCAACAATTCATTTTCAGCCCTTCGCTGCTGAATGATCTCCTTTGACTCTAGGCTAGGAGAAATGATATCAAGGTCAACAATATCTATGCCTGGAACACCTGATGGCCCCTCATCAATCTTGGGCTGCTTGCCTCTCTCTGGTACCTGTGCTGCTGTCGAAAGCGAGGCCCCTTCCACCTGATGTGGAGATAACACTCGCTGTGCTGATGAAGAAGGCCAGACCCCTTCCACCTAATGTGGAGATAATACTCGCCGTGCAGATGCAAATAAGGCCCTGTGGCCTCTCTGATATGTGACAAATGGAGGGGAGCTAACATGCTCGGGCTCTGGAATGTCAAACTGATGTGAAGGCCCTCCCTCATCACGGACAACCTCAGGAGGTGGCTGTGGCACTGTGAACAAGTCACGAGAAATGAAATCCTCCCATGGAATACCCTGTTGTGCCAACTGATGCATGACCACAATCTTGATCAGTGCATAATGATAAATGCTCTTGTGTTGCTGTGCTGGGCTCTTTCTTTGCACCAAGGGCACCATCCTCTCTATATTTCGGCACATGAAGAATGGAATGTTCATCATTCGTACCCGTGTGAAATGCATCAACAAACGGATATGGTACGAATACAAACGTGAAAATCTTCCCTCGCAAGTGAAGTAGCGAATGATGATCCTCATCAAAGGTGCATACTCGTCTCTTAAGAATCTGAAGGGAAAAACACCAGTTAGGTGCCTCATATATACAGGTTTGATATATGGCTCATAATGAAATCTGTCCAACTGCTGGCGCTTGTTCCACTCTTCTCCAATATTGGGTATCTCTGTTGCTTGAGCAACAATCTCAAGTGACAATGTGAAGTCCACTCCTGCAAGATTCACATGCCCATTGTGCAAATGTAGGACAAACAAGCAGGCCAATTCCTTGTGGTGTTGAATTTGGGAGATTCTCTCACAATATTCATAGCATGATTGATATCGGAAACATGACACTGCAAGTGGACAAGCTTGTAGATAAGCCAAAGAGGTGGGCTCCTCCCTGACATGCTGACCACCTTTACCACCCCTGTGATGCCTCCTTGGCACCTCTACCTCTGGTGTTGTTTCACGGTCATCACTTTGCTCATAATCTGTTTCGGTTTCTGACATGGTTTTGGAGGCAAGTGACTGAAAAATAATGCTGACTGTGCACCCAATGAACTACTGTTTTGACTTGTTTAGATGCTGTTACCAAGGGGACAAACACACATGGGAAATGTTAGGGAAAAGGGAACATTGAGGGGATTAGGGAACACAAATGTGAAAGGAAATTTTAGGAAAGGAACATGGAACATATACAATCATAATTTGTGGGATTTTAATGGGAAGTGGGGTTTAGGAAATTTACATAGGGTTTTAGGAATTAGTAGGGTTTAGGGATTTTAATGATTTTTAATAGGGAAATTATATGATTTGCATGGAAAAATGTCAAGGAAAATGGTGAGGAAAATATGGGGAAAGAGGAATGGAAAATGGGTAACCTTGGGCAACAAATTTCAATGAAACCCTAGCACATTTGCATTTTTAAAATTTGATACAGCAAGGTAGGGTTTTTACTTCATATTAGCATGGCATTTTTTGCATGTTCATTGCTCATTCATCTTAGCCAAACCAAAAATCACCATGATCAGAGGCCTACCTGAAAAGATTTGGAGAGAGAAGTAGTTTTGGTGGCTTGCTGGCGATTTCCTGAGAAAGAAACCCAACGCGTAGCGCCTGAGTTATTTAGCACTGGAAAATGCACACTGATGCGTAGCGCGCCGCTGCAATTGCCCAATTCGCCCAATGAACCTTGAAATCGACTTGACAAGTATTCTCTTGAAGTGTTGAGAGGCAAATGAGTTACCAATGAGGAATGGCATGCTTTTATAGGCTTCCTTTTAATTTTTACTTGCCCAAAACCCACTTTGTAATGTTTTGAATGTTGACACTTTTTTGATTTAATTGGCTCTGACCTTTAATTTCTTTTCTTTGAAAAATTGGTTGAAATGATGATTTCTTCTGAAAATTTTTGCAGGGATAGCTTCTGGGATGCTTTGGCAAAGGAGACCAAGGCTGCACTTCGACATTTGAAGAATTTGAAATTTTGAGAATTTTTACAAAAATGAGATAATGACCTTGTTTTCAAAAACAGAGTTTTTGAGAACAAGGTAAAAATTTAGTTGTACAATGATGAGAAATGTTTAATGAAGGACATCCCTCTGGCCTGCTGGTCCTTGATGACCTCTCAAGATAAAATTAGATTCAACCCTAGACCTAAGACCTAAAACTTAAAGCAAGATGAATGACCCTTTGAGGACTTTATTTATTTGAACAATCCTGAACCAGCAGTGCCAAACAAGAGGGGAATAACGACATAAACTCCTTCCACCAAGATTATGGCATGCCTAACGGAATGCAACATGATCACACTGATGGGACACCTAATCATGAAATGCAAAGAGCTTTGATCTCTGGTGGAGGGCTACTAGACCGACTCTAACATTGGCTCCAATGGGGATGGTAGCTCCTTGGAGGTGCCAAGAAGCACAAACCTCTGGGAGACCAGACCAGTGTTTTCAACCATTGGGCGATGGAGTCATTATTTACTCATTTGACACAAACTCTGATAGCTTTAATGACTGCAGATTTGACCGAAAAATAGACACAACTTTGACCCAAACTAACTCAATAGTGAACAGAAAATGGACTGACAAAAACACCTTGACAAACCTCAAACCAACCAATCTCCATCTTCAGAATTATAGCCTTCACCGCGGGCCCCAGACTGAGGATGAAAGATCAGCACACACATGCGATAAAACAGAAGTAAAATGGTATATACAATGATGGTGAGAAGAACAAAAATGCTCAGACATGGTACCTCTTCAGCAGTCAACCATTGATCGACCCTCTGGGATAATCATCTCCGTTCATTTCCTTGAGAAGAAAAGCATTTTGGCCACGATATGCTGCGATCTTATAGGGACCCTTCCATAAATTATCAAATTTGCCGTGCTTCCCTTTGTCTTCATTCCGAGCATCCCACTTCAAAACCACATCATCTATTTGAAAGTCATCTGATTTTGCTTTCCTGTCATAAATCTTCTTTATGCGCTCTTGCAACTTGAGAGTATTGTGAAAAACCTCCTCCTGTGTCTGCTGTAAATGAATCATTTGATTAATCCGCCTCTGCATGGGATCTTCCTCACTATCAATTTCTTGAAGCAATTTGACCATCGGAATAGCAAGCGAAGTAGGAAACACTGCATCTACCCCGTACACCAGCTCAAAAGGAGACATGCCAATTGACTTTTTATGACTTACCCTATCAGCCCACAGTGCATTCACTAACTTTTTATGCCAGCTCTTCTTATTGATTTCCAGCAACTTTTTAATGATATTTACCAAGGACTTATTTGAAGATTCTGCCAGCCCATTTCCTTGCGGATGGTAAGCGGTTGAATGCCCCAAGCTGATGTTATACTTGTAGCAAAAATCAACCATTCTCTTTGATTTAAATGCTGCTGCATTATCTGTAATTAACTTACTTGGACAGCCAAAATGTGACAGTATATTATTTTCAAGGAAAGAAATAATTACCGCATCTGTGGCCTGCCGGGTGGGAATGGCTTCAATCCATTTTGTGAAGTAATCTGTGGCTGTCAATATCCATCTATGCTGTCCTGACGATGCCGGATGAATCTCACCGATAAAATCCAAGCCCCACTGCTGAAATGGTGCGCTGACTTCAATTGGTTTGAGAGGCAATGGCTGCAATTTCTGTTTTCCTTGAAAAATTTGGCACTCATGACAACTCTTAACAGCTTTATATACATCTGAAAACAATGAAGGCCAATAAAAACCTGCTCTTAGGATCTTATTTGCTGTAGTCTTCCAAAACAAATGACCCCCACAGTCACCTTTATGAAAATCTTCCACCACTGTTTTGGCTTCCTCCTCAACCAAACAATTCAGCAATATTCCACCGGGGTCTTTCCAATATAGTGCAGATTTAAGGATGCAAAACTTGGCTGCTTTCAACTTCAATGTCCTACTTTTATTTCGAGGCATCCCGGGAGGTGAAGACAAATTTTGAAGTACATATACAATATCAGCATACCAAGGAGAAGAAATAAAGATGTCAGATACCTGTTGTGCTGAATTCTCCTCATCTTCATTGGACATGGCAGCTATCAAATTGATGTCTAGGACATGTAGATTTGTTTCAGCCATCAACTTGGCAAGACCTTGCCCTTTGATCAATTTAGTGGGTTTAATTTCTACATCATACTCTAATAATGCAGCAATCCACTTTCCCCGCCTTCCTTCCGGTTCTGTCTGTACCAACACATCCTTTACTGCCGCATTAGGAACATAAGCTATAATGTGGGAATGCAATACATACACACGGAAATCCTTCAGGGCCTTCACAAGTGCAAGTGCTTGTTTTTCAATGATGTTATACTTTAATGCTCCATCTCTAATAATACGGCTGAAAAAAGCAATAGGCTTCTCAACTCCATCTCTCTTTTGCATTAGTACAGCTGCCAATGTGTGCTCAGAAGCAAATGAAAACAAAATAAAATCTTGTGTGTAATCCGGACTGATTAGAGTAGGGGCTGAAGATAAAACCAACTTTACCAAATTGAAAGATTTTACCGCCTCTTCAGTCCACTTTAGCTGGATGTCCTTTTTCAGCATGTTTGTGATTTCTCTAAGATGCTCAGCAAGATTCGGAATAAAGCGACGCAGAAAATTCAGCTTACCATTAAAGGACTGTATTTCTTTTTTGTTCCGGGGCTGCTCAAGTTGCTGAATAGCTTCAACACGTGCAGGATCTATACGGATGCCATCGTTGGAAATGATGTGGCCCAAGAGCTTGCCTTCACTCATGGCGAAAAGACTTTTCTTTGGATTCAGTGAAATACCATATTTTCTGCACTTTTGAAAAACAATTTGCAAGTGATATAAATGTTCTTCATCGGATTTTGAAAATACAGTCAAATCATCAAGGTAAACAACTAAAAAAAATCTTTCTCATTGGCAAAAGCCATGTCCATCGCACGCTGAAAAGTGGCACCTGCATTTTTCAAACCAAATGGCATTTTTGCATAATGAAATTTACCCCATGGAGTAGTGAATGCAGTTTTATCACGATCATCCTCATGCACCAAAATCTGATTGTACCCGGAATAGCCATCGAGTAGTGACATCCTTGATGCTCCAACTACTCGCTGCAATATATGATCCATTTTGGGCAGCGGATAATTGTCCTTTAAGGATACCTTATTCAAATTTCTGAAGTCAATGTATAAACGGATCTCATCGGCCTTCTTTCTTACGGGCACCAAATTTGATATTCAATCGGAAAATCTGATAGGTACTATGATTCCAGACTTGTACAACCTATTCACTTCTTTTTCTATCAATGGCAGCAATTTAGGATTGATTCTCCTCAACTTTTGGTGGAAAGGCTTTTGATTTGGCTTTATAGGAATAGTATGCTGAATGATATTAGTATCATATGTTTTCAGATCTGAATAATCCCATGCAAAGACATTAGAAAACGAAGACAAAATTCTGACATACTCCTTCTTTACCTTTGGTGACAATGACTTAGATAGCTTTACCATCTTGGGATTCTCAGCTGCTCCAATGTCTACCTCCTCAACACTTTCTTCGGTTGGTCTCAATGTCGGCTTGCGGGCCACATCATCTTGATCAAACAACTCTTCCAAAGGAATCAATCCTTTAGGAATAAAATTATCCTTAAGTTGCAGCACATCCATTTGATTCACTTCATCAGGTTCTGTATCTATGGAGATGTCTTTAAACTCACCTTCAACTTGCAGAAAATCTTTAATTTCTTCATCATCCTGGAAGACTTGCCAACATCTTTGATTATCCGGAACTGTAGGACGGTGCTTCACATAAATCTCAAATTTGTTGCTGGAATTCATGGGAATTTTTAAGTTACTTGCTGCCTTAGCCAATGCATCAACAACACCATTTTGTATGCGGGGCACACATGTCAAAGTATGTTCAGAAAACAGTTTCAAAATATCTAGGACAGCATTCCGATATGCTCTCATACGAGGATGCTTGGCCTGAAACTCACCTTTCACTTGCTTTATTACCAACTCGGAGTCGCCATAGACTGCAATCTTCTTTGCTTTCAGCTTTCGAAGAATTTTAAGGCCAGCAATGAGAGCCTCATATTCCGCCTCATTATTTGAACAATCGAATGCTAGTTTATAAGAACATACTCTCACCTTGCTTGGAACTTTGTCTTGGGCAGAAAAGGGACTTCAAATCCACACACCAATACCAGCACCATCGCTGCCCACAGCGCCATCGAAATCCATGGTCCAAAGACCATCTTCATCTTCCTCCAAGTGTTGAAAATGTGTTGCCTCTGCTTTTTCTGCTTGCTGCCCATTAGCTTCAGCTGTTTGCCTCATGGCAGCTGTCGTTTCTTCTCTTTCCTTTTGCAAAACTTCTCGAAAATTTTTGGTAATCTCTGGTATATCTTCTGCTTGAACTAACTAACTATCTATCTCATTAAAATTATCAGCGAACAAAACAAACGACTCCAAATCTGTATGTACATAATTTACAGGATGATTTATTGGCTTTTCTTTGCTAGTTATCATATATTTCATCTTTTGCTCCCGATATAACTTTCTCATTTGACCGAAGACTGGAATTGTAGCATAAGAAAAGTCTAGCTGAAGTGTACCTTTCAACTCAGCTCCCCAAGATCTCGAAAGCAACATACCAAATCGTGGAGGAATATCTGCCACAACCACATCCATCAAGACATTCTTAGCTGGAATTTGATCTAGGCTTACCACCAAGTCCTTTATCAATCCGATACACTTTACCCGGCTGGAATCAAATGAATACAAATCATGATATTTCCTTGTGATATCCAATCCCAGCCTTTCCATGATTGCTTTCGGCATCAAATTGTGCGAAGCACCCGAGTCAAACATAGCATTATGTAAAATATACTCGTGCAACCTCAAACTGATATAGAAGGGAGGAACATCATTTTCAGGAGACTCACCATTCAAAGCAGGCCCAAAAATTAATTTCGGCTGATCATCTTCTACATTTACCGTGTCAAGCATTGGGTCAATATTCAGAATTTTGGAAATTTGACCTCGGTAGGTGGTGTTTTTCATGATTTCAGTCAATGGAATAGACACTTTCAGCTTTGAAATTTCATTCTCCAAACTAAATGCTGAAACTTTTTCACCTTCTTTGGCCGGAACTTCTCTTCTTTCGACTTTATCCTTCATTATGCTTGGTGGTTGATTTACCTTATCCGCTGAAGATGATTGACTTGCTGAGGGATCAATTATGTCTTTTCCTTTTGTCTGTGGGGAAGCTGAATCATTTTTTGCTGAAGTATCTTTCCTTTTCTGAATGGGATTTATGGGAACAGCTCGGTTTCTTAATTGTCTCTGCTGAGCGGACAAAGCATTGAGATACCCTCTTTGGTACTCCTCCGATTCTTCCTCAAGTACTGCCTCATTTGATAAGATATAATTCTCATCCTGATGTATGATGGAATTTCTCACAAATTCTTCTTCTTCTGTAATATAGGTAGGCAGATCATCAGGAGTAAAAAAGTGATTTTCCTCTCCTATAGTATCACCTTCATCCTCGGATTCTTGGCTAACAAAATTCTGCTGAAGCGGAGGTTTTACTTGTTGCTGAACTGCTGTTTCTTGTGCCCTTGTTTCACGCTGCTTGATTCTCTATTGTGGCTGTTGTGGACCTCGGAAATTAGGATTACGGATCTGCGGTTCCGGCTTGCTGAGATGAGTATTTTCAAGCAACGTAGCTACCCTGCGAAGGAGCTGATCTGATGTAGAAGCTTCTTCTTTGATTGTCACTCGCTTTTCGGCTTTCATCCTTGCTCTCTTATCATTCAAATTCGCTTCAACACTAACAGCGATTTTCTGCATATCCTCCAAGGTAGGCGGATCTCTATCTCGCAATGAATAAGCCATCTCCGGATCAAAACCATCCGGGAATTTGAGAAGTGTTGATTTTCTAGATGGCCTTAAATCATCTGGAATAGCATTGTAAACTGTGTTAAATCTGATAATGTAATCTTGGATCGACTCACCATGATTACGTTTGAGATTGTTGTACTCAAGATTGATCTGAAGTGGATCCTTTCTTATTTCCCATCGATCTAGAAACTGCTTCTGAAGTTCTTCCAATGTGGGTATGCTTCTAGCTGTCAAACCTCTGAACCATTTTCTTACTTCTCCATCAAATGTTTGTACAAACAAACGCATAGTTACATCCTCTTCATCTATCTCATATAGATCAAAGAAAGTAGTCATCTTGTCTATATGCTGCTGAGCGGAAACACCCTGAGGAGTGCCATCAAACATGGAAATTTTACTCTGATAATCAGTTGGCATATCATGTAGATTTTGAGGAAGAGCAAGTGGAGCAAACCGGGCAGCCATTGCTTTAGGTAGATTGGGTCTAGGAGTAGCAGGTGGAGTAGGTGTAGATGTAGTATGAGGGGTATAGGGAGGTGTAGGCAAAGGAGAAGCGGTATGTAACGAGGAAGGAGAATTGACTGTTGATTCAGGATGTGTGACTATAGGGGATATAGAAATAAAAGGAGGATTGGTTTGTTCGTGTGGAGCTGAAGCCGTGATAGTAGATCCAATATTGCTAGATATAGTTTCTAGGAAATCAGCAAGATTAGTAACTTGGATATCTGTCTGAAGATGTCTTAGGATGAAATTTTCAACCATTTTATTATGTCTCTCGATTTCAAGAGCAGCAGCAAAATCAGGGTTGGGAACCAGAGAATCAAGTGCACTTTCAGATTTGGTTTTGAACAAGGACAACTCAAAACTCTCGTCAAAATCGATGTCTTCAAGATACTCAAAAACAGCTGGACATGAATGAGATTTGAATATGTGATTAGAATCTGAAGCCAGTTTGGATATCGAGGAACAAATAACCAATCAGCCTGTGAAAACTCTCAACTAATCATCCAAAAGTTCAGAGTTTACAAATGAACTGGGGTAAAATGCAATCGAAGTGGCCGTATTCACAAGCTCACGGAGATTGACTGAAGCAGCGTTTATCTACTTCCGCTTATGCAAAGCAAAAGCATTTCGAAGGCTACCTGGCATAACTTCAGGCTCCGTCTAAGACTTATGAAACAAACACATCAATCCACAAACAAGTTTGTTCTCCCCAGTATGGTCGCCAATATGTTAGCGCTTGAATTTGGCCTCAGGCTGAAAAAGACAAAATCCAAGGCAACATCAAACCACTTAGCCTCGTAGCTAGCCCTACGGGGCAGGAGAGGGCTCTCTCCGGGTCTATCTCGGCAAAAGGTCTTCAAAGGGCGGAGATGACCAATAAAGAACACTGATTTTAGGCTAGTAAACTGATTGAGAAGGTTTGATTTCAGATTTTTAGGGTTTTGGTGGAAAACGGGAGGAGAGCAATTTTAGGTGCGGGGATGGGACACAGCTTTTGCAGAGGTCTTTTTGGGGCAAGGTAGGAGATTGTCTTGATGCCTTTGATTTAAGTGAATGGATAGGAATGACCGGTGAGGAGCTAAAGAGAGCAAGAAACTTTCGAGAGTTCTCTTTAGACAGAGGAAAACATAGATATTAAGCAAACTTAAAGGCAGAGCATATAAATTATGAATTCTACCTTAACACTTCATTTACTTAATGTGCAGAAAAGAAAAGTGGGAAAATGATACACATAACACACTTACAAGTACATGAGAGAAGCACACCATCAACACAAATAACCACAGGAATCCCAAAAAGTGCTACAAAACCCTGGTCTTTCCTTTGCCAAAATTGCAGAGATATAAAGTGTAATACAATAGAAGCTTATCCCTCAAGAGTCCAACCATGAAAATGACTAAGAAAATACATAATATAGGCAAGCTAACACCTTTCCTTGCCTCTAGGGGTCGAGCTCATCCTTCTAGGAGCTGTTTCAACCAATTGTAAACTGAGCACTAAAATCTAGGCAGTCAAAACCACTTGCCTCTATAAGCTAAGAAACCAATTCATTCATTAAATTTTTGACTTTTTATGAATGAATCTTCTAGAAGAGATAAATAAGTGCCATGACATCATAAAATTACATCAATTTCATCAAGGAGGATGAAAAATCACTCCAAAAAGTCAAAACTAGTCAAATCTGCGTTTTGCTGAGCTGTAGGTGAAAATCTGGCAAATTTCCCTGATGCGTAGCGCCCCAATTCTCAACGCGTAGCGCGCCTTTGAGCCAACTTTTGAGGCACTTCCCGGCATCCAAATGAGGCAAAAGTAGGCTTGTTGGAAAGGTTTGGATGTCTACTTTCCAGCCCAAGTGGAATTTCTCAATTTGGTGGTCATTTGCCCCTCCAAAATTGCAATCTCCCAAGACTGCTCTCTGTGTGTCTAAAAAGTGGCAGAAAGTCATTTTTTGCATGTTTTTTGACCTTCTGAGGGCTCAAAACCTGATGAAATGTCTTGGCAATTGCTGAGCAAGTGTAACTTGTCATGAAAAATCCAAAAATGCTGAGTTTTTGAGGAATGGACTTGCCCATCTTCAGGGTAGCGCGCGGCGCGCTACGCGTTGAGAGCAAAAACCTGTGTGTGGCACAAAAAAGTCAGAATTGACCAAAATTGCTCAAAATTTCCTGAAATTTGAGCTGGAAGTGCATCATTGAGCACCATGCTCCTTCAAGGTAGCTTTAACCAAAATTTGAAGCGGATCGGACCGTTTCCTCTGTTTTAGTGCCTTGGCCAAGCGTGCTTTAAGTACCTTCATTTTTGCTTTGCATACATGCATGCGGGCCCAATAATGGTTCTTCATGTGGCGGAGCATGTCTTTGTCCCTGTTTGCCTTTGCTATCAACCTCTCTAGATGTGTATTCACCTGAATGAGCATAGAGCTTTGCTCCTTAGGTGTCAAATCACCGGGTCTCTTGCGAGCCAAGTTCCAGTCTTCTCGGATCCTCCGCAACTCATCAAGAGAGTATTCATCCTCTAATTGCTTGTTGCGCTGCTCTAAATAAGTAATTGTCCAATTTTCCATCTCCAATATTTGCTGCAACAAGTCATTTTCAGCCCTTAGCTGCTGAATGATCTCCTTTGACTCTAGGCTAGGAGAAATGATATCAAGGTCAACAACATCTATGCCTGGAATACCTGATGGCCCCTCATCAATCTTGGGCTGCTTGCCTCTCTCTGGTACCTGTGCTGCTGTCGAAAGCGAGGCCCCTTCCACCTGATGTGGAGATAACACTCGCTGTGCTGATGAAGAAAGCGAGACCCCTTCCACCTGATGTGGAGATAATACTCGTCGTGCAGATGCAAATAAGGCCCTGTGGCCTCTCTGATATGTGAAAAATGGAGGGGAGCTGACATGCTCGGGCTCTGGAATGTCAAACTGATGTGAAGGCCCTCCCTCATCACGGACAACCTCAGGAGGTGGTTATGGCACTGTGAACAAGTCACGAGAAATGAAATCCTCCCATGGAATACCCTGTTGTGCCAACTGATGCATGACCACAATCTTGATCAGTGCATAATGATAAATGCTCTTGTGTTGCTGTGCTGGGCTCTTTCTTTGCACCAAGGGCACCATCCTCTCTATATTTCGGCACATGAAGAATGGAATGTTCATCATTCGTACCTGTGTGAAATGCATCAACAAACGGATATGGTACGAATACAAACGTGAAAATCTGCCCTCGCAAGTGAAGTAGCGAATGATGATCCTCATCAAAGGTGCATACTCGTCTCTTAAGAATCTGAAGGGAAAAACACCAGTTAGGTGCCTCATATATACAGGTTTGATATATGGCTCATAATGAAATCTGTCCAACTGCTGGCGCTTGTTCCACTCTTCTCCAATATTGGGTATCCCTGTTGCTTGAGCAACAATCTCGGGTGACAATGTGAAGTCCACTCCTGCAAGATTCACATGCCCATTGTGCAAATGTAGGACAAACAAGCAGGCCAATTCCTTGTGGTGTTGAATTTGGGAGATTCTCTCACAATATTCATAGCATGATTGATATCGGAAACATGACACTGCAAGTGGACAAGCTTGTAGATAAGCCAAAGAGGTGGGCTCCTCCCTGACATGCTGACCACCTTTACCACCCCTGTGATGCCTCCTTGGCACCTCTACCTCTGGTGTTGTTTCACGGTCATCACTTTGCTCATAATCTGTTTCGGTTTCTGACATGGTTTTGGAGGCAAGTGACTGAAAAATAATGCTGACTGTGCACCCAATGAACTGCTGTTTTGACTTGTTTAGATGCTGTTACCAAGGGGACAAACACACATGGGAAATGTTAGGGAAAAGGGAACATTGAGGGGATTAGGGAAAACAAATGTGAAAGGAAATTTTAGGAAAGGAACATGGAACATATACAATCATAATTTGTGGGATTTTATTGGGAAGTGGGGTTTAGGAAATTTACATAGGGTTTTAGGAATTAGTAGGGTTTAGGGATTTTAATGATTTTTAATAGGGAAATTATATGATTTGCATGGAAAAATGTCAAGGAAAATGGTGAGGAAAATATGGGGAAAGAGGAATGGAAAATGGGTAACCTTGGGCAACAAATTTCAATGAAACCCTAGCACATTTGCATTTTTAAAATTTGATATAGCAAGGTAGGGTTTTTACTTCATATTAGCATGGCATTTTTTGCATGTTCATTGCTCATTCATCTTAGCCAAACCAAAAATCACCATGATCAGAGGCCTACCTGAAAAGATTTGGAGAGAGAAGTAGTTTTGGTGGCTTGCTGGCGATTTCCTGAGCAAGAAACCCAACGCGTAGCGCCTGAGTTATTTAGCACTGGAAAATGCACACTGATGCGTAGTGCGCCCCCAACGCGTAGCGCGCCTCCTCTGATGCGTAGCGCGCCGCTGCAATTGCCCAATTCGCCCAATGAACCTTGAAATCGACTTGACAAGTATTCTCTTGAAGTGTTGAGAGGCAAATGAGTTACCAATGAGGAATGGCATGCTTTTATAGGCTTCCTTTTAATTTTTACTTGCCCAAAACCCACTTTGTAATGTTTTGAATGTTGACACTTTTTTGATTTAATTGGCTCTGACCTTTAATTTCATTTGTTTGAAAAATTGGTTGAAATGATGATTTCTTCTGAAAATTTTTGGAGGGATAGCTTCTGGGATGCTTTGGCAAAGGAGACCAAGGCTGCACTTCGACATTTGAAGAATTTGAAATTTTGATAATTTTTACAAAAATGAGATAATGACCTTGTTTTCAAAAACAGAGTTTTTGAGAACAAGGTAAAAATTTAGCTGTACAATGATGAGAAATGTTTAATGAAGGACATCCCTCTGGCCTGCTGGTCCTTGATGACCTCTCAAGATAAAATTAGACTCAACCCTAGACCTAAGACCTAAAACTTAAAGCAAGATGAATGACCCTTTGAGGACTTTATTTATTTGAACAAACCTGAACCAACAGTGCCAAACAAGAGGGGAATAACGACATAAACTCCTTCCACCAAGATTATGGCATGCCTAACGGAATGCAACATGATCACACTGATGGGACACCTAATCATGAAATGCAAAGAGCTTTGATCTCTGGTGGAGGGCTACTAGACCGACTCTAACAATTGCATCTTAAAGTAAGCTAAATTTCAATTTTTCACTTTGGAAACTGTTGGGTTCTTTAATAATCAAATCTAGTTGTGATAGGCTTGTTGTCTCTTGAGTTAAAGTGATTTTCTTACTACTATCACAAGTCTAATAAAGTGCTGAAATTTTCTGAAGTTACTGCTGATTTGATTATTGAGATCTAACACTTGCTTGTCTAATTCTAAGTCTACAAAGATTTCTGAATTTTGCACTAAAAACACTCCTACACGTAAACTTTAAATCTTTGATCATGTGATTGGTATAAGTTGTTTTAACACTTGGAATCTAATTGGCATTATTGTATTTGACATTTAATTGTGGCATTGTTAAGAAATCATTGGATAATTGCTCTAAAATATCATAATCTCAAGAGACTTTGATATCTTGGTTGTTTATCTTAAGCATTTGGCATCTTAAGTTTCATTGGTCATTTCGAAATTTTTTAAACATTTTGTGGAATATTGTTGAATATTGGCTCTTGTATTCTTAAACACCTGTCTTGTCTTAAGTTTGCTAATTAATCATTGTTAAGTACTCTTGCTATAAGATAATTCACACTAAGTACTTAAATAACATGAACCAATCTTAACTCAAGATAAGTTCACTCAATCTATCTTGCATAAGCATTCTAGGATCTAGCTTGCATTAAGAACTTACCTCCTAGCATAAGCTATGTTGATAGACTCTTAGGGAAACCCTTTTCCAATTAGCTTGAGGGATTCAACTCTTCTTAGTGGTCAACATAGTTACCTTGTAGTCGTCAAAGCCACAGTCTCTGCAACGTCGAAGGCATTGGGTGGGTGGAACACAGGGGGAGGTCTCGTTAATGAGGCCACTGTTTGCTTCCTGTTGGATTCCATTTCACAACTTGCTCTGAGGATTGTTTCTCAAAACAGTTAAGGAAGAGGTTCTACTTAGACTAGGCATATAATTAAAAATAACCAAGATCATTGCATCACATAGATTCTAGGATTTGCACATCATATAGGATAGTCTATCATATTAAGTAGCAGGTGTCCATCCGATTACTTGGTTTCAATTTAAAATAAGCAAGAATTGTGACTCCATAAGGCACTGGTCTCATACTTGAAATCTAATTTAATCATTAATCTTGCTAAAATTCCATCGAGTAGCTAGGCCACTCATCCGTGTCTCCCAAACAAGTTGGTTCCCAACTTGTTTTCCTTCACCCCATTCCATAGGGACTACCCTGTGAAAAAATTATGCTGCAGTGATTGGTTATTTCTCCTACTTATTTACAATAATAAGTTATTTACCAATGCTTAAGTAAGTATCAAAATAAATTCAGCTGTAGACTTCACAAATTATGAACTGAGAAAAGTAAGAGAAACACCAGCACATGAACAATCACATTGACTAACTTATTTTTGGACAATAGTCCCCGAAAAAACCCAATGCGGGAAGCCCAGTGCAGTAGATCTGAGGGTTTCTATTATTGGCAATAAATTTCTGAATACAATCTAGATGCCCTTGAGAAATGGCAATCCACTTAGAGAAGATATCTGATAGAAAAATAGTGAGAATTTTCTCACACTAAATCTGGAGATTTTCCACTGGCCCCAGCTCCTGGATGACCCATTGCGCAGTCTCTGCGTGAGCCTACGCAGTCACTGTGTGGCTTCTGCTTGGAGACTCCCTCTGACTGCGTCACCTTTGCTACTGCTGCGTCTGTCGCTGAGAAATCGAGATTTCATTTGTCAATCACCCACAGTGATTCCTGACATTGATCGCTGCTATCCCCCAACAATTATGTGTCAACCTCCTCGAGTTGCTGCACTGTCCCTCCTTGGCACTGTGCTGCCTCTCTGGTCCATCACTGTCTTCTTTGAAGTGTATTCACTGGAACTAGAAATCACTTCCTTTCAGTACTGCCTTTAATCCTCACTACTTGATCACTTCTTCGAATTCCTTAGCCAATCCTTCCCTAGGAATATCGAACTGACTAATCAACCTTCTGTGTGTTTTCAAATGAACACCAAGCCTCCTTCTTATATTTTTCTCGTTGAGACTTCAATGATCGAGATTAAGTCTCTAATCAATGACTAAGATTAAAACTTGAATTAATCCGTCTTCTAGAACATTCTCACACATATTTTGATTAATACTCATTAATATTTTAATTTTCCTAAGTTTAAACTTAGGAACCCCATTAAAATAATAGTTATTTTAATAATCTGAGTGGAATTTCACCACACGATTTTTGGGTTCTTTAGAACTCATGTGCCTTAGCCTCTCCACCAATTTTCATGGCTAGGGCACATCTGATGCTACCAAAAACTAACACTCCCTCCTAGTGAGGAATGTGCTCTAGCAACAATGTCCAACTACATGTTGCTCTGTCTTTGAAGTATCTCTTTTGTACATTGTTGCTGCCACCAACACTGTGCTGCTGCTGCTACTGTACTGCTGCCCATGACACTGCCACTGCGATTGTTGCATCTGTACTACAACTCCCTCTCAAATGCTGCATCACGCTATTGAAAGGGATTTTCCAGCATACCCATCTGTTCTCAGAATTGAACAAACCTTGTTCTTCTTGGAGCCTTGGTGAGTACATCTGCTACTTGATTTCCTGTGGGAATATACTCCAACTATACCACCCCATGCTGAACACAGTCCTTGATAAAGTGACACTGAATATCATTGTGTTTGGATCGATCATGAAACACTGGATTTTCAGAGAGCTTGATACAGCTTTGATTATAACATAAGATTTTTTTCACTTCCATCTTCTTCCTGAATAGATTTACAAGTAGTTTCCTGAGCCATATAGCTTCACATGTTGTTGTGCTAGCTGCCATATACTCAGCTTTAGCCGAGCTCAGTGCTACAGACTTTTGCTTCTTACTGCACCAGGAGGTCATCCCAGATCCAATACCGAAGCAATACCCATTGGTACTTTTCTTGTCTATTGAACTTCCTGCCCAATCTGCATCAGTGAATCCACTCAATTCGATATCATCGCCCTTGGTGTATCTTAATCCAAAATTGATTGTTCCATGCACATACTTGAGAATGTGCTTTGCTGCTGCCCAATGCGCCCTTTTTGGTTCCACCATGAACTGACTAAGGTGTTGACAACATATGTTTGGCCTGGTGTTGACCAGATACATAAGTGACCTAATGAGTTGTCTGCATAAGGTGGGGTCCACTTCCTTGTCTTCGGATGCATCTATTTTCTTCCAATTGGTAATCATAGGTGTAGGCATAGGTCGACAATCCTTCATTCTAAATCTTTTCAGAATTTTTGACGCATATCTACCTTGGCCAAGGAAGATCTCACCTTCCTGCCGCCAAACTTCCAATTCCAAAAAGTAGTGCATTAGCCCCAAATCCTTCATATCAAATTTTGTTTCTAGGTTCTTCTTGTAATCCTCTATGAGTCTGGATGATCCCATCAAAAATAGATCATCCACATATAATACTAGAATTAACGGCTAATCTTCTATTGAAAGATAATAAATATTGGGATCGACATTGCTCTTGATGAATCCCAACTGTTGTAAGTAGCTATCAATTCAACCATACCAAGCTTTGGGTGCTTGTTTTAGCCCATACAAGGCTTTCTTGAATCTACACACATGAGTTCTCTTTTCATGTGTTTCGAAACCTTCTGGTTGTTCAATATATACCTCTTCTTCTATCACCCCATTCAAGAACATTGTCTTTGTTGAAGTTTCTAAGTTTACTTAGTTTAGAAACCCTTCATGCACTTTTTCTAATTTATTCCTACCTACTTGTTATTTTTCTTTAACAAGTTATTTACAAAGTAAATATTGAAAATAAACACCAGTGCATGCTTAACATATTACAGATCAACGACTAAAAGAAACAAGAACAAACACACCACATGACACCATTATTTTTGGAACAATGTCCCTGGAAAACCCAATGCGGGAAAACCGGTGCAGCTATCTAAGGGTTTTCTTATTAAGCAATATTAGAGTACAATCTGGGTGCCGAAACTGGCCTACCCAACAGAGAATTTCCTTAGCAGCTATACCTCACAGTTTGAGAGAAATTTCCTGACTGAAACCTTGGAAAATCCTTCTGGCAGTTTCTTAGCACAAAATTGCTTTGCAACCCCAGCGTCTGCCCAAACTAGACTGCGTCAGCCTCTCCTAGCCCAGCGTTGGCCCTGCGTTAGCCCAAGGAGGCCCTGGGTCAGCTACGTTGGCCCCTCTAGTGCTCTGCGCAGCATTTGGCTGCCTCTACGTAGCCCTGCGTGAGCCCTTACTAGCTTTGTGTCACCCTCTATGGCTGTTGCGCTGCTCTCCCGACACAATCTCTATCTTCTTTGTTTCTCTATACTCAATGCCCCTCAGCTGCTCTCTCGATTACTGATCCTATCTCTCTTAGCAAACCCTGCTCTAGATAATAGAATGACTGATCACTCTGGTGTATTCTCCAAGTGACCTTCAAGCCTCCTCTTATACCTTCCCTGTTGACATCTCAACGACCGAGATTAAGTCCCTAATCAACGACTAAGATTAGATCTGGCTTTATCCATGTCTTTTGGACCACTCTAACACAGATTCATATTAATACACATTAATATTTTATTTTCCCTAAGTTTAGACTTAGGGACTCCATTAAAAATATTTATTATTTTAATATCTCCTGATCTATTTAGAATCTGCCCAAACCCTTTCTGGATATTGGAGATCTGTAATATCCCTTTTTAGGGATATCCCTCAAACACAAGCAAACTCCAACCAGAGATGGACTCACAAGAGATTAAAAAACTGTAGTGCAACATACAATAATAGATACATGGAATATAAGCAGATACTCAAGAAATGCAGAGAGAAATGCTAAGCCATTTTATTATACTGAGTAATGACAAGAGTACAGGAGGTGATCAGAAAGATAGCACCTCGTCTTGCACAAGGCAAGCGAAGAATACACTCAGAATGGTAAGGAAATGGCCTCTCTCTGAACTGCGTTCAAGCTGCCAGAGAACTGTTGTGCTGCTGCTACTGCTGGAATCAAGTGAGGATTTGGGGCTGTTCCCCTCCTCAGAAAATGATGAAACTCTGGAATCAGCTTCTGCTCAATAAACCTAGAAAAGCCCAGAAAGTTTTTCTAAAATAGTTGACCCTCAAAAATCACCCCCTTGAGGATCTATGCTATTCCTCAAGGCTTTGCGCTGCCACTGAATAGAACCCTCCAAAACTCTGCCCGAAACACTGCCAAAATCCTCCAGTATGCAAGGGCTGATTCCTTTCTCAATCTCCCAGCTCAAATCCTCCACATAAACCCAATCTGGAACTCCTATCAAAAGAGACTACATCCTCCTTTCTCAAGACTGCGCAGTCATCAAAATGCTCAGTCCCTTCTCAACTCCAAAGATCGATCCTCCTGCAAAAGACTGCTGAAAACTACCTTTGCCCGAGTAGGCACTCGAAGTCCCCCGGGGCTAAGGGTGAGATCTCCGAACGGAGACACTGGATGCACTAAACAGTGCTGCAGACAAGCTAAACAGCTAGCGTGCTCTAAGTCGAAGTGACTAGCTCAAATGCAACATAATCGAATGCCAAAATAAGGAGGATCCTCTCTCCTTTATAGCGTTGGCCTCTCTCAAACCCTAAGGCCCACCTCCTCCAACATAGTCTCTCTCTTGCCACGTGCTCCTCTCCACCTGCATAGTCCCTCCAAGTGTCTACGTGGGCCCCCTTCTCTACGTGGTCCTTTGGCCCCCTTGGATCCCTTTTTAAGTTACAACGTTGTGCTACTAGGGAGTGACTTTATTCATAAAGTGAGTTATGTCCCCCTTTCCTCACCTTTTTATTTATAAGTAACTATAGAAGGCAAAATTGAGTAAACTCGAATATTCCAATTAGCCATAACTAATTAGGAATATTACAGTCTCCCCAGGCAAAATGTTGCTTGTCCTCAAGCAATTGAAGTGATGGATGCTGCAAGATTTTCTCACTCTCCCAAGTGGCATCTTCATCCAGTAAATTCTTCCACCTCACCAAGAATTCCCGGACCATCCTGCTCTGCAGCTGCCTCTCCCTGGTATCAATCATAGCCTCTGGCTACAACACCAAATGCCCCTCATCATCCGTGGGTGGTAGCTCATCTATCACTGTCACATGCTACCCCAATGCCTTCTTCAGGCATGATACATGAAAAACGTTATGAATCTTGCTGCCTTGGGGCAGCTCCAACTCATACACAAACCTGTCCAATCCTGCATATCACCCTGTATGGCCATAAAAGCGGGGCTTGAGCTTCTCAGCCCCCTTCTGCTTCAGTGACGACTATCGATATAGCTGTAATCGTAGGTAGACCAAGTCCCCTACCTCAAACTGTCTCTCCACCCAACCCTTGTCGACATACAGCTTCTGTTGGTTCTGCGCTGTAGCCATATTATCCTTGAGAGCTCGGAGAATATCCTGACTCTCTTGGATCCAAATCTTGGCTCTTAGAGCCTTGCTAGCACCAAACATCACATCAGCAAAGGATAAAGGATGATATCCATACAAAGCATAGAATGGTGACATACCAATGGACATGTGATGTGTAGTGTTGTAGCAGTACTCCCCCAGATGAAGCCACTTCAGCCATGCTCGCTCCTACCCACTAACATAGTTACGCAAGTAGCACTCCAGCCACTTGTTAACTATCTCTGTCTGCCCGTCCGTCTATGGGTGATAACTGGTACTCGGTGTCAACTCCGTCCCCACCAACCGGAAAAGCTCCTGCCAAAACCCGCCCATGAAATAGCAGTCCCTGTCACTAGTGATGGTCTTAGGAAGACCATGTAGACTGAAGAATTTTCTGAAGAACAACTCGGCCACCTGCGCTGCTGTGTATTGTGCGGATATGGCAAAAAAATGTGCGTACTTTTTCAGTCGATCAATGACGACAAAGATGCAATCCTTGCCCTGTACCATGGGCAACCCTGTGATGAAGTCCATCGAAATACACTCCCATTTCCCCTCCGGAATGGGAAGAGGCTGTAATAATCCTGCAAGATGGCTCATCTTCCCCTTGTTCCTCTGGCAAATATCGCGCTCCCAGACATGCTGGAGTACGTCCTCCTTGAGGCCCTTCAATGAGAACCTCTCTCTAATGGCCCTGTAGGTTTTGGTAAACCCCTGATGGCCGGCCAATGTCGAATCATGTGATGCTTGAGGTATCTTCTTCTTGAGCTAATATCCCTCAGTCAAGAAGATCCGATCCCTGTAGTAGATGATCTCATCGACCACCCTGTACCTGTCATCCGCCACCTGCCCATCCAGAACCTCACATGCAAATCTGTCCTTGGAGTACTCTACTAAGAGTCGAGCCCTCCAGTCTGTGTCCAAGCTCATAAGAGACAACGTGGCTGGTCTACGTGAAAGGGCATCTGCTACCACGTTGTTCTTACCCTTGACATACTCAATGTCAAAGTCATACGCTTGGATCTTACTGATCCACTTCTGCTGCCTCTCCTGTAGTTGTTTCTGCTCCAAAAAAAACTTGAGGCTGTTGTGATCAGTCCTCACCCTAAACCTATTACCCACCAAATACTGCCGGAACTTGGCCAATGCATGCATAATGGCCAGCATCTCCTTGTCGTATATAGAATACAACCTCTCGTGCAGAAGGAGCTTCCGGCTCTCAAAGGCTATAGGGTGACCTCCCTGCATCAACACTGCCTCGATCCCCTCTCCCGACGCGTCACACTCCAAAACAAATGGTTGCGTAAAATCCGGAAATGCAAGCACTGGGCAGCTGCTCATAACCTCCTTGAGCCTGTCAAAGGTTTTTAGCGCTGTATCCAACCAACTGAATGCCCCCTTCCTCATCAGATTTGTTAGGGGTGCAGCAAGCTGTGAGAAACTCTTGACAAACTTCCGGTAGTAAGTGCAAATGCCAATGATTCCTCGAAGTTCTGTCACATTCCTCGACTCCATCCAATCTCTGATGGCCCTGATCTTCTCCTCGTAGACCCTCAGTCCGTCCACCCCTGTGATGTGTCCCAAGTACAACATCTCCGTCAACCCAAACTCACACTTGGAGAGCTTGGCATAGAACTGCTGCTCCTCCAAGATGAGCAATACTGTCTCAATGTGCTGGAGATGCTCCTCCCAAGTCCTGCTATAAATGAGGATATCG
Organism: Pinus tabuliformis; assembly: GCA_031772625.1. Taxonomy (NCBI): domain Eukaryota; kingdom Viridiplantae; phylum Streptophyta; class Pinopsida; order Pinales; family Pinaceae; genus Pinus; species Pinus tabuliformis. The sequence goes on from CM062816.1 coordinate 72,249,233, forward strand.
TCAAAGAACACCAACACAAACTTCCTCAAGTGACTGCGGAAGATGTGATTCATGCAGGACTGGAATGTAGTTGGGGTGTTGGTTAGCCCGAAGGGCATCACCAAAAACTCAAAGTGCCCATAGTGACACCTGAAGGCGGGCTTGGGAATGTCTTGCTCCCTCATGCGAATCTGATGGTACCCAGATCTCAAATCAATTTTTGAGAAGAACCGTGCTCCTCTCAACTCATCCATCAAATCATCGATCCTGGGTATGGGTTTCCTGTTCTTCAGGGTCTTCTTGTTCAGGGCCCTGTAGTCAATGAACATCCTCAATGTGTCATCCTTCTTCTTCACCAACACCACGGAAGAAGCAAAAGGACTCGTGCTCGGCGGAATGTGCCCAAGAGCCAGCAACTCTTGAAGGGCCCGCTCAATCTCATCTCGATAGGCCTTGGGATGCCTATAGGGGGTAGTAATCACCACCTGTATGCCTTGCTCAAGCTCAATGGTGTGCTCAAACCCCCGGTTCAGTGGCTGTCCCGACAGAATCTCCCCAAACACTGTGGCATACTAGTCAAGGATGGACTGTATCTCTGGGTGCACCGTCTGCCCTGTAGTCCTTGCCTCTGATGCACGCAGCTCCACTGCCCACTCTACGTCTCCCTTCCGGAAGACTGCCTCCATCCGATGAGCCGAAACAGTCTGAGGCGGATATGTGTGTTGTCCCCGTATCTTCTCATGCCTCCCTGTCTTCTCATCATCCCACTCCATCTCTAGGGCCTTCCAATCTGTCGTGACCTTCCCTAGAGTGATAAGCCACTGAACACCCAGTACCATGTTGGTGTCCGAAATATTGACCACAAAAAAATGGTCAGTCAGTGTGTAGGTGCCCATCGTCACTGATAACTCCAGGACATAACGAGCACACACCATGGTTTGATCTCCTGGGACCAAAATTGAAAATCCATCGAAGCTCTCTGTCTGTATACCTCTTCGCTCAACCATTTGTGCATCGATGAAGTTGTGGGTTGCCCCATTGTCAACCAAAACTGATACTCGCTGGCCGCGTACTGTCCCCCGTACGCGCAGCGTCAAATACTTGGGAACTCCTCGCAATGCTACAAGGGCCCCTCCGGTAGGTGCAAAAGCTGCACCACCTGCTACTGGTGGTGGAGGTGGCAAGGGATCCTGCATGACATGACTATCTCCTGCCTCCACATCATCCTCCTCATCCTCTTCCTCGTTGCTCTCGGAGAAGACCTCAATAAAATGTGCTTTTCCAGCAGCACATCTGTGTCTCGGTGCCCACGGTTCTTGACAGGTAAAGCACAACCGCTTCTTCTTCAGCTCCCTCCTGGCATCATCATCAATCTGTGCTCATCCTGGATTCCCCTTTGGAGGCGGAATCCTCAGATCCTTCCCCTTAGGCTGGAAAGCCTGTCTCTGGGGGTAAGGTGTTTGGGTCCTGGGTAAGGCATCCTGTAAGTCCCGGGTCCTGCTAATAGCCTCCTGGAGTGTGGCTAGTCTAGTGGATCTGACTAGACCCTGAAGTGGCTCTGCGAACCCCTCAACAAACATGTAGATCCTCTGTGCCGTGGATAGATTTGGCACCATCACTGAAACCCTCAAGAAGTCTGCAATGTGGGTCTCTGGGCTCCCGGTCTGTTTGAGCCTCATCAGCTCAACAAAATCCTGTTCTGGATCTCTCCGGTCAAACCTCTCCATCAATCTCTTGATGAACTCAGCATATGTCATCACTGTGGAATGTCTGAGTGTAACCATCCCATGGAACCACCAATCCTGGGCCTCACCATCCAAATGTAATGTTGCCACCTTGATGGCCTCTGTCTCCGACATCTGGTTAAGCTGGAAATAGATGTCTAGCTTCTCCACCCAAGACTTTGCCGAACTGATTGATGAACCATCAAACGTAGGCAAGTGGAATCTACTAGCTGTGTGGTGGGTGTCTCCATCATGATAATGTCGGTATCCTTTGTGATGGTCACGGCGTCTACTATCCCGCTGGAGCTGAACAAAGTCTCTGAATGAGAGAGCATCCCTGAACTCTTGCCCATAGTCCTGGTACTCTGCAAAATAATCGCCCATATGACCGGGCTCTGCTTCCTGCTGGGCTCTGGGCCCCGTGTTTGCTCCTAGGAAAGTGGGCATGGTAGAGCGTGTAGGGGCATGTGAGGCCACCTGCTGAGTAGTATCGCGCTGGGTGGCACCCTGCTCTGGGAAATGGTGGGATGTACCCGATCCCTCACCAACCTGGAAAACCCGTGGGTTCTCACGCTGTCTAGCCTCCACCGCCGTGAATCTTTGCCCCTCACCTCGATTTTCCTCGACAAATCTTGCACTGATTTGAGGAGCATGTTGGCAAATCTCTTCCCGTCCTCATCTGCCATCGGATCCTCCTGCTCTGCGTCCACCACAGGCTCCTCCCATTCTGCGTTCACCATAGGCTCCTCTTGTTCTTTGTCCACCACCCAAACACAGTCTCCCTCTTTGTAGGTGTTCTCCAACCTACTTTCAATATCTCTGTATTTCCTATCTTTGTAACAGATGTAGGGCTTCTCCCTCGATGTCATACACTGCTAGCTCCATAGGCTGAGCCAGATCTATGCTCTGATACCACTGTAATATCCCTTTTCAGGGATATCCCTCAAACACAAGCAAACTCCAACCAGAGATGGACTCACAAGAGATAAAAATAATCGTAGTGCAACATACAATAATAGATACATGGAATATAAGCATATACTCAAGAAATGCAGAGAGAAATGCTAAGCCTTTTTATTATACTGAGTAATGACAAGAGTACAGGAGGTGATTAGAAAGATAACACCTCGTCTTGCACAAGGCAAGCGAAGAATATACTCAGAATGGTAAGGAAATGGCCTCTCTCTGAACTGCGTCCAAGCTGCCAGAGAATTGCTGTGTTGTTGCTACTGCTGGAATCAAGTGAGGGTTTGGGGTTGTTCCCCTCCTCAGAAAATGCTGAAACTCTGGAATTAGCCTCTGCTCAGTAAACCCAGAAAAGCCCAGAAAGCTTTTCTAAAATAGATGACCCTCGAAAATCATCCCCTTGAGGATCTACGCTATTCCTCAAGGCTCTGCACTGCCATTGAATAGAACCCTCCAAAACTCTGCTCGAAACTCTGCCAAAATCCTCCAATATGCAAGGGTTGATCCCTTGCTCAATCTCCCAGCTCAAATCCTCCACATAAACCCAATCCGGAACTCCTATCAAAAGAGACTGCGTCCTCTCTCAAGGCTGCGCAGTCATCAAAATGCCCAGTCCCTTCTCAACTCCAAAGATCGATCCTCCTGCAAAAGATTGCTGAAAACTACCTTGCCCGAGCAGGCACTCGAAGTCCCCCGGGGCTAAGGGTGAGATCTCCGAACAGAGACACTCGATGCACTAAACAGTGCTACAGACAGGCTAAATGGCCAGCGTGCTCTAAGTCGAAGTGACTAGCTCAAATGCAACATGATCGAATGCCAAAATGAGGAGGCTCTTCTCTCCTTTATAGCATTGGCCTCTCTCAAATCCTAAGACCCACCTCCTCCAACGTAGCCTCTCTCTTGCCATGTGCTCCTCTCCACCTACGCAATCCCTCCAAGTGTCTACGTGGGCCCCCTTCTCTACGTGGTCCTTTGGCCCCCTTGGCTCCCCTTTTAAGTTACAACGTTATGCTACTAGGGAGTGACTTTTTTAATCAAGTGAGTTATGTCCCCCTTTCCTCACCTTTTTATTTATAAGTAACTATAGAAGGCAAAATTGAGCAAAATCGAATATTCCAATTAGCCATAGCTAATTAGGAATATTACAAGATCTTATGTGCTCCAACGTCTCCACCAAATTTCGTGGCTAGAGCACATCCGATGCTACCCCAAATCAACACTCCCTCTTAGCGAGGACTGTGCTTTAGCAATACTCCTCATTGAGTATTACTCTGATCATCTGACATCAGTACCTGTGCTGATGTTAGGCCTTCATGCCCAACATCCTCTGCACTGTTGCCTCCTGTACTATTGTGCATGGTTCTGCCACTGCCACTGCTGCATCTGTACGACAGCGCCATCTGCATCTGTGCTACTGCTGGTCTTTTCTCCGAGCACTGCATACGCACTGCACCTCCTCTCATCAAGCTGCATCGTGCTGCGCACTGTTGCACTGTAACTCAGTTACTGAGAAGTAAGTAACTGATCTCCCAACTAACCTCCCTGTTGGGCTAGAAACGCCCTCTAATACTGAAGCTACCTCTGCTGTTAACAAGTGCTCCCTCTCTCACCTCTGCGCTACTACATCAACTCCCTGAATCTCGCACCATTGCACACCTCTCTGTGCTTTCTTGCATTAGTGCAACACTCCTGTGCCTCTTGAACTGTTGCAGCCTGCTAGTTTTGTGTTGTCTCAGGACTCCTGCATTGTAGCTCTCTCTGCCGCTTCATCCGCATCCGTCTCTACCCACTCAGCCAGTCCTGCTACTTGTTAGGGCTCTCGTAGCAAGGTTTAATCCAAGAGGCTGGGTACCTCAAGGATCCTGCCCCTCATCGCATGTAGTCCTCTTGACTATAGCTCGATGTCTCCCCACTTCCACTCAAGTGGCGTGTATGCACTCATGGCATAGTCATCGTCTATCAAAACTTCCTTCTCTGCCCGTGTTGGCGTTGCCTTAGTCTCAGAAGACTCTCCCTTACTCTTCTTCCTTGGGCACTGGGTCGCATAATGACCCATCTCCCCACAGTGGAAGCACTTGATTTTGGAGAGATCTTTCTTCTTCCACTTCTCCTTCTTTCCCTCAGATGCTAGGGCCACATCCTCATCCTCCTGCTTGATCTTGATCCCTTTGCTGTTGCTACCTGTCTTCGATTGTCGTCTGATCTCTTCCTTGCGAAGAGCTGCCCACATCTCGTCCCAAGGTAGGAGAGTCCCACTGCCCAGGATACTCTGGACAAACACTTCCCAATCTTCTGAGACAGCGTTCAGGGCTGTCCTCACCATCAGCTCCTGATCTGGTGTCGCTCCTATAGCAGTCAATTGGTCTCGGATCTCATTCAGTCCTCTGAGGAAGGTGTCAATCGATTGACCCTTCTTCATCTGATACGACCTCATCTGGTTCTCGAGCAACATTCTTCTCCACGCAGAAGTATGCTGGTACAGGCTATGTCACATGGTTCGAGTTCGAATTCGAGTTCGACAATGATTAAGTTCGAATCGAATTCGAATTTTCCGATCAGGTTCGAATGAGGTTCGGCATTAGGTTCGACTATACATATTTTTCAATATATATATATGAAAAAAAATAGAAAATTCAAAACCGATCCATAAACACATGAATACAAATTCTTATTAGTAAACATACATGAATAATGTAATCATTCTAACATCTAGTTAAATGTAAACATACACAATAGTAGTTTGCAAAAAGAAATGACATAATTTTCAGTCTTCAAAATTTAAATGAATGTCAAATACTACTAATTTTTAAAAAAATCACATAATCAAAACATGATCAAAATTTAAACATACACATCATTGTAGGACATCTTCAAATTTCAAAATTTTAAATACCATCAAAGTCATCAACACATGCAATTCCATCATTTGGATCATCTAGTGAGTCATCATCAATGCTAATATAATAAGTAAGTCATAAAGACCATTGCCAAATAGTTATAATTCATAAAATGGGAAGAATGGGAAGAAAATGAAATAAACCTTACAATATGCCCTAAGCCATAAAATAAGGTCATAAAACACAGACAAAGTCCACATGAGGAATTTTAGCATGTCGAATTTCACATAGACAACCGACCAGTTCAAGGGAGAATTTCACTACACACCTCTTTCATACTCGCACTAGAGAACTCCTATTAAAAGACTATTTTTCTCTCTTTTAATGCGCACAATAAAAGTATATATTCAAATCTTTTATTTATTAAAAAGATTGTAATTGTACATACCAACTCCATATAAAGCATGAAAAAAATTATACATCTGTTATATCATATCAATATTCAAAAACTCTTATTAAAAATATAATTTTTCTCATTCTCTATATATAACAAAATCAGTCATCTCCTCTATAGTAAAATGATATAAAATAGATTAAACAAAAATCAACGTTTAATAATTTATATATTATCAGTAAAAAATTGTATTTGTAATACCGACTTATCTTATTCCTAATGATTTGTATTATATGCAACATTATTATGAAACAAAAAAAAACATGCATCCATCTTTCTCTAGGATCGGATGTTTCCATCTTATTTTTCCAAAATCCATGGACAATTAAAATAACCTATATTCAATTGAACCATAGAAAACTCAGTGATTTACATTATTAGTGCTTTCCATGATACGTTATGTCTTTTTCGTATAATTCCAGTACATATTAAAACGTCATGGAAAATGTCATCTACATTCTTGTCTTACCTTTAGCGACTCTTCAAACCGACATGGTGTACCACATTTCTCAAAATTTTCTGGAGGGTGAGCCGCATCACTATATTTCCAGATATTTTGGAAAGATGAATTGCGTAATTATATTTCTTGAATTTTCGGGAAGGCGAACTACATTACCTGCACTAAATTTACCAAATTTTCTTCTAAAACCGTCAAGAAAACCGCCGAAATTCAAAAAATTCGTTTAAGTTCGCGATTAGGTTCGATTAGGTTTGATTAGGTTCGTTGAGGTTTGATTAGGTTCGATGGAGTTCGATGAGGTTCGGGTTCGACTTGAGGTTCGACTTTCAGGTTCGCCGAACCTGAACGAACTTCAAATTTTTTTTACAGGTTCGCCAAATTTTGAACCTGAAGCTTCAGGTTCGCCGAACCCTGTGACATAGGGTACAGGTTCTTGAGAGCCTCCCACATCTCAGCTGTCGTTTCCTTCTGGGCTGTATGTGGTACCACATGATCCTTAACCCTGTCAAGGATAATGCACTTGGCCCTCGCCATCGCCTCTTCGTCCCTGTCATTTTCACTGGGGTCGACTGGGATAGCTATAACCTTCAAGGCGAAGTTCTTGACATGATTCTTGTCAAGCACTGATAAGATTCTGGCCTTCTAGACTGCAAAGTTCGATGCTCCGTCCAGTCCATCCTGGTCTCTTATCTCGTGTAGTGCCATGATGCTCCTCTACTTCCCTCCTGGAAGTTCTTTGTTCGACTCCTCTAAGTCTGTACTTCCCGTCTGGAAGTTCTCTTCTGGACTCCCTCTGACTCCTGATTTCCCTCCTGGAAATCCTTCTGCCACTTATTGAGATGCCCCCTACTCTGATCGTCTTGTGCAATTGCACTGCTGATCCAGGTTCCTTGGCTAGAAACCCTTGGTAACAACTCCTCTGCCCTGCTCTGTCAGGTACTGTTCTGACTCAGTACCTCACCATCTCCACTTTGCAATATTTCTGCAGCTTTCTAGACTCCAACAACTGCCTCTCTGTGAACTGCGTCAGCCCCTCTCTGCCTCATGCTGGCTCTGCGTCAGCCCTCTAGCCCTCTGCGTTAGCAACGCTGGCCTCTTTGAGGCTCTACGCAGCTCCCGAATTCTTCTGCGTGGCTCTGGCTGGCTCCGCGTTACACTTCTTAGCTTCTGCGCTGCTAGAAACAGCTTATGTTACCTTGGGACAACTGTTTTCTGCTGCTATTGCTCCGCTCAGCTGATATCTTTTAGACCTCCCGTGATCTACAATCACCCTCTGATACCATGTTGAAGTTTCTAAGTTTACTTAGTTTACAAACCCTTCATGCACTTTTTCTAATTTATTCCTACCTACTTGTTATTTTTCTTTAACAAGTTATTTACAAAGTAAATATTGAAAATAAACACCAGTGCATGCCCAACATATTATAGGTCAGAAACTAAAAGAAACAAGAACAAACACACCACATGACACCATTATTTTTGGACCAATGTCCCCGGAAAAACCCAATGCGGGAAAACTGGTGCAGCTATCTGAGGGTTTTATTATTAAGAAATATTAGAGTACAATCTGGGTGCTGAAACTGGCCTACCCAACAGAGAATTTCCTTAGCAACTATACCTCACAGTTTGAGAGAAATCTCCTGGTTGAAACCCCGGAAAATCCTTCCGGTAGTTTCTCACAAAACTGCTTTGCAACCCCAGCGTCTGCCCAAACTAGACTGCGTCAGCCTCTCCTAGCCTAGCGCTGGCCCTACGTCAGCCCCAGGAGGCCCTAGGTCGGCTACGCTGGCCCCTTTGGTGCTCTGCGCAACACTTGGCTGCCTCTGCGTGGCCCTGCGTGAGCCCTTGCTGGCTCTGCGTCACTCTCTTTGGCTGTTGCACTGCTCTCCCAGTACAATCTTTGCCTTCTCTATTTCTCTGTACTCAATGCCCCTCAGCTGCTCTCCCGATCACTGATCCTATCTCTCTTATCAAACCCCTCTCTAGAGAATAGAATGACTGATCACTCTAGTGTATTCTCCAAGTGACCCTCAAACCTCTTCTTAAACTTTTCTTGTTGACATCTCAACGACCGAGATTAAGTCCCTAATCAACAGCTACGATTAGATTTGGCTTGATCCATGTCTTTTGGACCACTCTAACACAGATTCATATTAATACACATTAATATTTTATTTTCCCTAAATTTAGACTTAGGAACTCCATTAAAAATATTAATTATTTTAATATCTCCTGATCTGTTTAGAATCTGCCCAAACCCTTTTTGGGTATTGGAGATCTCATGTGCCCCAACCTCTCCACCAAATTTCGTGGCTAGAGCACATCCGATGCTACCCCAAATCAACAGTCTTGACATCAATTTGGTGAATCTCCCATCCCATCTGTGCTGCAAGGGATATAATGGATCTGATAGAGGTATACCGAGCTATTGGGGCAAATGACTTTTCATAGTCTATTTCTTCCTTTTGAGCATACCCTTTGGCGACGAACTTAGCCTTATACTTGTCTACGCTGCTATCTGTAGCATACTTGATCTTGTAGATCCATGTCGAACCCACAACTGATTTGTTCTTTGGTCTTGGTACAATTTCCCAGACATCATTTGTCATTATGGAACTATACTCTTCTACCATGGCATCCACCCACACCTAGTGTTGTACAACTTCATGAAAACTAGAGGGTTCTTCGATCTGAGATACCAATGCTTGGTACCTGTCAGGTTGTCTACGATGCCCTTTCTCGGCTCTCGGAGCTCCAACAAATTCCTCTACATCCCTCAGAGTCTGTCGTACCTCTCGGCTAGTCCTTCCACCGGTGGTGGGAAGTTCCATCTGTTCTTCTTCCTGTTGTTGTACCTGTTGTGACACTCTTGGCTCCTCTTCTCTTGAGGAGATGCTAGTACTGGTTACAGTGTTCGAACCAGATACCAATCTTCCAGCTAGATCTGCTCCCTGTTGCTGGACCAGAGGAATATCTTCAACTTGTTCTTCAAAAGGCATCTCTCGATATTTCCTGAAAGCTCTATCTTCCTTGAACTTTACATCCTGCCTTAGTACAATCTTCCTACTACTTGGAATGTAGATTCAGTATGCCTTTTAAGTCTCATTGTAACCCACGATATATCCAACTTCAACAGTCTTCTCTAACTTGCTCCGCTTCTCATCTGGAATACGACAATAAGCCACACTTCCAAATATCTTGAGGTGACTCACTTTTGGCTTCTTTTTCATGAAAACACCCTCCGACGTCTTCTTTCCTAAAGCCTTGTAAGGGGTCTTGTTCTGAATGTATACATCTGTGCTACATGCTTCTTCCCATAAAAACTTGGCTAGACTCTGATCATATAACATCGCCTTTGCTGCTCCAACAATAGTTCTGTTCTTCCTTTTTGCGACTCCATTTTGTTATGGATTATAAGGTGTTGTCCATTCTATTTTGATCCCTTCTCTTGCGCAAAAAATTGTGAAGTTTTTATCTATGTATTCTCCACCTTTATCTGAGCACAATATTTTGATCTTCCTTCTTGTCAAGTTTTCCACTAGAGCCTTAAACTCCTTTAACTGATCAAAGACCTAATCCTTGGGTTTTAAGAAATAAATCCAAGTTTTCCTGAAATGGTCATCTATGAAGGTGACAAAATACTCAACACCACTGATGATCTCGTACACATTGAACTGCAGATGTCTGAGTGTATTAAGTCCAATACACTCTGAGCTCTATTATTGCTTCTGGAATAAGCCTCTTTAGCGTACTTGCCTGGTACGTAGCCTCTGCATGTATCATCATGCTTGGTAGTAAGCACTGGAACCCTCGTAACAGTTTCCTTGAGAATCGTTAACATCCCATGATGTAAGTGTCCCATCCTTCTATGCCACAGTTCATTCAAGTCTTTCTCTGCACTGACATTATTGCTTATCAGCGCCGTAGGAGACTCGGACTATAGCATATATAACCTGTTGCTTCGAGTTCCAATCTGGGCCCTTTTTTTCCACTTAGGATGCTTGACATATACTCTGTTATTGATGAAGTATACATCATATCCTTTATCTTGTAATTGAGACACTGAAATCAAATTCATTCACATACCTGGCACATGCAGTACATTAGTGGCCCGAAGACTATCTCGTGCTACTGTCTAGAATGTTATGGTTTCCTTTCCTACTAGGGTGCATTTCATCCTGTTACCCATTTTGATTTGGAAGATCATATGTTCCTCCTGATAGCTCGAGAAATATTCTCATTCTCTAGTCATATGAGCTGAAGCTCCGCTATCAATGTACCAATCCTCGGCTGATGCAGAACTTGATAAGCAAGCAAATTCCTCTTCCAGCTTGGAAGCTAATTCGAAAATATTATGATCCCTACTGTTCTCCATGCTATTTTTCTCTGCTGGTAATTTCTGCAAGGGACTGCGTGAATCTTTTGGAGATCAATTTGCTGCCAATGTGGCACCACCAACCTATATTGCATAAATTACTGCCATTTTGCCTGATCTTCGCTCTAATACCATGTGAAAAAATTATGCTGCAGTGATTGATTTATTTCTCCTACTTATTTACAATAATAAGTTATTTACCAATGCTTCAGTAAATATCAAAATAAATTCAGCTGCAGACTTCACAAATTATGAACTGAGAAAAGCAAGAGAAACACTAGCACATGAACAATCACATTGACACATTTGTTTTTGGACAATAGTCCCCGGAAAAACCCAATGCGGGAAAACTAGTGCAGCAGATATGAGGGTTTCTATTATTGGCAGTAAATTTTTGAATACAATCTGGATGCCCCAAAGAAATGGCAATCCACTCAGAGAAGATAACTGATAGAAAAATAGTGAGAATTTTATCACATTGAATCTGGAGATTTTTCACTGGCCCCAGGGCCTAGATGACCCACAACGCAGTCTCTGCGTGAGCCTACACAGTCATTGCATGGCTTTTGCATGGAGACTCCCTCTAACTACGTCACCCTTGCTGTTGCTGCGTTTGTTGCTGAGAAATCGAGATTTCATCTGTCAATCACCCATAGTGATTCCTGACACTGATCTTTGCTATCCCCCACCAGTGTGTTGGAATTTTTAAGTCTAACTGTTAGAAATTCTTCCTGTACTATCTGATTTATTTCTTCCTACTTGTTCAGTTACTTAACAAGTTATTTATCATGTAAATACTGAAAATAAATACAAGTACAGTATCAACACATATGATCATCAACTGAAAGAAACAAGCACACAAGTGACACCGTTATTTTTGGACTAATGTCCCCAGCAAAACCCAATGTGGGAAAACCAGTGCAGCTATTCAGAGGGTTTTATTATTAAGCAGTTTCAGAATACAACCTAGGTGCCAGAAATGGCTCACCCAACAGAGAATGCCCTTGGCAGTAGTACCTCTCAGTTGGAGACAGATATTTCGGCTAAATCACCGGATGAACGATTCCACAACAACAATGCAGCTTCTGCTACTTTGCATCACCCTGATAGGGACTGCATCACCCTATCCAGCTCTCCAGCTCCCAGTCTATCACTCGAAATTCTCCAGCGCTGCCTCTAGGCCCTGCGTCAGCTCTTCTAGCCTCTGTGTCAGCTTTCGGAGCCTCTGCGCCAACCCCTAGACCCTCCGCGTCTCACACAGACCTCTCTGGCTCTGCGCAGCTCCTGGCTGCCTCTGCGTAGCCTCCAACTGCCTTTGCGTCAACCTTACTGGGCTCTGCACTGCCTCTCTGGTGCCATCTCTTCCTCTCTGCTATGTGTTCACTGCCCCTCAGCTGCAATTCAGATCACTCACTCGATTTCCTCAGCAAACCCTGCCCCAGAAAATTGATTTCTTGATCTCTCTTGGTGTGTTCTCCAACTGGCCCTTAAGCCTCCTCTTATACTTTTCTTGTTGGTCTATCAATGGCCGAGATTAAATCTCTAATCAACGACTAAGATTAGATTTGGCTTGATCCATGACTTTTGGAACCTTCTAACCCAATTTTATATTAATACCCATTAATATTGTATTTTTCCTAAGTTTAAACTTAGGAACTCCATTAAAAATATTAATTATTTTAATATTTCCCAAACCGGTTAGAATCTGCCCAAACCATTTCTAAGTCTTGGAGATCTTATGTGCTTTAGCCTCTCCACCAATTTTCATGGCTAGAGCACATCCAATGCTAACCCAAATTAACATTATGCGTTAACCTCCTCCAGTTGTTGTGTTGTCCCTCCTTGTCACTGCGCTACCTCTCTGATCCTTCAATATCTTCTCTGAAGTATATTCACTGGAATTGGAAATCATTTCCTTCCAGTACTGCCTCTGATCCTCACTACTTGATCACTTGTTCGAATTCCTTAGCCAACCCTGCCCTAGGAATATCACACTGACTGATCAACCCTTTGTGTGTTTTCAAATGAACCCGAAGCCTCCTTCTTATACTTTTTTCCTTGAGACTTCAACGGCCGAGATTAAGTCTCTAATCAACAGCTAAGATTAAAACTTGACTTGATCTGTCTTCTAGAACATTCTCACCCATATTTTGATTAATACTCATTAATATTTTAATTTTCCTAAGTTTAGACTTAGGAACCCCATTAAAAATATTAATTATTTTAATAAAATACAATCTGGGTAGAATTTCATCAAACAGTTTCAGGGTTCTTTAGAACCATGTGCATTAGCCTCTCCACCAATTTTCATGGCTAGAGCACATCCGATGTTACCAGAAACTAACATACCCCGCATAGCCTGCTGTTGGGCGACAGCTAGAACGGAGTGGGCAAGGATTAGAGTGATAGCCTTGTCGCGATGCCTATACAATTCGGGCGACAACAGGTCCCATTTCCCGGTGTCATGTGAGACCGTCACTATATAGATAATTTGTGTCCTAACCTTTCTAGCTATTGTTTTACCAGATGGGGCCTAATGAGATGAAAATCAAATTCTCTAGCTTCTTTGTTGATCATGTTTTGATACTAAAGGAGCCAACCTAAATACTTAATAGTGGGTTTTTCAATACATATTTCTTCGGATAATCTTCCAGATGGGTACCTTGATTTATTTAAGGTATAACAGTCATTAATATGCATTGCAAAAGAAGCTTGGCAATCTTGCATCTCCATTCTTATTTCATATCAGCATTTCATTTGATTAGCAATCACTTCAATGTGGTTTGTGACCTGAAAACATTTGAAGTTTGCATGCATTATAGGATTGCTTGCACTACATAATTTTGGCAGTTGTTTTTCTGTTTTATGGTTTTGGTAGGTTGTACGATTGTGCAATGAATTTTTATTTCATTTTACCTTTTAGCAGTTAATGAATGGTACACATCAATTTGCTTTCTTGAACTTATCTAGTTGTTGTTATGAAATAGGTTATTGTACTCTTATTAGTAGCTAGTGTAGTTCCAAGTCAACGAAACAATGATCAAAATACTGTCCACATAGTCTTCATATCTATTACTGTATTTTGTTGCTTCAAGGTTGTCACATATATCGGGGTTTATGTAGTTGTATGGTTTTCGAATGCATTTTTCTTTCATTTTCACCTTTTAACATTTAATGAATAGTGCATATCAATTTGCTTTATTGAACTTATATTGTTATAAATAGGTGCTTGTACCCCTATTAGTAGCTACTGTGTAGTTCAAATTTCTAACCACGTAGTCCTCATATATATTGCTGTTTTTTGTTGCTTCAAGGTTGTCATGGATACCAGGGTGTATATTGGTGGGGCTACTTGGCATCATAGTGGATGTCCCCATTATTACAATACTAGCTTTTTGCAAAGCTCCCTTCATGCTTTTTAAAGGATGGCAACGTTTATTAGAAGATCTTATAGGAAGGGCAGGACCTTTCCTGGAGATTCCTTGTGTTCCATTTGCTGGTCTTTGTATACTACTTTGGCCATTGGTGGTAACTTGTGCTTTACTAAGTGCAATTCTGTCAAGTTTTTTCCTTGGCATTTATGGGGCTGCTGTTGTCTATCAGGTATGTCCCAACTCTCTATTTTGAAGTGACTGTCTCTAGAAATACCTTGGTTTAGATTCCTGAAGAAGTCTCCTTTCCTTTTCTTTTCTGATACTCGCTTATAGTCTACATTTACATTTTAAAGAGCATGTAGGGACCTATAAATTGAGATAAATATGTCCAAGTAAATCCCTTTGGTAAAACTTCAACTTCGTTTAACACAATCTATTAGTAAACATGGATAAAATGGGACTCATGATCATCCAATTAAAATGCTCAAAATACTAAGACGTCTCATTTTGAGTAAGCTTAGGAAAGAAGTCCAAATGTTCAAATGTCTTTGAATAATTCTTGTACCAATTTGAAACTGGAAGCAGTCATAGAAAATCATACTAGATGAGGATGAAAAGCACATATTCAGATAGAAATATATAGAGGCCTAGAGTTTTGGGTATTTTGCAAAGAACTTACAGAACTTTTGGTTATACTATTTTTCCTACAAGCCTGATAATTGTAGGGAGGTGAAGTATCAAAGAAATCTGGTTTAAAATTGAAATAATCAAGTAATACTAATACTAAACACAATGGATGTTAAAGGTCTGTGTTGCAGGAAACACCTGACCTTCTGAGTTGTGAATCTATATGCAGTCCATTAACAGGGTGCACTGCTCTTTCCATTTTGTTGACAGGTTGTAGGTATCTGGCAGTCCAAAAGAGCTTGAGAGAGAATTATGTGAATAGAACCATGATGTACATTGAGTGCAATATTCCAAATTGAAATTTACAGCTAATAATAGACACATGAACTAGGCTATAGCAAATAAAGTCACAAATATGCATGCACCATCAAACACCAAGAAACTGGGCAAATAAGCTGAGCCATTTTATTAAATTATGAACTGCAAGGAGTACATATAGCAAGGAACAAGTACATTTGGGCTTGCATAAGCAAGTTGGAGCAAATCCAGGTGGAAGAGATGACCCCAAGAGCTAGGAAACTAAGGCCCAATATTCTTCTGCGCAGACCTAGAAATTGGCAATTGTTGTTGCACTGGAAATGCTGAGAATGACACTTTGTGGTGTCCAAAACCCCCTGGAAATGCAGCTGTAGCTTCTCCCAAAAACACTCAACCAAACCCAGAAAGGAATCTGCCCCAAACCAACCACCCAGAAAACTCACAAAATGGTGCAAATTACCAACCACTGCTAGTTGGAAAGAGACATTTGTTTGAGCCCTCTAGAGTGCTCAGAAAATTCTACCAAATCAATCTTGGGCTCTCCACCACAAACCTAGAAAAACCTAGAAATGGTTTGGTCTAATTCCGATGCTCCAAAATCACTTCCAAATTCTATGGACTCCCTCCACTGCCAGAAAATACGACCTGCCAGAAATTTTGCCTCTGCAACCCCTACAAAGGCTGAGAAATGTCCCCTGACCAACCTTCTTGCACACCCAACTCACTTCAGCCCAATATCCTTCAGCTGAGTCTTCCCCACAAATGTCTCCACCAAGAACTGCGCAGCACAGGATAGTTTATTGTGCAGGCCTTTGCAAAGGAATTTCGACCTGGGCAAGTCCACTCTCCAAGCCTACAAAATTCATCGGAAGTCCACTACAAAGGGGCCAAGGAATGGACCAACAAATGCTCAGTGCTCTCACAACCGGAATGCTCTCCCACAAGACTGCGTGGCTCTCTTTCCCATGTCTAGTCTTAAGCAAGGCAGCTCGTACCTCTTGGAACTGCTCCCCCTAGCCTTCACGAAAATTATGGCAATGCCTTCCTAGGGTGGCACTCGAGGTCCACAGAAGAAAAGGGTGAGATTTCCCCTCAAAAATCTTTGGTGCTGAACAACACCTTGTGACCCAGCTAAGCAACTTGAGTAACAATAGTGTAAGTGTCAAATTTGCAAAAGGTACTAATTGTTGCCCTCAACCTTCTATTTATAATTGTTGCCTTACCTTTCCTTGTGAG
Organism: Pinus tabuliformis; assembly: GCA_031772625.1. Taxonomy (NCBI): domain Eukaryota; kingdom Viridiplantae; phylum Streptophyta; class Pinopsida; order Pinales; family Pinaceae; genus Pinus; species Pinus tabuliformis. Next base: position 72,265,583 of record CM062816.1, read on the forward strand.
TCCCTTCAAATATTTGACCACCCTTCACACAATCGATTCTTCTCCCAAGAAGTGTGTATTCCTTGAGGGGTGGCCCCCACATTCCACCAACTTTAATATTTGACCCACTTTCCCTAAGTTGGTATCCAAAAATGCGTTAGCTCCAAAATGGCAACAATGGTAGATCTCCTCTAGCAATAATTTATTGAGAAGGGACATTACAGTCCTCCCTGCCAAAAATTGCTTGTCCTCAAGCAATGCTCGAACCAGCTCCCTCTCCCTGTTGGCCCAACTATCAATGCAAGCAATATCGAGGTCCCAATAGTGCCACTGAGCCACTCCCAATCCATACGCTAACCTGTCATAAAGGAGTCCCAGATACTATGGACCCAACTGCTTAGCCCTGTAGCTCTGAGTCCCAAACTAATCTTAAAGTGATTTCGTCAAGTGGATGCTGCATCGATCTGGTCATAATCACGACCCTCTCGTGCTCCTGCAGAGTCATCCGCTTTGGTAAACCTCTACTACAAATCCAATAAGGGGAAACTCCCTTGCACGTGGGTCTATCCTACTGAGGCACCCTGCCAAGGTCACCATCTACCAATCCACGCCCAATCTCCTGTTGAAACAATATTGAGAAAGGCCTTCCTCGACCTGTAGTGATCATCTTGATGGTCTCTGACCTGTCACTCGGGGGAGGATCCAATCCTGTCTTTGTCATTCCCATGATCCTCCCAACACAAGGTAGTCCTCTAACCCAATGCTCCCTTGGATCCCATAGCCAGATTGGAGGCCCATCGCTCCCAATTCTTGTTGCCAGCGACTAAGTAGTGCCAATGACCACCAAGAACCACATGTGCCAATCATCCTACCATACTAGCGCAATGCCCCAAGTCATCAATGAATCTCTAGGGGGAAACTACTCTCCGTGCAACTAGAACCCAATGGAAGACCTATGTGATCTTCCCCGGTGGAAACTAACTCATCCCTGAATGTGGTTGAATTGCTAAGTTCTGAGACATTGAGATCACGTGCTAATCGCAAAAAGAAACTGCCATGGTGACACCATGACTCCCTAGTCATAGCCGGTTGTCCATCATGCTCATATTAGGACCTCCTTTCTTGTAACACTCGACCACCATACAGGTAATGATCGAAGCTATGCCAAACTTGCGAGGAAAACTATGCAATGCCTGAACCTGCCACCCCATGGCTAGCCCCGATCCTAAGCAACAACAATGAATACCTGCCTCGTTACATGGTGAAAGTCTCAGTGATCCCCCATGTGTTAACCCAGGAATGAGCTAGGCCACTCTCTGTCAGGATCCTGCTCATCTCAAAGTAGAGTGATCCACTTGTCAACTAAACCCCTGGCTCCCAAGTCTGCGACGACATAGCTCCGACAACTGCTGGGATCAATCCCCACGACCCTGCTCCTACCTAGTCACATGACAGACTCTACCATCCCATCTCAAGAGGGTGTACCCAAACAATGCTAGAAGCCTACATGACCTCTTGTAGGAAAGGTCTATCATCCCTTGCGTCACATGCCCCTGCAATGCTCTAGAATTCTTTGTAGAAGGTATGTCATACAAATGTCCCATAATCATACCCTCAAGTGGGGACTCGGGGGCAAAGCATATGCTACCTCTACAACAGACCATGTCATCCCTGTGCCTCCACGTGCCAACACACGCATAGTCAGTCTACCCCAACGGGAAAATTCCTCTCCTATCCATGATACTCTGGTTCATATTCGTCTGCCTTAAGTGAGTCTCTTGTGCCCTACTGCTCGTGATGAGGGCATCAAGGGACAACAACTAGCTATTATGTGATTGTATGCAAGCGCTTATCGATATACTCAAGAGGCGCTCATCATTGCATATCTCCATACACCACAGAATGCCATGGCTAGAGGTTGAGTCAATGTTCAACAACCCACATCCTGTTAAGATCTCCATCTCTACCTCGGATGGGTGGACTATTGGAATTTCTAAGTCTATCCGTTAGAAATTCTTCCTATACTATCTGATTTATTTCTTCCTACTTGTTCAGTTACTTAACAAGTTATTTACCATGTAAATACTGAAAATAAATACAAGTACAGTATCAATACATACAGATCATCAACGAAAAGAAACAAGCACACAAGTGAGTTATTTTTGGACTATTGCCCCCGGAAAAACCCAATGCAGGAAAATTGGTGCATCTATCAGAGGGTTTTATTATTAAGCAGTTTCAGAATACAATTTGGGTGCCATAAATGGCTCACCCAGCAGATAATTCCCTCGACAGTAGTACCTCTCAGTCGGAGACAGATATCAGCTCCAATCTACCCCACGAAATCTCCCAGCGTCAACCCTCTAAGGTTTGCATTAGCCTCTCTGGCCCAGCGTCAGCCTATTTGGCCCATCGTTAGCCTCTCGGGGTTTTGCGTCAGCCTCTGCGTCTCACACGCTGGCCCTCCTCAGGCTTTGCGCAGCCCCTGGCTACCTCTGCGTGGCCTCTGGTTGCCTCTAGCTGGGTCTTTGTCAACCCTCTCTCGGCTTCAGCATTGATGCTCCGGTACTATCTCTTCCTCTCTGCTACTGTATTCACTGCCCCTCAACTGCAACTCTGATCACTCCTTTGATTTCCTCAGCAAGCCCTGCCCCAGAAAATTGAATTCTTGATCAACTCAATGTGTTCTCCAACTGACCCTCAAGCCTCTTCTTATACTTTTCTCTTCCACAATTCAACGGCTGAGATTAAGCCCCTAATCAACGGCTAAGATTATATCTGGCTTGATCCATGACTTTTGAACCATTCTAACTCAGTTTTATATTAATTCACATTAATATTTTATTTTCCCTAAGTTTAGACTTAGGGGCTCCATTAAAAATATTAATTATTTTAATATCTCTCAAACCAGTTAGATTCTGCCCAAACCATTTCTGGGTCTTGGAGATCTCATGTGCTTTAGCCTCTCCACAATTTTTCAAGGCCAGAGCACATTTGATGCTACCCCAAATCAACACTCCCTCTTAGTGAGGGTTGTGCTCTAGTAATACTCCTCACTGAGTATCACCCTGATCATCCGGCATCGGTTCCTGTGTTGATGTTAGGCCTGCTGCCCAACATCCTCTACACTGCTGCATCATGTACTACTACCCATGGCCCTGCCACTGCCACTACTGCATCTGTACAGCAGCTCCCTCTGCATCCGTGCTGCTGCCCATGGCCCTGCCACTGCCACTGCTACATCTGCACTGCATCCCCTCTCATCACGCTGCATCAAGCTCCTCATAGCACTGCCACTGCTAATTGCTGAACTGCAACTCAGTTACTGAGAAGTAAGTAACTGATCTCCCAACTCTGACATCTCTGTCAGGCTAGAAACACTCTTGATGCTGAAGCTCCCTCTATCGCTGACAAGTGCTCCCTCTCTGACCTCTGCGTTGCTGCAACAACTCTATGCCTCTCGCACTATTGCCTCACGCTGTCCTGAGACTCCTGCACTGTAGCCCTCTTTGTTGCTCCATCCACATCCATCTCTACCGACATCCGCCAGTCCTGCTACTCCTCTTTGGGTCTCCCATAGCAAGGTATAATCCAAGAGGTTGGGTACCTCGAGGATCCTGCCCCTCATTGCCTATAGTCTGTTTGACTATAGCTCGATGTCTCCCCACCTCTTCTCTCGAGGTGCATGAGCACTCATGGCATAGTTGTCATCAGTCTCCACTTCCTTCACTGCCTTAGACGGTGCAACCTTGGTCTCAAATGCCTCTCCCTTGCTCTTTTTCCTAGGACATTGGTTCTCATAGTGACCCAGTTACCCACAATGGAAGCATTTGACCTTGGAGAGGTCCTTTTTCTTTCTTTTCTCTTGCTTTCCCACAGATGTGAGAGATGCATCTTCTTCTTCCTCCTTCTTGAATCTGACCCCTTTTCTGCTACTCCCCGCCTTGGACACCCGTCTGATCTCTTCTTGACGAAGAGCCGCCCACAGTTCCTCCCAATCTAGAAGGCTCATCCTGCCCAGTATGCTCTGGACAAATACCTCCCAATCCTCTGACACTGTATTCAATGCGGTCCACACATCAATTCCTGATCCGGTGTGCCCCCTATGGAAGTTAGCTAATCACGGATCTCCTTCAATTCACCGAGGAAGACATCTATCTGCTCTCCCTTCTGCATCTGATATGACCGCAGCTGGTTTTCAAGTAACATCCTCCTCCGCACATAAGTATGATGGTACAATTTCTTCAGGGCCTCTCACATCTCATTTGTCGTTTCCTTCTCGGCAATGTGTGGCACCACATGATCCTTGACACCATCAAGGATGATGCACTTTGCCCTAGCCATTGCCTCCTCGTACTTGTCATTTTTCAGTTGGGTCAATCGGGTCGCTATCGTTTTCAAGGCAAAGTGTTTGATGCGATACCTATCTAGAATTGACAAGATCCTGGCTTTCGAGACTATGAAGTTTGAAGCTCTGTCCAGTGTATCCTAATCTCTTAGCCCATTCACTGCCATTTCGTTGCTCCTCTTTCGACTCTTTCAAGTCTCTCTACTTCCCGTCTGGAAGTTCTCTGTTTGACTCCCTCTGAGCCTCGATTTCCCTTCTGGAAATTCCTCTTCCAATCCTCGGCAACAACTACCTCCTCCTTGGTCTTGCCCTGTTAGGTACTGTTCTGACCAAAGTACCCCACCAGCTTTTCTTCGCAACTTACCCACAGCCTCCTATGCCCCAACAGTCTAAAGCTTAGAGCCTCTAGGCTCTGTGCAATCCCGACACTAGCACAATCTGCAACTCCTGGCCACAGCGTCGATCCTTCCTGGCTGAGAAAGATGATCGGGCACTGCGTAGGTCAGGTCTGCTCCTCTCTGCCTCAGTGCTGATCCTCCTCCTGACTCGAACTGATGACGTAGGCTCTTTGCATCACCCCTTCCTTGCTGCTTTCTGCTAGGAACAACTTCTGTCACTTGGGACAACTATTTCTTCTGCTGCTGCTCTGCTCGGCTGATGCCTTCAGTTATCCTGTGACCTGCAACCATGCTCTAATACCATGTTGGAATTTCTAAGTCTATCCGTTAGTAATTCTTCTTGTACTATCTAATTTGTTTCTTCCTACTTGTTCAGTTACTTAAAAAGTTGTTTACCATGTAAATACTAAAAATAAATACAAGTAAAATATCAACACATATAGATCATCAACCGAAAGAAACAAGCACACTAGTGACAATTATTTTTGCACTAATGTCCTCGAAAAAACCCAATGCGGGAAAGCCGGTGCAGCTATTAGAGGGTTTTATTATTAAGCAGTTTCATAATACAATCTGGGTGCCAAAAATGGCTCACCCAACAGAGAATGGCCTCGACAGTAGTACCTCTCAGTCGGAGATAGATATCAACTCCAATCTACCCCACGAAATCTCCTAGCATCAGCCCTCTAGGGTTTGCGTTAGCCTCTTTGGCCCAACATCAGCCTATTTGGCCCAACGTCAGCCTCTCGGGGCTTTGCATCAGCCTTTGGAACCTTTGTGTTTCACATGCTAGCCCTCCTCAGGCTCCGCGCAACTCCTGGCTGCCTCTGCGTGGCCTCTAGCTGCCTCTACATGGCCTCTAGCTGGCTCTGCGTCAACCCTCTCCCATTTTCTGTGTTGATGCTCTAGGTACTATCTCTGCCTCTCTGCTACTGTATTCACTGCCCCTCAGCTGCAACTCTGGTCACTCCTTCAATTTCCTCAGCGAGCCCTACCCCAGAAAATCGAATTCTTGATCAACTCACTGTGTTCTCCAACTGACCCTCAAGCCTCTTCTTATACTTTTCTCATTGACAATTCAATGGCTGAGATTAAGTCCCTAATCAACGGCTAAGATTAAATCTGGCTTGATCCATGACTTTTGGACCATTCTAACTCAGTTTTATATTAATTCACATTAATATTTTATTTTCCCTAAGTTTAGACTGAGGGACTCCATTAAAAATATTAATTATTTTAATATCTCTCAAACTGGTTAGATTCTGCCCAAACCATTTCTCGATCTTGGAGATTTCATGTGCTTTAGCCTCTCCACCAATTTTCAAGGCTAGAGCACATCCGATGCTACCCTAAATCAACATGGACCTCCCCTCCTGATCCTCTCGGAGAGATCTGACCAGTGTTGTAGGATTTGTCCCCTCCCCCAATGATCCAGAGGCGGAATCGCGTCCTGTGCAGATTCGCCACCGATCCTTCGGTGGAACCGCAGATCCAAAAATCGGATCCGCTATTCCATCTTTTTTGGCAATCCCTAGAAAATCAGATCTGTGGGGGCCTGATCTGCGGATCCAGAAAGGATCGGGTGCAGATCCATTGTGGTTCAGGCGTGTATCCATCGCAAATCGCAAGCGGATTCAAGAGAAGGTGGATGGTTCACATGGTTTTGCGGGTCTTTTTTTGTTTTATTTTTGGAAATTTTGAACTATTATGTGAGGAACTACACTTTCTTAATAGTCCCAAGGTGCTCCTTGATGCTCCCTAGACGCTTCCTAGATGCTCCCTAATGGTAATGTTAAATTCTTAAACTAAAAGTGACATTCTCCTTTATTTTTCATTTCCATCATTTTACTTAAATTTTTAACATTACCATGAAATGACCTAGGATGTTTGAGAGTGGTTCCAACCTCATTAGACTTCATATGGAGAAAATAGAATTTCATATCCCATTCAAAATTTAGCAAACTTAATAGTTTTTAGGATCAATGGGATTGTGGCATTTCATTGGATTATATCATATATGAGGGCATGTGATTCGCATTTAATCAAGAGCATCGAGCCCTATATGTACCCCAGTGTTGGTGTTTTTGATTGTTGGACTCCTTTGTCATGGCCTTAGCAAAAATGTACCCTTCACTCAAGTCAAAATCATTGATCAGGCATGTTAAGCTTTCTCTACCATATTATAAGGCTTGGATTAGGTTGTTTGATTAGAATTGGGCAATGTTGACTAATATCCCTAGAGTATCTAAGTAGAGGCAAGGACTAGACATGAGAACAGGAATCTAGATTCTAAATGGTTGATGCTGGAATAATTAATCATTGATGTACAATGGATGCCATATCTATCTTGATTTATGTAAAAATATGCATGTTTTCATGTATTCTACAACTAATTTGATATTTTGGATGTTTTTTAATATAAATGCAAAAAAATATAATATATATATATATATATATATATATAGTAGACGCTTTGCTTCCTAGGTTTTTGGGAAATGATACTTCTGCATCCCTGCTTCCAAAAAATGTCCCTACTTCGTGCAACATTGGATCTGACAAAAAAACCTCCTTACATGCCAGTGGAGGTGTCACTAAGGTGTTGCGCCTGGTGTCCTCTGCACCCCACATATCCGCAAAAAATCCTCATCCCTGTACAATACTCTGTCTGGTGACCTGCCAATGCCACCTCCACCAATCAATGTCTACAAGATTGTGTTGATCATCCTGTGACTCCATGCTTGATCCACATTCCAGGACAACTCATGGAGTCCGCCTACTCCCTTGTCGATCCAACTAGCCACTAGTGCTTCTCGGAACTTTAATAGAAATATGTAGGTGTGTGCACCCTCAATCCCTGGATCCAATGCACAGCTACTATCATCGCCGACTGACTCTATGTTGTGATGGGGAATCCCACCTGGATCCCAAAAATAGTTTGGCCCTCGATCCCCTCTGGTATCCCATGGCCCTTATCGAACTATGGCCATGGATACATCCCAACACCTAACCCGCTCCATCGGGGACCAAATCAATACCTCTCCCCATCCAACCCAGTACGAGGGATCGACTGCAAGAACACTAGTATACGTAACAACTCCAACATGTGAGTGTTGCGCCCTGCGCAACTCATGTTGCCTCGTCTCACTGTCCTGGCCAACACATAAGTCTGGTATAGATAAATCTGCCTCTCTCTCTCCAACGTGCAGAGGCAACCTACTAGTGCTCCCAGCCTTGTCTATGTATGTCTGAAGAGGTTTGCTCCTATGCTCCAATGTGTACTCTAGTTGCACCATTAGGGAATCCAATTGTTCCCCAATGTGAGTCAGTTTGGTCGCTGACTCGGTACAAACTGCTTTCATGCCCTCCAGCTCCTCATTCTGTTGCAGAATGGCTTCCCAGACTATCTTGGCCTTCTTTCCCAATGCTAGAAGGCTAGCACTAAACTGTTGGATTGGTTGAGGACGACTATCATCTGGAAACTTGGTCACGGTCCAGGACATCTCATCAATGGGTGCCTCATCAATGAATGGCACCTCATCAGTGGACAATACCTCACCAACAAGTGGCCCTCTGGGTGCGTTACCACTCAAACTAGCAGGGGACCTAAAGGGGAAATGCTAGACCAAGGGCAACAAAATGGAGACTTAGCCCATTGTCACCTCAACTAAGGCTCCCTTCTATTTACGGACTTTCACCGATGGGAGAAGACTCGATATATTATGGAGTCATCGATGAAGGATAAATCAATGAATGGATGTGGAGTGACCCAAATAATACCCTTCCCAAAAGATTTTGAAAGATGGAGCTTGCTTGCTTTCTAAGCAAGGTACAATGTTTTCTAGGAAAAGGGAGGATTTGAGCATTAGGTGTATGGGATATGACTTGTAAAGGAGTTTCCCAATCCCTAAAATCCATGTTGAAATTGGTATCTTAGATGGTTCTTGAAGAATTGTCTTTCAAAGAAACCTGACCACACAGGACCAAGTGGACACAGTCTAGGTCAGGAGGAAGGAGTTTAGCAACCAATGGTGTCCTTAGCCTAGACAAGGTAGGTGAAAGGATCAAAGAAAGAATATTCACTTAAAGGTGTTGAATTGATCCATTAAGGTACTAACCTTTGGGGATGTTAAGGAAAAGTTGATCTCGGAGCTAGGGCTTGGCTTTTCTCACAACTCCATTGTTGGAATGGCCTCAAATTTGAGGAGGTCTTGAGGAAACACCAGCGCAAGATGGTCTAGGAAATCAAACTTTTTGGAGGGCTAGTTTACTGGGAAAAAAATGCCTTAAGTGATCCAACTTGGCTAGACCTAGGAAAAGGTGAAAGTTGGTTTAAGGTGACCACCTTTTGGTAGATCAGTGCCTTAGTCTTGGGAGAATGGAGTCTATGATGAATATGAGTGAGGACCTTTGGTTCTTGGTCAAGGAGGCCTCAAGACTACTTCGCTAGCCTTCTAGGTCAAAGAGAAACAATCTTGCAACTTTTATACTTTGATGTGCAAAAGGTGATGGCTTATCAAGATCAATTCATTAATAGAATTACCCCTAGGAGATTTCATTCACATTATATGGCCCATACATTGAGAGATGCTATAATAGAGACAATTCCACAATTTAAAGCAGTAAATGCATGCAACAATTAGCCCTAAGAATAGCGAAAATCCCAGTCCAATGTATATGACAAAGTAAAACAAGAATAACATTAAAAGCATGTACTTACATGTAATAGAATATATCCAACCATCCACAATTTGACAAAGAGAGAAGCTCCAAGATAAGATAGACCAAATCCACACATCAAAATTCATCCATAAAGCTCCAATTCATCCACTAAGAAAAGTGCGAAATTCTCAAGAGAGAAGAGATCCAATCCAAAGTGATGATGGAATATTGAACTCATCTCACTTGTATTTATACACTAATGAGGAGTTTGAATTAGTCTCCTTGGCCTACATAAACCCCACAAATAAAATAATGTTCTAATAATCTAACTTTTGGTGACGAGCCCACCAAATTAGCTCATAAATGAAAGAATAAGCCTCTCAAGAGGTCAAAAAATAATCTATGCATGTCGTAAGGCTCTCTAAGAGGCCTAATGAGGTCCATGGGTTCCATAATGAAGAGTAGGACCCTCAAAAGTGATGGACAAGGGGTTGGCCCCTTGTTCTCCAAACAATAAACCTGTGGTGCTCCCATGGGTGTGGGGGCACAACAATAACCTCATGGGTCTCCAAATGAGTCGAAGATGCTTGTAGATTGTCTGCAAGGGTTCTGTGATGATTTAGGGGATGCCACATTGTCCTACAAGTCTTGGGTCAGTTGTCAAGTGCATGATACATCTGTGGGGCCAGCTGGGAAAAAATGAAATAGGTTCATCTTCCTCGTCCAATGGGAGTATCTCAAGCATCTCTGACCATTCTCGAGGATCCATGGATTGATGTCTAATACTATGGAGACCCATGGCTCTCAACACACCTTACATGTGCCAATGTAGCCCTCTGGAGGATTAGGACCCCGCATAGGGAGACCAACCCCAAGATGGAGACCATCTACAATCCTGCATAAGATCCAATGTGTCCCCTAGCCTTCCAGTACAACAAGTCATTAGAGAAATCAAGTAAATGAGCTTACCATCATGGACCACAGGTGGGGACTTCATAATGGCTTTCCTTTCTCTAATGGACTTCGGGATGTGCCAATGTTTCCTAAACTCCAAATGGGGTTAACCAAGTATCCTATTAGGTGGTTTCTAATTCTAAAGGGGATAATATGTTCAAGGTATATCCTTCAAAAGGTGGTTGCATGTGACAGATAGATGAATGAAGTAGGGGATTAGAAGGGGTAGCTCTGGGTCACATGCTGGGGTACAAGGGTAGCTAATAAGAGGGAAGCCCACACCTGGGTTTATAATGTATAGGAGGGAGCAATCGTGGTACATGAGGTGCCCCAACCTTGATTTTTCCACCCTTCTTTAAAGTTTATATGCCTTTTGCCTTTTTATGATTTTCTTTGATCAATTGCTTGGGGCTCAAGGGTTAAAAGCATGATGCAAATGATATAGTAGTGAATACCCCATTTTAAAGTAGGGTAATTCATTTCCTACCAGGGGTTGGGACAATCATGGGTTCCTATATGATGAAAGAGGCTCATAGAACCTGTAGGAACTAAGGTGATGGCCACGATGATGGGGTAGAGCTCATGTATTGGCTTTTGCCCACGTGCTAAATGTGTTTATCCTGGCCATATTTTGCATTTCGTGGTACATTTCCTTGTTGAATATGGTCAAATATGCTTTTATCTTTCCTTTTAGCTTCATTAACCTCTAAGGCGTCATTCCAAGCCTGACCCAAGGTGTGGGCAAGGGGAAGGGGCGAGCTAACCCTATGTGGACCCAGTGGAGGAATGTGGACCCAAGTGGGAGAAATGATGAATGGGGTAGTAATGCGTGGAGAGGGGGTAACATAAGTAGATAAGGGAGCAAAACAAAACCAAAATCGGGTTTTCCCGTGAAATACCATCCCTAAAGCCAAATGGTCAGTAAAAGAGATCCCATGGGACTAGAATCCATGGTTAATATCCAAAAGCGGTCTAGGGGACAAGAGCACAGACCTAACCTATTCTTTCCGCTGAATCCCCCTATTAATCCATGCCTAGAAGTGTCCATGATAAGCAAACTACAATACTCAATTACCAAATGACAAGGCATGCCTTTAGGTTCGGGAGGCCCACCTTCAAACATAAAATTATGGCAAATGGGCAAAGGACCACATGGCTAGCTCAGGTGGCGAAGAAATGGAACAATGAGATAGCTAGTGGCTGCAAGGGGTTGTTGGCTGCTGGCTAGGGGCCATCTTGGAAAAAAAAAATTCTTTTAGGGATATCACCCACAAAATGGCAGTGTTCCACGGGGTCTCGTCCCCCACCCTGGGGGTCGAGTTTCCTAGCTCCCTCGCACTCCGGGGACTTGGGACGGGAGGGGGTCGTTTCCCCACGCTCTAAAAAAACAGGGTACGTGAGGAAACTTGAAAGGGACCGTTTCCTCCATTTTTGGGGTCATTTTCTAGGCGAAAGGGGTCTTAAGGGGGTCTTGAATGGTCGTTTCCCAAGAAAAATTCGCAAATTTTTCTTATGAAACAAAAAAATCGTAATTTTTAATATTTGTTGACTAATCAGGAAGGGTTTATGTTATATTCATTTCACATTTCATTTTTTGTTTCCTCCGTTGAATTGAACATTGCCACCATCGCCAAGCAACGTTATGTTCGCTCCTTAGTTGAACAGAACGTTGCTGCCATCGCCAAGCAACCTTCTGTCTGCTCCTTTGTTGAACAGATTACCTTGAGCAATTATGCTCATTTATCTTTTGATATGTTCTTATGTTATTTTGTTTCTATAAAACTAAAAAATTTGACTCTTGATGTATCAGACTTGACTTTTATAATTTTATTTCAATATTCAGTATTCAATGTTCATAGTTGGAAGTGGAACATCAATATGGTTTAAAGTTTAAAAGTTTAAACATTTATAATTTTATCATTTATTTTCATTGTGCATTGTTAGTAAGTTAGTAGACTAGTAGTTACACTATACAGTGACAAACTTACATGTATGATGTATGATTATAATTTATATGATAATGATATCAATGATCATGCTTTTCATTTTAAATTTGTTTCAGTTATATGATTCATCAATTTATATTTTATATTTATAAGTTTTTAAGACCCCCGACGTCCCCCCACGTTTCCTATAATTTGGTGGGGATCTTTTGCATAGGCCGCTCCTGCGTATCCTCACTCCCTCGCCTCCTCGTCCCGGAAACTTGGTGGAACATTGCAAAATGGTGGGCAACATCTGGCTCCAACTCGAATGTGATCTCTCTTGAAGTGGGCAAAGCTACTAGAACGGGAGGTCATGATGTTGATTTTGGGTAGCATCGGATGTGCTCTAGCTCCAAAATTTTGTGGAGGGGCTAGAATACATGAGATCTCTAGGACCCAGAAATCGTTTGGAGAAATTCCACTCAGATGAGGAGTTATTAAAATAATTAATATTTTTAATGGGTTCCTAAGTCTAAACTTAGGAAAATAAAAATATTAATGGGTATTAATAAGAATATGGGTGAGAAACCTCTAAGTGACGAGGATCAAGTCTTTTTTAATCTTAGTCGTTGATTAGGGACTTAATTGTTGATTTTAGGTAGCATCAGATGTGCTCTAGCTCCAAAATTTTGTAGAGGGGCTAGAACACATGAGATCTCCAGACCCCAAAAATCATTTGGAGAAATTCCACCGAAATGAGGAGTTATTAAAATAATTAATATTTTTAATGAGTTTCTAAGCCTAAACTTAGGAAAATAAAAATATTAATGCGTATTAATAAAAATATGGGTGAGAAGGTTCTAAGTGACGAGGATCAAGTTGTTTTAATCTTAGCCATTGACTAGAGATTAGAAAACGACTGTTGATTCATCAACAGGAAAAGTATAAGAGGAGGCTTAAGGGTCAGTTGGAGATACACCAAGAGATCAAAGAGTTCGATTTTTCTGGGCCGTGGTTTGTTGAGAAAGTCGAGCTATGTGATTTGAGTTGCAGTGAGATGGGTTGTTCGGCAGAGGGACTTCAGTCCAAGGCCGAAGATACATAGCAGAGAGGCATAGCAGCAACAGCAGAGACAACACAACTCTAAAGAGGGTGACGCAAAAGCTAGAGGGGCTGACGCAGAAGCTAGCGGGGTTGACGCAGAAGCTAGAGGGGTTGACGTAGTTCCCTAGAAGAAATGCTGGGGTTTTTTGTGGGGCAGAGAGAGTTGCAATTCAACATATTGAATTTTGAGCAAGGGAGGCTCACTGGGAGGGTGACACAGCTCGTAGAGGAGGTGATGCAGTTCCAGCGCAGAGCTTGGACCAGCCATCACTGCCTAACACTGGGAACAACAATTGTCATCTGTGGGGTTTGAGCATCTAGTTGTCGGATTGCCAAAATATCTATCTCTGGATAGAGGTATTTCTGTCAGGTTTATTATTTGTTAGGTGAGCCGGATTTGGCACCCTAGTTGTATTTAGAAATATGCTTAATAATACCTGTGTTGCACGAGTACCCGCACCCGGGGGTGGGGTTCTCGAACCCGTCCCGGGTTCCCGCACCCAAGTACCGGATTCGGGTACGGGTTCTTCCCAGACAAACCCAAAAGAACCGGGTTCTTCCATGAAGAACCGGGTTCTTCAAAAAAAAAATTGGGTTCTTTTCCTTTAATGGGTTCTTGGGTTTTTGGGTTCTTCGGGTGCTTGGGTTCTTGGGTTTTTTGGGTTGGGTTCTTTGGGTTCTTCGGGTTCTTTGGGTTCTTCATAAAAAAATATATTAAAATATAATTAATAATATATAGCTGGATTGAGGTTAAGAACAAAGTGCATACATTTGTTGTAGGAGATAGATCACACCCACAAACAGAGGAGATCTATGCAGAATTGCAGTGATTGACAGGGTTGATGAAGGAAGCAGGGGATGTACCTGATGTGCACTTTATGCTGCATGATAAGAAACAGGAGCAAGTGGTAGTGATCATCACATGATGTGCAATAGGAGTGGTGGGAATCTGCATTGTTTTACAAGAGGAAGAAGCTTATATTTTGTTTGTGCTTTTCAACAAGTTGTAAAGACCACTGAAGTCTCATCAAAAGCGCAAGAAGTGCATATGTCGTAATTGCCACTATTCTGCCAAGTTCATAAATGAGGTCACCATGCAAAAAACCGTCTTGAGTGATTTAATCCACTTCATTATTTCCTCAACTCTGTTTTTTTGGGATTTATATTGAGGCTTAAGTAAAATAAGTTAACTGGAAGTGCTATATTATTCTGTTGGTGTCTCTACAAAGGGAGTGGAGGTTTGAGGACTGTTTACTGTTTTCATGTATCATGCCAAAGGCTATATATCCCTAGGGCATTTCTCAAGGACAAGAGCCCATACAACAAGTTTGAAGTAGCATGGGTATTTTCAAAATTTGTAGGTTGAATTTACATCAAGATATTCAAGTGAACAAAAGATGTGAGTGGACTGTCGACCTCCTTGGATATATGATTGCAGAGAGCTTGTTTGGGCAGATAGGGATCGGGCTTCAGTTAGAGACCTTTTAGTTTCCTTGGAGCTTCAGGTAATGACTTATAAATAGAAGTAAAGGCATTTTCAGAGACACTCTTGTTCTATTTTTGCTCATGATGAGAAGTGTTGAAATTCAAATCTCACATAAATACATATAAGATGTAGATGTATGCACACAAATCGATGCATACACATAGACAGACATTAATGGACATAGAGAGATGCACACAAGAATTATAGTTTACAGCTGTAATGTATTATTCCATATGTTGGCTTGACAAAAGACGCTTGCCAGCAAGCTGTATAATTGACTTTGTACTGATTTCATGTGTTTCATTTTTGGATGAAAATATGGTGCAGCTCTAAATTGAATAAGTTAATTGCATCAAGCAACAGATGTTATGCTTGTTTGTATAAAACAATAGTTAATATCTTCACTCTTTCTTATGGTAGCTAATACTGGGGACTTGTGTTTGAGGGTCAAACAGGTAACATAACAATTGAGAAAGGTCTAAAATTCTGTTGGATTTGGAAAATAAAATTAAAGATAAGCATAGGAAGAGAAATTGGAAGCATGGAAAAGGATGGACATTATAGCAGTGTGATTAGACAAACAATGATGCCTGCAATGTTAATATGACAATATAGAGTTAGGGAACAAGTTTGACCTGCAAAACTGTATTTGATAGGATGCTTGCGTGGTATGCGGTTTCGTGGAAGTCAATGACAGCAGGATATGCTAACCACAACTGTTGCATGGATGCTTTCCAATTTGTGGCAGAATGCTTTGGTTTTGCATAAATCCAAACCAGGTGATCTTCACTATTATTCTGAAGGCATGTGCCAGACTGCCATCAGATGAAAATGGTAAGCAGGTCCATTTATGCATTATCAGAATGGGTTTGGAAAAAATATACAAATTCAAATTTCATATATATTATTAATTATAAATTTATAATTTATAATTTATAAAATATAATTATTAAAATTAATATTATTATATAACCCGACGAACCCACGCACCTTGTTTCCAAAAATGCCGTCCCCGTTCCCGTCCCCGTCCCCGTCCCCATCCCTGCACCCACGTTTCCTGGCAACATAGAATAATACAAACCCTCTATATGCTGCATCGGTTTTTTCGAATTGGATTTTTCTGGGGATGATTATCCAAAAATAACGGTGTCCCTTGTGTGATTGTCTCAGTTTATTTCAGTTCATGATCTGTATATATGTGTAGGCTGCAATAGTGTTTTCATCGTTGTTTAAGTAATTAAATAACTTGTTAAATGTAAAGAACTAGTAGATGATAAACTAGTGATTGTAGTGGGATTTTTGATGTGTAGATTCAGAAATTCTCACATTAATCTCTGTTGTTGATTCATCAACAGGAAAAGTATAAGAGGAGGCTTGAGGGTCAATTGGAGATACACCTGAGAGATCAGTCAGTTTGATTTTTCTGGGGTTAGGTTTGCTGAGAAAATCAAATAAGTGATCTATTGCAGCGAGAGGGGCAATAGCAGAGAGTTGGATCAGAAGGGAGTTCTGAGCCAACGAGTATCAGGCAAAGAGGCAGTAGTAGCATCAGAGAGGCAGCACAGGCCAGGAAGGGGCTCATGTAGGCCAAGAGGGTTCTTGCAGTGGCAGTGCGAGATAATTGAGGGAAGTTCGAGATTTTGCTAGGAGTTCGATGTTTAGAGCGGGGAGGGATGAAGTCAAAGCTTCTGAGGGAAAATCGATCTAGTAGAGAAGTGACACAGTCTCCCAGAGGCAAGACGCTGGCCCACACAAAGCAGATTGTGTTGGGATTTTCGCAGTGCTTGCCGGAGTCAGCGATTCAGTGGATCAGTTGAGACTTGGAGAATGAGGTAAACCCTCATATGTATTTCTTGCTGCCATAATATCTCTGAAAGGTTAGCCGGTGTGAGAGGCAACCTGTTGTACTCAGATTTTGCTTGCTTAATAATACAAACCCTCTATATGCTGCAACGGTTTTCTCGAATGGGGTTTTTTCGGGGAGATTGTCCAAATATAACGGTGTTCCTTGTGTATTTGTCTCGTTCTATTTCAGTTCATGATCTGTATGTATGTGTAGTCTGCAATAGTGTTTTCATCGCTATTTAAATAATTAAATAACTTGTTGAATGTAAAAACAAGTAGGAGATGATAAACCAGTGATTGCAGTAGGATTTTTGATGTGTAGATTTAGAAATTTTCACATGGTATCAGAGCATTGCAGATCATAGGAGACTCAAGACATTAGCCAGGAGATCCAGAGAATTTGCTGCAGAGAAGCAGTTGTCCCGAGTGACAACGTTGTTTCAAAGGCAAAGGAGCAGTTGAAGGAGTGACGCATTGCCAGAGAAGTGATGCAGAGGCTCATGCAGTGCCTGTGTTAGCATTTTGAGCATTTAGAGGGTGACGCAGAACCCGAGAGGAGCTCATGTAGTGACTGCGTCAGCTCTCTGGGCCAGCGCAGAGCCTGAGAGGCTCGAAACAATCAGTTGTCGAGGCTGGAGGAGCAAAGTAGATTCAATCAGTGGAGCTAGTGGGACATTGTTGTTGTTGGTGTAGAATAGTGTCTATGGAGACAGAGCCGAGGTAGAGGGAGTCACTGCCTTGACAGATTTCGAGCCAAAGAAATCTAGATCCGGGTTGCAGCAACAAAGGAGGATTGGAGAGGAGTGATTCGACATTTGGCAGGAGTATTTCCTTGAAGGAAATCAGGACTCAAAGGGAATCTAGAGGAGCTTGTTCCTTAGAGGGTTTCTTGCGCCAAAGAAATCGAGATCCGAGTCTTGCTGGATTAGCAACAAGAGAGGGAGAAGAGAAACAATCCTATATTTTTTGAGCAGAGATGGCAGTGAATGGACTGAGGGATTAGGACAGATTGGATGGAGCATCTAATTTTGTCATCTGGAAGGCTAGGATCCTGGCAATCCTAGACAAACATCGCATCATTTACTATGCCTTGAAAGTAGTTGTTGTTCCGGTCGACGTTGATCTGTTAAAGAAGTACAAGGAGGCCCAAGCGAAGGCCAAGTGCATGATCCTAGACAGGGTTAAGGATCATGTAGTACCACACATTGTTGAGAAGGAAACAACAAGGAGATGTGGGAGGCGTTGACCACCTTGTACTAGGGCACTTCCGTCCAACAAAAGATGCTATTAGAAAATCAGCTGAGACAGTGCTAGATGCAGAACGAAGAAGAAATCAATCCCTTCCTCTTCAAGTTGCAAGGGATTCACGACCAGTTGACTTTCGTGGGGTTTACACCAGATCCTTAGTTCATGGTCAGGACTGCCCTGAATGCAGTCATCGAGGAATTAGAGACATTTGTCCAAAATATCTTGGGCAAAGCGACTCTCCCCCATTGGGAGGAGATGTGGGCAGCTCTTCAACAAGAAGAGATCAAGAGGTTGACCAAGGCAGGGAGTAGCGGCAAAGGAGCCTGGGTCAAGGAGGAGGAGGAGGATGCAACTCTCGCATCATCAAGACAGGAAGGATAGCAAAAGAGAAAGAAGAAGGATATTTCTAAAGTCAAATGCTTCAAGTGCGGGGAACTTGGACATTTCGCCACTCAGTGCCCCTAGAAGAAGGGCAAGGAGGAGGCTTCTGACTCGAAGGTTGCTCCAGCGAAAGCTGAAAGGGAAGACGAGGATGACGATTGTGCCATGAGTGCTCATACACCTCTAGAGAAGAGGATGGTGAGACATGGAGTTGTAATCGAGAGGACTACATGACGAGTAGGATCCTTGAGGTGCACAAACTCTTGGATCACATACAGCTACAGGAGCCCTTAACGACAGTAGCAAAATGATGGGTGTCGGTTGGTGTGAGGTGTGATGGAACAACAATGGCAGAGCTAGAGTGCCAAAGTCTGAAGCAACGCAATGGATGTTGTAGCGGTGCGAGAGGCACATAGCAATTTGCAGCAGCGTAGTAGCAACAGAGGGCTAGCATAGATTAGGAGCAGAGGTAGCTTCGGCATCACGAGGCATCCATACTAACCAGGGGTAAGTTTTTCAGTTGCTTACTTCTCAACAACTGAGTTGCAGTGCAACAGTTAGCAGTGGCAGCGTTATGGGCAACATGAGGCAGCATTTTGAGAGGGAGCTGCAATGCAAATGTAGCAGTGACAGTGGCAGAGTCATGGGCAGTAGTACAGGACATAGTAGTGCAGTGGATGAAGGGCAGCAAGCCAAGCATCAACAACACAGAGGACCAATGCAATGGATCAGTGTAGTACTTATGTTGGGAAGTATGACTAGAGCACATTCCTCGCTAAGAGGGAGTGTTGATTTTGGGTAGCATCAGATGTGCTCTAGCTCCGAAATTTTGTCGAGGGACTAGAATATATGAGATCTCCAAGACCCAGAAATCATTTGGAGAAATTCCACCCGGATGAAGAGTTATTAAAATAATTAATATTTTTAATGGGTTCTTAAGTCTAAACTTACGAAAATAAAAATATTAATGGGTATTAATAAGAATATCAGTGAGAAACTTCTAAGTGACGAGGATCAAGTCTGTTTTAATTTTAGTCGTTGATTAGGGACTTAATCTTGACTGTTGATTCATCAACAGGAAAAGTATAAGAGGAGGCTTGAAGGTCAATTGGGGATACACTTGAGAGATTAGTCGTTCGAATTTTCTGGGGCGAGGTTTGTTGGGAAAATCGAACAAGTGATCTCTTGCAGTAAGAGGGGTAGTAGCATAGAATTGGATTGGAAGGGAGTTCCGAGCCAATGAGTACCAAGCAGAGAGGCAGAAGTAGCATCAGAGAGGCAGCGCAAAGGCCTACGCAGCCCAGTAAGGGGCTCACGCAGAGTTGATGCAGGCCAAGAGGGTTCTTTCAGTGTCAGTGCGAGATAATTGAAGGAAGTTCAAGATTTTGCAGGGAGTTCGATGTTCTAAGTCGAGAGGGATGAAGTCGAAGCTTCTGAGGGCTTTTGGCGTCCAAAGTAAGCAAATATTATTGGGGTCCAAAGTAAGCAACTCATTTTCGAGTTGATGGGCTCTAATTTCATTTTTAATTCCAAAAACAGTACTGAGCTTTTTCATTGCTTCATCGGGGGTATTAATTTTTGCGATATGGAATCTAAGGTCTGGAGAAATAGACATCCCTATCAACCCACATGCTTGATCTTGCTTATTTTCCCATTTTGCTAGCTTATCTTCATCTTTAGGTTTAGACTCTTGGACTAAGGCTATTCTATAAAGACCTTTACTTCTAAGTAAATCCACCATGTAGGATAGCCATTGGAAGTAGTTGGTGTTGTTAAGAATAACTAAGCATGGAATTTCCATTTTAAAAGAAATTGAAGTTGTAAATTCTGAAACTAAGTGTTCCAAAGGAAATATCTCGAAAAATTAGGTTGATTAAAAAAAACAGCTCTGAAAATGGCTTTTGGATGAAGAAGTTATGCCTTTTTGA
This sequence comes from Pinus tabuliformis, assembly GCA_031772625.1. Classification (NCBI taxonomy): domain Eukaryota; kingdom Viridiplantae; phylum Streptophyta; class Pinopsida; order Pinales; family Pinaceae; genus Pinus; species Pinus tabuliformis. The sequence continues at coordinate 72,285,838 of CM062816.1, forward strand.
AGAAAAGTTGTTGAAGATGCCAAGGAACCACGTGAATGTTTGGAAGTTGATGATAATGTTATATTTAAAAAAATTCCCCCCCTTTCCAAACTTAATCTAATTAGCTCACCTTTTAAAAAATATTACTTTATGTGACCCACTTTTATAAATAAGTGAAAGTCACTTTTACAATGGTACTTTATGAACTATCCACTAAATTGTAACTTAAATAAAAGATAAAGTGACTCACTTTTTATAATGGGTAAGAACACTTGTACATAAAGTAACTTTAAAACATAAGTTACATGTATTTTTTGAACAAGTATCTCAACAAAAAGAAAGACTTGATCCACGACCTCTATTTTCATAAAGTAACTTTAGACCAAGTGATCTAGTTAAAATATTTAGTAATTGTTGGAAAGGAGGAAGAGTTTTTTTCTTTTTTTTGCTCACTAAAGCTTGGGGGTGTGTGCTTACTTGAAAAACCCATTTTTTCCTACAAAACAAAAAAAAACCACACAAACCAAACAAACAAGCAAAAGTATCCAAGCCTTAGGGCTTAAAGCTAGATTTGGGGTTAGTCCCCCGGAAACTAGATATTTTTCTCAATGTTTCTGATTTTCCGAGATCACACTAAGTCGCGGCGGAAAATAGCATACGCATGAGAAAAATCCTTTATTTTTGTTTCTAGATTGCCCAGATCACATAGAGTTGCAGGGAAAAGAGCATATGCATAACTGAAAGGTATAGACCCAATAATAAACAATTATATATGACTATAAACTGAAATAAACAGAGAGATAAATAACTATAACTACAAACAAAGACTATATACTTCCAAATCTTAAAAATGACGTAGCTAGGACTATCAGAAACCTTTTCTCTTAAAACAAAAGGGGTTCCTCACTGGAATAGATGCTCCTAACACAATAGATCAGTCCCCTAGGCCCAAAAGCGGTCAAAAACAATAGATCTAAGAAACGACAGTCAGATGCAGTTGTACCGACTTCGGATTTGGATCACCAACGGATTTGGACCTCGAATGACTCTGATATCATGTAGGAATTTACAGGGTAAGTTTCTTAGATTGAACACCAAAGGACACTATTGACCACTACGTGTCAACTACCCATAGCAGTACACTCCTTTTTTTCGCAAAAGGGTAGTGCTTGATGTCGTATCTGTGCTATTCGACTTCCACATCAGCCTGATTGTGTTATGTTGTAAACCCAGTCTGCATATGTAAATCGTAAATAATCTTAGTAGATCTGGGTCATGTATGTAAATTGCCTAGGTAAACCTAATTTTCTAGTGATAATTTACGTTTCGGAAGGTTTTTTGTCTTATCGATCCATGATTGGTAGAGTTTTCCTTCAGCCTAACCCCAAAGCCAGAATGGATTTTGTCATTACAATCTTAGGGGAATCCTAGTGTGCTGGGTCGAGTTTATGTAAAAGTAATTGGGAGATAATTCTAACTATTTGGTTAGGTTATTGCAAATTGTTTGATCTGCTAGATTATGTTTGTGTCGTAGAACTGGGTGGTCTATGAGGGTCTATGTTAAATGGGTTTTCCCCCTTGAGATGTAAAATTGTAAAAGTCATGATGTAAAGTGTCTTGAGGGTTAGAAAATGTTTTAATCCCCTCATAAGTCCTAGGTCCTAAGTGTTTTTCCCAAAGGCTAAGTTTGAAGGTCCAGTAAAAATAATAAAATTAAAAAATAAAATATAAAATAAATTAAAAAAATAAATAAATTTAAAAAAAAAATTAAAATAAAATAATAATGAGTCAAAAGTTTTGAGGAAATAAATGCAAAATTTAAATTTTTAATATATTAAAATGCATTTAAAAATTTCGACGGATGAGGCTAAAAGGGATTTTGATCCTCATTGACGGTCGGAGCATTTTGACATGGATCACTCGAACTAGCCGTTGGGAATTTTTCCTTTAAATACGGTGTCAGGGGTCATTTGAGATGATTCGATCTGAGAGTCGTGTGCTAAAGAAAGCTCTCTTGTAGTCATTTTTTTGTGCAATAAAGAAAGACTTTGGGGTTGAAAATCTTACAGGTGTTACTCTTCTGGAAATGTTGTAAGATGTTTTATTTTTCTGCATAAATTTAGTTTTAGCCATTGATGATAGCTTGATGAAGAGTGATTTTAAACACAGGTATCTTGTTTGGTCAGTACGGTTTGAATGGTAGTTAAATTTCTGAATATGATGGCAGGTATCTCTATTAGATCTGGATTTTAGTAACGTTTTCTCCCTCTTTGTTAATGGTTGAATTAAGCTGTGCAGGATATCCTTGATTTTGAGTTTACCGGGCATTCGGGGAAGTTCTTGGCTGAACCAGCCAACTCCCGGATTGCATTTTCTGAAGAGCCCATCCAATTTTGATCTCGGGCTTATCATTTGAAATTTCTGTTGCGGATGCATGAAGGGTTTTCTAAAGCACCTCACATTAAATTTTAAATTTTTTATTTCTGTGGCATACTGACAAATCTGGCTATCTAGAGCCTTTAAGCTATATATATTGTAATTGTTTTACTGGTTTTAGGGTCTTAGTTTTGTTTCTTGCACATTTTATTTCTGGGTGTTTGGTTTTTGTTATTGCAGGTTAGAAGAAAACTTTTTATTCGAAGCTAGATCTAGGCCCTGGAGGGTAAGATCTAGCCTCAGCATCATTTTTGCAGGGATACTCTTCAAAGGAGTTTCAAATTTTCTGAAGAAATTCGAGGGTTTTTCCAGGCTATCTGTTTTTTGCCTGGGATTTCATTGTGATACAAGAAATTTTTTTGAAATTTTTTTAGGGAGGTTGTGCGATTGTTGTTCACCATTCTCTCCACGCCTCATTTGCTCTGCCTGTCTGCGTAATTCCTTCTTCCATTTATGCTTCCACTGCTTAACCCTTATCAATTTGTCACGCAGTTGTCCCATTTCTGTTGCTCTACCACACAGTCCATTCACTGTCTTACGCCGCTATTTAAATTCCTCACGCGGTGGCACGCTGTCTTCCCTATCCCAAGCTACTTTGATTGCCTTCTTCAACGTGTCGCTCCAGCTTTGTACATCCCTGTGTTTTCTTCTTTCAAACCTGCAGCTTTTCTCTAAGCAAAAAAAAAAAAAACACACGCTGCCTCTTACAAACCTGCACAGCCTTCATTTCATCGCTATACCTTCGCTCCTCAGCGACCTGCTAGACCTGCGTTCCTCTGTCGGCCATCACCTGTACACACACACATTTCGATTTTTTTTTTTTAATGCGTGGGTAAAGCTAAGGGTTAGCATAGATTAGAACGTATTTGAAATTTTTAAGTTAGCGTATTTTCCTCTCAGTTTAGATTAGATTTTGATTTTAGGGTTAGTCTTTAGTTTTAGTTTAGTCTAAGCTTCATTTTTCCATTTTATTTTGGTTATCTAGTTTCAATTTTGAATTCGGGTTTTGTTTAAAATCTTTATATAAAAAGTTAAAAGTAAATATAACATTAAAAATTATAAATTAAAAAACTTTTAAAATCCTAAAAAAAAAAAATCAAAATTTAAAATATATATATGTATGTATATATATATATATATATATATATATATATAGATATTAATTTTTTTTTGAAAAGATTAACTAAATTGAAAATTCTTTTTGGTGTCTTTATGTTCCACTTCTCTATAGTTAAATGCGCTTAAATGTTTATTTAAAGATTAGCTATTGAAAAGTGGTGAATCATTTTGTGGGCTGGTTAGCATTTGAATTTCATGGTTGAGTAATGAATTTTGATCTTTTGAAATTTAATTGCTGGAACATTGCGCATCTATTGAATATTTTGCATCTGGTGAAATTAATCGTTGCTTGGATTATATAATGCTTGTGACATGTTTGATATTTTGTAAATATTTTCAAGCAATCATTAAATTACTTCATAAGCAACGACAGCTAATTAATTACTTGGTTTTCATTGACTCCATAAGGCACTGGTCTTAAGCATTTAAAGATCTAAATCAAATTATAAAATCGATCAAGTGCTTGTTTTCCCCTGCTGTGCCTCCCAACCCATCTGGTTCCCAGTTGGTCTTCCTTTTTCCCATAGGATCTACCCCCCTTAGCCTGCTATAGGGAGACGGCTTAAACGGAGAGAACGGAGATCAGCGTGACAACCCCCGGTCTGAGCGTTGTCGCGCTGCCTGGACAATTTGTGTGACAACAGACACCACTCACAAACAGATCACAGATCAATGCAACAATATTCTTGACGTGGTTAAAACCCTCAAAGAGGGAAACATTCCATGGCCTGAGCCAACGCGACCACTTCAGGCAATATTATTAATAAAAGAAAGAAAATTTACATAATCTTTTCTCATAAACGACCGTTGGACAAATGACCCTCCATGCTCTTTAAATAGAGATAATGGACCAATCGGGCGTTAAGCCATGGATCAAGTATCGGTAATACCAAGGAGAGAATGAATCGTCGGATCACTTCATGTCTAGAACATATCGTGACCGTCGGATTGTAAGTTACAAAGGGTACATACTAAAGAAACACACTTTACCTAACTATACACTAGATCAAGTTATACTTAATTATTTCCTATGTGTTGGAATATCCTAACATGTTTGCTGCTGTGGAGGCCCATGGCTCTCTATGCACAACCTACATGTGCCAATGTGGGCCTTTGGGGGTCAGGAACCCATATAAGGAAGCCAAACCCAAATGGAAACCACCTGCAATCCTGCATAAAATTTAATGCGTCCCCTAGGCTTCCAGTATAATCAATCATTAGAATCAGGTAAAGGAACTTACAAACCATGGATAAAAAAGTGGGCACTTCATAATGGCATGCCCTTCCGTAGTGGGTTTTGGCATGTGCTAGTGTCTCCAAACTCGAAAGGGGGTTAGTCAAGTACCTTATTAGGTGGTTTCAACCCTTAGAGGGGATAATATGTCTAAGGTACACCCTTCTAATGGGGGTGGCAAGTGACAAATAGGTGAGATGGAATAGGGAATGAGAGGGGCAGCCTTGGGCCACATAACGGGGCATAGGGATAGCTAGATAAGGGGAAGCCCACACCTGGGTATGTAATGTATAGGAGGGAGCAGTCGTGGTACATGAGGTACCCTGATCTTGATTTTTCCACCCTTCTTTATATGTTTTTTTCCTTCTATGAATTTTCTTTAATTAACTGCTCGGGGTTCAAAGGACAAGAGCATGATGTGTATAATATAGCAGTGTTTACCCCTTTGAGGTAGGGCGGTTCATTGTCCTCCAAGGGTTGGGACAATCATGGGTTCCTGAAAAATAGAGGAGGCTCATCTAGGGCCTATAGAACCAGGGTGATGGCCATGGATGGGGTAGATCTCATGTGTCGGCTTTTGCCCATGTGCTAATTATTTTTTTCCTAAGAATCTTTGTATTTTGTGGTACAATTTCCTGTTAAATGTGTCAATTATGTTTTTTCTTCTTTTTTTAGTTGCTTCGACCTCCAGAACATCATTCTAGGCCTAACCTAAGCTGGGGGCAAGGGGATAGGGAAGCTAGCCCTATGTCGACCCAGAATGGAAATGTGGACACAAGTGGGAGAAAAGATGAATGGGGGTATAGTGAGTAGATAGGGAGTAATATGTGCAGATAAAGGAGTAGGACCACGCACCCATGGTCGGGGTTTACCAAGTAATACCACCCTAGAACAAAATGGTCAATAAAGGAGATCCCACGGGACTAAGGTCCAAGGGTAAAAACCAAAAGCGATCAGGGGAACTGGAGCACAAACTAAGCCCACTATTTTCGCCAATTCCCCCATCAATCCATACCCAGAAGTATCCATGATAAGTAAACCCAATACTCAATTACTAGATGACAAGATATACCTTTAGATTCAGGAGGCCCACCTTCAAACATACGATCAATACAGGTGGGTGAGGGACCACATGGCTAGATCAGGTGGTAGAGAAATGGCACAAGCAGCTAGTAGGAGGCATCAAGGTGTTGTTGGCTGCCAGTTGAGGCTCATCATGGAGAAAACTTTCTCGTGGGGATATCACCCACAAAGTGGTGGGTAACAATTTTTTATTACAAATTTTTTATGATAATGACAATAGTTTTATGTATTTCAAAAAATAGATATTAACCACAACCTTAGCGAAGTAAGAAAACCACATAAAATTTTTGGTGCCCAAACAAGGTCAGCCTGTGCCCATAGTCTGTGAACTTGGATCCCAAGGGTTGGGGAACCTGCAAACTCTATATATTTCTTAAGACAAAATTGTTAGATCATACAATGAATTGGATCACCTAAGATAAGCCCAAAACTTACCAATAGAATATTCTAATCATCTACAAAGGAAATAACAATTCTATAGTATTGAAGAACAATATAGGAAAGCACATACCCAACACGTAGCAAAGATCAATGAGAGAAAGACACCATGAACTGAACCCCAAGGTCTTTTATTATAGATTTCAAATGTTCCTAGCAAAACAGTGGCTTCAAACCAGCGTTACAAAATTGCATTTAGACCAGAGTGACGATCCTTGTGATCCAAATAGAAGCAAAATGTCTTTATTTATAGAGAAATCCTTCCAAGTGGAAAATAACGGCTAGTTGGATTTATACCCGTCAAAATAATCTCGACTGTTGATAAATCTTTGATTAACTTTTAATCTCTATCGTCGAAAATACTTGTTTTTGGCGAATTTTCGAATTTATCATTAAAACAATTTTTTATTAATTCAAAAATAATTATTTTGATTCAGTTTCCTCAAAAATTTGACTTCGACTTAACTACCAAGGTTCGAGGGTCTAATTTTTCTTGAAATTTTCAATATTCCCTTGGTGGGGGGGCTCCAAAATTAACTTCTTTTTGACCCACGAATTTTTCCACTTGGAGAATTAATTTCTCTAACATTTTAATTTTGATTCTAGATTAATTAATTTTCTAGCGTAGAATTTAATTTTAATCTTGCCAGAAAAATTAATTAATTGACTCCTGAGGTAAATTATTTTTTCCACTCTCAAATATTTTAGCCATGGTGCTAAGTATTGGGGACCATGCACTAAAATATTTTTTACATAAGCATTTACAATTTCAACCCTCAAAAGGGAAATACCCATTCGTTATAGACCCTCATAATATTTACCCAATTCTACGACACAATATGATCTAGTAGACAAAGTGATTGTAATAAAATAATTTATCCAATTAACTTAAATTATTCCCAAATCACTTTTACAGAAGACTCGACTAAAACACTAAGACTCACCTAAGACTTTGACGATAAATTCCACCCTAGCTTTGGGGTGAGGTTGAAAGGAAAAACTTTGCCGATCATCCGTGTTTAGAATCATTGATAATCAATGAGACGAAAAATGTTATGAAACCAACTCAAGAAAAGATAGAAAAGATAGATCAACGCCTTAGAATTCAGCCTCTTCGAGGGGGCAACCTCCTTTACATTACATAAATGAACAATTCTTGGATGATACAAATGACAAAACCTCCTTTCTATATATAGGAGTCTAAGGAGTCACAATATAATCCAGCCGACCTAACAATAATAATATAAAGCCACAAAAATAACAATAGAGGGATTCTATGGGGCACAGAAATAACAATATGGGGGTAATAGGGGCACACCAATATAAATAAGGGGTATAACTACAATAGTAATGGGGTAACCACTAGTATTATAGGGACCCAACATGCCCCTCTCCTTCAAAAAAGTGTTGTGCTCAACGCTTGAGTAGTTCTGGATACTTCTGCATAAAATTCTCATCCTCCCATGTGGAATTTTCAGCGGATAAGTTCTTCCACTTGATAAGATACTCTGAAATTGATCGATTTCATAGTTGTCGAGTTCTTGTTTCTGTGACTGCTTCCGGTTCCAATATAATTTTTCCTTCCTCGTCAAGTTCTGGAAATATTGTTTGAATTGGGAGCTTGTCACCTATAACCTTCTTTAAACATGAAACATGGAAAACTGGGTGCAATCGAGAAGCTGCAGGAAACTCCAATTTGTATGCCATAGTACCAATCTTTTGCAACACCTTGTACGGACCATAATACTTTGGTGATAATTTATTATCCTTCTTAGCTTGCTTTAGGGACATTTGCTTATATGGTTGTAGCCGTAGGAATACCCAATCACCTACATCAAAACTTCTTTCACTGCGATGTTGATCTGTCTGTTGTTTCATTCTATTTTGTGCCAACACGAGGTTATCCTTTAAGAGTTGGAGGACTTGTTGTTGATGTTCGATGTGATGTTCCACTGCCTGAACCTTAGAATTTTCTCTTAAATATGATGTGATGGATGGTGGTTGATACCCATAAAGTGCCATAAATGGGGTCATTTTTGTTGCTGTATGGAAGGAAGTGTTATACCACCATTCAGCCAGAGGCAACCATTTGACCCATTGTGTTTGTTTATCAGATACAAAGCAACGAAGATATCCTTCCAAACATTTGTTTACTATCTCAGTTTGCCAATCAGATTGAGGATGATAAGATGAGCTATGAGCTAACTGAGTACCAAGACAAGAAAATAATTCTGTCCAAAAATTTCCAATGAAAATGGGATCTCTGTCACTTACAATAATCTTTGGGTTTCCATGTAGCTTTTGAATTGTTTCCATAAATGCAGTAGAAACTGTACTGGCTTTAAATGGATGTGATAATGCACAAAAGTGTGCATACTTGGTAAGTTTGTCAACTACCACCATGATGACACTCTTTCCCTCAGACTTGGGTAAACCTGTGATAAAATCCATTGAAACCTCCTCCCAACGTTGGCTTGGAATGGATAAAGGTTGTAATAGACCCGGTGTCTTAATTGTTTCAACTTTATTTTGCTGGCAAACCAAACATTCCGCCACAAACTTTTGAATATTTGATTTAAGGCCATCCCAAAAAAATTCCTTCTTAACCCTGTGGTAAGTTTTTAAAAATCCTGAGTGCCCTCCTAAGGGAGAAGTGTGCAATTCCATAAGAATCTTTTGTTTTAGCTGGGAATTCTTACAGAGGTATAAGCGATCTTTGTACCATAACGAATCATTTTGCCAGCTAAATGTATCAGAAGTACTGGAATCTTGTTGTAGCTTTCGAATAAGTGCCCACACTTCTTTGTCATTCTTCCATTCCTCCCTTGCTTCGTTTATCCAATCTGGTTGGATAATAGAAATGGCACACAACAATGCTTCCACATCCTCATCCTTTCTTGAGAGTGCATCTGCCACCACATTTTGCTTCCCTTTTTTGTAGATGATTTCAAAGTCATAACCCAACATCTTTGTGACCCACTTTTGTTGCTCTTCAGAGGATAATCTTTGTTCTAAAAAGTATTTAAGGCTATCATGATCCATTTTTACCTTGAAGTGTCTTCCCATTAGGTAGGGTCGCCATTTCTTAAGTGCATGGAGTATTGCCAACATTTCCTTCTCATAAATAGCTTTGCTTAAAAACTTTCCCTTGATTGGACGACTTTCAAAAGCAATGGGTCTTTCATCTTGCATTAGAACAGCACCAATTCCATTTCCTGAAGCATCACATTCCACAATAAAGGTTTTTGTGAAGTCCGGTGTAGCTAAGACCGGTGCTTGGCACATTGCCTCTTTAAGATGTTCAAAGGCCTTTGTTGCTTCCGGAGTCCATGAAAATGAATCTTTTTTCAATAATGTTGTTAGAGGTGCTGCTATTCTCCCATAATTCTTAACAAACTTGCGATAATACCCTGTCAACCCAAGAAATCCTCGCAGATGCTTTATGGATGTGGGGATTTTCCATTCCTTAATGGCTTTAATTTTGCTAGGGTCTACCTTAACTCCTTCATGAGATACAATATGACCCAAATATTCCACCTCCTGGACTCCAAAGAAACATTTGGATCTTTTTGCATATAATTGTTTCTCCTCCAATAGTTGTAGCACCCTGTCAACATGTTCAACATGATCCTTCCAAGACTTGCTGTAGATTAGTATATCATCAAAAAATACTAACACAAATTTTCTAAGGAATGGTTTGAAAATTGAATTCATCAAACCTTGAAATGTTGAAGGTGCATTGGTAAGGCCAAAAGGCATGACCAAAAATTCATAATGACCCTCATGAGTTCTAAATGCCGTTTTCGGAATGTCTTCAATCTTCATTCTGATTTGATGATATCCCGAACGAAGATCCAACTTGGTGAAGTAAATTGATCCATGCAATTCATCCAGTAATTCATCAATAACAGGAATGGGGAACTTATCTTTAATAGTGAGCTTGTTGAGCTCCCTATAATCCGGACACATGCGCCATGATCCATCCTTCTTGTGCACCAATACTACTGGAGCTGAGAAAGAACTTTGACTCGGTTGAATTATACCAGCCTCTAGCATTTCTGCAACCATACGTTCAATTTCACTTTTTTGGACATAGGGATATCTGTACGGCCTGATGTTTGGAGGAACACTTCCTGGAATCAGATGAATAGCATGATCATGATCACGCATAGGTGGGAGACCCTTGGGAGTCTCAAATACCTTGGAATGATTGTCCAGGACTTTTTGGAGATCTGGAGAAAAGATGATTCCAATGTGGAAACATCTAGCGAGCATAATTGTGCAATTACACCTCTTTGCTCCTTTTTTAGAAGCTTTGTCATACCATGAGAGCTGATTATCTTTCCTGGTTTCCTTGCAATACCCCTTAATTCAACTTCCTTTCCTTCCGTAGAAAATTTGATGAAAAGTTCTTGAAAATTAAAAGCTATTGTACCCAAGGATTGTAGCCATTGGACTCCTAGTACAACATCCGCACCTCCCATTGGAATGGAAAGCATTGGGCTAGTCAATACATATTCTCCCATGGATAGCTTGATATTATGGCACTTTCCAGAGCAATTTATTGTTCCTCCATTTGCAATCATCACTTGACACTCTGGTGCTGGATATAGGAAGCAATTCAATTCTTTTGCTACCCTACAATGAATAAAATTGTGGGTGCTTCCTGAATCAATCAACACTATTACCTTTTTCTTCTTGATTTGTCCTTCTATCTTGATGGTTTGAGGAGTGGTAATTCCCGCCAATGCATTACAAGATATGGTCGGATTTATTTGTTCTTCATCTAGGCTTTGTTCCTGGAGTATATCTTCTTCTTTTGACCTTTCTTGCTCCTTTTCTTCTTCCTCTTCACAATCTATGTAGAATAATTTCTTCTCAGCACACTTATGACCTTTAGTGTATTTGCTATCACAACTGTAACAAAGCCTTTTTGCTCTTTTTTCTTCCAATTGTTGTGGTGTCAACCTTATAGGTTGTGGAAGACTAGGGGCAACAACACTTCCGTCTTTATAGTTGTGAGTGGTATGCTTCCTGGTTGCCATAATTTTGCTTTCCATTTTTCTTGCTAACCTGAATGCCTTCTCTAATGAATCAGGTTCCCAAAGGCGAACATCATGTTGGATATTATCCTTTAAAGACCCTATGAACACATCAATCCTATGCTCCTCTGGAATATCTTTTACCCTTATGTTCAATTTTTGGAACTCCTCAATGTGCTCCATTACTGAACCCTTTTGTTTGAGACTTATCAATTGGCTAAAAAAAGTGTTGCTTTTTGTATCTTCATAATGTGCTATCAATTCTTCCGTAAAAATTGCCCAAGTGATAAATTGTTTACGAGAGCAAAGCCATTGGTACCATACAAATTGATTTGGTTCCAAATATACAGTTGCCATACGTACCTTTTGTGCGTTTTGCACATTATTGAGATCGAAGAATTGCTCCATCTGTAATATCCATGTGGCGGGATCCTTGCCATCAAACTTCCTCATATCGATTTTTGGAATATGGTGATTCTTCGATCCAACATTAGCGTCTATGGAATCATGATTAACATTTCTTTTGTTCTCATCATGAGTTTCATTTACTACCTTTTCACCATTAGTGACCCTTTCTTGTAGCAACTTCTTCAATTCTTCCATGTCTGTCTTCAAATCTATCTTCAAATCTGCCATGTCTCTCTTCAAATCTGTCTTCGAATCATCCATCTTAGCTTCCATGCCCTTTATCTTAGATTCCACCCCATTTATCTTAGATTCCACGCCACTTATCTTAGCTTCTGTTAGCTTTTGTGAGCGTGACATTTGTTGCACTTGTTCTTGTAATTTTGATATATCATGTAGCATTTTTTCCTCTTCTTCATGAGTCATGCTAGAGCTTTCAGGTTCCTTACTAGGTGTTTGCATTTTCTTTCCTCGGGGCATTAGTTACCGATAATAATGCTTTACTATGCCCTTTGAATTTCGTTAAACCAAGCTTACACAAAAATTAAAACAAAAACTACACACCTTTTTTCACTTTATAGAAGCCTGATATTGAATCTGATGTATCTCTGTAATTTCGGATCATCCAGTTCTGAAATTGCTACCTGTAGTAGCCTTTTGTGTCCTCTTTCCAATGCCACAAGTCTGAGCCAAATTGGATTCTCCAAGGAAGAGTTATGTGAAATCTCCCACAGTGACTTGCTTTTAGACTGGTTCAGTAGAGAGAACTTGTACGACGTGCCACGAGTCACTGTTTCAACCTTTGAATCTGAAACACACACACAAGAAACTACAGTGCGTCCTCTTTCTATACCTTCTTACGAAATTTCAATCCGATCCCCAGAGAGAAAGTTATGACGATTTTCCCCAGGTCCCCTGTTTTGAATGTAATTCAGGAGTGTGCAAAAGACCAACTTCCTCAGATCATATCTCCGCAAATATCGCGCGAAAAGCTCTGAAATTCGGACCCAAGGTTCAGCGCGATTTCTTCTCAAATGGGTTTTTTTTGCGACTTCTAAAATGTCACAGAAAAAATTTATAGCGAAAATGCCACGATGACCTGTTTGGAGCAGCGAAACCCTAAAATCCAAAGCTCTGATACCAAATGTTATGAAACCAGCTCAAGAAAAGATAGAAAAGATAGATCAACGCCTTAGAATTCAACCTCTTCGAGGGGGCAACCTCCTTTACATTACATAAATGAACAATTCTTGGATGATACAAATGACAAAACCTCCTTTCTATATATAGGAGTCTAAGGAGTCACAATATAATCCAGCCGACCTAACAATAATAATATAAAGCCACAAAAATAACAATAGAGGGATTCTATGGGGCACAGAAATAACAATATGGGGGTAATAGGGGCACAACAATATAAATAAGGGGTATAACTACAATAGTAATGGGGTAATCACTAGTATTATAGGGACCCAACAAAAAACCTCTTAGGATGAAATTCGTCGCTAAAATAATATCCTTACCTAGGTTGTTACATACATACACGGCGTTAATAGCATCGTTTACATTACAAATTTGCAGAATGGGTTTCCAATGACTCAAAAAAATTGTTGGATGATGATCTGGATTCTTTAAAAAAATTTGGTCGAACTGATTCCTTGGAACTGTGACAAAATGTGTGCAACAACACCGAATAGGTTTTAAGCCTTGAAACTTCATATCTTTGGCAAATTTGAAGTATAAATCCTTATTGACCTAGTTGTTGCCTTTGGAGAGGCTAGCAAAGATCAATTAAGGCTCCTTAGCTCTTGAAAATTCTCGATCCATGTGTATCTTGACTCCGTTAGGCCCAAGCAATACGGAACTGATCCTCGTATCCATTTGGTGGTCAAATTTACCTCTCTTTTCTTCATTTTTCCAAATTCTAGGTCTAACCCTAGAGGGTCACCTAGGGCATCATGTAAAATATTTTATAGGCATCCAAACACCTTGAAAATTGGTCCACCACTGCGTTGGGGTCTTCTCAAGGGGTCCTCAAAATCTGAGTACAATCCGACAGTGAAATCCCTAAATATTGCAAGCCCTAGCTCGAGGATCATTTCTCTCCCTTGGCTGATTTGGGTTAGCGTCCTCATTTGAATCATTACATTTCAATCCTCAAAGAAAATTTGTCTTTTAATCCTCTTCTCTTCGATAATTAGGTCAAGCCCCTTCTTGGTTGATCAACTCAATACCCTTGACCTAATTCTAGGTCCACTTGGTCCTTTCTGGTTCCGCAACTTTATAACTCTAATTTTACAAACATCACATAATGGCCAATTCTCCACAAGGATCCTCTAGTCTAGGAATCATCTTGACAAAATATGTTCCCAAACCCTAGCCTCGAGAATCCCTTTAGCCCTTCCTAGAGAGCCCACCACCTTGCTTTTGAAGCAAGCAAGCTATCTAATTGAGCCTCTCTTGTGAATAGGCCTTGGGAATCACTTCTTATCCTTTCATAGATTCATCCTTCCTTGTGATTCCTCTTATACCAGGTCTCCTCCCATCGGTGAAAGTCTATAAAGAGCAGGGAGGCTTAGCTCAGGTTACAGTGGGCTATCGCTCGATTATTTCCCTTCAGCTAATGGTTGCTCTATAGGATCCTCTCCTAGGACCCCTGCTAGTTTGAGCAGTAACATTTTGGCATCGTTGTCGTGGACACGAGACATGTTTTTTCCCCATATGACAATATCGATATATCATTCTTGGCGACTCCATTCGAAGAACAAAGCCTTAGTTCTTCATTGAACTTTAAAGTCAATTCTTGTAGGGTGAAACAAGCATTTCTCTAGGCATCTTTAAATTCACCCTGGTGACTCCTACATAATTTACATGTATATCTCGATAGGATGTCTTTCGTTGATGATTTTCCCGCTTTGGACATCACTAGCATCCATGGGTACACTAATCATGTCACATGAAGGATGGTACATGGGGTGCCCGTGTTTGATGGTGATCCACTCTCCGCAATTGATCACGTAGAAAGATTTAATGCACATGTTTCAAAGGAAAGTGGTCAACCAAGATGTCCTTATCTTGTTGTTCATGAGATCCCTCTATGGTCATAACTCATGGTTTCATAATCACAAACCTAGGAGCATCTCATCTATTGAGGAGTTCTTTGATGGCTTTCTTAGACACTTTCAAGTATGCCACGCATTAAACATTCAAGAGGAAGCCTTCATTAAGCATCATCATGACCTTGGGAATCTAGATGATGAACAAGAAAGGGGCCCTCTTTGGGTCCGCAAGTTGAATGATTGGATGATGATAATTCTAAAAGCATGTGTGCTAGGGAGGATGAGTTTGTAGAGAGTGAAGTTAGGGTTAACCCAACCTTTTCCAAGGATACTATCTCTGATGATCTACCCTTTGAAAACCTTGGATAAGGTGATTCCATAGCCCCTTCAAACATTGATATCAATGATTACTTACATATTGAAGAAGGAAAATGGGAGGCCCATGGAAATCGTTTTGACAACAACCTATCTATGACACTTGATCCGAATTGGATCCTTGAAAATTATCAGAGTTCTATCACTGTTTCAAATTATGTCAGACTCCAAAATCTTGTGAACAATGAGCTATCAGGAAGGACCTCTAGACAGTGGCAATTTTGGCCAGCACGGAACAACAAGGACCCTCGGTCAAAGTGCGCTAACTGTTGGCCCATGGAGACTGCGCAGTGGGACAAACTAGCTAATAGGGAATCCAGATCAGAAAACAGAGGTCGTTTCTGACCTCAGAGAAGGAAAAGCCTTGGCACCTGGTCATATGAAAAATAGGTGAAACCGTGTGGAAATACCCGAAACGTTAGAAGGCGGGTCCTGCGCTCAAAACCGGTGGAATATCGGAGGCATTTCGGGTGGTAAGCAGGTTTGGCAGAGGACCAAGCGATGCCATACACTGAATGACGCGTGTCCGGCGGATGAGAGAGAAAACCGCTCTCATCGCAGGGTAACGGTCGAGCAGCTCACCCATGCGATAAAAGTGATGACCGTAGGATCTGGAGGCCCCAGATCAATGGTGGAGAATCCACCTGATGGAGGACCAGATTCGGCGGAAGAATAGGCTGAGGCATATGAAATTTGGGGTTCGACATGACCGTTGAGTTGGCGGATGAATCATTTCATAGAATAACCAAAATAACGACCGTTAGAGGAAAAGCTGACGCCCAGTTCGTAAGGAAACAAGTGGCCACCTCTCTGTGAAACGTTATACAGTGGCGATGACATAGAAGTAGGGAATTCCAGCGGGCAGAGGCAGGAGATCCGAAGAGCCGGAAGAGGAAGCGAACAGTCAAGGGACGGATTGGCTTTAAGCCACGAATAGACAGAGAACAGAAGGGAGACAGAATAGAGAGTGAAGCAAGAAGCAGAGAACAAAGAAGTCGAGCTGACTTGTAGAGCTAAGGTAGCATTGAGCCGATAGAACCAAGAAGGCTTGAGAGGTTCAAGCAATCCCTGTGAGGATATCTACCGGGAACTGAGTACCAAATTGGACTCATCCCATTAAGACCAGTTGACATCGAGACTTGGCAAGGGGGAGTCTGTGTACTCTAGTGGCTTGGGGAATCCAAGTACCACCCTACTAAGCATCATCTGTTACAGGAGACTCAAATTGAGCTCCTCATTGTAAAAACTCTGCTTAAAGACACAATAAAAAAGGCCACCACTGAAAGCTAGACCAGGAGACATAGCCCAGGAGGATTGGGTGAATTCTTTATTAAATTGTCGTGTTTTTTCATTTGCTTGCTGTGTTTCTCTTACTGTTTTCCAATGGCTGTGTATTTCACAATCTTATTGATTCGTTGCCTAAAATAACATAGGCACACACCAGTACATGAGTCTGTAATAGCTACATTAATTAACTGAGATCATACATAAGTGATTATCAGATCAACATTGATGACGATGATATCGATAAAACCCTTGTCTTTCGTCACAATCCTAGGGTTGTAGTTGAGTCTTGTGTGGACCCTTTCCTCAACCCTTCTTACATTATCACTAACAATGAGGAATCCTCCATCCCTCCTTAGTGTGATCATCATGGGAAACCTACTTGTGTTTCTCCATCTCATCAGTCTCCCTTTCCTACTAATCATAACTCTATGGAGGCCATAAAGCATGACATAAATGGTAAGGACCATGATGGAAGTGATATCCCTGAGGTTGCCATCTGTTGACCACTACGTGTCAACGACCCATAGCAGTACACCCCCTTTTTTCACAAAAGGGATAGTGCCTGATCGATGTGTTCGTGCCGTTCAGCTACCATCATTATCTTGGTCATCATCTTATAATGTAAACCCAATCTGCATGTGTATAATGTAAATAATCTCAGCAGATTCGTGTCATGTCTGTAATTACCTAGGTAAACCTACTTTTCTGGTGACGATTTACATTCCGGGAGGTTTTTTATCTCACCGATCCATTCTCAAATGGTCGGCAGAGTTTTCTTTCAGCCTTACCCCAAAGCTGGAATGGATTTTGTCACTGGGATCTTAAGGGAGTCCTAATGTTTTAGATCGAGTCTATGTAAAATTGATTTGGAATAATCCTAACTATTTGGTTAGGTTATTTTATTACAAATTGCTTGATCTGCTAGATTATATTTTGTGTCGCAGGACTGGGTAGTCTGTGAGGGTCTTTTGCAAATGGGTTTTCCCCCTTGAGATGTAAAAAATGTAAAAATCATGATGTAAAGTGCCTGGAGTGTTGGAAAAAAAATTATCCCCTCATAGATTAATTAATTAAATTTTTTGGCCAAAATTAATTAAAATCCTAAGCCAAAAATATGATTAATTCTAGGTCCTAGGTAAATTTAAATTCTCCAAAGGCAAAATTCGCTGGTCCTTAAAAAATTAAAATTTAAGAGGTCCAGGGACTAAGGTAAATTTATTATTTTGCTAAATTTTAAGTCTTTGGTCCCTAGGGTTAAGTCAAAGTCAAAATTTTGAGGAAATTAATTCAAAAATTTAATTTTGAATTAATTAAAATGCATTTAATTGAAAATTTTGAATTTTCTCAATAATTTAAAATTTCGATGGATGAGATTAAAAGAAATTTTAATCCTCATCAACGGTCGAGATTGCTTTGACGAGGATCACTCGAATTAGCCGTTGGAGGATTTATCTTTAAATAGGAGGTCATTTGTCAGACAGTTCATACGATCTCTAGATCGTGTACTAAGCGAAAAGCTCTCTTGTAATCTTTTTATTAGCAATAAAGAAAAACTTTGGGGTTAAATTTCTATTGGTGTTACTCTTCCTGGAAATAATGTAAGATGTGTCATTTTCATGCATAGATTTCTTTTTAGCCATTGATGATATCTTTCTGAAGAACGATTTGAGTACAGGTATCTTGCTCAGTCGTTGGGGTTTGAATGATAGTTTAAGTTTTGAATATAATAGCAGGTATCTCTATTTATCTTAATTTTATTATCGTTTTCTCGCTCTATGTTGATGGCTAAATTGAGTTTTGCAAGAAATCCTTCATTATTAGATCATCGGGCGTTCGGGGAAGTTCTCGGTTGAACTAGCCAACTCCCAATCCATGTTTTCTGAAGAGCCCAGCTTGATTTGATCCTAGGCTTATCATAAGAATTTTTTATTTTTTTTATGGGTGATGCATGAAGGGTTTTGAGCTCGGTACCTCTTTTAAAATTTGAAAATTTTAAATTTTTCGTGCTAAATCGATAGATCTGGCTGTTGAGAGTCTCAGATTATTAGATCTAGGAGCAGAGTCGGACTCACACTCCCTAGATCTGATATATCTGCCAATTATGTACATAGATCTGTAATTATATTCAGTTTTCTGACTTGGGTTTTCGGTGTTTTAGTTTTTTGGGTCATTGTACATATCGTTTGGGTGTTTCTTGTTGTATTGCAGCTATAGATTTGAAGGAAAAAACTGTGTAGAGTCCAGATCTAGGCCCTAGAGGGTAAGATCTAGATCTCTGGGGTTTGTCACATCGTTTTCCAGAGATATTATTCAGACATTTTGCAGTCCAGGGTTCAAATTTAAATTTAGATTTGAAAATTTTTAAGGGTTTTACTGGTAAATCTTAAGCAGATGTATAGAATCTTAATCTAGTAAATTTATCTTCGGTTCTTGGGCTATAGTTTCTCTGCTGCCTGGGGTTTCCTGAGCAGAAAATTTCGAAATTATTTTTCTTGTCTACGTTTGGGTTTTAAAAAAAAATTTATTTGGAAATTTTATAAGGGTTTCTGGCCATCTATCTGCTGTTTGGGGTTTCTGGGTTTGTTGTAATTTTTTTTTTTTTAGAAACCCTCTATTTTTTGCTCTCTCCAGATCCTTAAACCCTCGCTGACAGCCATATCTGCATTTCGAAATTTCAACCTCACTCTCTACCTAAAAACCCTCACACAGCCTTTTCCCTACGCTGCCTTTCTCCCTCAATCTGCTAGTCCATTCCTTCGGCGGCCTGGTTTATTTCGTTTGCTGCATCTTAGCACCCTTTCGAGGCCTCGCAACCCTCATCATTCACCTCCATCTCCATGCAGCTGCTCTTCACGTCCATCTCTCCAACTGCATTGCACCCTCACTAGCCCCTCAAAACTGCGTCACTCTCCTTCTCTCTGTGTGCTACCTCAAATCCGTAACCCTCTTTTCCCCTTGGCTTGTGGATATCTCTCTTCATCTGTGTGTGGTCTCTACTTGCCATTGCTTCACCTATCTGCTGCTACAGTCCTCTTTCTTTGCTATCCTCGCGTCTATCCCTCAGCTCAGGCCTCTCCAAGTGAGCTGCGCTGTCTTGCAAGACCTGTGTATTCCCTATAGCCGTCGACCTGCAAGCAGCAACACAAACAACAAAATCATTTCAACCCCTTTTTTATTTTGTATGGGTTTAGTTAGGTTAGATATATATTTTCAATTTCATGTCTTTAGTTAGGTTTCATTTATGTTTTATTAAATAACAAATTTCAATTTGGTTTTTATCTTTTTTTTATTTTGATTTCATTCTATTCTTTTTTATTTTATGATTTTTATTTTTTATTCTAAAACATAAGAAAATCTAAAATTTTTATTTAAAAAAAAATAATCCTAAAGCTTTTGATTTTTTTTAGTGTGATTCATTAAAAATTAAAAGTTTAAAAAATTTCGATTTTAGTTTTTTTTTTTAATCATTTTGATTTCATTTTTTATTTTGATTATATTTTTATTATTCAAATTCTAAAATCCTAAAAAATAAAAACTAAAAATCTAAAACATTTAAATTCATTTAAAAAATCTAAAATATTTAAAAAATATGAAGTTTCAATAATCTAAAAAATTAAAAAATTCTAAATTTTTTTAAATTTGTGACTAAGGATTTAAAATGAAATAAATTAAGGGGTTTTCGCTTAAACATTAAATTTTTTAATGTGGCCTATGGCCCATTAAAAATTTCGACTTTTTAACCTGTTGATTTGTTTTACTTATTTAGTTATTGCCTAAGGAATAATTAAGATTTGAATTTGAAGGTCCCTAGTGTTATTAAATGCATATTTTTCTATGGTCAATGTGCAATAAACATTTTAAATCATATTTGGTTGTTGAATAAAGTTAATTGAATCTAGATTTTGGCAGTTAATGAAAATCATTTTAGATCTGGAATCTTTTGCATGATACAGTTTTGGGCGTTTGTATTAATCATACCTGATTGTCACTGTTCGTCACATATTGGAAAAATTATTCGAGATGACTTTTTTTCTTACTTGATCTATGGTTAATTCAAATTAAAGGAACTGGTCAATAATTATCTCTAGTTGGTGGTCGTGTCTTGGTTACATTAGAGTTTAATCTATTCATATGAGTTAATCGAGATTCATTTAACTTTTCCATCATTAAAATCTCCTAGAGCCTGTGTTTCATAAGCTTTCTCATCTATTTACCTCAAGGACTACCCCCCTTGACTTGCCTAGGAGAGAGTCTAAACGGAGTGAGTAAAGATAAAAGTGACAGCCCTTACTCTAAGCATTGTCATGGTGCCTAGACACTTTGTGCGACAACACCATCTATCAAAAGTTTATGAGCCTAATTGTTGGCATCTCTATCTTTTGGTTAGAGGAGAGGATCTCATGGACTAGATTACATCCCTTTGTTCCCTCTTCGGCCGTGATCATCCATGTATGGGCATTCTATTTTCCCACTTCTCGCCCTAGTGACCCTCCATATGATTGTTTATTTCCTTACTCTTGGATTTGTTACATAAGTAATCATTGGGAAAAATGTTTTTATAATGATAAAAGGATGTCCTGGTTGCATTGGTTCTATGATTACAATTAGTGCTTCTATGATGTAATATGCATGTTAGGGTAGGATGCATTGCATGCTGATTTTCCTCATTAGAACCAACCTCATATGATATTATCATGCTAGATTAGCTGCATTTAGATTGAGATTGCATTTGAAATTTTATTTATTAGTTGATTTTTAGTGGCCTAATATAAGCATGTGTGATCATGAGACGCCGTGAAAGCATGTTGCCCCGTGTGTTTGATTTGTGATATGTGCAGGTGACAAGTTTGCGGACTCAAGAGATTGTTGGAGTTCTCATGACCTCTCCGTTCAAGTACATTTGTGCACTCTCCAAAGAGATCATGTCCCAGTTGGAGTGACATGTTACCCACCACTTTGTGGGTGATATCCCTAGGAGAAAAAATTTCTCCAAGATGGTCCTCAGCTACCAACCACCAACCACCAAATAGCTTGATGTGCCACTATCTCCGCCACCTGGGCCAACCATTTGGTCCCTCGCCCATTTGTTATGATCGCATGTTTGAAGATGGGCCTCCCGACACTGAAGGTATGACTTTTCATTGGTTTAGTTGAGTAATTTTGTTTACTTATCATGGACACTTTTGTGTGGAAATTCGAGAATCCCACACGAATCTACTACTGCAACAACTAATTAAACTTCTCTTATTTGTTAATTATTGAAACAAATTATTTACTGCTTCCTACAACAAATGTCGAAGCTAATACAACTGCAACATTCACTTAATTAATTAATTTTCCCAAAACAAAAACAAAACAATAGAGAAAGATACACATAAGTGGCAATTTTTTTGGACAAATGTCCCCGAAAAAACCCAATGCGAGAAAACATGTGCAACAGATCTGATGGTTTTTATTATTATGCATAAGTATTCTGAATACAACTCTGGATGCCCTCCCGACAATCTAGTTACAGAGAAAATAACTTGGCAAGAAAGACTATTGAGATTACCTCACTCAACACTGCTAATCCCAGCTGATCCAACAACTGAACTACGAGTTCCCCGGTCACTTCTATGCTTCCCCTGCGTGGGCCCTGTGTCAGCCTCTAAGTCACTGCGTCAGCCCAATTGAGAATCGATCTGCCTTCAAGAGCCCTTTCCAACCCTCCTGGCTTAGAAACAACTCCTTCAGCAAATTTGGATTTCTACGTTGGAAGTTGCTGTGCTGGTCTGTGTGGGACCTGCGTGAGCCCTTCCTGGCTCTGCGTCACCCTCTCTGGCATCTACCCTCTGCACTGCCTCCTTTGTGTGTCTTTCTGCCTCTCTGTTGAGTATTCTTGGCTTTGGAGAAGATCCTCTAGCCAAAACTCTCTTCCCCTCTCTGCAACAACTCACTATCAAAATTCACCTGGCAGTTGCTCTACTTTAGAAGATTGAACTTCTGAACTCTTTGTGTGTCTTCCAAATGACCCTCAAGTTTCCTTAAATAATTTTCTCGTTGACATTCAACGGCCTAGATTAGAAGCTAATCAATGGTTAAGATCATTTCTGCTTGATCTTCGTCGTCTAGAAGTTACACCCACGGTTTATATTAATACCCTTTAATTATTTTATTTTCCTAAGTTTAGATTGAGGGTCCCATTAAAAATAATTAATTATTTTAATAAAACTGTTTCTAGGTGGAATTTCCCAAAACGATTTATGGGTTCTTTAGAATACATATGCCTAAGCCTCCCTGCAAAATTTGAGACTTAGATCACATTCGATGGTACCAAAAATCAACACTCCCTCTTAGTGAGGAATGTGTTATAGCAATGCAACCTGTTGAAGCATCACTCTGTTCTGTAACATCTCCCTTTGCGCTTGTTGATGTCTAACATACTGTCCACAACCACTGCACAAATGTTGCATCTGTATTGTTGCTGACCCTGCCTCTGTCAACACTGCATTCGTATTGCAACTCCCTCTAAAATTCTGCACCTGTGCTGTTGGTGGAACTGCCACTACCAGTTGCCTCTGCACTGCACACTGTTGTTGCTACTCCATCAACAATGGAAAAACACCCCAAATTACTAAACTAACTGTGTTTATTATGGTACCATGTGAATGTTGGAACTTGACTGCTGCTGGTCTCCACGCTGACCCTCTGAATCTACTGTGTTGCTGCTGACCTCTGCTCAGTTCCATCTGCACTGCTGCCAACTCTGCTTTGCGTTGTTCAGTCTCTAGTGCTCCTAGCCACTGCAATTGTCTCTTCGACACTCCTAGGCACCATCTGACACTAGTCCATCGTGCTACTTTTGATCTGGGCTCCCGTAGCTAGGAATTGATCCGAGAGGTGGGTTCCTCAAGGATCCTACCCATCTGAAGTTCCTTCGAACTACAGCTCCAAATCAGCGCACCTCCCTCCTAGAGGTATCTCAACTATCATGGTGAACTCCTCCTCCTCGATCTGCGTGGGTGCAGCCTTTAGATCGTGCTTCTCATCTTTGTCCTTTTTCCTGAGAGGACACTATGTATCATAGTGACCCATTTCACCACACCTGAAGCACTTTTTATTTGAGACGTCCTTCTTACGTCTCCGCTGCTCCTGTTGTCCCTTTGATGCGAGGGTTGCATTATCCCCCTCCTCCTTGGGCTTCGACCCAAAGCTGTTGCTTTCGTCAAGTTTACA
Organism: Pinus tabuliformis; assembly: GCA_031772625.1. Lineage (NCBI taxonomy): Eukaryota > Viridiplantae > Streptophyta > Pinopsida > Pinales > Pinaceae > Pinus > Pinus tabuliformis. The sequence continues at coordinate 72,309,510 of CM062816.1, forward strand.
CTTGACCAAGTCTCTTCTCAGCTCCTCTTGCTTGAGAACTGCACACACCTCATCCCAATTCGGCAAAGTCGCCTTGCCTAGGATACTCTGGACAAAGACTTGCCACTCATCTGAGACAAAATTGAGGGCCAGTCTAACCAACTCTGAGTCTTGAGGTGTAGACCCCACAACATATAACTCATCACAGGTCTCCTGAAGCTTCGTGAGGAATGGATCCACAAGCTCCCCCTTCTGCTTCTAAGCAGATCTTAAATTTTTCTCCAAGTACATCTTCCGCTACTTGGAAGATCCCTGATATAGCGTAGACAATGCATCCCACATCTACTTAGCAGTCCCTCTACTAGCGATGTGACAGACCACATGACCCTTCACCCCGTCGAGGATCATTCTTTTTGCCTTAGCTATTTCAGCTCGGTACTTCTTCAATGGATTTGCATATGCAGGCACAACCACCACGCTATCGACATATGTCTTGAGGGCATGCTCATCTAGGAGTGACATTCTAGCCTTCCAGATGACATAGTTGGATGCTCCGTCTAACCTACTATCCTAATCCCTCAAGCCACTGGTTTCCATCTCTGCCACAAAAGTCGAATGACCTCCTCTCTCCTCTGCGCAGCACTAGACTGGCCTACACACTCCCTACTGGAGCCTGTAGATCTGCCCCTCTCCGTTGTTGCTCAACAAGTGAGAATTTAGACTCCTTGGCTAGAATCCTCTGAGGAAGAAATTTCCTCAACCGTGCTTTTTGTGTCTCTTCTGACATATTTCTGCCCAACAAAATGATTTGCAGAAAAGACTGCGTCCCACCATCTCCTCCTCATGCTAAGGCTTTAGCGCTACTCCCTTTGCCCCAACAAACTTTCAAAATGGGAGTCCTTCCTCAATGTCGACTCACTTAGAGAGAGACTGCCTCAAAAATCAACCCTTTGGCTAGGACTGCGCAAACCCTTTGAGGTTTCGAACTGTTGCCTCCTGCAGCTTTTTCGATCTCCCTCTTCTGCTCAACGTTGGGTTCTTTGGAACTGTTCTTCTTGCTTCACCTGCACTAACTTTGATACCATGTGGAAATTCGAGAATCCCACTTGAATCTACTATTGTAGCAACTGATTAAACTTCTCCTATTTGTTAATTACTGAAACAAATTATTTACTACTTCCTACAACAAATATCGAAGCTAATACAACTGCAGCCTTCACTTAATTAATTAATTTCCCCAAAACAAGAACAGAACAATAAGGAAAGATACACACAAGTGACCATTTTTTTGGACAAATGTCCCCGTAAATACCCAATGTGGGAAAATCGGTGTAACAGATCTGAAGGTTTTTATTATTATGAAGAAGTATTCTGAATACAACTTTGGATGCCCTCTCGACAAACCAGTTACATAGAAAATCACTTGGAAAGAAAGACTGGTGAGATTACCTCACTCAACACTGTTGATTCTGGTTGATCCGACAGCTGAATTACGAGTTCCCCAACTACTTTTGCGTTGTCCCTGCGTCAGCCTCTAAGTCATTGGGTCAGCCCAACTGAGAATTGATCTGCCTTCAGGAGCTTTTTCCAGCCCTCCTGACTCAGAAACAACAACTCCTTCAACTAATTCAAACCTCTGCGCTGGAAGTTGTTGCACTGGTCTGTGTGGGGCTTACGTGAGCCCTTCCTGGCTTTGCGTCACCCTCTCTTCCCTCTATGTTACCTCCTCTGTGTATCTTTCTGCCTCTCTGTTGAGTATTCTTGGCTTCGAAGAAGATCCTCTGGCCAAAACTCTCTCTGCCCCTCTCTGCAACAACTAACTATTGAAATTCACCCGACAATTGCTCTGCTTCAGAAAATTTAACTTCTGAACTCTCTGTGTATCTTCCAAATGACCCTCAAGCTTCTTTAAATAATCTCTTGTTGACATTCAACGGGCCAGATTAGAAATTAATCAATGGCTAAGCTCATTTATGCTTGATCCTCGTTTTCTTCTAGAAGTTACACCCACAGTTTATATTAATACCCTTTAATTATTTTATTTTCCTAAGTTTAGGCATAGGGTCCCATTAAAAATAATTAATTATTTTAATAAAACTGTTTATGTGTGAAATTTCCCAAAACGATTTCTGGGTTCTTTGGAATACACGTCCCTAAGCCTCCTTGCAAAATTTGAGACTTAGAGCACATCTGATGCTACCAAAAATAAACATTTTGGGCATGGGTTGGTGGGGGGATTCAATAGAAAGAGTGGGCTAGGTTTGTACTCGTCTCCTCTGCCCGATCTGATAGTTATCCTTGTATCCTAGTCCCGTGGGATCTCTTTCACTGGCCTTTAACATTAGGGTTGGCATTACATGGGAAATTTCAATTTTGGTTGTGTGGTCCTGCTTCCCGAAACCATATACATCACTCCCTTCCACTCATTTTGACCTCATTCATCACTTTTCCCATCCAGGTCCACATAGGTTTAGCCTCCCCCTCCCCTTGTCCACACTTTGGGTCGAGCCTGGAATGGTGTCCGGAGGTTGATGCAACTAAAAAGAAAGGAAAAATCATTATTTGGCCACTTTCAACTGGAAATGTACTACAAAATGCAAAAGATGGTTGGGACATACAATTTTAGCACGTGGGCAAAAGCCAAACATGAGCTCTACCTCTTATCTATGGCCATCATCCTGGTTCCTATGGGCCCTAGATGATCCCCCTACACATTAAGGAACCCATGATTGTCCCAACTCCTGGTGGGTAATGAACTACCCCACCTTAAAGGGGGTATCTACTGTTGTATCCTACATATCATGCTCTCATCCCCTGGAGCCCCGAGCATTTATGAAGAAGAATCAATCAAAGGCAAAAGGCTTATGAAGAAGCATGGGAAAACAAAGTTCGGGGTAACTCATGTACCACGATTGCTCCCTCCTACACTCATATACCCAAATGTGGGCTTCCCCTATTATAACCACCCTTGTACCATGGCATGTGACCTAGAGCCTTCCCTTGATCCCCATTCCATTCCATCATTATATAACATGCCACCTACCACTTGACGATTGTGCCATGGACATGTCACCCCCTTTAAAGTCTGAAACCACCTAATAGGGTCCTTGGTTAACCCCCTTATTGAACTTGGAGATACCTGTACATGCCAAAGCTCACTATGGAAGGGCATGCCACCATTAAGTGTCCATTTGATTCCATGACTTGTAAGCTCTTTTACTTGTTTACTCTAATGATTTGTTGTATTGGAGGGCAAGGGGACACATTGGATCTTATGGAGGATTGCAGGTGGGTCTCCATTTGGGGTTTGGTCTCCTATATGGGGTCCAAGCCCTCCAGAGGGTCACATTGGTACTTGTAGGGTGAGCGTTGAGAGCCATGGGTCTCGTCTCTCCACCCCAACAGAGAGCAATATTCCACTTCATGGATCCCTTAGCACCACTCGTTGGTTGCTCGTGTTCCACCTTTTGGATGAGGATGATGCACCTGGACCACCTTGCCCAGCTGGATTCACACTTGCACCATACACTTGGCATATGTTCTAGGGTCCAGATGACGATGTGTCTCCCACAGGAGACAATGGGAGGGCTTATGTCATGATTCCAACCCTTGCAGATGGTATGCATGCATTATCGATCCACTTGGAGACCCATGAGGTTGTTGTTGTGCCCCCACACCCATTTGGGGCACCACATTGGATTCACTTGGATATTAAGGGGCCATCCCCTTGATGATTATGTTTGGAGCCTTTTCTCTCACATTGGCACACTTTGGACTCCACTAGGCCTTCTCAATGGTCCTACGACATTATGATTACTATTTTTCCCTCTTGAGAGGCTTTATCATTGTATTATTGAGCTATCTTGGTGTGCTTGTCACCAAGTCATGTCATTAGTGTACATTATTTTATTATTTGGGGAATTATTAGGATAATTAGGTTATTTGAACCCCCTTATGGATTGTATAAATAGATGAGAGACTCATTCACTCCTCTCATCATCACTTGGTTTGGATTAGTATCTCTTGAGAGATTTTCGCACTTGTTTTTGGGACGAAATTTTTGGAGTTTCTTGATGCACTATGATGTTTGGATTTATGCTATTGTCTTTGGAGCTTCTTTCTAATGTGAAGTTGATGAATGGATATACTCTTTCTCTCATGTAAGTGAAATTTTAATGATATTCTTGTTATCTTAATTGTCTAATGCATGGTATTGTTATCGTTATTCTTGTATTGGTTAAAGTACTATGAAATTCTTCTAGAAACATTGAATAAGTGATTTAATGCATGCGTTGCTCTTTGAGGGAGTGGGTGAATGTTCCTAGAGGTACCTCATAGGTTGAAAGACCTCAAAACTTCATCTCCTTTGTAAATTTGAAGTATAAAACCCTAATGACCTTGTTGTTGCACCTTGAAAGGATAGCAAAAGTCATCTAGGGCTCCTTTGCATGTGAAAATTCTCAATCTAGGTGTATCTTTACTCCATTAAGCCCATGAAGGAAGTCAATGATCCTCGCATCCCTTTGGTAGTCAAAATTACCCCTATTTTTCTCATCTCTACCAAGCAAAATTATTTGTATCCATCTAAAACCCTTGAATTTTGGTTCACTACTACGTTGGGGTTTTCTCAAGAGGTCCTCCAAGTTTGAGACAAATCCAATAGTGGAATATTGATATATAGCAAGCCCTAGCCATAAGACCATCTCTTTCCCTAGGTTGATTTGGGTTAGTGTCCTCACTTTGATCATTGCATTTTAAATTCAAAAGAGAATTTGTCCTTTGATCCTATTCTCATCCCTAAACAGGTCAATTCCCTCTAGTGTTGATCAAATCCACACCCTTGACCTAGTTTGGGTCCACTTGGGTTCTTTGTGGTCCCGCAACTTTGTGACCCAAATTCCGCGAGGATTGCATCGAAGCCATTTCTCCACAAGGATTCTTAGCTCAAGGAAGCTTCTTGTCAAGGGATATTCTCCAAACCTAGGCTTAAGTATCCTCTTAGCCCTTCCTAGAGAGCCCATCACATTGCTTCTTAAGCAAGTAAACCGTTTAATTGAGTATCTCTTGTGAATAGGTTCTAGGGATCACTCTCTGTCCACTCCTTGATCTCCTTGTGATTCCTCTTATATCAGATCTCCTCCCATCGATGAAAGTCCATAAAGAGCAGGGAGTTACAGCTGAAGTGAAAGTGGGTTATTGCTCCATTGTTGCACTTGACCTAGTAGTTGCTCTATAGGATCCCCTCCTAGGACCCCTGCTAGTTTGAATGGTAACAAGTTATATGAATTAATCAGATGAGGAGAGAGAAGAATGAGTTGAGTTGATGAGGTGCCAAATGAGGTTGGAGGTCTCTCTTATTTATACAAGTTGTTGAGGGTCAAAAGACATGTCCATTAGGCTTCATGAGCCTACATGATGATGTGGTCGATCTTGACAATTTGCACATGTGGGATTCACTTAAAGACATATTTCTCCTTGTCCAAATTAAGTGATCTTTAGGTTGATTTTGGTCCTCTCGAAAAGAGGAATTCAAAACAATAATTATCTCCAACAAATGAGCCGTCCAAAGTGGAAATTGGCCCTAGTTTCCAATTTTAACAGTACATGTGAGACAGTTGTAGAGCTAGTTGCAGTGACATAGGCAGTGCAAATTTCCCAGTTGAAGTATGTTGGTGCAATTCCAGCCAGAAGATTCTTAGTGCAAAGCTACGCAGTCCAGTTTCCAGTATAGGAGGACAGTGTGAGCTGCTAGGAGGGAGCAGAGAGAATTCCCATAAGGAGATTGAGACCCATAGCGAGTCTAGCTTTAGAGGGAGCAATGCTATGGAAGCTAGCGCTTTAAGATCTAGATTCTGGGGAGATCAGACTCATTATTGCGATTGTTGCAATAGTTGGTAAATGCTCCATCAAACTCCATTATCTTTTGAAGTTGGTAAATGTTGGGAATTGGTACCTAGGGCATCAATTTTTAGCCTCCTTAGAGACAATTTAGCTCATCTTAAACTTCCTAAGACTCTAGAGTCCATATGCCCAATGGACAAGGCACTAATCCAAGTTCGTGGCAGTCAAACTTAATTTTTCTCCATAAATCTTCTCTTAGAAGTTTTGGTCCTCTTAAGGTAGGACATCTAACTAGGGCTTAGACCAGATTTCCTTGGGAGAGGTTTTGCGGGAATTCGAGAGCCTAAACATCAAGTTTAGGGTCTAGGCTATCTATTCTCCAAGTTTGGTGGGCATCCACTCGAGTTTACTCCATAAAATTTCATGCCTGAGGTGTTTCCCTAAGAGGGAAACCTTAGCTAGTCTTCCTCAACTTGGGGACTTCTTTGAGGGTTGTATGTGCCTAATAATTGGTGTAGAATATCTTAAGAAGCCCTTTCTCCTTATTTCCTTGATCACAAGAGCACCTTTATCCATGCAAATTCACGAAACCCCAGATATGATGCCTCTTTTTCCTAGGTCTATTACAAGAAAGTGAATTGATCCTTGAAGCCTTGCACCATACATTTGTGCCTTTGTTGAGAGATTCTAGTTCATCACCTAATACCATAACCCTAGAATACTTGTCATAGGTGATCATATCCTATTGGGACTCCTCCCATCGGTGAAAGTCTGTAAAGAGCAAGGGACCTTCGCTATGGTGACAGTGGGTCATTGTCCCATTGTTAATACTTAGTCTATGTTTTTATCTTGTAGGGTTCCCTCTCCAAGGCCTGCTAGATTTTGTAGTAACATAGCCCTTGTCTTGTGATGCCTGTCACAAGACCTGCTAGATTTTAAAGCAACAGTGCCCATCCAAGACAATGGAAAGAAATGCCTTAAGGAGAGTTACACTATACAAGGGGTGGGAGATAATCACCAAGGTGAAGCAAGGGAACAAGGATACAGTCGAGAGAAATAAATCAACCAATTTGACCAATGATCCATACTAGAACGCCTCAGACCATTAAATGAAAGCACTTGATACAAAAATGGTTAGTGTACCTCATATTTGAATACCCATCTTCATCGGGTGAACTCGATAGATGAAAGAAACGAATGATCTAAGAGTGGCTGAGAGGCAACTGATAGTGGTTATCTATGGACCAAAGTTGGGTTGGTGATTGGAAAGCTAGATCAAAGGGGGAAAACTTTTCCCTTGGGGATTACCCACAAGCTAGTGGGTAACAATCCCCACTCTCAATTCCTTTCATAATGGATCAGGTTGGAGGCTTTGATATGGATCTACCGGGATACATCGTTTATGGGAGCCACTTGTTTGATATATAGAGGTGATACCCATGACTTTACATGCACCTATATCTTTCCCACATGGTCATGTTTATAGAGTCTGTATACATTTCCTTGGCCATGGTATATTTAGTTATCCACATGGCAATCTCATTGTTCATAGCATTTCATATTTCCTGAGGCATTTCATGTATCCCAATGCACAAGGTTTCCACTCCAAAATTCAACAAAGGCTCAAAGTGATCAGCATGATGGATACTTGACATGCCACGTTGAAATTTTGGCAAAATAAAGTTATTTCATTGAGAATTTGACCTTTGAAAGGGGTTGTGGGAATCTGTATTGTAAGGGTGGGGGTGTCAAAGTGAATCAACATTGCATGTGCCATGTTGAATGTTGCATGTGGAGCATGAAGCCTTCTATCACCCTGGACCCATGCACACCTTTTAAAGCTTAAAAGAAGACCATGGCTGGAATTTTCAAGCCCTGGCAAGCAAATTCGACCTCTTCTAGCATATGATGTGTGCTTCTTGTGAGGATCTTCAAGTTTTTCAATTAAATGATTTGCTGTTTACTATCACTGTATCAGAGTAGCATAGTTTGGTAATCATGAAGCATCTAGAAACAGCTCACAAAGAGCATAAATAGGTTATATACAAATTAATTAAGGAAACATTCTTGTGTAATTACTTAACTGCACTAGTATCAAAGTTGGATTGAGAGATCAGCATAAGCGTAAGGCTGTGCTGCTTCTCATTTCTGGCAGTGATCAGCAGTTTCTATTGTGCTTTTTGTCTAGGCTACAAAATTTAGCTGTCATTGATGTAGCAGCACAAAACTCTGCATCATACTACAGTGAAAAACAGTAACCTGTAGAATTTATGACAGACCTGAGTAGCCATCTTTTTTGTTAGGAAAAAGGGCAATTTGCCAGCAAAAATGGTGGAAAACAGAAATAAGTATAGCTGCAAAACTAGATTTTTTCACTTGCATAAATTTGGGTCTGACTGAGGTGTGCCTCATTTTACTTGTCTTCAACTTCTATATATTTTCATTTCCATTTCATTTTTTAACCTCGTTAACATGTAGGAGACCTCTGTTCAACGAGGATTAGCATATGTCATCGCTGCAATAGCATTGTTTGATGAATACAGCAACGATCTCTTGTACATGCGAGAAGGATCATGCTTTCCAAGGTGTGTGGTGATTCTTTTCAAAGATGGAATCGGATGACAATGGCAAATGTTATATCATTGATAAATCAATCCTGTATCTTGTTGTTTCCTTTCTCAGTTAATAACAGTGGTGCATTGTGGACAGCCAGACCTAAATACCGCGAGGAATCTACTGCTGTTGTTCCTCCTACTAGACCAGTTGGCCCAATTCAGAAGAAACCTCCACTACGTGTAGTCTCATTTAAGGATACGTGGCATGACTTGAAATCAGTGCAGGCAAATTTTCATTAACTTCATGTATCTGCTGTTTGAATCAAGTTCATTGGTACATGTAAATCTCAAAATTTTAACCTGATTTAAAACGCATTTTCAGGTGTGGGATAATCTTTTTCAGGCTTGTGAACTGTATGGTAAACGTTTGATTCAAACAGGTGCAATTAGTGTTTATGATCTGCAGCAATGGAAACACTCTGATAGCAGGATACTGAACATCGGGATTCCAGCTTATATTCTGCTGCAGTGTTTTCTTCGCTCCATAAAGAATGGTGCAATGGGCTTCCTTATGTGTAAGTTAACTCGTTCCTTCAGGTTCTAACAAGATACGTAGAAATTGGATTTTCGTCTAGCTGATGCATGTTCGAACATTGTGAAATTTGAATCCTGACATATTGAAAATGTACTGTACAACTCTACTGACTTTTCTGGTTTTGATTTGAATATTCATTAGTGAATGGCAGTGAGTTAACCGAGGCAAATAGGCCTGAAGGCAGGGTCTTTGAGTGGTTCTTTGAACCAATGACAATCATGAAAGAACAGCTAAGAGCTTTACAACTTCAGGAAAGTGAAGAGCTATACCTGTGCCAACTGGCACTTACTGTAGGTGATTCGAAAGGCACAAAAACGTGGGACAATGGTGGGATTCCACCTACAGATGAGATCAGAAGAGCTGAATTACAAGCCTTAATTAGAAGGTACCTTCAACGCCATTTATCGTTTGAGTTTTCCAATCATTATTTCACTTGTTCCCAATGAGTTTTTATTTAGTGGTATATCACTTTCAAGTTTAGGTTTTAAGCAGTGTGCAATTATCATAGAAATATGTTTTTCCTTGTGATTCAGGGCTTCAATGGCCATTAATTTACTTTATTGAGTGAATGAAGGGAAACATTATGTATGTAATAAATTATCTTTACAAAATAGGGTCTTGGTAAGCTTATCTTTTTATGTAGTGGAATCAAGGTTACTAGAAATTTCTCCCACACCCAGTTTTAGTACTTATATTTTTCTTGAAAATGCTTCATATATGACCTGAAAGAACAAATAAGCACATCAGGAAGTGAAGAGAAGGTAGAATTATCCACAAGCGTTCTCAGCCCTTACCTGCACTATCTGCCGTCGTACTCGTAACCAATGGCAAATTGCATTTTTCAAGCATTTTTAAATAAGGGATTTTTTTATGATCTTTGCTACCTTTCATGATAAACAAGGGAAGTTCCATCTTGGATTAGCACATTAGTGCGTGAAATAAATTTGATGCCATGCTTCTTTACTATTTGGATCTCCTTATTTTTGATGTGTTCTCTGCTTGCTATTCTCTTTGTTATCTCATTAAATAAGCATATATCTTGCCAATAGGTACAAGTGTGCATTAATGAAAGCAATGCAGTAACCGTTATCATCACACAAGTAGTAATCATATTGGTTTAATAATGCAAATGTTAGCCAACGATGATGAAGCACCTAGTAAGAGTGAGATTAAAAATTACTTATGTAACATAGCCAATAAAAACCCTTCATTGCAATGGTGTTTATATATGCTTTGGTTACTATGCATTTAATTCTTAAGCATGGACTTCATTTTCAGAATATTTCTTCTCCTTACCCTTTGCAGATTTGGTTGTGGCTGCCAGGATCTCCTGCTATCAAGTGGTCCTATTACCCACCAAAATGGGTAACCCCAAAGGAGGAAAATTTTCTCCTACATTTGACAGCCAGCCGGTCAGCCAGACAGCCAACAACCCCTGCCAACCACCATTAGACGATGATATGCCATGTGCCTCTGCCACTTGCATAAGCCATGTGCCTCTCACGCATCTAGCATTAGCACTTGGATTACGGTGGGCTGCTATTCAAAAGGTGCTTTGATCATTTTGTAATCAGGTGCTTATGCTTGTTTGCTTTGGGCATTTAGTATGGATGATGGGGTGATCGGGAAGATTGACAAGCCTCGAACGTATTCTTGTTCAACTTGATGCAGCTAAAAGAAAGTTAAAAGCATATCATGGCCGCAAGCAAAAAAAAAAAAATCATAAAATGCAAAACATGGTCGGGATTTGGGACATCAATAATAGCATGTGGGCAAAAGTCAAGCATGAGCTCTACCCCTTATCATTATGGCCACCACCCTAGTTCCTAAGGCCACTAATTGCCCCATCACATCATTAAAGGAACCCATGCACGTCCCAACCCTTGGTGGGCGATGAACTACCCCACCTTTAAGGGGGTCACCACTACTATACATCATTCACAACATGCTCTTATTTCCTAGAGTTTCGAGCAGTAATACAAAGAAAAATATAGAAAAAGCAAAAGGAAATTAAGAAGGGGTGGAAAAATAAAGGCTTGGGTAACTCATGCATCCACGATTGCTCCTTCCTCACATATGTATACCCAATATGTGGACTTCCTCAATATTGCTACCCCTTGGCCCATGGCATTTGGCTCTAAGATCCCCTTATCCCCATCCATTCCATCATTATTCATATGCCATCTATCGATTGAAGGATGTACTAGGGATGTGTCTTTCCCTTTAGGGGCTGGGAACACCTAATAGGATCGTCTATTAGCCATTCCTACCTAGGGAGGTAACACCATTATGAGACCAAAGCCCCAAATTTGGAAGGCAAGCCCCATATGAAGTCTCAGTTTGCCCTTGACTAACAAGCTTGGTTCACTTAGATGCACTAATTATTAATTGTATCTAATGGTGAAGATGCAGCTCTAGAAATTGTGTGTGATTAGCAAGTGGTTTTCATCATGGGTTAGGAACTTAATTAGGGCCTAAGTCCACTAGAGGAGCATATGACACCCTGTTGACCACTACTGGTCAACTACCCATGCAGTACCCCCCCCCTTTTTTTTGCAAAAAGGGGCAGCACCTGATCAGCGTTTCCGTGCCATCCTGCAGTCATCAGCAGCTTGATCGTTTTGATTGTAAACCCAGTCTGCATGTATGAATTGTAAATAATCTTAGCAGACATGAGTCGTGTATGTGTATTGCCTAGGTGGACCTAACTTTCTAGTGGTAATCTACGTCCCGGAAAGTTTTTCGTCTCACTGATCCATGGATCGGCAGAGTTTTCCTTCAAACCTGACCCCAAAGCCGGGATGGATTTTGTCATTAGAACTTTAGGAGAATCCTAGTGTGTTGATCTGCTAGATTATAGTTGTGTCGCAGAACTGGGTGTTTTGTGAGGGTCTGTATTAAGTGGGTTTGTCCCCTTGAGATGTAAATTGTAAAAAGTCATCATGAAATGTGTCTTGAGGGTTGAAAATGTTTTAAATCCCCTCGTGAGTCCTAAGTCCTAGGTCCTAGGTGATGTTTCCAAAGGCTTAGTTCGATGATCCATTTAAAAAATGAAATAGAATAATAAAATAAATAAAAATTAAGAAATTTAAAAATTTAAAAAAATAAAATAAAATAATAAATAATAAAAAATTTAAAAATTTAAAAAAATTAAATAAATAAAAAATAATAAAAAATTTAAAAATTTAAAAAATTAATTAAATAAAATAATAATATTTTAAGTGAATAAATCGACGGATGAGATCAAGAGATGTCTTGATCCTCATCAACGGTCGAGATCATTTCTACATGGATCACTCGAACTAGCCGTTGGGATCATTTCCTTTAAATAGGGTGCTAGGGGTCTTTTCAGATCAATTCGATCTGTGCGTCTTGTACTGAAGAAGCTCTCTTGTAAATCTGTTTCTGGTTAATAAAAGAAGACTTTGGGGTCCATATCTTGTTGGTGTTACTCTCTTAAAATGTTGTGAGATTGTTTCATTTTCTGCATATGTTATTTTCAGCTGTTAATAATAGCTTTTTGTAGAGTATTGTGAGCACAGGTATCTTGTTCACTTGCTGGGGTTTGGGTGCTGTTAGGGTTTCTGAAGTAATGGCAAGTATCTCCATTACTTCCTGAGATGTAGCAGCATTTTTGCCCTCTTTATTGACAGTTGTCTTGAGCTGTGCAGAAAGCATCATTGAAGGAAATTTTGTGGGCGTTCGGGGAAGTTCTCGGCTGAACCAGCCAACTCCCGCAAGCATTTTTTGCTGAGCCCAGTTGGATTTGATCCTGGGTCTATCATTCGGTTTATTTATCTGATTTGCATGAGATATTTTTCTGAAGTTCTTCACAGTGAAAACCTCAAATTTTTATTTTTTTAAATATTTTCTGTGCTTACTGCTAAATCTGGCTGTTAAGGGGCCAAATCTGTACGTTAAATCAGCTGTCTTAGGGTTTCGAATTTTTCTGATCTAGGGTTTCAAATTTTTGTACAGTTTTTATTAGGGTTTTTCTTGTCTTTTGTGTTTGCAGGTATAGGGCTTTGTTTGCTTGAAATTGTAGCAGCCCCAGCGTGCAAATATATTAGCGTTCTCTTTCCCCGTGCACTGCTGGATCTGTTGCCGACAAAGAATTTTCAGATTCTGCGATTTATTACCCTGCGTACACAGTGAAGCAAAAAACACACTGTAAGCCAGCGTTCTCCAAAAAAACACACTGTAAGCCAGCGTTCTCCAAAATCATAAACGCAAGTGTTCTCATGATCTGCTACATGGCAAGGATTGGCGGTGTTTTCAAACGCTCAACCGCCGCTGCCTATGCCCTGCTCACCCTGCGTCGAGAGCTGACATCCATCACCAGGCAAGCGAGAGAAACGTGATTTTTTTTTTTGTGTTCTGCTGTCCTCCTTCATCCGAAAACTGTTGCTCGTTCTGCTGTATCCGTGAAGCCCTTTCACGCTGCTGTTCTTTGTTGATGCCGTCAAAATGCCTATGGATGAGTGACAAGGATCATTCCGCGCGGGCTCCTATCTCCACGCTGTTCTGCCTGCGCATTCGGTCCAGGTTTTCACGTCTTCGTAGCAGGCATAAGCTGATCCATCATCGCAATTGTGCACTAACTGTGTGAAAAAGATTACCCCAGCATCGTTTTCAAACTGACAGCACCAGAGATCCGTTGGCTCAGCAGTCACGCAGGTAAAAAATCGATTCATTCACGCCTCAGGTAACGTATTGCACAGGTGATATCTGGAAACGTATTCCTATTCTACATTTGCGTGGGTATCAAAAACCTATGCACGCCGGCAGCAGGGGCAATCCACGATTCATAGCAGGTAAAGCCGATTTTGCCCTCCGTCCAACTGTGCCTTCGAATCCGTATTCTGCGTTTCAAATCTCTAATGGGATCGGGCTTTCCTTACTCACGCAGGCGGAGCAGGTAAAACCGGATTTTTTTTGTCTGATATATAATGCGTGTTAGATTTTTACGTGGCTGCAGTCGTAGGGTTTTCTTTTTTTTGTCAATTTTGATTTTTTCAATTGTATTTAGGCTAGCGTAGATGTTTTTAGATTTTAATTTGTTTGATATAGTTACGATTTTAGACTTTTAGATTTTGATTTAGTTCTTTAGATTATAGTTTAGGTTTACATATTTGCATAATTTAGTTTTTAGATTTTAAATTAGATTTTAATAGATTCTTTATTTTTAGTTTGAGATTTAATTTTTTAGATTTTTATTATATGAAAATTAAAAAATTAAAAAAAAATAATAAAAAAAGATTTATTTATTTTAATTTTGTTTTAGTTTAAATTTTTTTTTTTTATATATAGTTTAGATTTAGAATTTAAAAAAAAAAAAAAAAAAAAAAATTTAAAAATTTTTGGGAAATTATTTTTGCCAGTCTCAGGAATTTTCACGTTATATGTTTTATGCTGAGACGCTAAATTTTCAAGTCGAGATACGAATACGATGTCTGGTTAATAATTCTTAATTTCGCTGATGTTTAAAGCACTCATCTTTCAAAATTTTCAGTTGCTGGATATCGTTTTGATCATTTTAGGAGCATTGTGATTTAGCTGATGACAAATGATTGATGTTCACAGTTCATGTTTCTATATCATCTAACAAGTAATCGTTTTAACCACAATCTCTTAAGGCACTGGTCTGCTAAGTTAATCAAATCGATCTGGTGTTTTTCATATCGTGTCTCGTGTCTCCCAACCAACTGGTCGACAGTTGGTCTCATCATCTCACAGGGTCTACCCCCCTTAGCCGCGGGAGACAGGCTTAAACGGAGAGATCGGGGATCAAAGTGACAACTCCCGGTCTGAGCGTTGTCGTGTCAATCTGCGCGACAACACACCCTACAAGTGAAGCATTGAGATCCATGGGACTCCTATCACTTTCAGAGCATCATTCCATTCCATGTGCACCTACAACACCCTAGGCCAAAGGACTTGGATCAATGCCTTGTCCTTTGGCCATATGGTCGAATTTTATTTTTCCTAAGTTTAGACTTAGGAACTCCATTAATAATATTAATTATTTTAATATCTCCCAAACCAGTTAGAATCTGCCCAAACCATTTCTAGGTCTTGGAGATCTCATGTGCTTTAGCCTCTCCACCAATTTTCATGGCTAGAGCACATCCGATGCTACCCCAAATCAACACCAAGAAGTAGCTCCAAAGATAAAAACGAATTAGCTTCCAAATATAAAACATCCAAGATACTCTAATTAGTAATATCCAACAAAGAAACAAGTTTGAATTCTTCTAAGAGGTTTGAATTCTCCAAGTGTGATGATGATGAGAGATTGAAATGACATCTCTCTTATTTATACATGTCTAATGATCTCTAATTTAGCCTAAAATCCCCTCCAAGTTGTAAAATGATGGGCAAAACTAAGTGAGGTGACAAGGCAACCTCATAGCCAATGCAAAACATAAAAGTTAGCCCACAAAAGAGGTTAAAATGATGACGTCATGCCCAGGTAGGCCCTTTTAGGGCAAGCATTGGGCTCCTCTAGTGCCAAGTCAAGTGTAGAGGGCTACATAAATTATGATATAGGGGTTGGCCCCTCAATCTCCATGCAAATCATCTCATGGGCCCTGGTTTTGTGTTTGGGGCATAAAATAGGTCTCCTAGACTCCATATGGCCAAAGGACAAGGCACTAATCCAAGTCCTTGGTGGTCAAATTTAATTTTCTTCCATAAAATCTTCTCCTAAAATTTCAGTCTTCTTAAGGTAGAATGTCTAACTAGGGCTAAGAGTGAATTGCATTTTCTTCCATAAAATCTTCTCCTAAATTTCAGTCTTCTTAAGGTAGAATGTCTAACTAGGCCTAAACATCAAGCCTAGGGTCTTGGCTACTTGACCTCAAAGTTTCGTGGGCATCCTCTTAGTTTTCGTCCATAAAATCTCCTGCCCCAAGTGTTGTCCTAGGAGGGAAACCCTAGCTAGTCTTCCTCAACTTTGCGACTTCTTTGAAGGTTTTGCATGCTTAGTACTTGTTGAAGTATGTCATAAGAAGCCTTTTCTCATCATTTCCTTGATCTTGGGAGTGCCTCAAACCACTAGAAATCACGGAACCATAGATCGCGTGCCTCTTACTACTAGGTCTCTCGTAGAAGCGAAGTACCTTTTGAAGCCTTATATCATAACTTTGAGTCTTTCTTGAGAAGGCTTAGTCCATCACCTTGCACCTCAAACCTTAGAATACCTTACATAGGTGATCATAATTCTACCGGGACTCCTCCCATCGGTGAAAGTCCATAAATAGTAGGGGACCTTGGCTGTGGTGACAGTGGGCCATTGTCCCAATGCGAGCACTCGATCTAGCCACTTGTCTTTTAGGGTTTCCCTCTCCAAGGCCTTCTAAATTTTGTGGTAACATGTATGTCGACTAGAAGTCTGTAATAACGCATACAACGTTGTGTTCTTTTAATAGACTCTTCATCGAGCATATACTCTAGTGTCTTTCTAGTTAAACCACTTCTTCTCATACAGACTCCTTGACATTGGTCGACTTTTTAACTTATTATAAGTATCTCACAGATGTTTACTTCCAATTGTCGACCCCAACTTACTCTTGGTGGATGATGGTTTGCTTAGAAAATAATCCCAAGATTCTTTTATGTTATTGTAGCGAGCTTCAAAAAATTATTCCAAGTTGGCTTGTCTCTCTTCCTCATTGGAGTTCAATGATTCGAGTAGTGATGCTTGGTATTCAACTATATTATCGACACCCTTGTTTAGGAGGAATCTATGCCATAATGAAGGTATTGTACAGAAGAATCCTTCATGGAAGTTAGTGAGAATTTCTCTTTAATTTTATCAATAGAGATGTGATCTTCGACTGCTTAGTCTTCATAGTAATCTTGAAGTATCTTTTTGACCCACTGATGTAAATTTGTTCTACCCATTATTGATAATCTTTGAAATTAACCGTTGATCAATGGTGATCCAATGCATTAGAATGTTTGTCAATCTATTTCTTCAGTTCTACGGGGATTGATTCAATGAATTTCTTGTGGGTCTCAGTGAAGAAGTATGACCTAACCTAATGCTAATGACAATCAATTTTTGTGTGTGATACTTCAGGCAATTGTTGATATTCCTCTCCCATCACTCTTGTATCTCTTCTAGATTTAGTATTCATATGTGCATTGCTAGATCGACTCAAGTTCAGGAACTGGCTACAATAGAACAATTGTTGTAATATAGTGAATTGTTGATTTTTTGTAGCATCAGATGTGCTCTAGCCATGAAAATTGGTGGAGAGGCTAAAGCACATAAGATATCGAAGACCCAAGAATCGTTTTGAGAAATTCCATCCGGATGCGGAGTTATTAAAATAATTAATATTTTTAATGGGTTCTTGAGTCTAAACTTAGGAAAATAAAAATATTAATGGGTATTAATAAAGATAAGGAAGAGAAGCTTCTAAGGGACGAGGATCAAGTCTGTTTTAATCTTAGCCGTTGTTTAGGGACTTAATCTCGGTCGTTGATTCATCAACAGGAAAACTATAAAAGAAGACTTGAGGGTCATTTGGAGACACACCAACAGATACTCAGTATCCCAAGGAAAATTGATTCTCAGAGAGAAGGAGATCGATTTCAGAGGGAGAGTAGCAGGGTGGAGGAAGAGGGGGATTAGCAGTAGTCAGGGAGCTCAAAAGAAGTGACGTAGGGACTCTGAGAGATAGAGGGAGACGCAGAGATGATGCAGAGAGAGACCAGAGCTGCGTAGAGCCATGCAGAATGACGCAGGGCTGACGCAGTAGCGAAAGGAAACTCTCTAGGGTGTCAGAAAGTCTCATAGAAAAGTCTCAAGTGTTTTCTCCCAGTGTCTATGTATTTTTCTGTAAAAGCGATTGTTGCTGAAGATTAATAAAGCCCTCCTTTGTTGCATTGGTTTTCCCACATTGGGTTTTTCCGGGGATGATTGTCCAAAAATAACTGTGTTGATGTGATTGATTCTTGTGCATATATTTGTTTCTATACACTGATGTGATATCTGTAGTAGAATTTATTTCAATATTTATTGAAGGGATTTCATAAATAACTTATTGGGAATAATAAGTAGGTGAAATAAATCAGTTGCTACAGTAATAGAATTTCTGTTTAGAAATTTTCACATGGTATCAGAGCAAAGATTCAGCGATAAGAAGGGAAAATCAATTATGGGTCAAGAGCGTGATGTAGAGGCATCCACTCAAAGGAGACTTGTGCAGATTTTCAAAAGAATGCACAAGAGACAGAAATTACGATTATTCTATGTTGGCTTCTAGATTGGAAGAAGAAGCAAGCTCTGCCTCCTCGGAGGTTTGCTATATAGATAGTGGAGTTTCCTGGCATATGACAGGAATCTGAGAATGTTTTTCAGATTATTAGGAAGAAAGAATGAATTTTCAAATCACCATGGGGGATGAGGCAAAGTGTACTCCAGTAGGGAAAGGTACTATAGTTTTTCAAATAGAAACAAGAGAATGGTTCCGAGCTACCAATGTGTTGTTGATTTGGGGTAGCATTGGATGTGATCTAGCCACGAAAATTGGTGTAGAGGCTAAAGCACACGAGATCTCCAATACCCAGAAATGGTTTGGGCAGAATCTAACTGGATTGGGAGATATTAAAATAATTAATATTTTTAATGGAGTCCCTAAGTCTAAACTAGGGAAAATAAAATATTAATGTGAATTAATATAAAACTGAGTTAGAATGGTCCAAAAT
Source organism: Pinus tabuliformis (assembly GCA_031772625.1). Lineage (NCBI taxonomy): Eukaryota > Viridiplantae > Streptophyta > Pinopsida > Pinales > Pinaceae > Pinus > Pinus tabuliformis. Next base: position 72,328,197 of record CM062816.1, read on the forward strand.
TCATGGACCAAGCCTGATCTAATCTTAGCCATTGATTAGAGACTTAATCTCGACTGTTGAATTGTCAACGAGAAAAGTATAAGAGGAGGCTTGAGGGTCACTTAGAGAACACACCACGTTGATCAAGAATTCGATTTTCTGGGGCAGGGCTTGCTTAGGAAATCGAAGGAGTGATCAGAGTTGCAACTGAGGGGCAGTGAATGCAATGACAGAGAGGCAGAGATGGTAGTGGGAGCATTAGCGCAGAAGCTGAGAGAGAGTTGACGCAAAGCTAGCTAGAAGCCACACAGAAGCAACTAGGAGCTGTGCAGAGCCTGAGGAGGGCCAGTGTGGGACACGCAGAGGCTCCAGAGGCTGACACAAGGCCAGAGACGCTAACGCAGGCCCTAGAGGCTAACACTGGGAGATTTTGTGGGGTAGATTGGGGCTGATATCTATCTCCGACTGAGAGGTACTACTGTCGAGAGCATTCTCTGTTGGGTGAGCCATTTCTGGCACCTAGATTGTACTCTGAAACTGCTTAATAATAAAACCCTCAGATAGCTGCACTGGTTTTCCTACATTGGGTTTTTCCGGGGACATTAGTCCAAAAATAACGGTGTCACTTGTGTGCTTGTTTTTCCTTCAGTTGATGATCTGTATGTGTTGAGACTGTACTTGTATTTATTTTTAGTATTTACCTGGTAAATAACTTGTTAATTAACAAAACAAGTAGGAAGAAATAAATCAAAAAGTACAAGAATGATTTCTAACAGTTAGACTTAGAAATTCCAACATGGTATCGGAGCGTGGTTGCAGATCACAGGAGAACTGAGGGCATCAGCCTAGCAGAGCAGCAACAGCAGAAACAGCTGTCCCGAGTGACAGAAGTTGTTCCTAGCGAAAAAGCAGCAAGGAAGGGGTGACGCAGTGCTTGCGTGATCAAGGTTGAGTCGGGAGAAGGATCAACGCAGTGGCAGAAAGGAGCAGACCTGACCTACACAGTGCCCGGTCATCTTTCTCAGTCAGGAATGATTGATGCCCGTGGCCAGGAGGTGCGTATTTTGCTGGTGCCGAGATTGTGCAAAGTCTAGAGGCTCTACCGTTTAGTTTGTTGGGGCATAGGAGGTTGTGGAGAAGTTGTGGAGTGAAGCTGGTGGGGTACTGTGGTCAGAATAGTACCTGACAGGGCAAGACCAAGGAGGAGGGAGTTGTTATCGAGGATTTCTAGCTAAGAGATTTGGATCAGTGGTGGAGCTACACTAACGATCAGAGTGGGGGCATCTCGACATTGGCAGAGGGGTTTCCAGGAGGGAAATCAAAGCTTAGAGGGAGTCACACCAAGAACTTCCAGGAGGGAAGTAGAAAGACTCTAAAGAGTCGAAAGAGGATCAACGAGATGGCAATGAACGAGGTAAGAGATCAGGACAGACTGGACGGAGCCTCAAACTTCGTAGTTTGGAAGGCCAGGATCTTGTTCGTTCTAGACAGGAATCATCTCGAGGACTTTGCCTTGAAAACGATAGCAATCCCAGTTGACCCGGCTAAGAACGATAAGTACGAGGAGGCAATGACGAGGGCCAAGAGCATCATCCTTGACAAGGTCAAGGACCATGTAGTACCACATATTGCCGAAAAGGACACGGCAAATGCGATGTGGAAGGCCCTGACGAAATTGTATCAGCATACTTCCGTGCAGAGGAAGATGCTACTAGAAAATCAGCTGCGGTCATATCAGATGCAGAAAGGAGAACAGATCAACATCTTCCTCGGTTGATTGAAGGAGATCCGGGATCAAGTGACTTCCATAGGGGCCACACCGGATTAGGAATTAATGGTGAGGACCGCATTGAATGCAGTCTCAGAGGACTGGGAGGTATTTGTCCAGAGCATACTGGGCAGATCGACCCTTCCAGATTGGGAGGAACTGTGGGCGGCTCTTCGTCAGGAAGAGATCAAAAGGCTAACCAAGGCAGGAAGCAGTGGCAAGGGGGTCAGAATCAAGAAGGAGGAAGAGGAGGATGCTTCCCTCACATCTGAAGGAAAGCAGGAGAAATGAAAGAAGAAGGACCTCTCCAAGGTCAAATTCTTCCACTATGAGGAACTGGGTCATTATGCGAGCTAGTGTCCGAGGAAGAATAGCAAGGGAGAGGCTTCTGAGACCAAGGTTGCGCCAGCAAGGGCGGAGAAAGAAGTGGAGACAGATGATGACTGTGCCATGAGTGCTCATGCACCTAGTGAGAGGAAGTGGGGAGACATCGAGCTGTAGTTAGACGGACTACAGGCAATGAGGGGTAGGATCCTCGAGGTACCTAACCTCTTGGATTATACCTTTGTTATGGGAGCCCTGAAGAGGAGTAGCAGAACTGACGAAGACGTCAGAGTTGGGAGCTCAGTTACTTACTTCTCAGTAACTGAGTTGTAGTGCTATGGGCAGCACAATGCAGCATGATGAGAGCGATTACAGTGTAGATGCAGCAATGGCAAGTCCATGGGTAGCCGTATATGATGCAGTAGTGCAGAGGATGTTGGGCAGCAGGCCTAACATCAGCACAAGGACCGATGCCAGATGATCAGGGTGATGCTCAGTGAGGAGTATTACTAGAGCACAGTCCTCTCTAAGAGGGAGTGTTGATTTGGGGTAGCATCGGATATGCTCTAGCCATGAAAATTGGTGGAGAGGCTAAAAAATATGAGATCTCTAATACCCAGAAATGGTTTGGGCAGAATCTAACCAGATTGGGAGATATTAAAATAATTATTTTTAATGGAGTCTCTATGTCTAAATTTAGGGAAAATAAAATATTAATGTGAATTAATATAAAGTTGAGTTAGAATGGTCCAAAAGTCATGGATCAAGCCAGATCTAATCTTAGCCATTGATTAGGGACTTAATATCGACCATTGAATTGTCAACAAGAAAAGTATAAGAGGAGGCTTGAGGGTCACTTGGAGAACACACCGAGTTGATCAAGAATTCGATTTTCTAGGGTAGGGCTTGCTAAGAAAATCGAAGGAGTGATCAGAGTTACAGTTGAGGGGCAGTGAATGTAGTAGCAGAGAGGCAGAGATAGTACCGGGAGCATCAGCGCATACGCCGAGAGAGGGTTGACGCAGAGCCATCCAGAGGCCACCAGAGGCCACGCAGAAGCAGCTAGAGGCCATGTAGAGGTAGCCAGGAGTTGCATAGAGCCTGAGGAGGGCCAGCTTGGAACACGCAGAGGCTCCATACGCTGATGCAAAGCCCCGAGAGGCTGATTTTGGGCCAGAGAGGCTGACACTAGGAGATTTCATGGGGCAGATTGAATTTGATATCTGTCTCCGACTGAGAGGTACTACTGCCGAGAGCATTCTCTGTTGGGTGAACCATTTCTGGCACCCAGATGGTATTCTGAAACTGCTTAATAATAAAACCCTTAAATAGATACACTGATTTTCCCGCATTGGGTTTTTCCGGGGTCGTTAGTCCAAAAATAACGGTGTCACTTGTGTGTTTGTTTTTCCTTCAGTTGATGATCTATATGTGTTGAGATTATACTTGTATTTATTTTCAGTATTTACATGGTAAATAACTTGTTAATTAACAGAACAAGTACGAAGAAATAAATCAGAAAGTACAGGAAGGATTTCTAACAATTAGACTTAGAAATTCCAACATGTGCTGCATGTGCCAGGACTGGGGATGAACTTACTTTCCGTATCTCAACTTCAAAACAAGGGTTATAACGTTTTTTTCATTAAGGATAAATTATACGTCAAACACCCGAGTTGGAAAAAGAAGGTCCAATCGGAATCAGAAGTAACAGGTTGTACAGGTTGCAGCTAGAATCACCAATGGCACTCATAGGCAGTAATGGAGACAAGGATTTGAATGAACTATGGCACAGAAGGATGGGACATTTGCACCATGGGGCTCTAAGAATTCTTAGAAAAATTGTAACAGGAGTTCCAGATTTTAGTACTGAACGAGATGATGTATTCAAAGGGCGTTCTTTGGGCAAGTATGCCAAAGTAGCATTTCCAAGAAGTAACAATAGGGCTAGGAGTGTGCTAGGATTGATACACTCAGACATCTGTGGACCGATGTCCACAAAATCTCTTAGTGGTGCCGAATACTTCGTCAGCTTCATCAATGATCATTCCAGGAAAAAATGGATCTACTTTCTGAAAACCAAAGATGAGGTTCTCAGTCGATTCAAAGAGTTTAATGCTCTAGTGGAGAATCTGACAAGAAAGAAGATAAAAGTGTTGTGCTCAGACAATGGTGGAGAGTATGTTGACAAGGACTTCATCAATTTTTGTGCTACGGAGGGCATCAGAAGAGAGTGGACAACTCCCTACAATCTTGAGTAGAATGGAATAGCAGAAAGGAAGAACAAGACTATTGTGGAGGCAGCTAGGGCAATGATGTATGATCAGGATATGCCAAAATTCCTGTGGGCAGAAGCATGCAACACGATATCTATGTACATAATAGAACTCCTCATAGGGCATTAGGCAAGATGACTCCAGAGAAGGTATTCACGAGGAAGACACTTGAAGTTAGTCATTTTAGGATATTTGGGAGTTTAGCGTATTGCCGAGGAGCAATCAAAAGATGAGCCGCTGGTCAAACCACTTGAACCAATAGAAGCTAGTACCAGAAATTCTCCTTCAGAACTAGAGGAATAACAGGAAGAGGAAGAGTTGACTATTGCGCCTACTACCAGAGGAAGAACGAGTCGAGAATTCCAACAAATTCTAATGGATGCATAAGAATTCATTGGTGGACCCAGGAACAATAAAAGAGAGCAAAGACAGCCAGACAGATACTAGGCCTTAGTAGCTCAAGTAAGTTGGGGAACCCTCCAGTTTTGAGGAGGCTGTTCATCATCAAGTATGGGTGGATGCGATGGTGGAGGAATACAGCTCTATAATGGCGAATAATGTCTGGGAAGTGGTGCCTAGGCCTTCGAACAGATCAGTGGTAGGTTCGGGATGGATCTACAAGATCAAATATGCTGCAGACGACAGTGTGGATAAATACAAAGCCAGGTTTGTGGCTAAGGGCTATGCTCAGAAGGAAGGAATAGACTATGAAGAGACCTCTGCCCCAGTAACCAAGTATACATCTATTAGAACCATGATATCTCTTGCAGCATAGATGGGGTGGGAGATCCATCAGATGGATGTCAAGACGACATTCTTGAATGAGGTAATAGAAGAGGAAGTATACATTGAACAAATCGAAGGCTTGGAGACACATGAGAAGAAATCTCATATATGAAGAAATCTATGGGCTTAAACAGACAACTAGAGCATGGTATGGTTGAATTGATGGCTACTTGCAGAATATGGAGTTCGTCAAGAGTGATGCAAAATCTCAATCTTTATTATCTGGTTGTAGAGAATGAGCCTCTAGTCCTAGTATTATATATGGATGATCTCTTCCTGACAAGATCATCTAGGCTCATCAAGGACTGCAAGAAGAATCTAGCCACAGAATTTGACATGAAGGATTTGGGACAGATGCATTATTTCTTGGAGTTGGAAGTTTGGTAGCAGAAGGGTGAGATCTTCCTTGGATAAGGTAGATGATGAGCCCTATAAATGGGTAATTATATGGGCTCATTTTGCCTCCTAACTTAGCTTAATCCACCATTCTCATTAGTTTATTGCATGTTTTTCGATTATATTTATGCTAATAGAGTGAGTTGGGCTGGTCATTATGCCATGGAGTCTAATGTGTGTTTAATGCAGATTTTTGGTTGATTTTGGAGATAAAGTCAAAGATTTAATGGACAATTGGTAGCAATAATTCAAAGTAGACAAGGGAGAGGATTTATAGGAGGGTATCCCCCTCATTTATGACTCCCCACTTCAAATTCTCCATCATGCAGCTCGGAGCACAAGCAGCCACATCAATGCACCAAAGAGGCAGCCGAGCAAGTGGAGGATAACTTCTGTTTATCTCAAGTTTTGGGAGCCAAGCCTCCCTGATTTTAAGGAAGCTATTGGGAGCTTCAGTTGTATAAGTAGAGAGGCCTAGGGCCTAATTAGATTGTTGGAAGTTAGTCAAATTTTCGAATTTTTGTTGCAGTTTTGCTATGCTCAACTTCGAGCTTACTTTTGTTGATAATTTCATGTAATTTTATTATTATTTTGATAATGAAGATGAGATCTTGTTCAAGCTAGCACTGAGTTACCTCAGAGGGCTGAAGCTCTTGGGTTAGGGCCCAATCCAAGCAGCCAAGCTCCTCTTGTTTTGTATTTATATGCTTTGTTTCAGTTTATGAATTAGTTGCACTTAGATAGATTTCTTTCTTGGTTAAGAATAGGTTGCTTTTGGTGATTTAGAAGGATGTTTCCATTTTAGTTTGTTGTAGTAGGTTAAATAGTGATAGGAAAAAGATACAAAAAGGCCATCAATAGAGTCTTGGCCTCCTTTCCTCCCTCTGGGACCATGAACTGAGGCCAAGACCCTCTTGCTGCCACAAAAACACAGATTTGCCTTTTCCATAAGATTTCCGGTGTGGCAGTTTGTTAGAAGATTAATGCTTTGTTGTAGATCTATTTCACCATGCCCATTTTTGTCTTTGCAATAAATTTCCTTCCATGCTTTCTTTCCATATAGCATTTTTCAGCATTTACTTTCCTAGATCAGAATTTATACTAGCTTGATGCAAAGTTTTGTTTTTTGATGTAGCTAGTTTCCTTGCTTGCTTAATCTCATGTTGTGAGTTTCAGTTCTCTTGCAGCAACCCTCTTCTCACAATAAATCAGCCAACCAGCCATCACCATTTCTCTTTGATCTATGTTCCATAGGTCACCCAAAGTCCCTCACAAATCTTCCTTAGCTTTCTGCACTTTTCTCATAAACTTTCCTCTCTTTCCTTGAACAAGCCCAACCACCTTTCTCTTTCTTGATCCTTCTTGATGAACCCTAGACACCTTAACACATTACCCTAGCCTTCAGCTATCTTTCCACCCGCTTTCCCACCTTCAAAACCTCCAAAACTACTCTGGATGTCCTCTTGTAGACCTCCTGTAGACCTCTTGTAGACCTCCTGTAGATCCCCTACATCCTCTTGTAGATTTTCCTGTAGGTGTCTTTTTGAAGTCCGATTGCAGGAAAAGCCTCTAGAAGGCCACCTGGGACCTCCTAGGTCCCATCCACACCTTTCTACACCTCTGCAAACTCCAATGTCGCCCTCCATCACCACTTAATCGCTGCCACATTCACAAACAAATAAATTACATACATGACAATTTCACTTGAAAATACATAAAAATCCAAAAAGATGTTTTTTTTTCTCATTTCCTTCTAGAAATAGCTTGAGTAGATGTTTACTTCTTAAGAAGGTAATGGCATTCATTTTATGTTTTTTCATCTCTCTTTCTGCAAAAGTAAGATTAGTTGGTTAATTAGGGTTTGCTAGGTTTACTTCACATTTCAGTGTTTTTTTCATTTCTGCAAGTAGAGTAGCCTCTGTAGAGTAAGCTTTCCTTTCTTTCATCACATATAGAGCTTCTTCTGAAATCCATAGAAGTTGGCTTGAGCTCCTAGCGATCTTGCACCAACTGACCAAGTGATAGCCTGCAGTGAGAACTAGTACTTGTGCATACAGCACCGTCGCTTCCAAGTTTATTATGAACTCCTAGGTTGATAAAAGTAAAGTAGGAAGCCCAGGAGTTGCAGCATTATTGCTGCAACTCTGGTGCTCATCACTTTTTGGCGCCGTTGCCGGGGAAGTGTCAGATTATTTTGTGATTACTGCTTTTCTTCTATTTTCTACTGCAACACTCTGCTAAGTAGTTTATTTCAACAAAAGTAGAGTAGTTGTTCCTTTCAGTTTTTGCATTTCCTTTTCAATTTCTACAATTCCCATTTCAACAAAAGTAGATTAGTCATTTCCCTGCTTTCTTTTCAATTCCGCAATCTCCATTTTAGCAAAAGTAGATTAGTCATTTCCTTGCTTTCCTTTCTGCATCTCATTTGCTTTCCTTTTCAGTTCTGCAATTTCATTTCAGTTAGTTGCAATTTTTTTGTTCAACCAATTTCAGTTTTGCAGGTACAAGTAAAAAAAACGAAAATCAACCAAAATATTTCTTTTCATGCCTCATAGGAATAGAGATAATTCAGGAAAATTCTTTCCCAACACTCCCACCACATCACATAGCCACCCTTCTCTCTTCTTCGGTGGCAGTGATCAAGGAGAACCTTTAGGTGAACAACCAGAGATATTTGAAAAACCTATAGGGGAAGAAGAAGAAGAAAACATGCTTTCTGAGACAATGGCTGAAAACAAAAATGCTAGGGGGAATGGACAAAGAGTAGAGGGTACCTTTCCCATCCGAGAGACCAATGGGGACGCTAAAATGAAGAACATAAGCCTTTCAGCCCTACCTCACTTCCATTGATTGACTACAGAAGATCCTGACACCTTTTTGTTTGAGTTTGTTGTTATCTATCGAACCTATGACTATGCAGAAGATGAGCAAAAGTTGAAACTATTTCCTTCTACTCTCAAGGATGTAGCATTGCTCTGGTTCATGGGGTTACCTGGCAATAGCATCACAAGTTGGGCTCAAATGCAGCAGGCCTTTAATAACAAATATCGAGACTATTGTAGGTCAAAAGACACCAAGGAAGAAATCTTCCGAATGACCATGGGAAGCGATGAATCTTTGGAAGATTATGAAGAGAGGTTCCAGCTCAGTTATGAAAGAGTCAGGTGCACATTTGACCCCCAATCTCTGAAGTTGGTCTTGCTCAGGGGAATTCTGAAATATCTTCTAGACACCCTCCATCTACTAGCTGGGGGAGACATCTACCAACCACCTTATGAAGACATAAAGACTGTTTTTAGAAACCACTCTAGGGTAGCCAGAAAGAGAGGTAGGGAGAGTCAACCCATAGCCAGTATCTCTTCATCCAATTCATCCCTCAAAGGTGAACTTGGAAACATGCTGGAAGACTTCAAGAGTGAGATGTTGTAGACTCTTGCCATGCAAATGGATACCTTGCATATCAAAAGGAAACAAGAGGAAGAAGAGAGGGCTTTGGCCATTTTTTGTCCTAGGTGCACTAGGAGGCATCCTAGGAACGAATGTCCATTGAACTCTATAGAGGTTTCTTCAGTTTGTGAAGAAGATTATTCTATAGATAAGTGCCCTTCCTTGCCCGGACTTAAAGCTGTATACCAGGGGGCCGAAGGAGCCACTGAACCACTCTATTTCATGAACCAAAGGAGACCGCATGGACCTAGACCATACCAACAGGGGATGCAAGGGACATCTCAGGCATACTACAACCCCAACCAAGCCACTTCCATACCTCCTTGGGGCCCTCCTGCTCATCCTTCCTGGTCCACACCTCCTCCTTGGTCCTATCCATCTCAATATCATGCCCAACCAGCTGCTCATGCATTTCAATCCTATGCTCAGCCACAACCTCAGTGGAATGCATCTCATTAGGGGTGGAGGCCCTAGTATAACTCTCCTCCCACTCTTTTGCCTCCACCACTTGCTCAACCACAACCATTGCCTCCTGCTCCACCAAGGCAACCCCAAATGCTTGCCCAGCCGAACCCGAACCCGAACAACAGACAGGCCCAGCAAGTATATAGTGGGGAACCATCATGCCCAACTTATGTTGTGGAGATTCAGGAGATTAACCTACGATCTGGGAAGGTTCTCCCAAATAGCCAGCCTCCCCCTCAGGAGGTTGAGGAAGATAAAGAGGAAAGTGAACCGAAAGCAATTCCACCCTTTCCTGAGAGATTATCCGGGACAACATAGCCCACCCTAGAAGAAACTGAACTTCTGGGAGAATTGAAACAGTTATGTGTAAAGATACCACTTCTCCAAGCCATAAAGGATGTGCCTATATACAATAAGATGATCAAAGAGAAGTGCTTTAGGCATCCAGGCAGGCGCAAGAGAGATGCCCCAACCATCAATGTCATAGGACAACTGTCTGACCTGATGTTGGGGCAGGTAATCTGTCCGAAATATCTAGACCCTGGAAACCCAGTAGTTGATGTCCACATCAATGGCACCATGATCCCACATACCTTGATTGATTTGGGAGTTGCCATTAATGTGATGACAAAGGACACCATGCTCAAACTCAACCTCCAGGGCTCCTTGAGGAAGACCACGACAGTACTGCAGCTAGTAGACCGCTCCACCGTGACCCTTGAAGGGATTGTGGAGGATGTGATGGTCTCCATTGATTCTTGGGAGTACCTTGTTGATTTCTTAGTTCTCCAGCCAAAGGCAAAGCTCACTGGGTATCCTCTCATCCTGGGAAGACCTTGGTTGGCCACTGCTGATGCTTACATCAGTTGTCGGGCTGGGAACATGACCATCAAGAACGGGCATATGTCCAAGTAGCTAATCCTATACCCTCCTGCCCAACCCTTGCTAGAACATGATCTACCTCTTTGGTTGGAGGAGGAGGATGAGGATGAAGTCTATTCTGCACCACTGTGTGCAGTAGAAACTGTCATGGGGGGAAACCGCAAAATGAGGATGATATCATTGAAAATTTAATTCAGAATCCACCCCCAGTATTTTTCCATTAGAAGATCTAGTGAAAGAAACCCAAGACAATCCCTTAACTGATCTCTATGTGGCCGATCCGACCTCTCTCCGTGTTAAGAATATAGAGTTCAGCCCAGAAAGAACCTTGAAAATCAACTCATCCCTATCCACTTCCCAGGAGAAGGAACTATGAAGCTTATTAAGAATACATTTAGATGCCTTCGCTTGGAGTTATAAGGAGATAAAGGGAGTGCACCCTTCAGTATGTACTCATCATATATACATTAAGAAAGATTGCAAACCAATCAGGCAGCCTCAAAGGAGAATCCAGCCCTTAAAGACATTGTTAAGGAAGAATTGCAAAAATTACTTGATGCAGGATTCATCTACCCCATCTCTGACAGTGAATGGGTCTCTCCTTTGGTGCTAGTGCCAAAGAAAAATGGTAAATGGAGAATCTGTGTCGATTATCGGGAACTGAACAAGGCCACTAAAAAGAATCATTTTCCTTTGCCTTTCATAGATCAAGTGTTAGATGGTCTGGTGGGGAAAAAGTTTTTCTCCTTCCTAGATGGGTTTAGTGGGTATAATCAGATTCAAATCAGCCTGAAAGACCAAGATAAGACCACTTTCACTTGTCCTTGGGGTACCTTTGCATATCGGGTCCTTCCTTTTGGTTTGTGCAACGCTCCAGCCACTTTCCAGAGAGCAGTATTGAGTATATTTTCTGAACTGGTTCATGATGCAGTGGAAATATATATGGATGATTTTACTCCTTATGGTTTTAACTTTCAGGAAGCTTTATCTAACCTAGGAAAAGTTTTGGACAAGTGTATTGAAATGAACCTGTCCCTCAGTCCGGAAAAATGTGAATTTTTTATGACTGAAGGGACTGTGCTAGGTCATGCAATATCTCAACAAGGATTGCAGGTGGACCCCAACAAAGTTGCCATCATCCAAAGGGTCCCACCTCCTCAAAAGGTGAGAGATGTCCGAAGTTTCCTAGGCTTAGCTAGATATTACAGAAGATTCATTAAAGATTTTAGTGAGTTAGCCTCTCCATTGTTTGGTCTTTTGGAAAAAGATGTCGGGTTCATATGGACTGAAAATTCTCAAGAAGCCCTAGATACCTTGAAAAGCAAACTTGTGACTACCCCAATTTTGAGAGGGCCAAATTGGGCCCTACCTTTCCACATTCACATAGATGCCTCGAACAAAGCAATAGGAGCAACCTTGGGACAAATTGATGAAAAGTTACCTTATGCCATATACTTTATAAGTAAAAATTTGTCAAAGGCAGAGTTAAACTACACAGTAACCAAAAAGGAACTGCTAGCTATAGTGCATTCCTTAAATAAATTCAGACATTACATCACAGGATATCAAACCTTTGTACACACTGATCATGCTGCAATTAGGTATTTAATGAATAAACCAGATGTAAATGCTCGCATTATTAGATGGTTGCTTTTATTGCAGCAGTTTGATTTAACCATTGTTGATAACCCTGGTAAATAAAATGTTGTTGCCGACTTTTTGTCTAGAGTAAATTTGCCTGCAGGTGAAGAAGGAATGGTGGATGATCAAATGCTAGATGAACGCCTATTTGCCATCTCAGTACTCTCTCCATGGTTTGCTGATATAGCAAATTACTTGGTTTCAGCACCGTTCCCACCACACTTGTCCTCAAAAGAGAAGAGCAAGATCGTGAGGAAAAGCGCCCCTTTCACCTGGATTGGGGGCAATCTCTTCAAACCTGGCCTAGATCAGATCTTCAGAAGATGTGTCAAGGAGGAGGAATTTTTTGACATTCTCCTGACCTGTCATGATGGGTCTTGTGGAGGTCATTTTGCAGCAAAGAGGACTGCCTTCAAAATATTGCAGGCAAGCTACTATTGGCCCACTCTTCATCAAGATGTGAGGAGATATACCAGCCAATGTGATCAGTGTCAAAGAATGGGGAACCTACTCCAAAGAATGAAATGTCCATGCAACCTCAAGTGACCTTTGAGCCATTTGAGAAGTGGGGCATGAACTTTGTGGGTCTTATCAACCCTCCTTCAAAACAGAGGCAATACATCATTGTGTGCATCGATTATCTGACAAAATGGGCAGAGACAAAAGCAATCAAGGCAGCAACAGAGGAAAAAGTAGCTAAGTTTTTAAGAGAAAACATATTCTATAAGTTCGGGTATCCAAGAGAACTGGTCACAGATCAAGGCAGCCAGTTCACTTCCAATTTGATTGAAGACTTGCTCACACATCATAAAATCAAGCACAGGACTTCCACCCCTTACCATCCACAAGCCAATGGGCAGGTGGAAGTCACTAACAGAGCTTTGGATGGAATTATGACCAAAGTAGTGAGCAACAACATAAAAGATTGGGCAGATAGACTAGTTGACGCCACCTGGGCCTACAACACAACATGGAAGACCACCACAAGGTTCACACCCTATGAACTGGTCTATGGGAAGAAGGCCTTGCTGTCAATAGAACTTGAATACAATGCACTAAGAATGGCAGCTCAGCTGGACCTAGACCTTAGCCATGCACAGAAGGAAAGACTACTCCAACTCAATGGATTGAATGAACAAAGATTGCAGACCCTTCTCCACACAGAGGTAGTTCAGCTTCAGAGGAAGATATGGCATGACCAAAATATCAAGGAGAAGCAATTCCAAGAGGGAGATTGGGCACTACTCTATGACTCAAGGTTTAAAGACTTCAAAGGCAAGCTGAAGACAAGATGGCTGGGACGCTACACTGTGGAAAAATGTAATGACAATGGTTTCGTTCTGATCAGAACCATTGATGACGAAGCCATCCCCATGTTTGTTAATGGACATAGGTTGAAAATTTACAAGAAGCCCCTCTCCAAGCGAGAGTTCATCGAAGATCTGAATAAGATAGTGATGGTAGTGGAGCAGGTCTTAGCCTCCACTTCACCCACTCATTGAAGAAGCAGAAAAAAATAAAATAATAAGGACTCAAGTGAAAACCTCCATGAGGCGCTTGAGTCCCATCATTGGATTGAAAACCTCTTCTGAGGCGGCCCAGTGATGAAAAAAACAAAAAAAGGGAGAGAATAAGATCCCTGGGTGAAAACCTCCCTTGGAGGTGCCCAGGGCAGACAATTAGGGTGAAAACTTCCTTGAGGCGCCCTAGTTATCTATAAAAAAGAGAAGAGAAAAACAAAAAAAAAAAAGGAAGAGAAAATTAACTTTTAATGTGCATTGCAGGTTACAGGTGGGCCATACGAAGCAAGAGAAGATGCCACAAAGCCTATTTCACCTCCTCCACACTCTTCCCCATCATTTCTGACCTTTCTTCCACCTCATTGTGTTTTTCGAAGACTGTGTTTCCTACAGGAGGCTCTATGTGTTCTACATGAGGCTCCTGTAGAAATCACAAAGAGCCAGAAATGGATTTTAAAAACAATTTGAGGGGCTGGGAAGTTCCATGAAGAGCATGTAGGCCTTCCCACAGCTATCCACCTCCCTGGCCATCCATCCCACACCTGCACCACCTCATCATCATTGATTTCGTTCCTTCCTGTCAAAAAAACACAGAAACCAGTTTTTTAGAAAAAAACAAAAATAAAGGGAGAAACACCTCCAAATCTCACATGTAGCTTACCAAGTACCTCTCCATCTTCATCAGCATCTCTAGCATCATCCTTCCAGCTCCCAGCACAAAAATCAGCTAAAAATTTTAAAGGGAGAAGCAGCTACAGGAGCTCCTGTAGGAATTCCTGTAGCAACTGATCCCATTAAAATCAAGCCACATCAGCAAAATAGGTGCAACCATAGGATTGAAGGGGACACTTGAAGCCAGATCTAGCTAGAGGATACCTGCACAAAGCACACAAGCCACACATCAGGGAGCAGAAAGCATACAACAAAGGAGATACAGGCATGCAGCAACTAAAATACGAGCATGCAGCAGCAAAGGAACCAAAATGCACCACAGCATGAACATTCGACTTGCAGGTAAGTGTCTAACCCTCTCCTCTGTTGCATCTGTGTAATTGGAAAATATGCATGAGCAAATGAGATGGTTAGGGTTGAATGAGAAAAGGTGGCCAGTTAACTGGCCACCCTCATCCAGTTGACTGCGCTCATCCGGAGATGCCACCACACATGTGCCTAGTCAACTCACAGAAAAATATAAAGGACAGGTAGTGGAGCGCCTGCAAACTCCGATGCAATGATGGGAAGTGATTGCGGGAAAGAGCCATGATGATAGGGCAGTGGGGACCAACGGTCCAAATCTGGCAACGTACATTTTTGCCAGCTCACCCCATCACCGGAAATATCTCAAAGAAGACATAAGTACTCCTCCTCGGAACTCCTTCACCACCTTTTCTTCCATTTCATCTTCATCCACTTAGCTGCAGCAAGCTCTATACCACCTCCATAGCCTCAAAACCATCGTTCTCTATCGTTTTCAGCCATCCTTCTACTGTCGGCTTTCTACAGGAGCAGTAACAGGTTCTGCAGAAGCACCTACAGCTAGTTCTACAGGAAGGGCAGTAAGTAGTTTTTAAGGAGAAACACAGGATTTTTGCTCGACTTATGGCTTGAGGAGGTAGGTTCTGTGCATACCCACCTTGATCATCAATATGTGCAAGGAATGATATAATTTTGAGAAATTAAGTCTATACAAGGAGAGAAATTACATAAGAATTTTCTACCTGTTTTCCTTAAAAAACATAGTTTTTCCTCTGTTTTCCTATTCCTTCAAAATTCTTGTCTCCATCTCTATTTTGGGTGTTCAAAGGGGGTATCAACAAAATGACAGGGGGATTCATGAGGAAGGAGCCCACAAATTCAGCTAGGATCCATGAACATCTCGAAGTAGTAGCCATTTTTACCAGAGCAAATTGGATGCCATTCTTTGAAAAAATATGAGGGTTTGATGAAGAAGTGGCTCAGGAGTTTGCCCTTTCTTTAGTCCCTCACTCAAGGACCCATGCCACTGTTACTTTGAGGGGTCTCTCCATGGAAATCACCCCAGAATTTATCAGTAGGGTTACCAGCCTTCCCCTTGGATTACCTTGGAGCAAAGATGAAAAGCCAATTGGACAATTTGCCAAGAAAAACTTCTTCCAACCCAATGAACATCCTGTAGAAGACAAAAATGGCATTAGAAGAACAAGCATACCTTACCCTTGGGATGAGGTCAATTACCAAATTATCAAGTATATTTCCTGTGAAGGGAGGTATAGCATAGTTTATGGCTACCATTTTAGACTTCTCCATGAGCTGAGATATGGCATGGACACTCCAACACCCCAGAAACTCAGCATCCCCTATTTTCTCCTACAGTCCCTCATAGATTCCAGCATTAAGTTGAAGGCAGGAGGTCCAGATCAGTTGGCTCACCATGGGTTGATTAAACTATTAGTGGAAGAAGCCCTCCATACCTTCACAATCCCCATAGCATGGGAAATCTTCAGAAACATGATAGAAGAAGATGATATAAAGGCCCTCACATATGATCACAGTCCTTCTGATAGTGAGGGGGAAGAGCAGCAAGGGGAAGAAGGGGATGAAACTAAGGAACAAACAGAGGAGGAAGACACCAAAACAGAGGAGGAAACTAAACCAGAAGAGGAAGAAACCAAAACAAAGTAAGAGGAAACAAACCAACAGAGACAGAGAAGACAAAAGGAGAGGAAAAAGGGGCAAAAATGACAGAAGTGTCTCCTGAGACCCTAGAAAGAGAGGCAGCAACTGCCCTCACTGCCCTTAGCACTCGAGTGAAACCAAAACAAAAGAGGAAGAGGCAGACATCAAGGTATTTCAACACTTGGAAAATCACAAGGATAAAAACAGGAAAACCACAGCCATCTTCAACAGTGCCTATTATAATTGAAGATTCACCCACTGTCAAAGGGGAAGAATCTCCCTCTAAAACCCCCATCACATATGAAAGAGGAAGTCCCAGATCTTCCACCTAGAAGGAAAGAGTGCAACTACAGGACTCAAAAACAGCTCTACAGGAGGCACAAACTGTTCTACAGGAGACCCTAACTAAGCTACAGGAGACCGAAAAACTTGAGAAAAGGGTAGAAGAACAGCCAAAGGGGAAGGAGGAAACAGCAGAGGCACAAGAACCTGACCCCTAGCCTAGTTTGGGCTCTTACTACAATCTTCTTGAGGGGGGAAAATCATTCCACAGAAATTTGCAGTCCCACTTTTCTTTGAGTTAGAGAAAGAAAGGATAAGGAGCCATAGATGGATGCAAATCGCCAAATCCAAGGGGGTAGAGGATATTGGCCACATGGAGAACAAGCTTAGAGAAATGGGTAGGGAGTTAAGTGTTGTAAGACATAGAGAGGCAATCACAAGAACTCACTTGGAAACAGAAAATGAGTTGCTAAGAAGACAGTTGCAAGAAAAGGAGACACAATTGGCATGCATGGCCAGCTGGTCTATGGAGGCACTACAATGCAGAACACCAGCAAAATCATATGGATTATACCTCAAGGACTAGTGGCTGCAGTTTCAGATCAAGACTTTGGCACAGAGAGGCACAATGCCTTTCCAGGATTACAGACAGTTCATGGACCTATGTGACCAAAGCTCTTCAAAAGACAAGGCAAAAATAGTAGAGTTCTATTTTCATAACATGGCCCTCACAGACATGAATGTGTGGGACCCCAATGCTAGGCTAGGGGACCTGCAGCTAATGGCCATGGCCTCATGGATGAATCATGAGGAGAAAAGGGCAACATAAATCAAAAAGTTGATGGCAAAAGAGCAAAATGAACCCTTAATGATCAGAGCTGAGCCATCAGACCCCATGGCTCTCATCAGCACACACCAGCTGCTTGCAAATAATCCTCAAAGTGCCCCTAAGTATATCAATGATCAGGCTCAGGCCATTGCACATTTTGAGGATATGGAAAGATTACTTGGGGAAGACTGTATTCATGCTTGTATGAGGAGGTGGAACACTCTACCACACAGTCTGCAAATCAGGGAGTATCACTCCCCAACAAGGATGAAAGAAGCATTAAGGAGAGTGCCACTATACAAGCGCTCTATGCAAAATTTGAAGGTCAATTGGATTGGCCTCAAATTGAGTCCCCCACTACTGCTAGGCTTGCTAGAAGGTAGAAAAGAGGAAGAAGAACAACAATAGTGGGAAGAGGTGGACAGAAAGGCAGGATTCCATGACAAAGAAGAGGACCTCACATTAGAAGCATGGGATGTCAGGGAGGCCATCAGGGCCATCAAAGATGAGGAGATGGATTGAGTTGCTCAGAGGATGAGCAACACCTTCAGTAGGGGGTGATGATGAGCCCCATAAATGGGTAATTATATGGGCTCATTTTGCCTCCTAACTTAGCTTAATCCACCATTCTCATTAGTTTATTGCATGTTTTTCGATTATATTTATGCTAATAGAGTGAGTTGGGTTGGTCATTATGCCATGGAGTCTAATGTGTGTTTAATAAAGATTTTTGGTCAATTTTGGAGATAAAGTCAAAGATTTAATGGACAATTGGCAACAATAATTCGAAGAAGACAAGGGAGAGGATTTATAGGAGGGTATCCCCATCATTTATGATTCCCCACTTCGAATTCTCCATCATGCAGCTTGGAGCACAAGCAGCCACATCAATGCACCAAAGAGGCAGTCGAGCAAGTGGAGGATAACTTCTGTTTATCTCAAGTTTTGGGAGCCAAGCCTCCCTGATTTTAAGGAAGTTGTTGGGAGCTTCAGTTGTATAAGTAGAGAGGCCTAGGGCCTCATTAGGTTGTTGGAAGTTAGTCAAATTTTCGAATTTTTGTTGCAGCTTTGCTCTACTCAACTTCGAGCTTACTTTTGTTGACAGTTTCATGTAATCTTATTATTATTTTGATAATGAAGATGAGATCTTGTTCGAGCTAGCACTGAGTTACCTTAGAGGGCTGAAGCTCTTGGGTTAGGGCCCAATCCAAGCAACCAAGCTCCTCTTGTTTTGTATTTATATGCTTTGTTTCAGTTTATGAATTAGTTGCAGTTAGATAGATTTCTTTCTTGGTTAAGAATAGGTTGCTTTTGGTGATTTAGAAGGATGTTTCCATTTCAGTTTGCTGTAGCAGGTTAAACAGTGATAGGAAAAAGATACAAAAAGGCCATCAACAAAGCCTTGGCCTCCTTTCCTCCCTCTGGGACCATGAACTGAGGCCAAGACCCTCTTGCTGCCACAAAAACACAGATTTGCCTTTTCCATAGGATTTCTGGTGTTGCAGTTTGTTAGAAGGTTAATGCTTTGTTGTAGATCTATTTCACCATGCTCATTTCTGTCTTTGCAATAAATTTCCTTCCATGCTTTCTTTCCATATAGCATTTTTCAGCATTTACTTTCCTAGATCAGAATTTAGACTAGCTTGATGCAAAGTTCTGTTTTTTGATGTAGCTAGTTTCCTTGCTTGTTTAATCTCATGATGTGAGTTTCAGTGCAACCCTCTTCTCACAATAATTCAACCAACCAGCCATCACCATTTCTCTTTGATCTATGTTCCACAGGTCACCCAAAGTCCCTCACAAATCTGCCTTAGCTTTCTGCACTTTTCTCCTGCAGCCTCTTGTAGACCTCCTGTAGATCCCCTGCAACCTCCTGTAGATTTTCCTGTAGGTGTCTTTTTGAAGTCTGATTGCAGGAAAAGCCTCCAGAAGGCCACCTGGGACCTCCTAGGACCCATCCACACCTTCCTACACCTCTACAAACTCCAAAGTCGCCCTCCATCACCACCTAATCGCTGCCACATTCACAAACAAATAAATTACATGCATGACAATTTCACCTGAAAATACATAAAAATCCAAAAAGATGTTTTTTTCTCATTTCCTTCTAGAAATAGCTTGAGTAGATGTTGTTTACTTCCTAAGTAGGTAATGGCATTCATTTTATGGTTTTTCATCTCTCTTTCTGCAAAAGTAAGATTAGTTGGTTAATTAGGGTTTGCTAGGTTTACTTCACATTTCAATCTTCTTTTCATTTCTGCAAGTAGAGTAGCCTCTATAGAGTAAGCTTTCCTTTCTTTCATCACATATAGAGCTTCTTCTGGAATCCATAGAAGTTGGCTCAAGCTCCTAGCGATCTTGCGCCAGCTGACCAAGTGACAACCTACAGTAAGAACTAGTACTTGTGCATACAGCACCATCGCTTCCAAGTTTGTTACGAACTACCTGGTTGATAAAAGTAAACTAGGAAGCCCAAGATTTGCAGCATTATTGCTGCAATACTGGTGCTCACCAGTAGATATGCTACAAAAATCCTAAAGAGATTCAGGATGTAGGACTGTAGGCCTATGGCTACTCCAATGATCACCAACTGGAAGAAAATTGATGCATCATAAGATAAAGATGTTGATCCCACCTTGTACAAGCGGCTCATAGGATCCCTGATGTATCTGGTCAATACCAGGCCAGACATTTGTTACACTGTCAACAACCTCAGTCAGTTCATGGTGGAACTTAAGAGGGTGCATTGGGCAACAGCAAAACATGTTCTCAGTTATATATAAGGAACAGTCGAGCATGGACTATTGTACACCAGAGGCAATGACATCAGGCTGAGAGGGTTCAATGACGTAGATTGGGCTGGAAGTTCAGTAGATCGGAAAAGTACCACTAGGTACTGTTTCATTATTGGATCAAGGATGACCTCCTGGTGTAGTAGGAAATAGAAATCCATAGCTCTGAGCTCAGCTAAAGCAGAATATATGGTCGCTAGCACAACTTCGTGCGAAGCCATATGGTTTAGAAAATTACTTGTGAACCTATTCATTAGAAGGATGGAAGCGACCAAGATCATGTGTGATAATCAGAGTTGCATCAAACTCTTTGAGAATCCAGTGTTTCATGATCGGTCTAACCACATTGATATCAAGTGTCACTTTGTCAGAGACTATGTCCAACGAGGAGCAGTACAGTTGAGCTACACTCCTACAGGAGAACAAGTGGCAGACATCCTCACCAAGGCCCTAGGAAGAACAAATGTCATTTATTTCAGGGAGAAGATGGGTATGGTAAAGAATCCATTGCAATAGCAGAAATGGATAAGTGTTAGGTGTTTCAGTGCAGTAGTTAGCAGTGGCAGTGCTATGGGTAGCATGACGCAGCAGGTTGAGAGAGAGTTGCAATACAGGAGCAGTAGTGGCAGTGGCAGGGTCATGGGTAGTAGTACAGGAAGTAGCACTAAAGGGGATGTGAGGCAGCAAGCCAAGCATCAACACAGGTACCGATGCGGAAGATCAGTGTAATGTTTCTATAGTGAAACGTTGCTAGAGCACATTCCTCGCTAAGAGGGAGTGTTGATTTTTGGTAGCATCTAATGTGCTCTAGCCATGAAAATTGGTGGAGAGGCTAAAGCACATAAGATCTCCAAGACTGAGAAATCGTTTTGAGAAATTCCATCCGGATGAGGAGTTATTAAAATAATTAATATTTTTAATGGGTTCCTAAGTCTAAACTTAGGAAAATAAAAATATTAATGGGTATTAATAAAGATAAAGATGAAAAACTTCTAAGAGACGAGGATCAAGTTTGTTTTAATCTTAATGAAAAACTTCTAAGAGACGAGGATCAAGTTTGTTTTAATCTTACCCGTTGATTAGGGACTTAATATCGGTTGTTGATTCATCAACAAGAAAAGTATAAAAGAAGACTTGAGGGTCATTTGGAGACACACTAGCAGATGCTCAATATCCCGAGGAAAATCGATTCTCAAAGAGAAGGAGATCGATTTCAAAGGGAGAGCAGCAGGGTGGAGGAAGAGGGGGATTAGCAGTACTCAGGAAGCTCAGAAGAAGTGACATAGGGACTCTGAGAGACTGCGCAGAGAGAGATGCAGATCAGAGAGATGTAGAGATGACGCAGAGAGGGACCAGAGCTACGCAGAGCCATGCAGAATGACGCAGGGCTGATGTAGTAGAGAAAGGAAGCTCTCTAGGGTGTCAGGAAGTCTCGGAGAAAAGTCTCAGGTGTTTTCTCCCAGTGTCTATGTAAATTTTTCTGTAAAAGCGATTGTTGCTGAAAATTAATAAAACCCTCCTCTACTGCACCAGTTTTCTCGCATTGGGTTTTTCCGGGGACAATTGTCCAAAAATAACTGTGTCGATGTGATTGATTCTTGTGCATATATTTGTTTCTGTATAATAATGTGATATCTGCAGTAGGATTTATTTCAATATTTACTGAAGGGATTTCATAAATAACTTATTGGGAATAATAAGTAGGTGAAATAAATCAGTTGCTGCAGTAATAGAATTTCTGTTTAGAAATTTTCACATGAATTGTATACATAAGTTACAAACAGATCCATACACCAAGAAGATACCATATAAAGATATACATGAAACACATATAGAAGAGAGAATAAAGGGAACAAGTAGTGGTAGACCACCAAAAGCACCTTTTTATTAATCCTAAATAGTCATTTCTTTCATTATCATACATATTTATATTAGACTCTCGGTAGTTACAACAGATTAACTATCAAAACTAACTTAGTCATATGACCGGACTTACATCTTGATTTGACTATTGAGACTAGTCAAGTCTAGTCGACTAGGTTGACTAGCCCCTCCAACAGGAGGAACCTCTTTCCCATCTAATGTTGATCTCTTATCTTCTAAAACTTCAAATCCTAATGCCTTTTCAATTTTCTTTTTGAATGTTGGAAATTTCACAACTTCCACCAAAGGCATTGGAACTTTTACATTTGTCAGCCATCCTAAAATGTCAAATCTCAACTTTTCGGTGTTGATGTTTTTGGAGTACTCTAAATTTGTTGGGGAACTTCATTTTGACTTTCCTTAGGAGGTGGAGATGGTTCTTCTTAACTTGAGTCAGAAGTACCCTTGTTCACCTTGTTATAAGTCACGCCTTTAAATTTGGCTTCAAGCACGCTCTATGTTTCCTCTAGTGATGCCATCTCTCCATATAACTCTATTACTTGGTCAACTAGTGGAGCCTTTACCTATTCCATGACACTAATACCACATCCAAGCATCACATTGCATGGATTTGTTGAAACTAGTTATATTTGAGCTTTCCTGATTCAAGCTTTTTGCTATTATACAAGTTTCTTTTGCATGGAAAGTGTTGATTTCTATAGCATCAAATGTGCTCTAGCCTCAAGATTTTGCAGAGAGGCTGAGACACATGCATTCTCCAAGACCCAAAATTCGTTTGGGAAAATTCCACCTAGAGATGGTTTAATTAAAATAATTAATCATTTTTAATATATTCGTCTAAACTTAGGAAATGTATTTAATTAAAGGGTATTAATTAAATCTGGTGTAAACCTTCTAGATTAAGACGAGGATCAACTCCCAGTTAATCTAGCCCTTGATTATGTTTTAATCTTGGCCACTTGGAGAAGGAGTTTATAAGGAGGATTTTGATGGGCACTTGGAGAACACACCAAGATAAAGAGATCTAGAGATCGAATTTCTCAAGAGTAGCAATGCTGAGTTGTCGGAGAGAGATCGAGTGATCTTCTTGCAGTGAGGTGCAAGGATGGTAAACCGAAGGGGATTTTCCAGTCTTGGTGAGTGTAAGGCATAGAAGGCATCGAGAGGTCCAGAGAGGCAGCGCGGTGCTTCAGAGGGAGTTCGCAATTTTGCTGAGGAGCAATCGAGATACAGTCCCAGAAGCCGGGGTGTGAGTTTGGAAGGCCAGGGAGTCGAGTTTCTAGTAGGCAAAAGATCAAAAGGAGAGGGTGACACAGTCCCTTGAGCTATGATGCAGTGGCTGCATGAGCCCATGCAGAGACTGTGCAAAGATAGCGTAGGGCAGCTCATCCAGAGCCTGGATTAGTGTCGTATCTCCAGTGACAATGCGAGATATTTTCTCACTACCTCTTTGCTAGTTTATTCTCTGTATCAGATAGCCAATTTGGGCATCCAATGATTTGTACTCAGAAAACTACTGCTTAATAATTAAAACCCTTAGTTGTTGCACCGGTTTTCCCACATTGGATTTTTCCGGGGACGTTTGTCCAAAAACAATGGTGTAATTATGTGTGTTTATTTCTCTCCTATGCAGTATTTTGTTTCCATAGTATTTTATGTTGTGAAGCCTGCAGTATATTTTATGTCGATGTTTACTATGTAACATTGTAAATAACTTGATTCAGAAATTAACAAGTAGGAGAAATCTAATCTGTCGCTGTAGTAGGGATTCAAGTTTCCGAATTTTCACAGAAAGCTTGACAAGGCCTACACCAATGAGGGTAAGGTTGTTGATTTTTGGTAGCATTGTATGTGCTTTAAGCCTCAAAATTTGCAGAGAGGCTTGGAAACATGTATTCCACAATACCTAGAAATCGTTTTGGGAAATTCTACCCGGAGACAGTTCTATTAAAATAATTAATTATTTTTAATGGGTGCCTAAGTCTAAACTTAGGAAATTAAAATAATTAAAGGGTATTAATCTAACTATGGGTGAAACTTCTAGAAGAAGATGAAGATCGAGTCCAAATGATCTGAGCCATTAATTAGGATCTAATATGGGCCATTGGTTCTCAACTGGAGGATTATAAGAGGAAGCTTGATGGGCATTTGGAAAATACATCAAGTGGAGATCAGAAGATCGAATTTCTGAAGCACTGTAGTTGCCAGGAAGAGAATTCAAAGTGATCTTTCGCAGTGAGGGCAGGGTTAGTTTTGGTTGGAGATTTATCCTGATTCGGGAATACTCAGCAGAGGAGGTAGAGAGAGATTCGGGAGAGGCAACATAGAGGCTAAGTTGGCCAGCGTAAGATGACGCAAAGGCAGCGCAGAGCCTTAAGGAGGTCCGCATTTTGCTGGAGGAATCGATTTCTGAAGCCGGAAGCTGGGGTGTGAGACCAGGAGGTGGAAATCAAAGTTCCTAGGAGGAAAATCTATCAATAGAGTGAGTGACATTGTGATGTTGGGCTGATGCAGATGTAGTGCAGAGGCAACAAGGGTAAACCATTCTGTGGCTGGATCAGTCGGGATCGCCTGTTATAGTATGAGGTACTTCTCACTATTCTTCTGTCAATGATATTATCTATACTGGATAGACAGCAAAGCATCCAGAGATTGTATTCATAAACTACTGCTTAATAATAAAACCCTTATTTGTTGCATCGGTTTCCCCGCATTGGGTTTTTCAAGGGACTTTTTTCCAAAAATAACTGTGTAGATGTGTGTGATTTTTATTTTTCTCCTGTGTTGTATTTAGTTTCCGCAGTTTTATTTGTGTAGGCTACAATATATTTAATTTGATATTTTTTGTAGCACACAACAAGTAAATTGGTTAATCGAATTAACAATTAGAAGAATTAACATCAGTTATTGCAATAGGAATCGGGTAATCGATTTTTCATATGGTATCAAAGTAAAGATCGTGCTTAGAAGAGCTCAGAAGCAGAAAGGAAGAGGAGATTGAAACCCCAGAGGCAACGCAATTCGTGGGCTAAGGAGATCGAAGTTTTGAGGAGAATTTGATTTCTCTGAGTGAGTCAACAGAGAAATTCAATTTGCAGATCAAAGCTTTCCAGAGGCCAAAGTGAGCAGCGTATCTTTCCTTGCAGAGCAAATCTTCAGTTGGGATGTAGATATTTTGCAGCAGTTAATAGCAGAATAGTGTTAATGGGAGAGAAGGAGACACACTAGAGGGAATTCTTCCTCAGAGGACTTCCAGCCAAGAAGTCTAATTTCTCATTAGCTGGGCAGTAGCTGGGAGCAGTGCCTCTACTACTCTAACAGGGAGTGCGTAGGCCAGCCCAGTGCTGCATAGAGGAGAGAGGAGGCAATTCGACATTTTTCATTGGCAGAGATGCAAGTAAATGGATTGCGAGATCAAGATCGGTTGGATGGTGCATCCAACTATGTGATCTGTAAGGCGAGGATGTCATGCCTTCTGGATGAACATTTTCTCAAGATCTACATCGACAGTGTGGTACTTAAGCCTGTAGATCCAGATCCGCTCAAGAAGTACAGGGGAGAGGTGGCGAAGGCCAAGCAGATGATCCTCGACAGAGTGACGGATCATGTGGTATGTCACATCTCAGGAAAAGGAACTACCAAGGAGATGTGGGTTGCCTTGTCCACGCTATATCAAGGATCTTCCAAGCAGCAGGAGATGTACTTGGAGAAAAAGATGTGATCCACGCAGATGCAAAAGGGGGAACGCATTGATCCGTTCCTTTCAAAGCTTCAGGAAACCCGAGATGAGTTGGCGACTATGGGGTCAACACCTCAGCCTACCGAGATGGTGAGGCTAGCCCTGAACTCAGTTTCAGAAGAGTGGCAAGTATTTGTCCAGAGCATCCTGGGCAGGGAGAAATTTCCAGACTAGGAAGGGATGTGGGCCGCTCTTCAGCAAGAAGAGATGAGGAGAGACTTAGTCATGTGCAAACTTGACAGTAGCAGCAGCAGTGGGACAAAGGAAAAGGAAGAAGATGAAAATGCAACCCTCGCATCTAAGGGGCAGCAGAAGCAGCGGAAGAAGAAGAAATATGTTTCAAAGATAAAGTGCTTCTGGTGTGGTGAACTTGGTCACTATGCTACACAATGTCCTCTCAAGAAGAAGGACAAGGACGAGAAGCATGATCCGAAGGCTACATCCACATAGATCGAGGAGGAGTTTGCCATGATTGCCCAAAGGTGGGGTGATATAGAACTATGGTTTGAAAGAATTGCAATTCAGCGGGATTCTTGAGGAGTCCACCTCTTGGATCAATACCTTGTTATGGAGCCCAGATCAGAAGTAGCAGGATGGACCAGTGTCAGTTGGTGTACAGGAGTGCCAAAGTGACAGATGCAATCGCTAGGAGTGGCAAAGACTGAGCAACGCAGAGCTAGAGTAGGCAGCAGTATAGTTGGCATAGAGCAGAGGTCAACAATAGCGCAAAGGCTTCAGAGGGTCAGCGCAGAGACTAACAGCAGTCAAAACTCCAGCAACAGATGCATCATGTTGAACACCAGTTTAGTAATTTTGGATGCTTTTCCGTTGCTGATGCAGTAGCAACAGCAGTTGGAGAAGATTGCAGTGCAGATGCATTGTTGGCAGTGGCAATATCAGTAGCAGCACAGATGCAGAAATTATGAGTGTTGCAGTATAGATGCAGAGTTGGCAGTGGCAATGTCAGCAGCAGTACAGATGCAGCATTTCCACAGTAATTGGTGGGTAGCGATATCATACATCAGTAGCACAGAGGGAGATGTTACAGAAAAGGGTGATGCTTCAGCAGGTTGCATTACTAGAGCACGTTCCTCGCTAAGAGGGAGTGTTGATTTCTGATATCATCGAATGTGCTCTAAGCCTCAAAATTTGTAGGGAGGCTTGGATACATGTATTACACAATACCCAGAAATCGTTTTGGGAAATTCCACCTGGATACAGTTTTATTAAAATAATTAATTATTTTTAATGGGTGCCTAAGTCTAAACTTAGGAGATTAAAATAATTAAAGGGTATTAATCTAACTGTGGGTGAAACTTATAGAAGAAGACGAAGATCGAGTCCAAATGATCTGAGCCATTGATTAGGATCTAGTATGGGCCATTGGTTCTCAAATGGAGGATTATAAGAGGAGGATTGATGGGCATTTGGAAAATACAACGAGTGGAGATCAAAAGATCAAATTTCTGAAGCACAGCAGTTGCCAGGAAGATAATTCGAAGTGATATTTTGCAGTGAGGGGCAGGGATAGTTTCAGTTGGATATTTCTCTTGATACGGGAATACTCAGCAGAGCAGGAAAAGAGAAATCCGGGGGAAGCAGCATAGAGGCTAAGTTGGCCAGCGTAGGCTGATGTAGAGGCAACGCAGAGTGTTGAGGAGGTTCGTATTTTGTTGGAGGAATCAGTTTCTAAAGTCGGAAGCCGAGGTGTGAGACTAAGAGGTGGAAATCAAAGTTCTTAAGAGGCAAATCGATCATCAGAGGGAGTGACGTTGTCCCTAGATGCTTTGACGCTAGGTTGATGCAGTGGCTGCGCAGAGGCAGTACAGGGCAAACCATCATTATGTGGCTGGATCAATCGGGATCGCCTATGATAGTGTGAGGTACTTCTTATTATTCTTCTGCCATTGGTATTCTCTGTACTAGATAGCCATCAAGGCATCTAGAGATTGTATTAAAAAACTACTGCTTAATAATAAAACCCTCAGCTGTTACACTGGTTTTCCCGCATTGGGTTTTTCAAGGGACTTTTGTCCAAAAATAATTGTGTAGATGTGTGTGATGTTTATTTCTCTCCTGTTCTATATTTAGTTTCCATAGTTTTTGTTTGTGTAGGTTGCAGTGTATTTAATTCGATATTTGTTGTAGCATACAGTAAGTAAATTGGTTAATCGAATTAACAATTAGAAAAATTAACATCAGTTACTGCAGTAGGAATCGAGTAACTGGTTTTTCACAAAGACCACTCTATTGTATTAGTTGCTTCAAAGTTAGTTGGGGGCTTTTGGTTCTTGAATGGAGCTCTAAACCTTTGGAAACCATTTGGGTGCATTTGATGTCCTCTCTCTAATTTGATAATGCATTCCTATATGGTTGCTTGCTTTTGAGTGATGCTAAACTGCATTTTTTTAAACTCCTTGGTCACAACTGATATTGGATCTATTGATTGTGTTGAAGAGGATGCTCTTGCTTTTGGTTTGGGTTCTACCCTAGGTGTATCAAGATGGTTGACTTTCCAAACATTGACCAATTGTCATCAATATCTTTGGTATTTGCTTTTTCCTCGGCCACAATGTTTGGCTTGGTCTTGTTTAGGAAAAAACTAAACATTCCTTGATAAGCATTCAAATAATATGTAAATGTGGCTTGAGTTATTGGTTCATGTGTTTGTAGGATTTCCTACATGACTTTGACAAACTTGCCATTAAACTCTTCAACAGTTTCATTATCTCTCTTTTTAATGTAAGTCAAAGCATTTAATAAAATCCAACATCCTTTTTGGTTTTCCATCTATTTAGAAACACATCGTACAAACCTTCATTCGTACTGATATAACTATCAGGCAGGCTTTCAAACCATCTTAAAGCATATTTGGTCATAGAAACAACAAAACATCTGAATAATACACTAGATGAACTATGTGTAACACCCTTATGCTATGACAAAAGTCATCCTAGAAATCCCTAACATCCTTTGAATGATGACCATTAAATATTGGTATATTCTTGAAGGAATTTGGAAGAGAGTGAGGTTTCCTTGTAGTATTTGAGAAATTAAATGGTTTAAATGCATTTGTAAGCCATGGAGCAACCATTAGGTCCGTGTTTACCTCAACAAATAAATCCCTTAAAGCAAGCAATGAATCAAAATAAGATTGATTTTTGGCCTCCCAAGCCCTTAATCTATGTACTCTTCTTTGATAATATAATTCAGACTCAGGGATAAATGTGGTCTCACATTGAGGGTTTGACCTTGCGTTGTACCTTCTTGTCACGTTTTGATTAGATGGAATTGCCAAACGGGACCTTGCAAGTTAGTACTTACAGAATTATCTCATCAAAGTACAAACAAGATAAAACTTACCAAGGTGTCTATCATTGATTTACTAGAGTAGTTGACTTTCTCCTCGACAACGGTGCGAAAAAATGTTATCGTGTGGATTAGCAATCTTGCAAAAGGTTTGGAAAGATGCTAGAGTGGCACCACATAGGACAAGTGCCCACTGTCACCTCTACACGATTCCCCACTCTTGGGGCCAAGTACTAAAATGCCAAGGGAGGCTTTCCTTCACAAAACAAATACTCTACCACAAGACCAATAGACTAGTGCCTATGAAATCTCTTGGGTGTGGGGTCTAGGAGTTAGTTTAGACAATTGCTAATCAAAAAGTGATATCATACTGCAGAAAAATGCATACTAGAAATCAAAACACTCAATAAAATGGAGAATAAACCTTGGAAAAAGCACCAAATTGAGTGTAAAACATCTCTTACCACTTTGAGGGTGAATAGCCTTCATATTGTTGATTTTGGGTAGCATTGGATGTACTCTAGCTTGAAAATTTTGTGGAGGGGCTAGAATACATAAGATCTCCAAGACTAGAAATCGTTTGGAGAAATTCCATTCGGATTGTGAGTTATTAAAATAATTAATATTTTTAATGGGGTTCCTAAGTCTAAACTTAGGAAAATAAAAATATTAATGGGTATTAATAAAAATATGGGTGAGAAGCTTTTAAGAGGCAATGATCAAGTATGTTTTAATCTTAGCCATTGATTAGGGACTTAATTTCGGTCGTTGATTCATCAACAGGAAAAGTATAAGAGGAGGCTTGGGGGTTAGTTGGAGATATATCAAATTGATCAGTCAGTTTGATTTTTTTGGGGCATGGTTTGCTGAGAAAATTGAACAAGTGATCTGAGTTGCAGTGAGGGGCAAAAGCAGAGATTTGGATTAGAAAGGAGTTATGATCCAAAGAGTACGTGGCAAAGAGGCAACAGTAGCATCAGAGAGGCAGCGCAGAGGCCTAGGCAGCCCAGGAAGGGGCTCACACACTGCTAATGCAGGCCAGCAGGGTCTCTTGTAGTGGCAGTGTAGAGTATTCGTCAGAAGTTTGAGATTTTGCTGGAGAAGTGAGGTTTTGAGCCGGGAGAGCTGAACAATAGTCTTCCTCCAGCAAATCGATCCAGCAGAAGGGGTGACGCAATCTCCTAGAGGAAAGACGTTGGCCCAAGCAGTGATTGCGCTAGGATTTTGCAGTGTTTGTCAGAGTTAGGCCACTCAGTGGATCAGTTGTGACTTGGAGAACGAGGTAAACCCTCGTATGTATTTCTTGCTGCCGAGATTTCTCTGAAAGGTTAGCTGGTGTGAGAGGCAACCTGTTGTACTCAGATTCTGCTTGCTTAATAATACAAACCCTCTATCTGCTGCACCGGTTTTCCCACATTGGGTTTTTCTGGGGACGTGATGTTCAAAAATAACGATGTCCCTTGCGTGTTTGTCTCATCTATTTTTAGTTTATGATTTGTGTGTCAGTGTAGTCTGCAGTAGTGTTTTTCATCACTGTTTATAAAAAAAAATAACTTGTTGAATGTAATAACAAGTAGGAGATGATAAACCATTGACTGCAGTAGGATTTCTGATGTGTAGATTCATAAATTTTCACATGGTATCAGAGCATTGCAGATCATAAGATGTTGAAGCCACCATCCAGGAGATCCAACGAATTTGTTGCAGAGAGGCAGCTGTCCCGAGTGACAGCGTTGTTTCAGAGGCAGAGAAGCAGCTGAAGGAGTGACGCAGAGGCTCATGCAGTGCCTGCCTCAGCATTCCGAGCCTATAGAGGGTGACGTAGTATTCGAGAGCAGCTCACGCAGTGACTGTGTCAACTCTTTGGTCTAGCGCAAAGCCTAAGAGGCTCAATTTAGTTAGTTGTCAAGGCTGGAGGAGCAATGAAAATTTGAACAGTGGAGCTGGTGGGATGATGTTGCTGTGTAATAACCCATTTTGATCTATAAGCAAAAGAGTATTAACATGCATACGATGTATGCATATGGTAGTTACATAAGCACACATCGCATGCCTTGAACTAGTATACTTAGTAGGAAAAATATTTCATTAAATGAAAAGGGACTAGATACTAAATTATTGAGAAAAGAGATTCTACACTCAAATATACATATTAAATACTTTGTACTTACCAGGTTGTTAAATAAAATTTATAATTTCAATCCTTCTAATGTAAATGTTAATCATTATAGAGTTGAGTTATAAGTGCCCTAGATCGGCTACTTGGGAAGACACAGAAATCATATGTCAAAAATACCCCAACTTGTGTCAATTTTGAAGAGCCTTAAGCTATATTTTGTATATATTTACTTTACTCTAAATCAGATACTCAAAACCATTTTGGAAAGATCACATATAAAAGTAAATTTTTTATGTGACTGAAATATGATATATGTTATCTGCTTAATTCTACTGGTACGTGGATACCAAGATGAAATATATTATTTAAATTAACCTTACTAAATTATGAATACCAAGATGAAGCTTAGTATTTGATTAACCTTGCTATAAAATCTAAATCATGAATTATGATATGAATTAAGATATCTATAATTTTGTTTCATTTATGCACATCGATATGATTAATGAGATATAAATAAAAGAATGATTACAATTTGATTATAAAAGCTAATAACATGAGCAGGACATGAACAAGTATGGTATACTGTAGATAACAACATGTATGAGCTATACAAAAACTGTTTATTTTATATATATTGATGCATATGTTATAATATATGGACAAGTGTTTACATTGAAAATATCATTGTTACCAAATGACCACGTGATGACAAAAGCCCCAAGAATAACTGAGACTCAATGAGATTCCATGATAGGGTGTTAACCCTGGTCCCACTAGGAGGGGTGGAGGTATTTCCCATCGTTTATCCTCCAAAACCTAGAGTCATGGGAGGACTGTGTGAATCATGTTCCCCTAGATGTGTGATGATGATTGCCAGATGCCTATTGGGCAATCAGGTCCATATAATTGACGCTGACACCTTGAGAGCCTATGAATAGTTAGTAAGTATAACTGAGGCCATGGCACACTCCAGTAGAGGACGGATAGGAAGGGAGAGAAAGAGATTAGGAAGGATAGGGTGATCTTAGAATAGCTTGGGCATCCAGTTGGAGTAAAGAATGACTATTTAGTTTATAAAAACTTTAAATGTTCAAACAAAAATTTCAATCTTGAAATGCAACCTTTACTTGATCACACTAATCACTAAAGAAATTACTGATATATTATATATGCCCTAACTTCGGGAAGAAGTTTTCTAAAGGAAGGAAGTATGTAATGACCCATTTCGATCTATAAGCAAAAGAGTATTCGCATGCATACAATGTATGCATATGATGGCTACATATGCACACATCGCATGCCTCGCACTAGTATACTTAATAGGAAAAATATTTAATTAAATGAAAAGGGACTAAATACTAAATTATTGAGAAAAGAGATTCTACACTCAAATATACATATTAAATACTTTGTACTTACTAAGTTGTTAAATAAAAATTACAATTTCAATCCTTCTAATGTAAATATTAATCATTATAGAGCTGAGTTATAAGTCATATTATTGTTAATATATATATATATATATATATATATATATGATATTGATTTTATTATTATAAATTAAACTTTATAAAAGTAAAAAAAATCATTTAAATGTAACTACGTCAATCATATCAAACTAAAAACACATCCCATCTCACATTACATATGAAAGCCTTACCTGTCAAATAAGGTCGAATAAAATCTAAATGAAGGCGGTGACCGCCTGCGAAGAGTATTTATTCCAAACACCCTGAGGTAGAAGGGGGATCGGTTGAGGAAAGGAAAAGGATATTTAGAGTGGGAGATTGAATTCTGAATGGAGTATTCGAGTCAAAATTTCAGGACTGAGCAAGAAGTCACTGAGCAATTATTCTTGAGGCTTTTGGGCACGGGGGACTAAAATACTCTAATTAAGAAGTATTTTGGAGTTGAGTACCAAGGCTGTGCTCAGCTTGGCTGGGAGGATTTAGTCATTTGGTATCAGAAGTAATTGGAGCTACATCAGCAAGGAATTGACATCAAACCAGGGAACCAGGTATGAAAATGTGAATTAAATTGATGAATAATGCATAATCTGTAATTGTGTAAATTCGTGAATGTAATTGTCAATTCTGTAGAATTTAATAATTTACTTTGTGTTGGTCTTTACATTAATGACTGTTGTAATCGTCAATTATGTAGAATTTGTAATTGTCAATTTTGTTAACAATTTACTTTGAGAAGGTCTTTACATGTTGTTGGTGCAGAACAGTATCTGTGGAGACAAAGCCGAGGTAGAGGGAGTCACTGCCTTGACAGATTTCTAGCCAAAGAAATCTAGATCCGAGTTGTAGTAGGAAAGAGGGATTGGAGAGGAGCGATTCGACATTTGGCGGGAGGATTTCCGTGAAGGAAATCAGGACTCAGAGGGAGTTTAAAGGAGCTTGTTCCTTAGAGGATTTCTAGCACCAAAGAAATCCAAATCCGAGTCTTGTTGGATTAGCAGCACGAGAGGGAGAATAGAACCAGTCCTATTTTTTTAGCAGAGATGGCAGTCAATGGATTGAGGGATCAAGATAGATTGGATAGAGCATCCAATTTTGTCATCTGGAAGGCCAGGATCCTGGCATTCGTAGATAAAAATTGCATCAAGGACTATGCCTTGGAGGTAGTAGTTGTTTTTGTTGAAGTTGATCCCTAAAGAAGTACGAGGAGGCCCAGGCGAAGGCCAAGTGCATGATTCCAGACGAGGTCAAAGATCATGTGGTCACACACATTACTGAGAAGGAAACAACAAGGGAGATGTGGGAGGCGTTAACCACCTTGTACTAGGGGACTTCCGTTCAACAGAAGATGCTATTGGAGAATCAGTTGAGACATTACCAGATGCAAAAGGGAGAAGAGATCGACCCCTTCCTCCTCAGGTTGCAAGGGATTCGAGACTAGCTGACTTTCGTGATGTCTACACCAGATCTTGAGTTCTTGGTCAAGACTTCCCTGAATGCAGTCACCGAAGACTGGTAGACGTTTGTCCAAAGTATTTTGGGCAAAGCTTCTCTCCCCAGTTGGAAGGAGATGTGGGCAGCTCTTCGACAGGAACAAATCAGGAGGCTGACCAAAGCAGGGAGTAGCAGTAAAGGAGTCAAAGCCAAGAAGGAGTAAGAAGAGGATGCAACTCTCGGATCAGCGGGACAGCCATGGAGCAGAAGAGGAAAAAAAAGACATATCCAAGGTCAGATGCTTCAAGTGTGGGGAACTTGGACATTTTGCCACTTAGTGCCCCCGGAAGAAGGGCAAGGAGGAGGCTTCTGACTCGAAGGCTGCTCCAGCGAAAGATGATAGGGAAGGTGAGGATGACGATTGCGCCATGAGTGCTCATGCACCTCTGAAGAAGAGGTGGGGCGACATCGAGTTGTAGTTGGGAGGACTACATAGGGGCAGGATCCTTGAGGTACCCAAACTCTTGGATCACATACAGCTACAAGAGCCCTTAATGATAGTAGCAGAATGACGGGAGTCAGTTGGTGCGAGGGATGATAGAGCAATAGTGGCAGAGCTGGAGTGCCAGAGTCTAAAGCAGCGCAGTAGAGGTTGCAGCAATGCAAGAGGCACATAGTAGATTGCAGCAGCGCAGTAGTAGCAGAGGGTCAACACAGATTAACAGCAGAGGTAGCTTCAGCATCACGAGGTATCCAGACTGACCAGTATGTCATTTATTGGGTGGATTTTTCAGTTGCTTACTTCTCAGCAACTGAGTTGCAGTGCAGCAGTTAGTAGTCGCAGTGCTATGGGCATCATAATGCATTATTTTGAGAGGGTGTTGTAGTACAGATGCAGCAGTGGCAGTGGCAATGTCATGGGCAGCAGCACATGGTGCAACAGTGCAGTGGATGAAGGGCAGCAGGCCAAGCATCAGCAACACAAAGGACCGATGTCGTGGATCAGTGTGATGCTTTTATTGGGGAGTATTGTTAGTGCACATTCCTCGCTAAGAGGGAGTGTTGATTTTGTTGATTTTTGGTAGCATCGGATGTGCTCTAGCCATGAAAATTGGTGGAGAGGCTAAAGCACATGAGATCTCCAAGACCCAGAAATGGTTTGGGCAGATTCTATCTGATTAAGGAGATATTAAAATAATTAATATTTTTAATGGAGTTCCTAAGTCTAAACTTAGGAAAAATAAAATATTAATGGGTATTAATATAAAACTGGGTTAGAAGGTTCTAAATGACATGGATCAAGCCAAATCTAATCTTAGCCGTTGATTAGAGATGTAATCTCGGCCGTTGAAGGACCAACAGAAAAAGTATAAGAGGAGGCTTGAGGGTCAGTTGGAGACACACCAGAGTGATCAGTCATTCGATTTTCTAGAGCGGGGTTTGCTAAGAGAAATCGAATAAGTGATCAGAGTTGCAGCGAGGGGCAGTGAGTACGAGGTAGAGAGGCAGAGATAGTGCCGAGAGACTAGTGCAGAGGCAGAGAGGCAGACACAGAGCCAGAGGGAGCCATGCAGAGGCTAGCAGGGACTGCGCAGAGGCCAGAAGGGCTTGCGTCATCCATGCAGACGTTGCAGGAGTGACGCAGAGGGTCAGAGAGGCTGCGGAGAGCCTCAGAAGGCTGATGCAGAGGCTAGAAGGGCTGATGCTGAGCTTCAGATTTTGTTGGAGAGGGTTTCGTGAGACAGACTTTTCGAATATCTGCTTCTGAATAGAGAGGTATTACTGCCGAATTATTTTCTCTATCGGGTGAGTCAGTTTATCACCTAGTTGTACTAAAAAATACTGCATAATAAAATAAACCTCAGAATTGTTGCACTGGTTTCCCAAGTTGGGTTTTTTTGGGGACGTTTGTCCAAAATAACGATGTTGCTTATGTGTTTGTCTATTTCTTTCAGCTGTTGATCTGTAGATGGTTGAGACTGTATTGTGTTTATTTCATTGTTTATATGATTAAATAACTTGTTAGTAATTAAACAAGTAGGCAAAATAAACCAGAGAATATAGATAAAATTTCTAGCAAGTACTACTTAGAAATTTCAACATGGTATCAGAGCATTGCAGATCACAGGAGAGCTGAAGGCACCAGCTGAATCAGAGCATTTGCAGTAGAAGAAACTGCCCGAGTGACAAAATTTGTTCCTAGCAGAAAGCAACAGAGAAGGGTTGACATAGAGGGACTGCGTCATCAGTTCGAGCCAGAGGGAGGTCAGTGCAGAGACTGAGGAGGGAAGAAGAGGCTCACGAAGAGGCACGCACAGACCAAGAGGGTTGACGCAGTTGGCTAGTGGAGCAATTCAGCCAGTGCCAGGATTACACAGAGCCTGGAGGCTCGGTCCTTCAGTGGCTGGGGCATAGGAAGCAGTGGGCAAATTGTGGGGAGTGAAGATGGTGGGGTGTTGTTGCTGCCGAGACAGAACAGTACCTAACGGGGCAAAACCAAGGTAGAGGAAGTCGCTACCTAGGCTGATTTCTAGCCAAGAAATCCATATCAATGTTGCAGGTGCATAGGAGATCAAAGAGGTGCGACTCGACGATTGGTAGGCGGGTTTCTAGGAGGGAAATCGAGACTCAGAGGGAGTCTAGCAGAGAACTTCCAGGAGGGAAGTAGAGACTCAGAGGAGTCGAAAAGAAGAGCAGAGAGATGACCATGAATGGATTGAGGGATCAGGATAGGCTGGACGGGGCATCCAACTTTATTGTCTGGAAGGCCAGGATCTTGTCCATTCTAGATAGACATCGCATCAAGGCCTTCGCCTTGAGAACCGTGGCTATCCCAGTAGACTCAGCTGACAATGAAAAGTATGAGGAAGTGATGGCCAAGGCGAAATGCATAATCCTTGATGGGTCAAGGATCATGAGGTCCAGCGTATTGCTGATAAGGAGATGGCAAATGAAATGTGGGACACCTTGAATACATTGTATCAGCATACTTCTGTGCAGAAAGATGCTACCAGAGAATCAGCTGCGGTCATACCAGATGCAGAAGGGGGAGTAGATAGATCACTTCCTCAGCAGATTGAAGGAGATCTAGGACCAACTGACTTCCACAGGGGCCATGCCAGATCAGGAGTTGATGGTGAGGACCGCCCTAAACGTAGCCTTTGAGGAGTGGGAGACATTCGTCCAGAGCATTCTGGGCAAAGCGAATCTTCCATATTGGGAAGAATTGTGGGCAGCTCTTCGCCAAGAAGAGATCAGACGGCTAACCAAGACGGGAAGTAGCAGCAAAGGAGTTTGGGTCAAGAAAGAGGAGGAGGAGGATGCAGCTCTAGCATCTACAGGAAAGCAGGAGAAGAGGAAGAAAATGGACCTCTCCAAGATCAAGTGCTTCAACAGTGGGGAACTGGGGCATTATGTGAACCAGTTACCAGTGTCTGAGCAAGAAGAAAAAGGGAGAGGTGTCTGAATTCAAGGCAGTGCTAGCGAAGGCGGAAAAGGAGGTAGAGGAGGATGACGATTGTGCCATGAGTGCTCATGTACCTCTAGAGAAGAGGTGGGGAGACATCGAGCTGTAGTCAGGAGGACTACAAGCGATGAGGGGCAGGATCCTCGAGGTACCCAAACTCTTGGATTATACCTAGCTACAGGAGCCCCAAAGTGAGAGTAGCAGGATGGAAGATGTCATTAGAAACGGATGCGGATGAAGCGGTAGAGAGTGGTAGAGTGCAGTAGTCCCAAGTAGCACAAAGAGGCTTGCAGTAGTGCGAGAGGCACAGAAGAGGTTGCATCAGTGCAGGATGGCACAAAGAGGTTTGTAGCGGTGCGAGAGGCACAGAGTTGTTGCAATAGCACAGATGCAACAGAGGCAGCGGCAGAGAGAGCTTCAGCATCGGGAGTGTTTCTAGCCTGACAGGGATGTCAGTAGTTGGGTGGATCAATTACTTCTCAGTGACTAAGTTGCAATGCAGTAGTAGTTAGCAGTAGCATGATGCAACATGATGAGAAGGGGTGCAGATGCAGTGATGGGAGAAAGGACCAGCAACAACATGGATGCAAAGGGAGTTGTCGTACGGATGTAGCAGTGGCAGTGGCGGGGTCATGGGCAGTAGTACATGATGCAGCAATGCAGAGGATGTTGGGCAGGGAGGCCTAGCATCAGCACAAGTACCGGTTGTTGAAAAATGTGCAACAAGAAATGATAAATTTAGAATGTGCTAAAACTAGACCTGCTAAAAATAGCATGTCTAAAAATAGCTGTTTGGCCAGTGAGGTCATTGGCCACATTGGGTGAGGTGAAATTGCTAAAAATAGAAAGTTCTAAAAATAGCATTTCTGGGTCCGTTCCTATTTATAGCAGTCCCTAGTCTATCTATAGAAAGTAAAATTAATTTTGGTCTTAACAGCAGTTGGAAATATTAATTAATTAATTCAGTTCAATTAATTAGTTAAGGAAATTTGAATTTGAAGTCTTTGTGAGCATGCACATGAGTTGTCCCATTGATTGAGGAATTTATCCTTAATTTCCTCCACTGATTGAGGGAATAAGTATGAGTTCTATAATGAGAGAATCGGTTGACTTAGTTTTAACTAGTCAAGTCAAGTTAGATTATTTTAACTTGTTAAAATAATAAAATATAGTTTGTTAATGCTTGCATGCATGTAACAACTATTATTTTAGATAACTGAAGATTCACTCATGGATAATTGTTGCATGTCAGTTCTGTCAGAGACCCAGTTGAGATCAGATGTGGGACAGTGTACTATCAGATGCTTAACTATTTCTAGTAAGTAGTTTTTGCATGCTTGAGGAACTAGTGTTCTCAAGGAATAGGTAGTTGGACCATTGGTTGCTTTTGGTATGTTGGAATTAATAGCATATGCTTTTGCTATTATTTCCTAAGCAAACTACGTAAGGACCATAGGGAAAGCCTATATAAACAGGGCTTGGTTGGTTCATGAGACATATTTTCATATCTTCATAGTTCATTGAAAACTGAATAGCTTGAGAGCTGATTCTTTTTGTATTGTGAAGAGGATTTCCACTTGATTGATAATACATGGTTGGGGTTTTATGCTGGTGCTTTCCCCTGGATATATCTTGTGTTATGTGTGATTAATTCTCTTGATAAGTTATGCATGGTTCTACTTGATGTTGCTCATGATTTCGATTATGCTTCCATTTAATGTTTTGTAGAAGTAGAACAAGTATTATGCTTTAGGACATTGCATATATCACTATGTTCTACAGGTGAAATTTATACATGGTATCAGAGCACAGGTGATCAAGCAAGAACAATATACTAGCAGGAGAAATTCAAAGTTTATTATTCGAGATATAGATCTCAAGTTCTTATCACATCTATTTCATCGATGGTGTTCTATGGTTTGAGGCTTGAGTATGCCCTTGACGGCAGCTCAAACTATATAGCTTGGAAGGATCACATGGAGGCAGTTTCGGAAGATAATGGCCTTAAGGATTTCATTGATCAACAAATCCCTAAGCCTACTGACAAGACTAAGCAGGTGGAATGGAGGAAGTGTGTGGCTAGAGCTAGGAGAATTCTCTTGGAGGGAGTGCGAGATCACATTGTCTCGAGCCTCCATGGGAAGGAGACTCCGCATGCAATGTGGAAAACATTGAAAGATTTATATCAGAATAGCAGTGATCAGAGGAAGCTGACACTGAAGGACAAATTTCGAAAGATCAAGTGTGAAGGGGATGAGACGATCTCTATGTATCTAACCAAGCTCATCACATGCAGGGATGAGTTTGCAAGTGTAGGGGTTGTGACATCGGATGAGGATATGGTGAGTCTAGCACTCCTTGGCCTTCCTAAGAGCTGGCATAGCTACCAGGACTCGGTGAATGGAAGGGAGAAACTGCCAGATTGGGAACGACTATGGTCGGATTTGATGCAAGAGGAGATCAGACAGAGCACCAGAGACGGTTCTTCATCCACGCATGATGAGGAGAACTATGCCTTAGCGAGTAAGGCAAAGAAGGGGAAGGAGAAGGTTTCTCTTTCCGAATCTAGTTCTTCCAATGATGGGAAGAAGGTTGACAAATCGAAGGTGCGATGCTTTCATTGTCATGAGGTGGGCCATTATGCTGCAAATTGTCCACAGAGGAAATCCAAGAAGGGATCTGGGGAAGGATCTGAAGGTGAGGCACTTGCTTCACTGTTTGAGTTGGATTTCACACTCTTCGCATGCATGATTTCATCCATGGTGGGAAGTGGTTGGTTTCTTGACAGTGGAGCTTCTTTCCACATGACCGGCGACAAGATTTTGTTCAGTACTTTGGAGAAAAATGATCTCCAAATACTCATAGCAATGGGTAATGATGAGAAGTATAGTGTCTCAGGTGTAGGCATGGTTATTTTTTAGAGGGAGCATGGAGCTTGCCTTATCTTGACTGATGTCAAGTATGTACCAGGACTGAAGAGAAACTTGGTGTCAATCGCAATGCTAGAAAACAGATGCTATGATGTAGTCTTCAGTAAGGGAAAGGTTTTCCTTAGACACATCATCACTAGACAGGTGAAGCAGATTGGTTCACGGGTCAAGCACCTGTACGCTCTTGAGGTTCAAGATGCATGCAAAGCCTTGAGCAGCAAGGCAACTGATGGAGACTTGGTGGTTG
This sequence comes from Pinus tabuliformis, assembly GCA_031772625.1. Classification (NCBI taxonomy): domain Eukaryota; kingdom Viridiplantae; phylum Streptophyta; class Pinopsida; order Pinales; family Pinaceae; genus Pinus; species Pinus tabuliformis. The sequence continues at coordinate 72,368,836 of CM062816.1, forward strand.
AGAGAGAGTGTATATTACCTCTCAACATGCAGAGCCAGAATAAGTCCCAGACAATTATGGAGGAGCCACAATTGGTGCAGCAGCTTCAGGAGGTTGTGGAGCAGCCACAACTAGAGAAGCTGAGTGGAGATCGAGTAGAGACACTACTCATGCAGAGACCTCCAGTAGGGGGAAACTTCGAGCCAGGTGGGCAGAGGGATCACATGCAGCCATACTCCAGGTAGGAGGTGGGGCGATATAGAGTGATCATCCCAAGGAAGAGGGGCAAGATCCTTGAGGTACCCAACCTCTTGGATGAGACCTTGATACGGGAGCCCCAATGTGGAGTAGCAGGAACTGCCTGATTGGGTAGAGACAGATGCAGATGGAGTGGCAGAGAGAGCGACAGTGCAGGGAATCCCAGGACAGCGCATAGCTAGCACGCTGCAGCGATGCGAGAGGCACAAGTGTTTTGCACAGTGTTAGGTGGCACAGAGAGGTGTGCAATGGTACGAGACGCATGGAGATGCTGCAGTAGCGCAGATGTCAGAGAGGGAGCACTTGTCAGTAGCAGGTAGAGCTTCAGCATCAGAGTATGTTCCTAGCCCAACAGAGTGGTCAGTTGGGAGTGTTTTTGTAACAAGTGTTGTTGGAGCAAGTGGACCGGGTAGATATGTTGCATGTAGAACATTCCAAAGTTACAGGATCGAGTTTGAGAGGAAGCCTTTCTTGTTGAGAGGGAGTGTTGAAAAATGTGCAACAAGAAATGCTAAATTTAGAATGTGCTAAAAATAGCAGTTTGGCCAGTGAGGTCATTGGCCACATTGGGTGAGAGGTGAAACTTCTAAAAATAGAAAGTTCTAAAAATAGCATTTCTGGGTCTGTTCCTATTTATAGCAGTCCCTGGTCTATCTATAGGAAGTAAAATTAATTTTGGTCTTAACAGCAGTTGGAAATATTAATTAATTAATTCAGTTGAGTTAATTAGTTAAGGAAATTCGAATTTGAAGTCTTTGTGAGCATGCACATGAGTTGTCCCACTGATTGAGGAATTTATCCTTAATTTCCTCCACTGATTAAGGGAATAAGTATGAGTTCTATAATGAGAGAATCAGTTGACTTAGTTCTAACTAGTCAAGTCCAATGAGATTATTTTAACAAGTTGTTATAATAATAAAATATAGTTTGTTAATGCATGCATGCATGTGACAACTATTATTTTAGATAACTGAGGATTCACTCATGGATAATTGTTGCATGTCAGTTCTGTCAGAGACCCAGTTGAGATCAGATGTGGGACAGTGTACTATCAGATGCTTAACTATTTCTAGTAAGTAGTTTTGCCATGGTTGAGGAACTAGTGTTCTTAAGGAATACGTAGTTGGACCATTGGTTGTTTTTGGTATGTTGGAATTAATAGCATATGCTTTTGCTATTATTTCCTAAGCAAACTACGTAAGGACCATAGGGAAAGCCTATATAAACAAGGCTTGGTTGGTTCATGAGACATATCTTCATAGTTCATTAAGAACTGAATAGCTTGAGAGCTGATTCTTTTTGTATTGTGAAGAGGATTTCCACTTGATTGATAATACATGTTTGGGGTTTTATGCTGGTGCTTTCCCCTGGATATATCTTGTGTTATGTGTGATTAATTCTCTTGATAAGTTATGCATGGTTCTACTTGATGTTGCTCATGATTTCGATTAAGCTTCCACTTAATGTTTTGTAGAAGTAGAACAAGTATTATGCTTTAGGACATTGCATATATCGATTTGTTCTACAAGTGAAATTTCTACACCGGTGCCGTATAATCAGGGCGATGTTCAGTATGGAGTATTACTAGAGCACAGTCCTCACTAAGAGGGAGTGTTGATTTGGGGTAGCATCAGATGTGCTCTAGCCATGAAAATTGGTGGAGAGGCTAAAGAATATGAGACCTCCAAGACCTAAAAATGGTTTGGGCAGATTCTACCTGGTTAAGGAGATATTAAAATAATTAATATTTTTAATGGAGTTCCTATGTCTAAACTTAGGAAAAATAAAATATTAATGGGTATTAATATAAAACTAGGTTAGAAGGTTCTAAATGACATGGATCAATCCAAATCTAATCTTAGCCATTGATTAGATATGTAATCTTGGTCGTTGAAGGACCAAAAGAAAAAGTATAAGAGGAGGCTTGAGGGTCAGTTGGAGAACACACCAGAGTGATCAGTCATTCGATTTTCTAGAGCGGGGTTTGCTAAGAGAAATTGAGTGACCAGAGTTGCAGTGAGTACAAGGCAAAGAAGCAGAGATAGTGTTGAGAGACCAGTGTAGAGGCAAACGCAAAGCCAGAGGGAGCTACGCAGAGGCTAGCAGGGACTACGCAGAGGCCAGAAGGGCTTGCGTCATCCACGCAAAGGCCGCAGGTGCAGAGGATCAAAGAGGCTACGCAGAGCCTCAAAAGGCTGACGCGGAGGGTTTCAGGTTGACACAGAGGCCAAGAGGGCTGACGCTGAGCTTCAGATTGCACTTGAGAGGGTTTCGTGGGGCAGAATTTTCGAATATCTGCTTCGAATAGAGAGGTATTACTGTCAGATTATTTTCTCTGTCGGGTGAGCCAGTTTGGCACACAGTTGTACTCAGAAAGACTGCATAATAATATTGTTGAAGTTTCTAAGTCTACTTAGTTAGAAACCTTCAATGCACTTTATCTGATTTATTCCTACCTACTTGTTACGTTACATAACAAGCTATTTAAAATGTAAATACTGAAAATAAACACTAGTGCATGCTCAACATATTACAGATCAACAACTGAAGGAAATAGAAACAATCACACCAAAGGACACCATTATTTTTGGACCAATGTCCCCTAAAAAATCCAGTGTGGGAAAATCAGTGTAGCTATCTGAGGGTTTTCTTATTAAGCAATATCAAAGTACACTCTGGGTGCCGAGACTGGCCTTCCCAATAGAGAATTTCCTTGGTAGTAATACCTCTCAGTCTGAGACAAATCTCCTGGTTGAAACCCCGGATAATCCTTTCGTCAGCTCCTCAGCACCAATCTGCCCCAGAAACCCCAGCATCAACCTTTTCTAGACTGCGTTAGCCCCTCTCTGCCCAGCGTTGGCCCAGCGTCACCCCGGATGGGTCTGCGTCAGCTTTAGGAGGCCCTGCAACAGCCTTCTGGCCCTCTGGGTTAGCAACGCTAGCCTCTCTGAGGCTCTGCGCAGCTCCCAGCGGCCTCTGTGTGACCCTTTGTGAGCCATCGCTGGCTTTGCGTCACTCTTATCGGCTACTGTGCTACTCTCTCGGCACTATCTCTGCCTCTCTGTCTCTCTGTACTCAATGCCCCTCAGTTGCAACTCCCAATCACTAATTCTATTTCTCTTAGAAAACTTCGCTCTAGAGAATAGAATGATCGATCACTCTGGTGTACCCTCCAAGTGACCCTCAAGCCTCCTCTTATACTTTTCCCGTTGACATATCAACTACCGAGATTAAGTGCCTAATCAACAACTAAGATTAGATCTGTCTTGATCTATGTCTTTTGGACCATTCTAACACAGTTTCATATTAATCCACATTAATATTTTAATTTCCCTAAGTTTAGATTTAGGGACTCCATTAAAAATATTAATTATTTTAATATCTCCTGAATTGTTTAGAATCTGCCCAAACCCTTTCTGGGTATTGGAGATCTCATGTTCCCTAACCTCTCCACCAAATTTCGTGGCCAGAGCACATCCGATGCTACCCCAAATCAACACTCCCTCTTAGCGAGGACTGTGCTCTAGCAATACTCCTCACTGAGTATTACTCTGATCATTTGGCATCGGTATCTGTGTTGATGCTAGGCCTTCTTGCCCAACATCCTCTGCACTATTTCATCCTGTACTGCTACCCATGGCCCTGCTACTACCACTGCTGCATCCGTACTACAACTCCCTCTGCATCCGTGCTGTTGCTGGTCCTTTCTCCCAACGCTGCATTCGCACTGCAACTCCTCTCATCATGTTGCATCATGCTGCCCATTGCTGCACTGCGACTCAGTTACTGAGAAGTAAGTAACTAATCTCCCAATCTGACCTCCCTATTGGGCTAGAGACACCCACTAATGTTGAAGCTCCCTCTGCCGCTAACAAGTGCTCCCTCTCTGACCTCTACACTGCTGCAACAACTCCCTACATCTCGCACCGTTGCACACCTCTCTGTGTCATCCTACACTGGTGCAACGCTCCTGTGCCTCTTGCACTGTCGCAGCTTGCTCGCCTCATGCTGTCTCGGGACTCCTACACTGTAGCTCTCTCTGCCGCTTCATCTACATCTGTCTCTACCCACATCAGCCAGTCCTGCTACTCCTCTTCGGGGCTCCTGGAGAAAGGTCTAATCTAAGAGGCTGGGTACCTCGAGGATCATGCCCATCATTGCCTATAGTCCGCTTGACTACAGCTCGATGTCTCCCCACTTTCGCTCAAGTGGTGCGTGTGCGCTCATGGCACAGTCAACGTTTGTCAAAACTTCGTTCTTTGCCCTTGTTGGCGTTGCCTTAGTCTTAGAAGACTCTACCTTACTCTTCTTCCTTGGAAACTAGGTCGCATAATGACCCAGCTCCCCACAGTGGAAGCACTTGATCTTGGAGAGATCCTTCTACTTCCTCTTTTCCTGCTTTCCATCAAATGCTAGGGAAACATCTTCCTCCTCCTGCTTGACTTTGATCCCTTTGCTGCTGCTACTCGTCTTCGACTGCCGTCTGATCTCTCCCTGGTGAAGAGTCACCCACATCTCATCCCAAGGCAGGAGTGTCTCTCTGCCCAGTATACTCTGGAAAAATACCTCCTAGTCTTCTGAGACAGCATTCAAGGTTGTCCTCACCATCAACTCTTGATCTCGCGTGGCTTCTATAGCAGTCAACTGATCTCGGATCTCATTCAGTCCTCCAAGGAAGGTGTCAATCGGTTCTCCCTTCTTCATTTGATATGACCTTAACTAATTCTCAAGTAACATTCTTCTCTGCACAGAAGTATGCTGGTACAATTTCTTGAGGGCCTCCCACATCTCGTATGTCATTTCCTTCTCAGCAATGTGTGGTACTACATGGTCCTTGACCCCGTCAAGGATGATGCTCTTGGCCCTCGCCATTGCCTCCTCGTACTTTTCGTTATCATTAGGGTCGACAGGGATAGCTAGAACCTTCAAGGCGAAGTTCTTGACACGATTTCTATGAAGTATGGATAAGATTCTAGCCTTCCAGACTGCGAAGTTCGACGCTCCGTCCATCCTGTCCTGGTCTCTTACTCCATGTAGTGCCATGTTGCTCTTCTACTTCCCTCCTGGAAGTTCTCTGTTCAACTCCTCCGAGTCTCTACTTCCCGTCTGGAAGTTCTCTTCTAGACTTCGTCTGAGTCTCGATTTCCCTCTCGGAAATCCTTCTGCCGCAGTCGAGATGCCCCCTACTCTGATTGTCTTGTGCAACCGCACCACTAATCCGAGTTCCTTGGCTATAAGCCCTTCGTAGCAACTCCCTCCTCTTGGCCTTGCTCTGTCAGGCACTGTTCTGACTATAGTACCTCACCATCTCCACTCTGCAATATTCCCACAGCCTTCTAAACCCCAGCAACCTAACGGTGAGAGCTCCTAGGCTCTGTGCCATCTCGACACCAGCAACTCGGCCTCCTCAACCAACTGCATTAGCCCTCCCAGCTTCTGCATGGCTCTACGTGAGGCTCCCTTTGCCTTCCTTAACCTCTGCGTTGCCCCTTCCTGGCTCATCCTTGATGATGCAGGCACTGCGTCACCCTTCCCTTGTTGCTGCTATGCTAGAAACAGCTTATGTCACCTCGAGACAAATGTTTTCTACTGCTATTGCTTCGCTCGGCTGATGTCCTCAGTCCTCCTGTGATCTGCAATCACCATCTGATACCATGTTGAAGTTTCTAAGTCTACTTAGTTAGAAACCCTCTATGCACTTTATCTGATTTATTCCTACCTACTTGTTATGTTACTTAACAATTTATTTACAATGTAAATACTAAAAATAAACACTAGTGCATGCTCAACATATTACAGATCAACAACTGAAGGAAACAGAAACAATCACACCATATGACACCATTATTTTTGGACCAATGTCCCCGGAAAAACCCAATGTGAGAAAACCGGTGTAGCTATCTGAGGGTTTTCTTACTAAGCAATATCAGAGTACAATCTGGGTGCCAAGACTGGCCTTCCCAATAGAGAATTTCCTTAGCAGCGATACCTCTCAGTTTGAGACAAATCTCCTAGCTGAAACCTCGAATAATCCTTTCGGCAGCTCCTCAGCACCAATCTGCCCCAGAAACCCCAGCGTCAGCCTTTTCTGGACTGCGTCAACCCCTCTCTGCCTAGCGTTGGCCCTGCGTCACCCCGAATGGGTCTGCGTCAACCTTAGGAGGCCCTGCGTCAACCTTCTGGCCCTCTGCGTCAACAAAGCTGGCCTCTCTGAGGCTCTACGCAGCTCCCGGCTGGCTCTGTGTGGCCCTGCATGAGCCCTGGCTGGCTCTACGTCACTCTCCCCGACTACTGCGCTACTCTCCCGACACTATCTCTGCCTCTCTGTACTCAATGCCCCTCAGCTGCAACTCCCGATCAATAATTCTATCTCTCTTAGCAAACCCTACTCTAGATAATAGAATGACTGATCACTCTCATGTACCCTCCAAGCGACCCTCAAGCCTCCTCTTATACTTTTCTTGTTGACATATCAACGGCCGAGATTAAGTCCCTAATCAATGGCTAAGATTAGATCTAGCTTGATCCATGTCTTTTGGACTATTCTAACATAGTTTCATATTAATCCACATTAATATTTTAATTTCCCTAAGTTTAGACTTAGGGACTCCATTAAAAATATTAAATATTTTAATATCTCCTGAATTGTTTAGAATCTACCCAAACCCTTTTTGGGTATTGGAGATCTCATGTACCCCAACCTCTCCACCAAATTTCGTGGCTATAGCACATCCGATGCTACCCCAAATCAACAAATATAACCCTCAGGATTGCTACATCGGTTTTCCCAAGTTGGGTTTTTCCGGGGACGTTTGTCCAAACATAATAGTGTCACTTGTGTGTTTGTCTTTTCGTTCAGCTGTTGATCTCTAGATGGTTGAGAATATATTGTGTTTATTTCAGTGTTTATATGAGTAAATAACTTGTTAGTAATTAAACAAGTAGGCAAAATAAACCAGAAAATACAAATAAAATTTCCAACGGGTAATACTTAGAAATTTCAACAGATTTTGGGTAGCATCGGATGTGCTCTAGCTCTGAAATTTTGTAGAGGGGCTAGAATACATAAGATCTCCAAGACCCAGAAATAGTTTGGAGAAATTCCACCCGGATTGTGAGTTATTAAAATAATTAATTATTTTAATGGGGTTCCTAAGTCCAAACTTCGGAAAATAAGAATATTAATGGGTATTAATAAAAATATCGGTGAGAAGCTTCTAAGAAGCGGGGATCAAGTCTTTTTTAATCTTATCTGTTGATTAGGGACTTAATCTCAGTCGTTGATTCATCAACAAGAAAAGTATAAGACGAGGCTTGAGGGTCAGTTGGAGATACACCAAGTTGATCAGTGAGTTCGATTTTTCTGAGGCATGGTTTTCTAAGAAAATCAAACAAGTGATCTGAGTTGTAGTGAGAGGGGCAGAAGTAGAGATTTGAATCAGAAAGGAGTTCCGAGCCAAAGAGTACGTGGCAGAGAGGTAGCAGTAGAATTAGAGAGGCAACTTAGAGGCCTACACAGCCCAGGAAGGGGCTCATGTAGGCCAAGAGGGTCTCTTGCAATGGCAGTGCAGAGTATTCGTCAGAAGTTCTAGATTTTCCAGGGAAGCGAGGTTCTGAGCCGGGAAGGCTGAATAACAGTCTTCCTCCAGAAAATTGATCCCGTAGAAGGGGTGACAGTCTCCTAGAGGCAAGACGTTGGCCCAAGCACTGATTGCGCTAGGATTTCGCAGTGTTTGTCGGAGTCAGGCCACTCAGTGGATCAATTGTGACTTGGAGAGTGAGGTAAACCCTTGTATGTATTTCTTGCTGCCAAGATTTCACTAAAAGGTTAGCCGATGTGAGAGGCAACCTGTTGTACTAAGATTCTGCTTGCTTAATAATGCAAACCCTCTATCCTTTTGCACCAGTTTTCCTGCATTAGGTTTTTCTGGGGACGTGTTGTCCAAAAATAATGGTGTCCCTTGTGTGTTTGTCTCATATATTTTCAGTTTAGGATTTGTATGTCAGTGTAATCTGCAGTAGTGTTTTTCATCACTGTTTATAAATTAAATAACTTGTTGAATGTAATAATAAGTAGGAGATGGTAAACCGGTAATTGCAGTAGGATTTCTGATGTATAGTTCACACATAATACCTTTGGTATGTGGCTGGAAAAGTAACTTTAGTTTTTTGTTTAGGACCTGCAACCTTGAAATCCTACAGAAAACACAGAAACTAGCAATCTACAGCCCACTTTGGGGCCTCCCACAAACCTAAAAATGTGCAAATAAAGTATATATATGAGTTGGAAGTGTTAGTACAGTGAAATATGAATCCATCAAACCTATTATCACTTAAAAAGACTCTGTATTTAAAGAGTTATGCAAATCTAGAAAATATTACTTGGTTTGGGAGTTGAATCCCCAATAGTGTCAAAAACTAGATTTTTATTTTATGCGTGTTTTTGTCCCAACAAGCTTCGGATGGATTATTTACTTCAAATAAAACTTAAAAGAGAGAAAGACAGAGGATTGAAAGGATACACTTAGATGCAAAATCGCCTACACCTTCGTCACAATCCAATCTCCTCAATCGTGTTGCTGGTCATTCTTTCATTCATTATATAGGTAAGTTCATCATTTGCATGGGATGCTTAAGTCAAATAGGAATAGATAGTAGGAAGACATAGAGGTTAACTATATCCAGTCTTTCATACTTTATAAAAGGATACACTTTAGATGCAAAATCGCCTTGAAAAAGCTGAGTTACTATGTGAAATGGTGGTTGTAATTTGCTGTTATAGATCTGCAAAGCACTTGTGCAGCAACTTGTTTTGATCAATTTCAGCTTTTCCTACACACAACAAGCCACTATACCTCTCTGGGCCAATTAGCTAAGTCTTTGAAGCAAAACCCAAGTTCCAAACTAGCTTAAAGATAAAACTTTAAGCATAAGCTATTAAAATATTTGTTTTTTGTACTTTCTGATTTTTATTTTCAAATATAAATATAAAGGAAATGTGAAAAAAGATTTTGAATTTAAACTTTGATCAAGTGAAAATGAGGCTTACCTTGTGCCCTTCTAATTGCCTTTTCCAATGTTGGAATGTGATCACAACCCTCCCTATATCATTTCTTTGTTATTTGGACAAGTACTAAGTTTGGATTGTTTGCACTAGTCTACCCCAATCTTGTCTAAGACTTTTACTGGTGACCAAATTCAGCTAGGAGCAATTCCCTTTTTAAAACACCTCCAACAAATGAATCTATTTTGAATCTAAGAAAGATCTAATTCTTTAAGGAGGAATCCCCGACAAGGGTGTAATGTTCCAAAGTTAAAATGCGCAAATTTTTCTTCACAAATTTCAAATTTTCTCTTAGACTAATTTTTATAAACCCTTGTTATGCAATACTTTCGTCAAACACCTAGAAAACATCTTCAGCAAACACTTAATGGAACCTAGATTTCGTCAAACATTTCATAGACAGATAAGAGAATTAACAATAATAGATGGTTGAAGCAAAAATAAGTTTTTATAGAGACTGGTTTTTTCAGAGTTTACAAGCAGAACTTAATTATAGAACCTGGGACATGCTCCAAATGAGTTTTGGCCCTCAGAGAATTATGGATACAATTCAATAACCCTCAATTTGTCCCAAGGAAACTTGATTAGATGATTGAAGAAACCCGACCCCTCGATGTAAAACTTGACCTCCCAATTCGGCCTCACTGGATATACAAACTTAGTTTCATTCTAAGAGCATAAATGACAATTTATTCAAGAATGAAACTACTTAACCAAAATGACAAGGAATAGAGTTAGAAATACAATACAATGGATGCCCCATGGCATCAAATATTCTCTTGAAGTTCATGCTGGGAACCTGCGTAATTTTGGGCAGATCCATTGGCTTCTTTTCTGATGTGCCTTGTCCAATTTTGAATATCTTAGGACTTTGATCCATCCCAACATTGTGTTGTACATGGTCATTAGATTTACCAAATCCTTTCTGCTTTTTTATTTTCTTCTTAATAGATTGTGATGTTGATGTTGATGCGATCAAAGTAGACCTTTTTGCCTAATCTTGAAGATGCTTAGATGGAAAATTTGAAGTATCCAAGACTTTTGTGACCTGTTTTTCTCCATTTTGCATCTGCTCTGACATGGGTGATGGATCAATCTCATAAGTATAAACTTGATTCCCCTTAGTTTCCTTTCTATCCAGGTCGCCTTCAATTAGCCATTTTTCAATGGAATAAATGACCTCCTCATAATAAGATGAAGCTTGCTTCAGTGGATTGGGAGGCTTATGATCTGTTTATTTGTTCTTTTCCCATTCGTGATCTGACCTAAGCTGAAATTTTTGTACCTATAATCTTTCCATTTCCTCCAACCTATTATGAAAAGTGATCTGATTAGCCTTCATAACACTTATTTCCTTGGCATGATTTGTTTCCATGGTGTTGATTAATTGCACTTGTTTTTCTTCCATGGCGAGCAACCTATTTTGAAGAGCGACCATTTGACTAGAATGATTAACCTCCATGGTACTCATTTCCTTCGCATGATCTGCTATTAATCTTGTTTGATTGAGTTCCATGTTTTTAATGAGTTGAGCTTGGTTGAGTTGCATATCCTTAATCATTTGAGTCAACTCCTTGATGAGATTCTTATCATTTGCTTTAGCTTTCACTTTGATCTTTCTTTCATCTCCATATTTTTCTTCAAAGGCATCAATGATTGATTCTAGAGAATCGAATTTGTAAGAAGGTAAGTCTATGATCCCATCCATAGCATCACCATCTAATGAAAAGATGAAAAGTCTCATTTTAACGTCCTCATGGTTAATATCATGGCACAATTTTCTCACAAAAAGGTGGAAATTCCTAAGGGGAGTTTCAGTACTAATGCCATTGTTACCTAGAAAGCTAGGCAACTCTTCAATAGCCTCAATGGCTTCATCAGGAATAAAATTTGGATAGCCTGTAACGTTAGTAAAATCACAAGTGGCGAACAAATCATTCATGATGTCATGCTCACTTGACCTTGAAAGAGCAAATGGATACCAGAGAGAAGCTCGTGTCCAAGAATAGCAAGAAGTCTACGAGAAGACGACTTCAAGCAGAAATCCTTGCATAAAATGAAATAAGTGGAGTTGCCACTTGAACAGGAATCTATCTCTAAAATCCAACATGCAAAAACCAAAAGTTAGTCGTATTACAGGTACAAGAGGACTTGTCCCCGACAACGGCGCCAAAAGAATGTTGTTCCCTATTAGATCCCTATAATACTAGTGATTCCCCCATTACTATTGTCATTGTAGCCCTTATTGTTATTATTGTGCCCCTATTATTATTATTGTGCCCCATAGAAGCCCACTATTGTTATTGGTGTGCCCTTATATATATATATATATATATTTTTTCTGAGTAAAGACTATTCTATTATATATAAAAAAGAGGAAAAATATTTACAGAGAGGTTTGAGCCTCTAAGGGGGCTGTAGCCCGCCCTTTGTCAAAAAGACTGTTGCATTCAGCTTTTAACCGTCTGTTTACATAAGTGAAAACTAAGAACCCAAAACACAGTAAAGCCAGATAGGATCTATACTTTGATTCCCGCCACCCTATTACTATGCAGCTGTTACAAAAGCTAAAAAAACCAGACTCATAAACTGGGAGATTGTAGAAGACCATACTGAAAAATTCCGGAGGATATACCCACTGAGAAACAGGTTCAAAAACAAAAACCGCAGTCCTGTGTATTCTTGCTGAGACGGAGAGGATTATGCCTGAGGAGAGCTGACCCATTCGACCATCACATTGTCCTCTACGTCCATATTGGTGCGGCCCGGAGGAAGCACAAGGTGCAGAGTATTGCCTGAGAAATGCGCCGGAGCACAAGGAATGATTTCTTCATGAGAAGAGGTTTGCTGATGTTGCAAATCCTCTCGCTGTCCTTCAGCCTGCTGCGCCTCTGGAACATTGAGGATGTCACCCGCCATGCTTCCCTGAGAGTCACTAGAATTATGAGAGAGAGACCTGTCCTTAGATTGTTCATCAGAGCCTGAGGAATCCTCTTCTTCCTCTGAGAAGATGACTGTAATGATAGCAGAGATAGTGGGCTTGTTTAGCTTGCTTTTAAACTTGAAACGTGCAGAGTGGAAAGAATTGTGCAGGGACGGGCCAGAGTGGTCGGAAGATGGAGAGGCCGGCGAGACAGAAGCTAGCGGGGAAATGCAACGAGGAACAGGTCCTCCCCTGCCCCTAACACCACCACGAACTCCTGAATTACTGCCCCTCCGGGAAATTCCACGACGTCGGGGGGCCATTGCAGAGGGGATTAATAGACTGAGAGGGCGAAAGGGTTGAAGGAGAAAGAAAGCCCACCCGCCCCAATCTAAGAGAAGCAGGAAATAGCAGAACCCGGAGTAAAAGACGCCCAGGGAAAACTTCACCCAGATAGAAATCAGAACCGCTAAATAAATCCCATTACTGACAGCCTTTAACCCATACTCTGCCCAGATAACTTCCACAGAAACTATGACGAGACCTATTCCAAAAATAACCCAAAAGAAAACAGACTGACCATACCAGATGCGAGCCAGATGAGCCAAGATCAAAAGTATAAAGCTGGCCAGGTGATTGCACCTATGGAGCCATGGTGGCTCCCAAGTGCGCAGCCCTGTATTTGAATTCCGAGAACCAATCCGACCGGGAGAATTTCTGTCTGAATGAACCAGAGAGAATGTCGAGGGCCGAACAAATGCGTCGCTGCTTATGCTAACCATCTTGAAGAACTTACCCCGCATGCCGTGAGCCCAACGCTTCATTAATGGAAATAAATGAACTGTCATAAATTCGTCCACTTGCTCCGCAGTGATGCCAGCTGCCAGCTTCACTCGCATGAGCATTAATGCCTCATAAAATCACCCGCATCTGGGTGTGTGCCCTTATATTATTATTGTTATGTCGGCTTTGATTATATTGTGGCCCCTTAGACTCCTATATATAGAAAGGAGGTTTTGTCATTTGTATCATCCAAGAATTGTTCATTTGTGTAATGTAAAGGAGGTTTCCCCCTTGAAGAGGTTGATTCTGAAGTCATTGGTCTATCTTTTCTATCTTTTGTGAGTTGGTTCTTTAACATTTGGTATCAGAGCTTTGGATTCTAGGGTTCGCTGCTCCAAACAGGTCATCGTGGCATTTTCGCTATAAAGTTTTTCCTACGAAGTTTCAGAAGCCAAAAAAAAGACCCATTTGAGCCGAAATATTTCTGAACCTCAGGTCCGAATTTCAGATCTTGTCTCGCTATATTTGCGGAGATATGATCTGAGAAAGTTAGGGTTTTTGCAGACTCCCGAATTAAATTCCAAACATGTGACCTTGGGAAAATCATCATAACTTTTCTCTGAGTGTCAGATTGAAATTTCATAAGTTACAGAAAGAGGACAGATTGTAGTTTTCCGTGTATCATTTTCAAATCCGAAGATCGAAACAGTGACATGTGGCACATCGTACAAGTTCGCTCTACTGAAAAATTATATAATCAGGTCATCTTGGAAGATTGGGCATAACTCTTTCTTGGAGAATCCAATTTTGATCAGACTGGTGGCATTGGAAAGAGGACTCAGAGGGATACCGCAGGAATCAATTTTAGACCTTGGAGATCTGCAATTACAAATATACAACATATTCAATATCAAGCTTCTACAAAGCGAAAAAAGGTGTGTAGTATTTTTAAAATTTTGCATAAGTTTGGGTTGAAAAATTAGTTTGAAGTTCAAAGGGCATAGTGAAGCATAATTATCATTAATTGATGCCCTAAAGAAAGAAAATGAAAACACCTAGTAAGCAACCTGAAAACTCTAACGTGACTCGTGAAGAAAAGAAAAAAAATGCAACATGATATATCAAAATTACGAGACGAAGTGCAACAAATTTCATTCTCACAAAAGGTAACAGAAGCTAAGATTGATGGTTTAAAGAAAGGCGTGGAAGTTAAGATGGATGGCATGGAAGCTAGGATGGATGGTGTGGAAGCTAAATATGAATGGCATGGACACTAAGATGGATGGTATAGAAGAAAAACGAAAAGGAGACATTGAAAATTTGAAGATAGATTTGACTAAGTTGCTATAAGAAATGCTTACTAATGGTGAAAGGGTAGTAAAGGAAACTCATGATGAGAACAAAAGAAATGTTAATCGTGATTTCATAGACTCTAATGTTGGATTGAAAACCCACCATGTTCCAAAGATCGATATGAGGAAGTTTGATGGCAAGGATCCCGTAACATGGATACTACAGATGGAGCAATATTTCAATCTCCATAATGTGCAAAACACACAAAAGGTACACATTGCAACTTTATATTTGGAACCAAATTAGTTTGTATGGTATCGATGGCTTTGCTCTCATAAACAAATTGTCACTTGGGAAATTTTTACAGAAGAAATGATAGCACATTATGAGGATACAAAAAGCAACACTTTTTTTAGCCAATTGATAAACCTCAAACAAAAGGGTTCAATGATGGAGCACATTGAGGACTTCCAAAAATTGAATATAAGGGTAAAAGATATTCCAGAGGAGCATAGGATTGATGTGTTCATAGGGAATTTAAAGGATAACGTCCAACATGAGGTTTTCCTTTGGGAACCTGACTCATTGGAGAAGGCATTCAAGTTGGCAAGAAAAATGGAAAGAAAAATTATGGCAACAAAGAAGCCTAGCACTCACAACTATAAAGATGGAAGTGTTGTTTCCCCTAGTCTTCCACAACCTACAAGGTTGACACCCCAACAATTGGAAGAAAAATGAACAAAAGGGCTTTGTTATAGTTGTGATAGTAAATACACTAAAGGTCATAAGTGTGCTAAGAAGAAATTAATTTACATAGATTGTGAAGAGGAGGAAGAAAAAGAACAAGAAACATCAAATGAAGAGGATATACACCAGAAACCTAAGTCACCTGACACGGGGATTCAGGATTCGTAGGATACGAGGATTCGAGTGTCAGACTCGGACATGTTGACCCCGCGGAACAAAACATGTAGGATTCATTATATATATTACTTTATTAAAAATTAGATATTTCTTACACAAATTCTCATTAATGATACAAATTCATTGATTTCAAACATAGATCTTCATCTAGATGTTAGTTTTATTGTTTACAAAGAAAGTTAGTAACATTATAGCATGCATAGTACATACAAAATTCAAATATCTGCATAAAACCTCACAAACCCTCCCAAACCTCATAAACCCTCCCTCATAAACCTCATAAACCCTCACTTTTTTGGGATTCGAATCCCAAAATCGGGACACAATGTGTCCTAATGGGACACGACCAGGATTTGATGGTGTCCTGTTAGGACACATGGTGTACCATTTTTGGATTCGAATTCCCATCGAATCGTGTCGGATTCGTGGGATTCGGACACGTGGCCTATTTTGGACGAATTTGGTTTCAATGCCAGGAACAAACCCTGGAGAAAGAAGAAATGAATCCGACCATATCTTGTAATGCATTGGCCGGAATTACCACTCTTCAAACTATCAAGATAGAATGACATATCAAAAAGAAAAAGGTAATAGTGTTGATTGATTCGAGCAGTACCCATAATTTTATTCATTGTAAGATAGCCAAGGAATTGAATTTCTTCCTATATCTAGCACCAGAGTGTCAAGTGATGATTGCAAGTGGAGGAACCATAAATTGCTCTAGAAAGTGCCATAATATCAAGCTATCCATGGGAGAATATGTATTGAACAGCCCAATGCTTTCCATTCCAATGGGTGTTGTTGATGTTGTACTAGGAGTCCAATGGCTACAATCCTTGGGGACAATAGCTTTTAATTTTCAAGAACATTTCATGAAATTTTCTTCGGAAGGAAATGAAGTTGAATTAAGAGGTATCGCAGGAAACTAGGAAAGATAATGAGCTCTAATGGAATGACAAAGCTTCTAAAGAAAGAACAACGAGGCGTAATTACACAATTATGTTCGCTAGAGGTTCCCACATTGAAATCATTTATTTCTTAAGATCTCTAAAAATTCTTGGACAATCATTCCAAGGTATTTGAGACTCCGAAAGGTCTCCCACCTATTCGTGATCATGATCATGCTATTCATTTGATTCTAGGAAGTGTTCCTCCAAACATCAGGCCTTACAAATATCCCTATGCCCAAAAGAGTGAAATTGAATGTATGGTCACAGAAATGCTAGAGGCTGGTATAATTCAACTGAGTCAAAGTTCTTTCTTTGCTCCAGTAGTATTGGTGCACAAAAAGGATGGATCATGGCATATGTGTCCGGATTATAGGGAGTTCAACAAGCTCACTATTAAAGATAAGTTTCCCATTCCTGTCATTGATGAACTATTAGATGAATTGCATGGATAAATTTACTTCACCAAGTTGGATCTTCGTTCAAGATATCATCAAATCAGAATGAAGACTGAAGACATTCCGAAAACAACATTTAGAACTCATGAGGGTCATTATGAATTTTTGGTGATGCCTTTTGGCCTTACCAATGCACCTTCTACATTTCAAGGTTTGATGAATTCCATTTTCAAACCCTTCCTTAGAAAATTTGTGTTAGTATTTTTTGATGATTTACTAATCTATAGCAAGTCTTGGAAGGATCATGTTCAACATGTTGACAGAGTGCTCAAACTATTGGAGGAGGAACAATTATATGCAAAAAGTTCCAAATGTTTCTTTAGAGTACAAGAGGTGGAATATCTGGGTCATATTGTATCTCATGAAGGTGTTAAGGTAGACCCTAGCAAAATTAAAGCCATTAAGGAATGGAAAATCCCACATCCATAAAACATCTGCAAGGATTTCTCGGGTTGATAGGGTATTATCGCAAGTTTGTTAAGGATTAGGGGAAAATAGTAGCACCTCTAACAACATTATTGAAGAAAGATGCATTTTTATGGACTCTAGAAGCAACGAAGGCCTTTGAACATCTTAAAGAGGCAATGTGCCAAGCACCGGTCTTAGCTACGTCAGACTTCACAAAAAACGTGATTGTGGAATGTGATGCCTCGGGAAATAGAATTGTGTTGTTTTAATGCAAGAAGAAAGACCCATTGGTTTCGAAAGTCGTCCAATCAAAGGAAAGTATTTACACAAAGCTATTTATGAGAAGGAAATGTTGGCAATACTACATGCACTTAAGAAATGGCGACCCTACCTAATGGGAAGACACTTCAAGGTAAAAATGGATCATGATAGTCTTAAATACTTTTTAGAATAAATATTATCTTCAGAAGAGCAGCAAAATTGGGTCACAAAGATGTTGAGTTGTGACTTTGATATCATCTACAAAAAAGGGAAGCAAAATGTTGTGGCAGATGCACTCTCAAGAAAGGATGAGGATGTGGAAGCATTGATTTGTGTCATTTCTATTATCCAACCAGATTGGATAAACAAAGCAATGGATGAATGGAAGAATGACGAAGAAGTGTAGGCACTCATTCAAAAGTTACAACAAGATCCCAATACATCTGATACACTTAGCTAGAAAAATGGTTCATTATGGTACAATGATCGCTTATACTTATGTCAGAATTCCCAACTCAAACAAAAGATTCTTATGGAATTGCATGCCTCTCCCTTAGGAGGGCACTTGGGATTTCTAAAAACTTACCACAAGGTTAAGAAGGAATTTTTTTGGGATGGCCTTAAATCTGATATTCAAAAGTTTGTGGCGGAATGTTTGATTTGCCAACAAAATAAAGTTGAAACAATTAAGACGCTGGGTCTATTACAACCTTTATCCATTCCAAGTCAATGTTGGGAGGAGGTTTCAATGGATTTTATCACAGGTTTACCCAAGTCCGAAGGAAAGAGTGTCATCATGGTGGTAGTCGACAGACTTACCAGGTATGCACACTTTTGTTCATTATCTCGTCCATTTAAAGCCAGTACAGTTTCTACTACATTTATGGAAACAATTCAAAAGCTACATGGAAACGCAAAGATTATTGTAAGTGACAGAGATCCCATTTTCACTGGAAATTTTGGACAATTATTTTCTTGTCTTGGTACTCAGTTAGCTCATAGCTCATCTTATCATCCTCAATCTGATGGGAAAAATGAGATAATAAACAAATGTTTGGAAGGATATCTTCGTTGCTTTGTATATGATAAACAGACACAATGGATCAAATGGTTGCCTCTCGTAGCGAAAATGACCCCATTTACGGCACTTTATGGATATCACCCACCATTCATCACATCATATTTAAGAGAAAATTCTAAGGTTCAAGCAATGGAAGATCACATCGAGCATCAACAACAAGTTCTCCAACTCTTAAAGGATAACCTAACTTTGGCACAGAATAGAATGAAACAACAGGTAGATCAACATCGCAGCGAAAGAAGTTTTGATGTAGGTGACTAGGTATTTCTATGGCTACAACCATATAAACAAATGTCCCTCAAGCAAGCTAAGAAGGATAATAAATTATCACCAAAGTATTATGGTCCATACAAGGTGTTGCAAAAGAGTGGTACTATGGCATACAAATTGGAGCTTCCTGCAGCTTCTCGAGTGCACGCAATTTTCCATGTTTCATGCTTAAAGAAGGTTATTGGTGACAAGCTCCCAGTTCAAACAATATTGCTAGAACTTGACGAGGAAGTAAAAATCATATTGGAACCTAAATCACTCACATAAACAAGAACTCGACAACTACGGAATCGATCAATTTCGAAGTATCTCATCAAGTGGAAGAACTTACCCGCTGAATATTCAACATGGGAAGATGAGAATTTTATACAGAAGCATCCAGATCTACTCAAGTGTTGAGAACAACAATTTTTTGAAGGAGAGGGGCATGTTAAGTCTCTATAATACTAGTGATTCCCCCATTACTATTGTCATTTAGCCCTTATTGTTATTGTTGTGTCCCTATTGTCCTTCTATTGTTATTATTGTGCCCCATAGAAGCCCACTATTGTTATGGTTGTGCCCTTATATTATTATTGTTATGTTGGCTTTGATTATATTTTTACACCTTAGACTCCTATATATAGAAATGAGGTTTTGTCATTTGTATAATTCAAGAATTGTTCGTGTAATGTAAAGAAGGTTGCCCCCTCGAAGAGGCTAATTCTGAAGTCGTTGATCTATTTTTTCTATCTTTTGTGAGTTGGTTCTTTAACATTCCCCCAGTCACACACACCTAAGTTATTGAAAAAATCCCTTAACCCCATAAGGTGTGGTTGGTGGCAAAACTAAGAGATAGGGTTGTCACCTATTCCTAACTCTTTCCGTTTAAGCTCTCTCCTAGGCAAGCCAAAGGGGGTGGTCCCTAAATGAAAAGCTAAGTTAAAAAAGTTTATGTGAAGTTTCTAGGAAATGTCAAGTTTAATTTGGATTACTTGAGATTATGAGCAATATGAAATTAAATATACTTCAATAAACATCAACACATAAATCAAATATGAGCATATAAAACCAGTTCCTTCAATATTGCTAGAAAATAAATAACACTTGCTCTAAATGAAATGTTTCAAAGTGAAACACAAGTAACCCTTTCAATCAAGAATATGTTAGTAAGATTTAAAAATTCCTTCCACAGAAATGCTTTCAAAATATAATCATTCACAATGCTAGAGCATGTAAGGAGGCAAATTAAATAACTTGCAACATGAAACAAGCTAAATCTTCACTTTGCAAAATGAACAATATGGTACTTGCCCAAGTGAGATAATCAATTCAAAACATTTTCATCATGACAAGAATATAAATAATTTGCAAGTAAAATAGCTTGAAAAGTAAAGTGTGTTAATATGAAATGCACTTAACTAAGGTTAGATGCAATTATCTTGGTTAATTTTAAGCTAGATGCCTAGTCTAAGTGAAAGATCTTCCTTTTGAACTCTTTCCAAAGGGTAAATGTTGGGATGACTGTAAGAAGAGGGGCTTAGGACACGACATTGTTATTAACGATACCCTTCCCCTCAATCTTATGAGCCAGCATGTGCCTTTGTTCCTACAAGGGGACAAGCCACCTCCATAACTGCAGGGTCACACACTCTTTACCTTACTTCGTACCAGTTGGAATAATTTTCCAAGAAAGTTTTTTCCTTATAATGTCTATCAACCAAGTTTATGCTTGGAGGTAAATTAGAAATGCAAGCTAATCTAAAATGCTTAAATGAAATGCAAGTAAGTTCTCCCAAAGAAATATTAAATTTGCAATGCTTCAAAGTAAGGAAATGGTGCTCAACAATATATTGCAAATATAACTTTCAAATGGAGATTAGCTTGTAAGTAAATTAGAATGATGCAATCAATTTGCTTGAGAAACAAAGTTGTTTCAAGTAGACAATAGAATACTCCCATACTGAAGATAACAATGTAGCATTTAGAAATGAACCGTGAACTCAAGTATATATGAAACAATTTGTTACACTAAATGGAAATGAATTAATAAACAACATTAAAGTTTGCTATAAATTAAAATATTTGCATGTGAAGAGTAGATTTCTCAAAGTAAAGTGCTTATAGCTCAAAAAAATATATAAAATAGAGAATGCAAAGTCTTAAGTTGAATTGTAGCAAACTTATCTAAACAAAATAAAAATGTGATGAGTGAGGTTGTGTAAATTTTAAAAATGCAATTAAAATGAAAACCAAGACAATGCAAAAGTTAATCCACCCACATATTTCTCTCCCTAAATGGAGAGAAGGGATGCCATGGGTAAAACCCAAGCTCCCACGAGAAAAATAGATCTTTAATTAGTTTTCTTACAATGAGTATAAGGCCCCTTAGTGGGCTTCCCAAAAGATGAAAGGGAAAATTACAAAATAGGAAATGGCAACAACAATGGCCAATGAACAACTCTTGAAATCTCAAAATTTCAATTGCCGAAAGGCCCACGGCCAAGCTTATTTGTTGTTGTCCAATATTTTCCACGATCTCCTGAAAGTTGATGCTCAAGTGTTCTTGGGGTCCTACAACAAATAGTTAGTGTTTCAAGCTTTAGCTTCCTCAATACTGTCAACACAAAGGGTGAGCATAGTCCATAAATAAATCTGAATTTTCTCTGCAAAACCAACACTCAAGCTTAGTGAAAATGAGAGAGAAATGTTAACAAATATAATCTACAAATATTCTACAAAATTTAGACTAAAGAATTGGAGCAAAACTCCAATTCTTGCCTAATTTTCAACATGCTCTTCAATAGCAAAATAAAATCATTATTAGCACAAGAAATTGAGACAAATGATTTTAAATGAAATTGGATTTTGAAACACAAGCTAAAGGCCAAGGATCCCTGCAACACAAAATCGTAAGATGGCGCCTTGGGAGATGACAAATGTGGGTTCTTCAATGAACTTGTTCAAGAGTAGGATGACTCCTCCAAGAATTTTTCCTCATGCTTAAAGCTTGATCCAAGAGATGTCTCTACAAAACTTCAAATAAACATTATATCCACATAGGTTAAAAGAAATACGATGATAAATAAATCTCTGAGATTTATTGGAAACTCAACTAAAACCTTTTCTATATAGAGCAAACTCTCAAAACCAAATGCCAATGTAAAATAGCTACACATGAACAAATATCTAAAAGAATAATAGAAAGTAATGAACACAATAGCATAAGTAGAAAATGGAACACAATAATCAAGATATTACCATGCTCACGAAGAACAACACCTCATATGTGAACCCCAAAGTCTTTTATTGCAATAGAACATAAGTGTACATAAGAGCAAAGATTCCCTAAGAACACTAACTTGTTTTCAATGGATCTATAGTGAAATCCATGGCTCTATTATATAGAAGTTTGGGATCCAATCCCAAGGCAAATGGTGACAATTCCAAAGCAAATGGGTGATAATCCCAATGCTCCTTTATGCAAATTCAAATTTTCCAAGTGGCATCAAGAAACTCTCAAGAAAAAGCGAATTCCATGATGAAATGACAAGTGTAGAAGGGTAGGGACCCATGTGGGGACAATTCCCCACAAAAATCTTAGCCAAATATTCTCTCAAATCCACATTAACTCCAGAAATTCGAATTTTCCAAGTAAGCAACTTTCTCATTTATTGCCAGAAATTTGATTTCCTTGAGTGGGCCAAGTATTTATGATGAAAGGTGTCAAATCATCCTCCGCTTGTCCTTTTACTCATTCCTTTGACTTGAGATAATTTCCAAGTCATTTCCATGTCTTTTTGTCACATGGAACTATTTCGTTTTCTCCATTTAATTTATTTCTGGTTTAATTTATTGTCAGATTTCCCACTAAACTTAGGAAAAGTGGGTTTTGAGGGTCTATAACACCTTTCTAACCCCTCAAAGTATGTCATAATAAAAATTTGAGGGTGAGAGGTGTAATTTTTTTCACACATACTCCATACAACTTCTTTAGAGATCACTTGTTACATTTCATATACAAAATTTATTCCAATTTCCATCCTGCGGGAAATTTTAAAAATTAAAAAATGACCCCCTAGACCTAATCAAATTCCATGAAATTTTGTGTGATCTAGTATGGTAATATGCAATGACCCTATACACTAGGACTCAACCAAGGCCTCACCATCAAGTCGTACTCTTGATTTGGGGTTGTGCTTAGAGGAAAAAACTCAATTAATTATTAAGTCCTCGTAAGGATATGATAATTAACCAAGTGATAAAAAACTCCGAGAGTAAACTCACTTGATGACAAGGTCCCAAGTTACCTAGACATGTTACATGACTCGACTCCTCATACTGGTATCAGTTTTACATTGTCCCCGCAAGGCTTGTGAAATTTGAGTACAACAGAAAAAGATGAGAAGAAGTAGAGTTGAAAAACTCTGATGACACAATGAACTCTGATGGTACATTGAAGCTTCTGATACACCCTTGGGCATGGAGTCTCCAAGAAATCTTTAGGTGCCACTCCAGTGGTCAACACAACCCTTATTCACTCCTCTGGAAAATATGTCAAATATCGCCTATTAAGAAGGTACTCAGTCTGCAAGAAAATAGATTTGCCTCCTTCACAAACTCAATGCAAGTCGGCCCAATCATTGGAGGATTCAATCTACTAAGGGTAATTTGATTCTCCTGAAGAACTCAATCCAATGCCTCCTTACACCATGTCACAATTCGGCCAGATCAGAAGTTGTATTCGGCCTCAAATCTAAAGGTAGATCTCAGCCCTCTTCAATAAAGCAATTTGGCCTCTCTTGGAAAAACTTGTTTTACTACAAACAATGCAATTATGCACCTTTGATACTAAAGGTTTACCTGCAAAATCACATTCAATTAGACCATCAAAGAACCTCCTAAGATGTCCAACTAGGGTGGCAATATTGTGTCCACCGAAATTGGATGAAGCTAGCTAGAGTGGCAATGAGATTCCACCAAAACTAGTGTGAAGATTTCGCTTGAAACCCTCGAGCTGAAACTTACTTAAGCTCCAATCCAAATGGTAATGAGAAACCACAAGATAGAATGATGGAGAATGGCTTCCTATTCCCCTTATTATAAGACTTCATTGAACTTTCTCCATCCTTCTAGAACTTCTTTTATTATTTTTATGATGAGCGACTTATTTTTCCTAAGTGCCTTTTGCCCCCTTTTTTATTAACAATTATTTTCTCCTTTTTATTAATACTAATAATACCAAAATGGGGCAAATCTCCCATGGTCTCCTTGATCATTTTTCCATCTCTCTATCCTAAAGGAGACAATTAGATTAGCTTTGTGCTCAAGAGATGGGGGAAACTACAGCGTTCCCCACCCAAAATTGGTTTCCCTCAATCAATTTGAGTCGTGGGTGCTATAATATTTGTTCTTCTTCCCATGCCACATCCTTCGAAGGTAGATCCTTCCACCACACTAGATACTCCCAGATGATTCTGCTCCTCAACCTTTCTTCCCTTACTTCTAATATCTCCTCAAGGATCAATACTAAATGCCCCTCTTCATCCAAGGGAGGTAACTCGGATGAAGTAACAATTTGTTGTCCAACTTTGTTAGTTTTTGTATCATTGGATGGTGTTCCAGTCTTGAGACTTTGTGGAGAGGCTAAAACACAAGAGTTCTCCAAAACCTATAAATCGTTTATGGAAATTCCACCTTGAGATGGCTCAATTAAATTAATTGACCATAATTAAAAATTTCCTAAGTCTAACTTAGGAAAACTGGTTAATTAATAATCATTAATTGAGAAAAGTAAAAATTCTCTAAAAACTCACACGGATCGACTTGGAAATGATCTCAACGATTGATTAAGTTTTAATCTTGGTCGTTGGAGTTCCAACTGGAACCATTTCAACATTCATTTGAGCAGAGATGGTAGTCAACAGACTAAGGGATCAGGACTGGTTGGATGGAGCATCCAACTTCGTCATCTGGAAGGCCAAGATCCTGGCAGTTTTGAATAAAAATCACATCAAGGATTACGCCTTGAAGACGGTTGTTGTTCCAGTTGATGTTGATCCTCTCAAGAAGTACAAGGAGGCTTAGGATAAAGCAAAGTGCATGATCTTGGACGGGGTCAAGGATCATGTGATCCCACATATGGCTGAGAAGGACACAACAAGGGAAATGTGGGAGGCATTGACCACATTGTACAAGAGAAATTCTGTTAAGTGGAAGATGTTGCTTGAGAGTCAGCTGAGATAGTTTTAGATGTAGAAGGGAGAAGAAATTGATCCCTTCCTTCTCAGGTTGCAAGGGATTCGTGACCAGCTAACTTCCATAGGGGGTACACCAGATCTTGAATTTATGGTCAAGACTGCCCTGAATGCAGTCACTGAAGACTGAGAAACTTTTTTCCAAAGCATCTTGGGCAAGGCTTCTCTTCCCAGTTGGGAGGAGATGTGGGAAACTCTTCGACAGGAAGAGATTAGACGGTTGACCAAGGTGGGAAGCAGCAGCAAGGGGATCCGAGTCAAGAAGGAGGAAGAGGAGGATGTGGCTCTTGCATCAGCGGGATAGCAAGGGCAACAGAAGAGAAAGAAAAAGGACATATCCAAAGTCAGATGCTTTAGATGTGGAGAAATGGGTTATTTCGCCATGCAGTGTACTCGGAAGAAGGGCAAAGAAGGGAAGTCTGACTCAAAGGTTGCTCCAGTGCAAGCTCGCAAAGAGAGCAATGATGATGATTGTGCCATGAGTGCTCATATACCTTTAGAGAAGAGGTGGGGCGATATTGAGCTGTAGTCGGGAGGACTACAAAAGAAAGGGCAAGATCCTTGAAGTGCCCAAACTCTTGGATCACATACGACTACAGGAGCCCTTAATGACAGTAGCAGAATGATGGAAGTCAGTTGATGCAAGGGATGATGGAGCAACAGTGGCAGAGCTAGAGTGCCAAAGTCTGAAGCAGCGTAGTGTAATGTTGCAGCAGTGCGGGAGGCACAGAGCAGACACAACAACAGCGCAGTAGCATCAAAGGATCAACACAGATTAGCAGTAGAGGTAGCCTCAACATCATGGGGTATCCAGATTGACCAGCATGTCAGCTTTTGGGTGACTTTTCAGTTGCTTACTTCTCAACAATCGAGTTGCAGTGCAGTAGTTAGCAGTGGCAGTGCTATGGGCAGCATGATGCAGCATATTGAGAGGGAGTTGTAGTGCAGATGCAGCAGTGACAGTGGTAGTGTCATGGACAGCAATATAGATAGCAGCAACGCAGTGGATGAAGGGTAGCAGTCTGAGCATCAACAGCGCAGAGGACCGATGCCATGGATCAGTGTGATACTTCTGCTGGGAAGTATAGTTATAGCACATTCCTCACTAAGAGGGAGTGTTGATTTTTTGGGTAGGATCGAATGTGCTCTAGCTCCGAAATTTTGTGGAGGGGCTAGAACACATGATATCTCCAAGACCCAGAAATCGTTTGGATAAATTCCACCCGGATTGTATTTTATTAAAATAATTAATATCTTTAATGCGGTTCTTAAGTCTAAACTTAGGAAAATTAAAGTATTAATGGTATTAATGAAAATATGGGTGAGAAGCTTCTAAGAGACGAGGATCAAGTCTAATTTAATCTTAGTCATTGATTAGAGATTAGATCACGACCATTGATTTCTCAACTAGAAAAGTATAAAGGGAGGCTAGGGGTCAGTTGGAGAATACACATAGAGAGATTGAGGAAATCGATTTTCTAAGGTGAGAAGTTCTCAAGTGGAATATCGATTGGGGAGATCTTGCAACTGAGGGGTAGTGATAGTTCGGGAATACAAACAAAGAGGCGAAGAGAAGCTTGTGGAGGCGGCGCAGTAGCAAGGAGAGTTGACATTGGTCCAATCTGGGCCCATGCAGCCTTCACGCAGAGCCAGAAGGGCTAGTGCAAAGTAAGAGAGTTTCCTTCCACACAGTGTGTCGAAACTGCCGGAAACTGTCTGGGAAAGCTAACGCAGAGCCTCAGAGAGCTCCACGCAGGCCCATGCAGTTATTGCAAAGGGGCAGCGCAGTTGCAGCCGGGGCCAACCAGTTTTGCTGTCAGATCAACCAAAATCTATCGAGTGAAGTGAGGTAAAACTCACTCAGTTTTTCCGCCATTGTATTTCTCTGTCACTGGTTTTCCGGGAGGGAAACCAGCATTTGTATTCAAAACTTCTGCTTAATAATAGAAAACCCTCAGAGCTGCTGCACTTTTTTTCCCACATTGGGTTTTTCCTGGGACATTTAGTCCAAAAATAAGTGTGTCCTTTGTGTGATTGTCTCATTTATTTTGCAGTACTTGATTTGTACATTGGTGTAGGCTGCAGTGTATTTACATTGATATTTTCCGAATATTTTTGAAAATAACTTGTTAAATGAAGAACACAAGTAGGTAATGCAAATCAGTTTACTGCAGTAAGATTTCTGACTTGTTCGATTTAGAAATTTTCACAGTGTAATAAGGAAAAAAGTGAAGGAAACCACTAAGGGAATGAATTGGTCACTAGTGGAGTCACCAATTTGTTATACGGAATCTACGATTGCGGACAGAAGTCTCTTCCCTAGACCTAGTGGCATAGTCTAGAACAACAAAAATCAAAGACTATAAAGTTTTCCTTGGACGAATTGGAGAATAGAAAGATGCTTACTTGTGATCCGTCACAAGCTCTTATCTCTTCTTTGCTTGTCAACTCCAACCCTAGCTCCGATCACTATAATTAGAACCTGCACAAACAAACAACACAAGCCAAAGATCTCCAACATCTATGTAGCATTATCCAATCATTCTATTCAATGGATCAACATAGGATTGAAACATAACATAACACATGTAGGAAAATGGTATACTCTTTGTCTTAATATGAAAGGGAGAGAGTTTACAACCAAAAGTGGAAGTTGATCTTGTAGTGATCCCTCCAAGTTGACTTGTCCTTCTTTACCATGATGTACACCTCAAAGCCACCCTAATGCTTAGGAATGATAACTTTCTTATCATCAAATCAACAACATAAGGGTATGATTAGTCTCCAAAAGCCAACCTCTAGCTTGTGGATGGCAGTTAATATATAGGAGAGGATGGTAGTTTAGGGACTCTTATCTGTTTACCAATCTAGGCTTGAGATCAGCTCTTGATGGGAGGATGAGATCAAAGGATAAGAGGATAAATCTCCAAGGTAGGATGAGATAGGATTCAAAGTTCTTATCCAAGGCAAATGGTTGTAACAACTCCTGGAAGCTTCTAAAAGAGGAAGCTTCGGGATTCATTTAATTTTTCCCGAATTTCTAGAATTAGTGCACCCCTAGCAAGGGCAGACCTTCTCTGAACAAAGCAAGTCCTAAACTGAGCAACCTGTTGCTGAACGCAGGTCCCTAAAGGTCCAAGGTGTGTTGGGCCTTAAAATCACTAGAATGAAACAATCAAGGTCAGAAACTCAGGGATTTGAGAAAGTCATGCTTACGGATTTGTGTAGGGATGATGACAAGATGTTCATAGATGTTGATTGATCAAGTTTGTAGGCCTATTGATCTGATGTGACAAAATGGCCTATAACACTAAGGCTTGGAGTACCTCCCAAGCTACCAAAAAATCAATAGGGAGACCAAATCCAAGGTGAAGAACCACCTGCAATCCTATATAAGATCCAATGTGTCTCCTCACCTTCTAGTACAACAATTCATTAGTGCAATAGAGTAAATGAGCTTACAAATCAGGCAACCAAGTGGACACTTCACAGTGGCATGCCCTTCCATAATGGGATTTAGAATGTACAGGTGCCTCCAAGCTCAAGAGTGAGGTTAAAAAAGGACCCTATTAGGTGGTTTCAACCTCTAAGGGAGTGACAAGTCCATGGTACATCCATCAAATGGCAAGTGTCATATGAAATAATGATGGAATGAAGTGGGGCAATAGAGAAAGCTCCAAGCCACATGCCATGGTACAAAGGTAGCTATAATGAGGGAAGCCCACAAATGGGTGTGTTGTCGCACAGATTGTCTGGGCAGCGCGACAACGCTCAAACCGGGGGCTGTCACCCTGATCCCCGATCTCTCCGTTTAAGCCGTCTCCCAAGGCTAAGGGGGTAGACCCTATGGGATAAAGGAAGACCAATTGTGGACTAGTTGGGTTGGGAGACACAGCAAGGCAATTTAGCACCTGATTGATTTTAGAAATTAATGTACCAGTGCCTTATGGAGTTAATGATTAAATGATTATTTATTAAATGTTTCAGAAATATGAAACTTGTAAAACAACCATTTATCATCTAATATCCCAAGCAATACAAGCTATTCAATAAACTCACAATGCTTTAATAATGATCTAGCAATTAAACTTCTAAAAATTGAATGCTTTAAACAATTTAAATGCTAACTAATTACCACTTTCATATAGCTAACTTTAAATAAACATTTAAGTGCATTTAACTATAGAGAAGTGGAACATAGATACCACAAAAGACACCAAAAAATGAATTTTCAATTTTTAGTTAAGCTTTTCAAAAATTTTAATTTTTATATATTTTTATATTTTTTAAATAAAACTAAACTAAACTAAGCAAAAACTAAAGTAAATGAAACTTAAAATTATTAAAACTAAACTAAACTAAATGAAATTTAAAATTACAAAAACTAAAACCTAAGATCAAATAAATCTAAAAAAAATCAAAGCAAAATATGAAGCCATTGAAATCTAAAATTTAAACCTTTTATGATTTTTTTTTAGTCAAAAATAAAAATAAAACAAAACTAAATTTAAGTTAATCTAAAACCCATTAACTAATTTAAATAAAACTAAAGCTACATAAATAAGAGCTTAATTCCAAAACTACGTAACAAAAGAAAATTTTACACTCTAATCCTAACTTTAAAAAAAAAAAAAAAATGTATTGTTTTGTTTGCAACTGCAGGTTCTCGTGAAGGATGAGAGGACGTAGGCGGAGACGTTTCGATGGAGGAATGTCGCAGGGATTTGGCAGGTCAAGGGTATGGGGAATAAATTGATGAGCAGTGGAATGAACGCAGGTATGTGGAGGAGCTCGACGCAATGAGAAGAGTAGTGTAAAAGACAGCAACGTGAAGGAGTTTGCTGGCAGAGCGATGACGTGAGGATGCAGGGATGTTAGCAGGTTTTGGAGAAGCGTAGGAGCTTGTGTGCGGAGGACGGGAGAATGCAGCTGCGTGAAGGATGGGAAGAGACTGCGTGGAAGGGTGAGAGAAATCACTGCGTGAGGGCTGAAAATGGGTTGGAACAGTCAACCCAGTGATGGCAAGAGACTGCAAAGAATGATATTGCGTGGAGAGTGAGGGGTCCGCATGCAGATTGGACGCAAGGAGCTGAGGAGATGAACGCAGGAGGTATGGCAGCAATCCAGCCTGGCTAAAAAAAAAAATTCCTGCAACAAAAATAAACCCCGAGCAGCAAAACAACTTTGATAAACCCTCAAATTTCTTCAGAAAATTTGGAAATCCGTTGAAGATTATCCTTGCAAGAAATGATGTTGAGGCTAGATATTTACCCTCTAGGGCCTAGATCTGGCTTCAAAACACGATTATGTTTTCAGATCTGAAACCTGTAACAGCAAAAGCAGGACACCCAGAAATAATATATGCAAGGATTAAAACTAAAACGGCTAAAAAAAACAGTTAATTTTACAGCTTTATGACTCTAAGCAGCCAGATTTGTCAATAATCCACAGAAATATTTTCAGAATTTTAGATTTACTATGAGATACTTCAAAAAACCTCTCATGCATTCAAAAGATAAATTTAAATGATAAACCCAGGATCAAAACTGGGTGGGCTCTTCAAGAAAATGCTTTTCGAGAGCTGGTTGGTTCAGTCGAGAACTTCCCCAAACGCCCGTTGATCTTCACAATCTAGATTTCTTGCACAGCTTACTTCAACTATCAATAAAGAGGGAAAAACAATATTAAAATCCAAATCTAATGGAGATACCTGCCATTATTTTCAGAAATTCTATTACCATCAAACCCTAGTGACTAAACAAGATACCTGTGTTCAACATCACTCTTAACCAAGCTATTACCAATGGCTGAAATTAAACTTATGCAGAAAAATGAAACATCTTACAACATTTCAGAAGAGTAACACCAGCAAGATTTCAACCCCAAAGTCTTTCTTTATTGCATATAGAAAATGACTACAAGAGAGCTTTCTTCAGCACAAGACTCACAGATCGAATGATCTCAAATGACGCCTAACACCCTATTTAAAGGAAAAAATCCCAACGGCTAGTTCGGGTGATCCATGTCAAACTAATCTTGACTGTCGATGAGGATTGAAATTCCTTTTAATCTCATCCGTCGAAATTGAAAATGCATTTTAATATATTTAAAAAGATTAAAACTTTGCATTTATTTTTTCAAAACTTTGACTTTTTATTATTTTATTATTTTTATTTTTTATTCTTTTTTATATTTTTTTTCTTATTTTTATTTTTTATTTATTTATTTATTTTATTTTTTTGACCCTCAAACTTAGCCTTTGGAAAAAAAGAAAACACCTAGGACCTAGGACCCATGAGGGGATTAATTACCTTCTAACCCTCAAGACACTTAACATCATGACTTTAATAATTTTACATCTTAAGGGGGAGAACCCATTTGACAAATACCCTCATGGACTACCCAGTTCTACGACACAAACATAATCTGGCAGATCAAGCAATTTGCGATAACCTAACCAAACAGTTAGAATTATTTCAAATTACTTTTACATAGACACGACCTAGCACATTAGGATTCCCCTAAGATTCTAGTGAAAAAATTGATTCCAGCTTTCGGGTTAGGCTAAAGGAAAACTCTACCGACCATAGGTCGGCGAGACAAAAAACCTTCTAAAACATAGATCATCACTAGAAAATTAAGTTTACCTAGGGAAATACATACATGACACAGATTTGCTAAGATTATTTACAATTTATACATATGCACACTGGGTTTACAACATAACATGACGAGGCTGATGATGACAGTCGAATGGCATGGACACGTCGATTAAGTGCTACACCTTTTGAGAAAAAGGGGGTGTACTGTTATGGGTAGTTGACATGTAGTGGTCAACATCTGGCTCTACTTGGGGACACGTTGCTACATTGTAGGAATGTGAGAATCCAGAATCTGCATCCATGCAACACACAATAGAATATAAGTAGCGTCCATCCAAAAAATCATCATACAACATTAAGCACATGAAAGATATAAGCTCTTCATTTATTATCTATTTAGTATCATGAAAAGTAAATCTAATCCTAAAACAGAAATAAAATGCTGAAATGACAAGGAGCAAGGTTAAAAATACAATACAAAGGATGCCCCATGGCATCATATATCATCTTTGAAGAACAACTTGAGCATTTGGCCATTTGCAGGTAAATCAAGTGGTTCGCCATCCAATCTGCTCAAGTGGAATGAGTTTGGTTCAGCAATATCTCGAATGATGTACGGTCCCAGCCATAAACTGTCGAACTTCTTATGTTTTCCTGGTTTTTCATTCTTGCGATCCCAAAGAAGTACCATATCTCCAACCTACAAAGATCTAGATTGAGATGATTTATCAAAGATTTTCTTAATGTTAGATTGACTTTTACATATAGCATCAAAAGTTGTCCTACAAGCCTCATCTAACTCCACAATCTGATCTATTCTATTTTGAACAACATCTTTATTAGTAGAAAAATGTTGAAGGAGCTGATAAGCTGGCAATTTCAAGTGCACAGGTAAGGTTACATCCAAGCCATAAACCAATTCAAAGGGAGATTTACTAGTAGCTTTCTTTTTAATGATCCTATCTACCCATAAAGCATACTTGATTTTGCTATCCCATGATCTCTTATTATCTCCTACTATTTTCTTGATAATGGTTATGAGATTCTTGTTACTTGATTCAGCCAGACCATTACCCTGAGGATAGTAATTTGATGAATGAGATAAGACAATGCCATACTTGAAACAGAAAGACGAAAACTCTGAGGAACTAAAAGCCTTGGCATTGTCAGTAGTGATCTTAGCAGGGACACCAAATCTAGTAATGATATTATTTTCAATGAAATCCATAATAACCTTTTCAGTGGCATTCTTAGCAGGAATGGCTTCAACCCATTTAGTGAAATAATCAGTAGCAGTCAAAATCCATGAGTAGCCATTGCTAGAATTTTCATGGAACTTCCCGATGAAGTCCAGACCCCAATGCTGAAAAGGTGCCTCCACAATGACAGGTTGCAGGGGCAGGGCAGCAAGCTTCTGTTTCCCAGTGAACAGTTGACAAGCTTGACAACTTCTAACAAACTTATGCACATCAAAAAAAATTGAAGGCGAATAATAACCAGCTCTCAGAATTTTGTGGGCGGTAATTCTAACAACATAATGACCACCACAAAATCCTTAATGAAACTCAGAAATTAACTTTTTGGACTCAATTTCATCAACACACCTAAGTACTATGCCCTCAGGATTTCTCCATCCAAGGCCATCCTTCATGAGGCAATACTTAGTGGTTTTTAACCTAAGAGCCCTTCTCTTATCAGTAACTAAATGGTTAGGACATGTAAGATTTATCAAGTAATAAATAATGTCCTTGTACCACTCATGCTCTCCTAATCTTTGCAACTCAGGCGAAGATAGATCGTTAAGACAAAAAAACCAAGAGCCTTTTCATTACCTTTGGTCAACATTTGAGCCAAGCCTTGGCCTTTCACTAGCTTGGTGGGTCTGATCTCCAAATCATATTCTTGTGTTTTAGTAACCCACCTAGCGCGAGTCCCTAAGCAATTGGTTTGAGTTAATATATCTTTAACAGCAAAATGTGGGACAAAAGCAACAATTTTAGAATAACCCACATAAGTTTTGAAATGCTTAAGAGACTTGACCAGGGCATAGGCTTGTTTTTCCATGGTATTGTATTTTAATTCGGAATTTTGAAGCGCTCTACTCATGAAAGCAATAGGCTGCTTGTGACCATCTTTATTCTTTTGTAACAGGACACCAGCAATGGTATCTTTGGAAGCAAAAGAAAAAATCATGAAATCCTTGGAATAATCGGGACTAAGACAGGCTCTTGCAATAGTGCATTTGATTTCCTGAGAAGCCTTTTTGCCGTCTTCTTGCCAAACAAATTTTACATCTTTCTTTAGAAGACTTTGAATAGGCTTAGCTACTTCTGCGTAATTTCGAATAAACCTTCTAAGAAAATTTGTTTTCCAAGGAAGGACTGAAGGGATTTAAGATTATGAGGAAGAGGAATCTTTTGGATTGCTTCAATTCTTTCAGGATCAATCTTGATTCCATCTTTAGAAATGATATGGCCAAGTAATTTCCCTTCGGTT
Organism: Pinus tabuliformis; assembly: GCA_031772625.1. Classification (NCBI taxonomy): domain Eukaryota; kingdom Viridiplantae; phylum Streptophyta; class Pinopsida; order Pinales; family Pinaceae; genus Pinus; species Pinus tabuliformis. The sequence continues at coordinate 72,402,819 of CM062816.1, forward strand.
ACTCCAAAAACAGACTTCGCTGGATTCAAAGAAATCTCGTATTCTCTACATCTATCCAAAACCTGCCTAAGATGATTTATATCACTGATACCATCTTTTGAAAATACAGTAAGATCATCTTGGTAAATTTCAATAAATTTCCCGCTTAACCCCTTGAAGGCATAATCCATAGCCCTTTGAAATGTAGCCCCGGCGTTGGTTAAACGACATTCTAATGTATTCAAAAGTACCCCATGGTGTGGTGAATATGGTTTTGTGACGATCTTCCTTGTTAACCCATACCTGATTATACCCAGAAAAACCATCTAGCAATGACATCATACCAAAACCGATTACTCTTTGCAACAAAGTCTCCATGTTTGGCAAAGGGTAATTATCTTTCTTACATGCTAGATTAAGATTTCGAAAATCGACACAAAGCCTTATCGTACCGTTCTTTTTCCTAACAATCACCAGATTGGAACACCATGTTGAATACCTTGTTTGAGCGATAATTCCTGCCGCAATCATTTTTGAAAGCTCTTTCTGAACCAAAGGGGCTAACTTAGGATTAATCTACCTAAGCTTTTAGCCAAAGGGTTCAGCATTTTCATTTTTTAAGGGGATAGTATGTTCCATGACACCTTCCCTATAGCCTTTTAATTCATCATAAGAAAATGCTAAAACATCTCGATATTCGTGAAGTAGATTAGTTAACTTTTTTCTTTCCTCCACACTAGTACCTTTACCAATTTTAACAATTTTTGGGTTCGCAGGAGTACCAATGTTTATCTCGAGGTATTCACCTGGGTCCATTTTATTTTCGTCTCTCAACTTCGTGGCATCATGACGATCAAAGTGTTGCTCTAAGGCAACCAGATTCCTAGGAGTAGGATTTATGATATGCTCATGATGAACAAATCCATCCTCCTCAGAATCTATCCAAAAATATTCAAACTCATCCAGACTATCAAGAAAAAGAATCACTTGCTTTTCATCATTAAAGACTTGCCAATTTGGAACAGATGGTCTAAATATAACTTCCATTTTAATCTTATCCTTAATTAGCTCATCAGATAATTGGAAGGTAGTAGCAGCTACACGAGTTCATCCGCCAAACTATTACGCTCTCTTGGGATAGCTTCAAGGTCAAGGGCATCAAAATGTTCCATAGTATCCCACACAGCATTTCGATAATTCCTTAATCTTTGATTTTTACATGTAAATTTATTTTTAAGCTGCCTGATAATTAAATCAGAATCCCCCTTAAATCTAAGAAATTTAATTCTCAGAGATTTTGCCAATTCAAGACCCAACAGTATAGCTTCATATTCAGCGACATTGTTGGTTGCTTCAAACTCCAATCGATAGGCAAACTTGAAAATATGACCAAGGGGAGATTTTAATACTATTCCTGCACCTTTACCATGCCTAGACGATGCCCCATCGAAATACATGTACCAAATTTTATCATTGAGATCCTTAATCTTATCATTAGGAGGAACTATGAAATTAGACATGATAGCGTAATTTCAAATTTCAAATTGTTCTTTAATTATCTCGTTATGAGGTCTCTTAGGATCTTCAACATGGAATTTTCTTTCGGGTCTTCTATTAAGTCTTACAAAACCATCACTCTAAGAGAAGGAATCATAGCATATGACCAATTCATTTGAATACTTCCTCCTAGATCAGAGGCCCACTTTCTGGATAAAAGCATACCCCAGGCATCAAGCACATCAACAACAACAATATCCATAACAATCATGATGTCTAGGTAAACTGATAGATGAACCTGTAAATCTTTGATCAAACCATGCACTTCAATTTTCTTAGAATCCATGGCACATATATTATAGTAGGGTCTAGAAACTCTTAAGTTAAGTTGTTCCATGACCCTTTTAGTCATGACACAAGCTGATGCACCAGAATCCAACATGCAACTATTCAATTGTTATCCTTTAACCAACAAGGTGATAAAGAAAGGCTGGTGATCTTTGTTATCCGCATCTAAGCTTTGCAAATATATGGGAGCATCGTGATAGTCAACTTCTTGGGTCTTCTGTTGAGAAATATTTACTTGAGGACCTTGAATAGCTTTTAGTAACTTATCTCGTTGGGAAGGGATTTTAGCAATCTCGGAGACAAGAACCAAGATTTTCGCATTGTTAAACCAACTTCCCAAATCGACATCTAATCCAGAGTTTAAACCGGGGTTAAAAGTTCAAGGGGGAATTTGATTCCCACTCTGATCTTTATCCCTTCTCTGATAGGTTAAACCTTTATCTCTAGCAATTTCCATGATTTGCTTTGGAGAGGGTTTTTCACCATATAACGTAGCCAAAGTGTCATCTTCATTTTCGAGGTTATTTATACTAAAAGTTGACGAGGGATTGATAACGTCACGACTATTTTCCTTAACTTCCATCCAATCATCCATAGACAAAGGAAACTCGTTACCTACCACATTTATTTGATCACCTATCCCAAACATTCCATTATCTAAAATTCTTCTAACGATGTGACAAGTAGCCTCTTCATGGAGAGCATCACAAACCCGACAGTAAGGTGGAGAATTATCGACCAAATTAGTAAGCAAATTAGGAGGTCTCTGCTCACTAGATTGACCTTTCTTTTGCCAATTGTTATTTCTATTATTATTATTTCTAGGTTGGAAATTTTGCATTTGTGCTCTTTCCATTTGGACCAACCTATTATGTGGAGTTGCTATCTCCTTAGTATGATTAATTTCCATGCTTTCGATCTTTTGGAGTAATTTCTGAACAAACTCGCTATCAGGTTCTTGAACTGCTTTTCCTTTAGGTTCTTTTAATTTTGTAGCAGCCCTATCAAAACCTGGGATTTCAGATTTCCCAGATGCTGCCTTATCCTTTTCAAGCTCTACGGCTAAGGCTTGGCAATCCTTGTAATCAGGAAGTTTAGCACGTCTCAACTCATAAGAGGGTTCAGGGCTAAAGGCATCAATATAAAAATCTCTAAGAGATTTGTCGGTATGTTTATAATCTTGAGGTAATTCTTTAATAATATCATTAAACCTTTTGTTAAATTCTTCAACGGTTTCATTCTCTCTCTTTTTTATTATGCTAATAGCTTTCACAAGGTGTCTTCCTTCTCTCTTATCTCCATACTTTTCCTTAAAGGCATTAATGATTGATTGTAAGGAATTAAATGAATTCCCAGGCTTTTTTGAAAACCAGTCATGAGCATCGCCGTCCAAGGTTAGAATAAAAAGAGTCATTCTAACATCTTCATGATCAAAATCAGCAGACCTTGCGTACTTAGCCATCCATAAACTAAAAGCTTTCAGATGTGAATTAGCACTAATTGTGTTATTTCCCTGAAAGCTAGGAAATTTATCTATCCCAAGTGTTGGAAGATCATTGGGATAACCTTGAATGTTGGAAAAATTGCAAGGGGCATATATATCCATGATGTCTTGCTCAACCGGGTTAGTAAAAAGGAAATGGATATCAGATAAGGCTTCTTGTCCGAGGTTAACAAGAAGTGTACGAGAAGAGGGTTTGTGTAATCATACCGTGAGAACCCTTTCAGGATCAGGAGCAGGATTGCATAAACTGCTTGGATGTCTTCTAGTATAGTCTCTTGAAGATGATATATGAAGTGGAGTCGCCACCCAGACAGGAAGTGAAACACGGAAAAGCTCGAAAGGAAGGATCTGAGGACAGGAAAGGACAAGAGGAAAGAAACGAGACGAATGTAGAAAGAACCAAGGACAGAAAAAACTATATCCCCAAAAAGGCACCAAAAAATGTTGTTGCACAAATTTTCTGGGCAGCGTGACAACGCTCAGATCAGGGGCTGTCACCCTAATCCCCGATCTCTCCTTTAAACTGTCTCCCGAGGCTAAGGGGGGTAGACCCTATGGGATAAAGGAGGACCAATTATGGACCAGTTGGGTTGGGAGACACAGCAAAACAATTTAGCACCTAATTGATTTTAGAAATTAATGTACCAGTGCCTTATGGAGTTAACGATTAAATGATTATTTATTAAATGTTGTAGAAATATGAACCTTGTAAAACAATCATTTATCATCAAATATCCCAAGCAATACAAGCTATTCAATAAACTCACAACACTTTAATAATGATCCGGCAATTAAATTTCTAAAAATTGAATGCTTTAAACAACTATACAATTTAAATGCCAACCAATTACCACTTTCATATAGCTAACTTTAAATAAACATTTAAGTGCATTTAAATATAGAGAAGTGGAACATAGATACCAAAAAAGACACCAAAAGATGAATTTTCAATTTTTAGTTAAACTTTTCAAAATTTTATTTTTTATATTTTTTAAATAAAACTAAACTAAACTAAGCAAAAACTAAAGTAAATGAAACTTAAAATTATTAAAACTAAACTAAACTAAATGAAATTTAAAATTATTAAAACTAAAACCTAAGATCAAATAAATCTAAAAAAAATCAAAGCAAAATATGAAGCCATTAAAATCTAAAATTTAAGCCTTTTATGATTTTTTTTTAGTCAAAAATAAAAATAAAACAAAACTAAATTTAAGTTAATCTAAAATCTAAAACCCAATAACTGTGTTAAATAAAACTAAAGCTACATAAATAAGAGCTGAATTCCAAAACTATTTAAGAAAAGAAAATTTTACACTCTAATCCTAATGTAAAAAAAAAAAAAAAAAAAAAAAAAAAAAAAAAAATCGTATTGTTTTGTTTGCAACTGCAGTTCGCGTGAAGGATGAGAGGATGGAGGCGGAGATGTTTCGATGGAGGAATGCCGTAGGGATTTGGCAGGTCGAGGGTATGGGGAATAAATTGATGAGCACTGGAATGAACGCAGGTATGTGGAGGAGCTCGACGCAGTGAGAAGAGCAGGGTAAAAGACAGCAGTTTGCTGGCAGAGCGATGACATGAGGATGCAGGGATGTTTGCAGGTTTTGGAGAAGTGTAGGAGCTTGTGCGCGGAGGACGGGAGAATGAAACTACGTGAAGGATGGGAAGAGACTGCGTGGAAGGGTGAAAGAAATCACTGCGTGAGGGATGACAATGGGTTGGAATAGTCAACCGAGTGATGGCAAGAGATTGCAAAGAATGATACTGCATGGAGAGTGAGGGGTCTGCTTGCAGATTGGATGCAGGGAGCTGAGGAGATGAACGCAGGAGGTATGGCAGCAATCCAGCCTGCCTAAAAAAAAAATTTCCTGCAACAAAAATAAACCCCGAGCAGCAAAACAACTTTGATAAACCCTCAAATTTCTTTAGAAAATTTGGAAATCTGTTGAAGATTTTCCCTGCAAGAAATGATGCTAAGGCCAGATCTTTACCCTCCAGGGCCTAGATCTGGCTTCAGAACACGATTATGTTTTCAGATCTAAAACTTGTAACAGCGAAAGCAGGACACCCAGAAATAATATATGCAAGGATTAAAACTAAAACCCTAAAAAAAATAGTTAATATTTACAGCTTTACGACTCTAAGCAGCCAGATTTGTCAATAATCCACAGAAATATTTTCAGAATTTTAGATTTACTATGAGGTACTTCAGAAGACCTCTCATGCATTCAAAAGATAAATTTAAATGATAAAACCAGGATCAAAACTGGCTGGGCTCTTCAAGAAAATGCTTTTTGGGAGCTGGCTGGTTCAGCTGAGAACTTCCCCAAACGCCCGTTGATCTTCACAATCTAGATTTCCCGCACAGCTTACTTCAACTATCAATAAAGAGGGAAAAAACAGTACTAAAATCCAAATCTAATGGAGATACCTGCCATTATTTTCAGAAATTCTATTACCATCAAACCCTAGTGACTAAACAATATACCTGTGTTCAACATTACTCTTAACCAAGCTATTACCAATGGCTGAAATTAAATTTATGCAGAAAAATGAAACATCTTACAACATTTCAGAAGAGTAACACCAGCAAGATTTCAACCCCAAAGTCTTTCTTTATTGCATATAGAAAATGACTACAAGGGAGCTTTCTTCAGCACAAGACTCACAGATTGAATGATCTCAAATGACGCCTAACACCCTATTTAAATGAAAAAATCCCAACGGCTAGTTCGAGTGATCCATGTCAAACTAATCTCGATTGTCGATGAGGATCGAAATTCCTTTTAATCTCATCCGTCGAAATTTAAAATGCATTTTAATATATTTAAAAAGATTAAAACTTTGCATTTATTTTCTCAAAACTTTGACTTATTATTATTTTATTATTTTTATTTTTTATTCTTTTTTATATTTTTTCTTATTTTTTTATTTTTTTATTTTTTATTTTTTTGGACCCTCAAACTTAGCCTTTGGAAAAAAAAACACCTAGGACCTAGGACCCATGAGGGGATTAATTACCTTCTAACCCTCAAGACACTTAACATCATGACTTTAATAATTTTACATCTCAAGGGGAGAACCCATTTGACAAAGACCCTCATGGACTACCCAGTTCTGTGACACAAACATAATCTGGCAGATCAAGCAATTTGCAATAACCTAACCAAACAGTTAGAATTATTTCAAATTACTTTTACATAGATGCGACCTAGCACACTAGGATTCCCCTAAGATTCTAGTGAAAAAATTGATTCCGGCTTTGGAGTTAGGCTAAAGGAAAACTTTGCCAACCATGGGTTGGTGAGACAAAAAGCCTTCTAGAACATAGATCATCACTATAAAATTAGGTTTACCTAGACAAATACATACATGACACGGATTTGCTAAGATTATTTACAATTTATACATATGCACACTGGGTTTACAACATAACACGACGAGGCTGACGATGAGAGTCGAATGGCACGGACACGTCGATCAAGTGCTACCCCTTTTGAGAAAAATGGGGTGTACTGTTATGGGTAGTTGACACGTAGTGGTCAACATCTAGTTCTACTTGGGGACACGTCGCTGCATCGTAGGAATGTGAGAATCCAGAATCTGCATCCATGCAACACACAACAGAATATAAGTAGCGTCCATCCAAAAAATCATCATACAACATTAAGCACATGAAAGATATAAGCTCTTCATTTATTAGCTATCTAGTAACATGAAAAGTAAATCTAATCCTAAAACAGAAATAAAATGCTAAAATGACAAGGAGTAAGTTTAGAAATACAATACAAAGTATACCCCATGGCATCAGATATCATCTTTGAAGAACAACTTGAGCATTTGGCCATTTGCAGGTAAATCAAGTGGTTCGCCATCCAATCTGCTCAAGTGGAATGAGTTTGGTCCAGCAATATCTCGAATGATGTACAGTCCCAGCCACAAACTGTCAAAATTCTTATGTTTTCCTGGTTTTTCATTCTTGCAATCCCAAAAAAGTACTATATCTCCAACCTGCAAAGATCTAGATCGAGATGATTTATCAAAGCGTTTCTTAATGTTAGATTGATTTTTACCTGTGTTGCACGGGTACCCGCACCCGGGGGTGGGGTTCTCGAACCTGTCCTGGGTTCCCGCACCCAAGTACCGGATTCGGGTACGGGTTCTTCCCAGACGAACCCAGAAGAACAGGGTTCTTTCATGAAGAACCGGGTTCTTTCATGAAGAACCGGGTTCTTTCATGAAGAACCGGGTTCTTTCATGAAGAACCGGGTTCTTCAAAAAAAAAATTGGGTTCTTTTCCTTTAACGGGTTCTTGGGTTCTTCGGGTTGGGTTCTTCGGGTTCTTTGGGTTCTTCATAAAAAAAACTATATTAAAAATTTAATTTTCAAATAATTTTTTTTTTTTTTTTTGAAATTTAAAAAATAACTTATAACAAAGGTAAAACTTATAACAAAACCTAAAAAACCCCAAATCAATTCTTGTAAATCAATTTGGAATGAAACATTCTTCCACGGTCCTTACCATCAAAACCTGTGTTGCACGGGTACCCGCACCCGGTTTTTTAAGTTTTTTACAAGTCTTGTTTTTTAAGAATTCTTGTAAATCAATTTGGAATGAAACATTCATTCCCGAGCCAAATAACCATCAAATTATAAACTGTAAATGCACACATACAGGTTCAGACATTTTCGGTCAAATAGAAAGTAGGATTGAGACCAGCCATAAGCTGTAATCAGCTGATGCTGTTAAATGGCGAAGGGCTATTTTGGACAATGGCTAAATTAAGTATCAAAGTCTGCCAATTTCTCACAGCATTCTGATAACATCATGTTAAGATTAAAACTAGGAAAATATGCCTAAATCATATATGGTCTCTACAGACTTGTACACCAAGTAATCTCTAAAAACTACGAAGATGTTTTATGTTTAGATAATTAATATTCAGGCAGAGCTTCGCACTCAAAGACAAACTATCCCTCAAGCCATCAGATGGCTGCTGTGCATTTTATTGGGAAACAAAGACTGATAAGCGTGTTTTGTGGAAGGGTAAGGCTGCCACTGTTTTTGGGATTGCTTTACCACAAAGCACACCATGCATGGGGCAGGTGGATGATTAGACATCAAGAAAATTCTAGACCACTATCAGGTTGAGAAGAATCTCCTATGAAAAAATTGTGTTTTTATATGGGAGAGACTAAACATTCAAAGCAAAGTTACAAGCTCAAGCTCTAGCCAAAATGAGCAATTTCAATAAGGAGAGAAGCTATCTTGAAATTAGAGCAGGAGGCAGAAGTGCTAACACTCCTTGGCTGTGTAGGAGGAAGGGTCTGTACGACCACAGCCTGATTCACTGATAGGCATCCTTGCAAATGAACCTAAGCTGCATAGTTATTTTAAAGCCTGTGTGTGACAAAATATGTCCCAAGTTTCACCAAAATAGCTGAGTCTAGCATTTATCCTAGTATGTATTTTGAATTTTCAGTTTTAGTAGTAGCCTTGAGCTCTCTCACATAGCTGTCACAGTGTCATGGTTACACAGAAAAGATTCAAAAGAACAGTTTTTTGGTGATAAATTTTGAAATTTCAATGTCAATGTTGAATGTTCAATGATGTGCATGTTTAAATGATTATCATTAAAGTTTTCTTGTTTAAAGTTGAAAAAATATACAAATTCAAATTTCATATATATTATTAATTATAAATTATAAATTTATAAAATATAATTATTAAAATTTAATATTATTATATTACCCGACGAACCCACGCACCCTGTTTCCAAAAATGCCGTCCCCGTCGCCGTCCCCGTCCCCGCACCCACGTTCAATTCTTTCAGGATTTAACTCCACAATCTGATCTATTCTATTTTGAACAACATCTTTATTAGTAGAAAAATGCTGAAGGAGCTAATAAGCTGGCAATTTCAAGTGCACATGTAAGGTTACATACAAGCCATAAACCAATTCAAAGGGAGATTTACTAGTAGCTTTCTTTTTAGTGATCATATCTGCCCATAAAGCATACTTGATTTTGCTATCCCATGATCTCTTATTATCTCCTACTATTTTCTTGATAATGGTTATGAGATTCTTGTTACTTGATTCAGCCAGACCATTACCATGAGGATAGTAATTTGATGAATGAGATAAGACAATGCCATACTTGAAACAGAAAGACGAAAACTCTGAGGAACTAAAAGCCTTGGCATTGTCAGTAGTGATCTTAGCAGGGATACCAAATCTAGTAACGATATTATTTTCAATGAATTCCATAATAACCTTTTCAGTGGCATTCTTAGCAGGAATGGCTTCAACCCATTTAGTGAAATAATCAGTAGCAGTCAAAATCCATGAGTAACCATTGCTAGAATTTTCATGGAAATTCCCGATGAAGTCCAGACCCCAATTCTTAAAAGGTGCCTCCCCAATGACAAGTTGCAGGGGTAGGGCAGCAAGCTTCTGTTTCCCAATGAAAAGTTGACAAGCTTGACAACTTCTAACAAACTTATGCACATCAGAAAAAATTGAAGGCGAATAATAACCAGCTCTCAGAATTTTGTGGGCGGTAATTCTAGCAACATAATGACCACCACAAAATCCTGAATGAAATTCAGAAATTAACTTTTTGGACTCAATTTCATCAACACACCTAAGTACTATGCCCTCAGGATTTCTCCATCCAAGGCCATCGTTCATGAGGCAATACTTAGTGGCTTTTAACCTAAGAGCCCTTCTCTTATCAGTAACTAAATGGTTGGGACATGTAAGATTTATCAAGTAATAAATAATGTCCTTGTACCACTCATGCTCTCCTAATCTTTGCAGCTCAGGCGAAGATAGATCGTTAAGACAAAAAAACCAAGAGCCTTTTCATTACCTTCGGTCAACATTTGAGCCAAGCCTTGGCCTTTCACTAGCTTGGTGGGTCTGATCTCCAAATCATATTCTTGTATTTTAGTAACCCACCTACTGCGAGTCCCTAAGAAATCGGTTTGAGTTAATATATCTTTAACAACAGAATGTGGGACAAAAGCAACGATTTCAGAATAACCCACATAAGTTTTGAAATGCTTAAGAGACTTGACCAAGGCATAGGCTTGTTTTTCCGGTATTGTATTTTAATTCGGAATTTTGAAGCGCTCTACTCATGAAAGCAATAATCTGCTCGTGACCATCTTTATTATTTTGTAGCAAGACACCAGCAATGGTATCTTCGGAAGTAAAAGAAAAAATCATGAAATCGTTGGAATAATCGGGACTAAGACAGGGGCTCTTGCAATAGCACATTTGATTTCCTGAAAAGCCTTTTTGGCGTCTTCTTGCCAAACAAAATTTACATCTTTCTTTAGAAGACTTTGAATAGGCTTAGCTACTTCTGTGATATTTGGAATAAACCTTCTAAGAAAATTTGTTTTTCCAAGGAAGGACTGAAGGGATTTAAGATTATGAGGAAGAGGAATCTTTTGGATTGCTTCAATTCTTTCAGGATCAATCTTGATTCCATCTTTAGAAATGATATCGCCAAGTAATTTCCCTTTGGTTACTCCAAAAACAGACTTAGCTGGATTCAAAGAAATCTCATATTCTCTACATCTATCGAAAACCTGCCTAAGATGATTTATATGACTGACACCATCTTTAGAAAATACAGTAAGATTATCTTGGTAAATTTCAATAAATTTCCCGATTAACCCCTTGAAGGCATAATCCATAGCCCTTTGAGATGTAGCCCCAGCGTTGATTAATCCAAACGGCATTCTAATGTATTCAAAAGTACCCCATGGTGTGGTGAATATGGTTTTGTGACGATCTTCCTTGTTAACCCATACCTGATTATACCCAGAAAAACCATCTAGCAATGACATCATTCCAGAACCGGTTACTCTTTGCAACAAAGTCTCCATGTTTGGCAAAGGGTAATTATCTTTCTTACATGCTAGATTAAGATTTCGAAAATCGACACAAAGCCTTATCGTACCATTTTTTTTCCTAACAATCACCAGATTGGAACACCATGTTGAATGCCTTGTTTGAGCGATAATTCCTGCCGCAAGCATTTTTGAAAGCTCTTTCTGAACCAAAGGGGCTAACTTAGGATTAATCTGCCTAAGCTTTTGGCGAAAGGGTTTAGCATTTTCATCTTTTAAGGGGATAGTATGTTCCATGACATCTTCCCTATAGCCTTTTAATTCATCATAAGAAAATGCTAAAACATCTCGATATTCGCGAAGTAAATTAGTTAACTTTTTTCTTTCCTCCACACTAGTACCTTTACCAATTTTAACAATCTTTGGGTTCGCAGGAGTACCATTGTTTATCTCGACGTATTCACCTGGGTCCATTTTATTTTCGTCTCTCAACTTCGTGGCATCATGACAATCAAAGTGTTGCTCTAAGGCAACCACATTCCTAGGAGTAGGATTTATGATATGCTCATGATCAACAGATCCATCTTCCTCAGAATTTATCCGAAAATATTCAAACTCATCCAGGCTATCAAGAAAACGAATCACTTGCTTTTCATCATTAAAGACTTGCCAATGCTATGAGTTATCTGAAACAGATGGTCTAAATATAACTTCCATTTTAATCTTATCCTTAATTAGCTCATCAGATAACTGGAAGGTAGTAGTAGCTACAGCGAGTTCATCCGCCAAACTATTACGCTCTCTTGGGATAGCTTCAAGGTCAAGGGCATCAAAATGTTCCATAGTATCCCACACAACATTTCAATAATTCCTTAATCTTTGATTTTTACATGTAAATTTATTTTTAAGTTGCATGATAATTAAATTAGAATACCCCTTAATGATAAGCAATTTAATTCTCAAAGATTTTGCCAATTCAATACCCAACAGTATAGCTTCATATTCAGTGACATTGTTGGTTGCTTCAAACTCCAATCGATAGGCAAACTTGAAAATATGACCAAGGGGAGATTTTAATACTATTCCTGCACCTTTACCATGCCTAGACGATGCCCCATCGAAATAAATGTACCAAACTTTATCATTGAGATCCTTAATCTTATCATTAGGAGGAACTATGAAATTAGACATGATAGCGTAATTTCCAATGTCAGGTTGTTCTTTAATTATCTCATTATGAGGTCTCTTAGGATCTTCAACATGGAATTTTCTTTCGAGCTCTCTACTAAGTCTTACAAAACCATCACCTCTAGGAGAAGGAATCATAGCATATGACCAGTTCATTTGAATACTTCCTCCTAGATAAGAGGCCCACTTTTTGGATAAAAGCATACCCCAGGCATCAGGCACATCAACGACAACAATATCCATAACAATCATGATGTCTGGGTAAACTGATAGATGAACCTGTAAATCTTTGATCAAACCATGCACTTCAATTTTTTTAGAATCCATGGCACATATATTATAGTAGGGTCTAGAAACTCTTAAGTTAAGTTGTTCCATGACCCTTTTAGTCATGACACAAGTTGATGCACCAAAATCCAACATGCAATTATTCAATTTTTATCCATTAACCAACAAGGTGATAAAGAAAGGCTAGTGATCTTTGTTATCTGCATCTAAGCTTTGCAAATATATGGGAGCATCGTGATAGTCAACTTCCTGGGTCTTCTGTTGAGAAATATTTACTTGAGGACCTTGAATAGCTTTTAGTAACTTATCTAATTGGGAAGGGATTTTAGCTATCTCAGAGACAGGAACCAAGATTTTCGCATTGTTAAACCAACTTCCCAAATCGACATCTAATCTAGAGTTTAAACCAGGGTTAAAAGTTCAAGGGGGAATTTGATTCCCGCTCTGATCTTTATCCCTTCTCTGATAGGTTAAACCTTTATCTCTAGCAATTTCCATGATTTGCTTTGCAGAGGGTTTTTCACCATATAACATAGCCAAAGTGTCATCTTCATTTTCAAGGTTATTTATACTAAAAGTTGACGAGGGATTCATAACGTCATGACTATCTTCCTTAACTTCCATCCAATTGTCCATAGACAAAGGAAACTCGTTACCTACCACATTTATTTGATCACCTGTCCCAAACATTCCATTATCTAAAATTCTTCTAACGATGGGACAATTAGCCTCTTCATGGAGAGCATCACAAACCCGACAGTAAGGTGGAGCATTATCGACCAAATTAGTAAGCGAATTAGGAGGTCTTTGCTCACTAGATTGACCTTTCTTTTGCCAATTGTTATTTCTATTATTATTATTTCTAGGTTGGAAATTTTGCGTTTGTGCTCTTTCCATTTGGACCAACCTATTCTACAAAGTAGCTATCTCCTTAGTATTATTAATTTCCATGCTTTCGATCTTTCGGAGTAATTTATGAACAAGCTCGCTATCAGGTTCTTGAACTACTTTTCCTTTAGGTTCTTTTAATTTTGTAGCATCCCTATCAAAACCTGGGATTTCAGATTTCCTAGATGTTGCCTTATCCTTTTCAAGCTTTACGGCTAAGGCTTGGCAATCCTTGTAATCAGGAAGTTTAGAAGGTCTCAACTCATAAGAGGGTTCAGGGCTAAAGGCATCAATATAAAAATCTCGAAGAGATTTTTCGGTAGGTTTATAATCTTGAGGTAATTCTTTAATAATATCATTAAACCTTTTGTTAAATTCTTCAATGGTTTCATTCTCTTTCTCTTTTATTATGCTAATAGCTTTCACGAGGTGTCTTCCTTCTCTCTTATCTCCATACTTTTCCTTAAAGGCATTAATGATCGATTGTAAGGAATTAAATGAATTCCCAGGCTTTTTTGAAAACTAGTCATGAGCATCGCCCTCCAAGGTTAGAATAAAAAGAGTCATTTTAACATTTTCATGATCAAAATCAGCAGAACTTGCGTACTTAGCCATCCATAAACTAAAAGCTTTCATATGTGCATTAGCACTAATTGTGTTATTTCCCTAAAAGCTAGGCAATTTATCTATCCCAAGTGTTGGAAGATCATTGGGATAACCTTGAATGTTGGAAAAATCACAAGGGGCATATATATCCATGATGTCTTGCTTAACCGGGCTAGTAAAAAGGGAATGGATATCAGATAGGGCTTCTTGTCTAAGGTTAACAAGAAGTGTACAAGAAGAGGGTTTGTGTAATTGTATCGTGAGAGCCCTTTCAGGATCAGGAGCAGGATTGCATAAACTGCTTGGATGTCTTCTAGTATACACTCTTGAAGATGGTATATGAAGTGGAGTCGCCACCCGGACAGGAAGTGAAACACGGAAAAGCTTGAAAGGAGCTAAGGACAGGAAAGGACAAGAGGAAAGAAACGAGACGAATGTAGAAAGAACCAAGGACAGAAAAAACTCTATCCCCGACAACGGCACCAAAAAATGTTGTCGCACAGATTGTCTGGGCAGCGCGACAATGCTCAGACCGAGGGTTGTCACCCTGATCCCCGATCTCTCTGTTTAAGCCGTCTCCTGAGGCTAAGGGGGGTAGACCCTATGGGATAAAGGAGGACCAACTGTGGACTAGTTGGCTTGGGAGACACAGCAAAACAATTTAGCACCTAATTGATTTTAAAAATTAATGTACCAGTGCCTTATGGAGTTAATGATTAAATGATTATTTATTAAGTGTTGCAGAAATATGAACCTTGTAAAACAATCATTTATCATCAAATATCCCAAGCAATACAAGCTATTCAATAAGCTCACAGCGCTCTAATAATGATCCAGCAATTAAATTTCTAAAAATTGAATGCTTTAAACAACTATATAATTTAAATGCTAACCAATTACCACTTTCATATAGCTAAATTTAAATAAACATTTAAGTGCATTTAACTATAGAGAAGTGGAACATAGATACCACAAAAAACACCAAAAAATGAATTTTCAATTTTTAGTTAAGCTTTTCAAAAATTTTAACTTTTATATATTTTTATATTTTTTAAATAAAACTAAACTAAACTAAGCAAAAACTAAAGTAAATGAAACTTAAAATTATTAAAACTAAACTAAACTAAATGAAATTTAAAATTATTAAAACTAAAACCTAAGATCAAATAAATCTAAAAAAAATCAAAGCAAAATATGAAGCCATTAAAATCTAAAATTTAAACCTTTTATGATTTTTTTTATTTTTTATTTTTTTTATAGTCAAAAATAAAAATAAAACAAAACAAAATTTAAGTTAATCTAAAATCTAAAACCCAATAACTGAGTTAAATGAAACTAAAGCTACATAAATAAAAGCTTAATTCCAAAACTATGTAACAAAAGAAAATTTTACACTCTAATCCTAACGTAAGAAAAAAGAAAATCGTATTGTTTTGTTTGCAACTGCAGGTTCGCGTGAAGGATGAGAGGACGGAGGTGGAGATGTTTCGATGGTGGAATGCCGCAGGGATTTGGCAGGTCGAGGGTATGGGGAATAAATTGATGAGCAGTGGAATGAACGCAGGTATGTGGAGGAGCTCGACGTGGTGAGAAGAGCAGGGTAAAAGACAGTAGTGTGAAGGAGTTTGCTGGCAGAGCGATGACGTGAGGACGCAGAGACGTTTGCAGGTTTTGGAGAAGCGTAGTAGCTTGCATGCGAAGGAGGGGAGAATGCAGCTGAGTGAAGGATGGGAAGAGACTGCGTGGAAGGGTGAAAGAAATCACTGCGTGAGGGCTGACAATGGGTTGGAACAGTCAACCGAGTGATGGCAAGAGATTGCAAAGAATGATACTGCATGGAGAGTGAGGGGTCCGCTTGCAGATTGGATGCAGGGAGATGAGGAGATGAACGCAGGAGGTGTGGCAGCAATCCAGCCTGCCTAAAAAAAAAATTTCCTGCAACAAAAATAAACCCCGAGCAGCAAAACAACTTTGATAAACCCTCAAATTTCTTCAGAAAATTTGGAAATTTGTTGAAGATTATCCCTGCAAAAAATGATGCTGAGGCCAGATCTTACCCTCCAGGGCCTAGATCTGGCTTCAGAACACTATTATGTTTTCAGATCTGAAACCTGTAACAGCAAAAGCAGGACACCCATAAATAATATATGCAAGGATTAAAACTAAAACCCTAAAGAAAACAGTTAATATTTACAGCTTTACGACTCTAAGTAGCCAGATTTGTCAATAATCCATAGAAATATTTTCAGAATTTTAGATTTACTATGAGATACTTCAGAAAACCTCTCATGCATTCAAAGGATAAATTTAAAGATAAAACCAAAATCAAAATTGGTTGGGCTCTTCAAGAAAATGCTTTTCGGGAGCTGGCTGGTTCAGCCGAGAACTTCCCCAAACACCCGTTGATTTTCACAATCTAGATTTCCTGCACAGCTTACTTCACCTATCAATAAAGAGGGAAAAAACAGTACTAAAATCCAAATCTAATGGAGATACCTACCATTATTTTCAGAAATTTTATTATCATCAAACCCTAGTGACTAAACAAGATACCTGTGTTCAACGTCACTCTTATCCAAACTATTACCAATGGCTGAAATTAAATTTATGCAGAAAAATGAAACATCTTACAGCATTTCAGAAGAGTATCACCAGCAAGATTTCAACCCCAAAGTCTTTCTTTATTGCATATAGAAAATGACTACAAGAGAGCTTTCTTCAGCACAAGACTCACAGATTGAATGATCTCAAATGACCCCTAACACCCTATTTAAAGAAAGAAATCCCAACGGCTAGTTCGAGTGATCCATGTCAAACTAATCTTGACCGTCGATGAGGATCAAAATTCCTTTTAATCTCATCTGTCGAAATTTTAAATGCATTTTAATATATTTAAAAAAATTAAAACTTTGCATTTATTTTCTCAAAACTTTGACGTATTAATATTTTTTTATTTTTATTTTTATTCTTTTTTATATTTTTTATATTTTTTATTTTTTTTATTTTTGGACCCTCAAACTTAGACTTTGAAAAAAAAAAACACCTAGGACCTAGGACCCATGAGGGGATTAATTACCTTCTAACCCTCAAAACACTTAACATCATGACTTTAATAATTTTACATCTCAAGGGGGAGAACCCATTTGACAAAGACCCTCATGGACTACCCAGTTCTGCGACACAAACATAATCTGGCAGATCAAGCAATTTGCAATAACCTAACCAAACAGTTAGAATTATTTCAAATTACTTTTACATAGACGCGACCTAGCATACTAGGATTCCCCTAAGATTCTAGTGAAAAAATCGATTTCGGCTTTGGGGTTAGGCTGAAGGAAAACTCTGCCGACCATGGGTCGGTGAGACAAAAAACTTTCCGTAACGTAGATCATGACCAGAAAATTAGGTTTACCCAGGCAAATACATACATGACACAGATCTACTAAGATTATTTAGAATTTATACATATGCAGACTGGGTTTACAACATAACATGACGGGACTGATGATGACAGTCGAATGGCACGGACACGTCGATCAAGCGCTACCCCTTTTGCGAAAAAGGGGGTGTACTGCTATGGGTAGTTGACACGTAGTGGTGAACAGGGTGTATAGATGTAGAAGGGAGAAATCATGGTACATGAGTTACCCCGGCCTTTGTTATTCCGCCCTTCTTCATATGCCTTTTGCCTTTTATTGATTTTTCTTTCTTTTAACTGCTCAGGGCTCTAGGGAATGAGAGCATGATGTATATGATATAGCAGTGAATACCCCTTGTAGGTTCGATAGTTCATCACCCACCAGGGTTTGGGACATTCATGGGTTCCTCAATGATGCAGGGGGCTCACATAAAGGGCCCTAGGAACCAGGGTGATGGCCATGAAGATAAGGGGTAGAGCTCGTGCTTGGCTTTTGCCCAAGCGCTAAATTCTTATGTCTTAGCCATCTTTTGCATTTTATGGCACATTTCATGTTGTAAGTGGCCAAATTATGATTTTAACTTTCTTTTTAGCTGCATCAACCTCTAGGGCATTGTTCCATGCCCGACCCAAAGTGTGGACAAGGGGAGGAGGAGGCTAACTCCTTATGGACCTGTTACTACTCAAACTAGCAGGGGTCTTAGGAGGGAATCCTATAGAGCAACTACTAGGTCAAGGGGCAACCATGGAGCGATAGCCCAATGTCACCTCAGCTAAGGCTCCCTGCTCTTTATGGATTTTCATCGATGGGAGGAGACCCAATATAAGAGGAATCACAATGATGAATGAATCAATGATCAGATAAGGAGTGATTCCTAAATCCTATTCACAAGAGAGACTCAATTAAATAGTTTACTTGCTTGAAAAGCAAGGTGATGGGATCTCTAAGGAGGGCTATGAGAATACCTTGGCCTAGGGTTGGACGATATGCTTTGACAAGGGGCTTCCTAGACTTAATGATCCTTATGGAGAAATGGATTCTATGTAGTCCTTGTGGAATTAGAGTTATAAAGTTGCGAGACCATATAGAACCTAGGTGGACCCAGACTAGATCAAGGGTATGGAGTTGACCGACCAAAGAGGGGCTTGACCTAATTAGGGAAGAGAATAGGATCAAAGAACTAATTTTCTTTTGAAATTTGAATGCAATGATCCAAGTGAGGACACTAACCCAAAATCAACCTAGGGAGAGAAATGATCTTTGAGCTAGGGCTTGCGATATCTCAGGATTCCACTGTCGGATTGTGCTCAAACTTGGAGGACCCCTTGAGAAGACCCCAACGCAGTTGTGGACCAATTTTCAAGTTGTTTGGATGGCTGCAAAAGTTTTCGTGTGATTCCCTATGAGACCACCTCGGGTTAGGCCTAGAATTGGGAAAAGTGAAGAAAAGAGAGGGAAATTTGACCACCAAATGGATACAAGGATCAGTGCCTTATTGCTTGGGCTTAATGGAGTCAAGATACACATAGATCGAGAATTTTTGTGTGCTAAGGAGCCCTAATTGATCTTTGCTAGCCTCTCCAAGGGCAGCAACTAGGTCAATAGGTTTTTATACTTCAAATTTCCCAAAGAGATGAAGTTTCGAAGTGTTTCAACCTAAGAGGTGCCTCTAGGAACACTCACCCACTCTTTTCAAGTACAACGCATGCATTAAATCACTTATTCAAGTTTCCTAGAAGAATTTTGCATATACTTTAACCCATTCAAGAATAATGATAATCATAACATACAGTAAACTAGTAAAATAACAAGAATAGCATCATAATTCGACTTACATGAGAGATAGAGTATATTCATTCATCAACTTTGCATTAGAAAGAATATCCAAAGACAATAGCGAAAATCCAAACATCATAGTGCATCAAAAAAGCTCCAAAAGTTTACCCAGCAATAGTGCGAAAATCCACAAGAGATACTAATACAATCCAAGTGATGATGATCAAAATGAATCACCTCACTTCTATTTATACAATCACTAAGGAGTTTGATTTTCCTAATTTGTCCTAATTGAGCCCCAAATAATAAAATAATGTGCAATAATAACATCCCTTGGTGACAAGCCCACCAAGATAGCTCGATAACATAATGATAAGCCTTCAAGAGGGTCAAATGATCAATAAAATGAGTCATTAGGCCTTTGAGGAGGCCTAATGAAGTCCTAAGTATGCCATGATGTGAGAATGGACCTCAAACATAGTGGACAAGGAGTTGGACCCTTGTTATCCAGGCAAGTCCTTGTGGTGCCCCCAAGTGGGTGTGAGGATCATAAGGACATCCTCATGGGTCTTCGAGTGGATCGAAAGTGCCTATAAACCATCAGTAAGGGTTGGAAGGGTGGCATAAGCCCTCATCTAGACCTCGGATCATTTGCCAAATGTGTGGTCCATGTGTGGAGCCAGTTGGGCATGGTGAACTAGGTGCATCATCCTTGTCCAAAAGGTGGAACACAAGCAATCAATGAGTGGCTTTGGGATCCATGAAGTTCTCTCTGCTATGGTGGAGTCCCATGGCTCTCAACACTCACCCTAAAAGTGCCAATGTGGCCCTCTAGAGGGTTAGGACCCGTATAGGGAGACCAAGCCCCAAATGGAGACCCACCTGCAATCTTGCATAAGATCCAATACATCCCCTTACCCTCCAACACAATAAATCATTAGAATAATCAAGTAAAAGAGCTTACAAGTCATGGAATCAATGGGACACTTCATTGTGGCATGCCTTTCCATAGCGGGATTTGGCAGGTACAAGTGTCTCCAAGCTCAATAAGGGGTTAACCAAGGACCCTATTAGGTGGTTTTATCCTTTAAAAGGGGTGACATGTCCATGGTACATCCCTCAAATGGTAGGTGGCAAATGATAAAGTAATGGCACAGAGTGGGGATCAGGGGAATCATCCAGACCACATGTTATGGTACAAGGGTAGCTATAATAAAGGAAGCCCACACCTGAGCATATGAGTGTAGGAGGGAGAAAATCGTGGTACATGAGTTACCCTGGCCTTTGTTTTTCCACCCTTCTGTGAAAATTCCTACATTGAAGGAACCCCTACTGCAGCAAATTTGGATCTACTTCACCTACTTGCTTAAATTGCATTCATCAAGTTATTCTTCTGTACGCTGAAGCAAATTACTTTTGCAGCCTACACTAATTAAATATTTGATCTCATGAAACAGAAAACAGAGCAAAGAACAAGATACATAGGAGACACTTATTTTTGGACACAATAATCCCCAGAAAAACCTAATGCGGGAAAACTGGAGTAGCAATTATGAGGGTTTGTTATTATGCAAGAGAAATATTTGAATACAGATCTAGGATACTCATCTTGCAATCCTTTACAAAGAAAATAATGGCGGAAAATCTGAGTGAGTTTTACCTCACTTCACCCGGAAAAATTCTGACTGATCCAGCACAAGACTGGCTAACCCTAGCTATTTCTGCACTGGCCCTATGTCACCTCTTTTGCCTTTTGCATCAGCCATCCCAACAGTTCCCAACAGTTCCGATTGTTCCGGCTTCTATGTGACAGGAAACTTTTCTGCTCTGCGCTAGCCCTTATGGCTCTGCGTGAGCCCAGACTGACCCAGCGTCAACTCTCCGGGCTACTTCGCTGCCTCTCTGTCAGTATTCTTCAGAAAGTCCTTCTGGATTCTCACTGCCCCTCTATTGCTGAACGATCACTTAATTCGAATTTCTCAGCTTCCTAGCCCCAGAAATCAAACTCTAGATCAATTCGTTCTCTCCGTGTGCATTTCCAAATAAACCCGAAGCCTGCATTTTATACTTTTCCTGTTGAGTCTTCAACGGCCGAGATTAAGTCTCTAATCAATGACTAAGATTAAAACATGACTTGATCCGCCTTCTAGATCATTTTCACCCATATTTTGATTAATACCCATTAATATTTTAATTTTCCTAAGTTTAGGCTTAGGAACCCCATTAAAAATATTAATTATTTTAATAAAATACAATCCGGGTCGAATTTCACCAAACAGTTTCTGGGTTCTTTAGAAATCATATGCCTTAGCCTCTCCATCAATTTTCAAGGCTAGAGCGCTTCCGATGCTACCAAAAACTAACACTCCCTCTTAGCGAGGAAACTGCTCTAGCAACAATGTCCACCTGCATGCTGCTATGTTTCTAAAGCACCTCATTTCTGCACTGTCGCTGCAACCAACACTATGTTGTTGTTGCTATTATACTGCTGCCCATGACACTGCCACTGCCACTTTTGCATTTTTACTACAACTCCCTCTCAAACGATGCATCTGCTATGCTACTAGCACTGCCATTGCTAACACTGCATTCGTACTACAACTCATTTGCTGAGAGAAGCAACTTGAAAACATCCAAAATTAACTGAACTTAACTGTGTTCAGCATAATACCATGGATGTTGGAATCTAACTGCTACTAGTCTCTGACCCTCTTAATCTTTTGCGTTGTTGCTGACTTCTGCACTGTGCCAACTGCACTGCTGCCAACCTTGCTCTGCGTTGACCAGTCTCTAGTCCCAAGCTACTGCATCTGTCCTCCAAACAATCCATTGCATCATCTGTTGATTTGGGGTAGCATCGGATGTGCTCTAGCCACAAAATTTGGTGGAGAGGTTGGGACACATAAGATCTCCAATACCCAGAAAGGGTTTGGGTAGATTCTAAAGTTAATATTTTTAATGGAGTACCTAAGTCTAAAATTAGGGAAAATAAAATATTAATGTGTATTAATATGAATCTGTGTTAGAGTGGTCCAAAAGACATGGATCAAGCCAAATCTAATCTTAGCCGTTGGTTAAGGACTTAATCTTGGCCATTGAGATGTCAACAAGAAAAATATAAGAGGAGACTTGAGGGTCACTTGGAGAATACACCAGAGTGATCAGTCATTCTATTCTCTAGAGCGGGGTTTGCTAAGAGAGATAGAATCAATGATCGGGAGAGCAGCTGAGGGGCATTGAGTATAGAAAGAAAGAGAGGCAGAGATAGTGTCGGGATAGCAACAGAGCAGCCAGAGAGAGAAATGCGGGAGTAGCCAGTGCTCACACAAGGCCACGCAGAGGCAGTTAAGTGCTGTGCAAAGCACTAGAGCGGCTAGCGTAGCTGACGTAGAGGCTCAGAGAGCTGACGCAGAGCCTCCTAGGGCTGACCTAGGCCAAGATAGGTTGACACAGTGCCAGCGCTGGGCTAGAAGAGGCTGACGTAGTCCAGATTGGGCAGACGCTGGGGTTTTTGGGGCAAACTAGTGCTGAGTCGCTGCCGGAAGGATTATCCGGGGTTTCAGCCTATAGATTTGTTAGAAATCGAGAGGCATTATTGTGAAGGAAATTCTCTGTTGGGTAGGCCTGTTTCGGCACCCAAATTGTACTCTGATATTGCTGAATATGAAAACCCTCAAATAGCTACACCGATTTTCTCGCATTGGGTTTTTCCGGGGACATTAGTCCAAAAATAATGGTGTCATAAGGTGTGTTTGTTTTTGTTTCTTTTAGTTGCTGATCTTTAATATGTTGAACATGCACTAGTGTTTATTTTCAGTATTTACATTGTAAATAACTTGTTAAGGAAAAATAACAAGTAAGTAGGAATAAATCAGATTAAGTGCAGGGAGGATTTCTAACTAAGTAAACTTAGAAACTTCAACATCATCTGGCACTAATTCCATCTCACCACTGCTGAATCCTAGGCTCCGGTAGCAAGGAATTGATCCAAGAGGTGAACTCCTCGAGGATCCTACCCACATGTAGTCCTCCTGACTACAACTCAATGTCACCCCATCTCCTTCCTGGAGATGTGTGGGCACTCATGGAAAACTCATCCTCGT
This sequence comes from Pinus tabuliformis, assembly GCA_031772625.1. Lineage (NCBI taxonomy): Eukaryota > Viridiplantae > Streptophyta > Pinopsida > Pinales > Pinaceae > Pinus > Pinus tabuliformis. The sequence continues at coordinate 72,426,280 of CM062816.1, forward strand.
CTATCTTCATGGCTGCAACCTTTGGATCATGCTTCTCGTCCTTATCCTTTTGCTTCAAAGGACACTGAGATTCAAAGTGACCTATCTCGCCACATTTGAAACATTTCACCTTCGAAATGTCCTTCTGCTTTTGTTTCTGCTGTCCCTTCGATGCTAGAGCTGCATTTTCCTCCTCCTTCATCTTTGTGCCACTCCCACTGCTGCCGTTGAGGTTGACCTTCACTAGGTCCCTCCTTAACTCCTCCTGTTGAAGAGACGCCCACATCTCCTCCCATGAAAGTAGTCTTTCTCTGCCCAATATGCTTTGGACGAAAACTTGCCATTCATCCAAGACTCCATTCAAGGCTATCCTCACCATCGCGGTTGGCTGAGGAGTGGACCCCACTGCAGCAAGCTGGTCTCTGGTGTCCTGAAGACGTTGAAGATAGAGGTTCACCCCTTCTCCTTTTTGCATCAAGGTCCGTTGCAACTTCTGCTCTAAATACATCTTCTGTTGTTAGGAAGAGCCTTCATACAGTGAGGACAAGGCTTCCCACATCCCTCAAGCTCTATCCTTGCCCTGCAATTGTGAGACCACATGATCTTGAACTCCATCGAGAATGAGCCTCTTTACCTTCCCCTGCTCGGCCTTGTATTTCTTCCTTTGATCATTGTCAGCAGGAACAACCACAATACTCTTGACGTAGGCCTTGAGATCATATTCCTCCAAAACAGCTAAGATTCTTGTCTTCCATATGACATAATTGGAGGCTCCATCCAACCTATCCTGATCTCTGAGCCCATGCAATGCCATCTCACCTAACTGTCAAACTAACTCCTCTAGTCATTGCTCAACTGCTTAGCAAGTGAGAAATTTGAACTTTCTGGCGGAAAGTTCTCTAAGGAGAAAATCCCCCTTCTACGTGTCTTCGTTCTTTTCTAGCGGATTTCTGCCCCGGCAGAAACTGCGTCCTTCAAGAACTACGTTGAGGCTCTGCGTCACTCCTTCCGTCTCTGCAAACTCATGAACTGGAAATTGTACCTCTCTATCGTCTCACTCAGAGAGATATTTCCTCGGATCTACTTCCCGACAAGGACTGCGCAATCCCTTCAAGGGGATTCGAATTGCTGCCAAGTGCAGCTTTTGGCCTCACTGCTCAGCACTAGATATGCTCTTGTTGTTTCAAAATAAATGCTCTGATACCATGTGAAAATTCCTACATTAAAGGAACCCCTACTGTAGCAAATCTGAATCTACTTAACCTACTTGATTTTGAAATTACATTCATCAAGTTATTCTTCTAAATACTGAAGAAAATTACTTCTGCAGCCTACACTAATTCGGTGCAGCAATTCTGAGGGTTTATTATTATGCAGGGGAAATATCTGAATACAAATCTAGGATGCTCATCTAGCAATACTTTACAGAGAAACTACTGGCGGAAAATCTGAGTGAGTTTTACCTCACTTCACCCGGCAGAATTTCGGCTAATCTGGCACAAGACTGGCTAACCCTGCCTATTTCTACATTGGCGCTACGTAGACCCTGCATCAGCCTTTCAGGCTCTGTGTCAGCCGTGTGTCACCTCTTCCGCCCTCTGGGTCAATTATCATGGCAATTCCCAACAGGTCCGGCTGTTCCTGACAGTTTTGGCTTCTGCATGACGGACAGCTTTTCTGCTCTACTCTGGCCCTTCTGCCTCTGCATCAAGGCTACATGGGCCCAGACTGACCCAGCGTCAACTCTCCCGGCTACTTCATTGCGTCTTTGTAAGCTCTCTCCGCCTCTCTGTCAGTATTCTCTGGAAAGTCCTGGATTCTCATTACCCCTGTGCTACTAAATGATCACTTAGTTTGAATTTCTCAGCATCCTAGCCCCAGAAATCGAACTCTAGATCAATTTGTTCTCTCCATGTGTGTTTCCTAATGAACCCCAAGCCTCCATTTTATACTTTTCCTATTGAGTCTTCAATGTCCGAGATTAAGTCTCTAATAAACGGCTAAGATTAAAACATGACTTGATCCACCTTTTAGATCATTCTCACCCATATTTTGATTAATACCCATTAATATTTTAATTTTCCTAAGTTTAGATTTAGGAACCCCATTAAAAATATTAATTATTTTAATAAAATACAATCTGGGTGGAATTTCACCAAATGGTTTCTGGGTTCTTTAGAACTCGTATGCCTTAGCCTCTCCACCAATTTTCAAGGCTAGAGCACTTCCTATGCTACCAAAAACTAACACCTTCTTCCTATGCCTTTTGCCTTTGATTGATTTTTCTTCATAACTGCTCAAGACTCTAGGGGATGAGAGCATGTTGTGTAATATATAGCAATGGATACCTCCTTAAAGTGGGGCAATTCATCACCCACTAAGGGTTGGGACAATCATGGGTTCCTTAATGATGGAGGGGGGTCATCTAGGGCCCACAGGAACTAGGGTGATGGCCATGGATAAGGGGTAGAGCTCATGTTTGGCTTTTTCCCATGTGCTAAATTTTTATGTCCCGACCATCTCTTGCATTTTGTGGTACATTTCCTATCGAGAGTGGCCAAATTATGTTTTTTCTTTTCTTTATAGCTGCATCAACCTCCAGGCATCGTTCCAAGCCCAGCCCAAGGTGTGGACAACGGAAGGGGGAGGTTAACCCTATGTGGACCTAGTGGACATATGTGGACTCGGATGGGAAAAGAGATGAATGGGGCTAAAATAAGTGGAAGGAAGTGATGTATATGGTGTTGGGAATCGGGACCACACAACCAAAATTGGGATTTCCCATGTAGTGTCAACCCTAAAGCTAATGGCTAGTAAAGAAGATCCCACGAAACTAGAATACAAAGCTAACCACGAAATTGGGCAGTGGAGGCAAGAGTACAAACCTAGCCCACTCTTTCCGCTAAATCCCCCCTACCAATCCACGCCCCAAAGTGCCCATGACAAGTAAGGAAAATCCATACCTTCAGGGTCGGGAGGCCCACCTTCAAACATGCAATCATAATAAGTGGGCGAGGTGTTAGTGTCGGTCTTGAAAGCCCTCCATCAGCGATCAAAACTCTTTGCATTTGCATTAGTAGGTGTCTCATCAATGTCAAATTTTGCATCCCGTTAGGCATGCCATAACCCTGATGGAGGAGCTGGTCTATTTATACCTCTCTTGGCTTTGCTGGATCAGGTTATATCAGCCATTAAGTGTTTTCAAGATTGTCTTGCTTTGTCTTGAGGTCAAAGTCCTAGGTCTAGGGTTTTGGTCATTTATCTCTGCAAGGTCATGTCTCTGAAAATCCATGAGTGCTCAGCAAGCCAGAGGGAGGATTGTAAACATGTTTCTTCGATATTTTTTATCTTGTACAGTGAACTTTCACCTTGGATTTAAAAACTCTGTTTTTAAAGCCAAGGTCATTTTCTCAGTTTTTGTAAATAAGTGATGAAATTTCAAAAATCTTCAGCGGACAAAATGCAACCCTGGTCCCCTTGCCAAGGTCCCTCAGATGATCTACCTGCAAAAAGAACCAAGTCAAAGCACTCAATGAGTCAAATTCAGGATAAAGGAAACCAAAAATCAGTGTTATAAAAGTGTCAAAAATAAACTTTAGAAAGTGGGTTTATGAATGAAATTTTTTCAAATGGAGTTTATAAAAGTTCAAATTCCCTCCTTTCACTCTCATTGTGCATCCTAACGCTTGCAAGAGAGGTTTGAGAGAGTGATTGAGAGAAAGGAGCAAAGGCACAGCGATTTTGGGCAGCAGAGAGGGGCGCGACCCGTCGAAAGACGTGCGCGACCCGTTGGGTGGTGCGCGACCCGTCAGAAGCTCTTCCGCAGTTCAGAAAAACAACGTGCGCGACCCGTTGGGCGGCCTGCGCGACCCGTTGAACCGGCTTGCTGCAAACTTCAAAGAAATTTCCCAATCTCCCTCCAAATCATCTAATTTGTTCGAGCATAGAGTTCAGCACTTTTTGCAGGCAGAGACAGCAGTTCAGTTTGTCCACTTTGCTCCTAAACCATGTCAGAAACCGAAACTTATGAGCAAAGTGATGACCATTCATCATCTACAGAGGTTGAGGTACAGAGGAGGCCTCGAAAAGGGGGTAAGGGTGGACATCATAAGCGAGAGGAGCCCACCTCTTTGGCAGAATTACAGGCCTGTCCTATGGCAATCACTTGTTTTCAGTACATGTCTTGTTATCAGTTTTGTGAGAGGATCTCTCGGATTCAACAGCACAGAGAGTTGGCTCGCCTCTTTGTTTTACATTTGCATGATGGACATGTCAACCTAGCAGGGGTAGATTTTACATTGACACCCGAGGTGATCTCACATGCTACAGGGATACCGAATGTGGGTGAGGTGTGGCCTAAGCGCAGGTTGCTAGATTTTGTTCACTTTGAGCCTTATGTCCGGCCACCATTCATGAGACATTTGGCGGGTGTTTTTCCATTCAGATTTCTCCGGAGCGAGTATGCTCCCATCATGAGGCTTATTATGCACTATTTTACCTGTGAGGGCAGATTTTCACAGGTGTACTCATATCACATTCGCCTTTTGATGCATTTCACCCGAGTGAGGATGATGAACATCCCGGTCTTCTTCTTTCATAACATTCAGAGGATGGTGCCCATGTTGCAGAAGAAGACCCCGGCCCAGCAGTACAGGAGATTATGTCATTATGGTTTGATTCAGCTCATAGTCTCACATCATTTGACTCAGCAGGGCATCTCATGGGAGGAGTTTATCTCCCGTGAGTTTTTCACAGCACCACCCCAGCCACATCCCGAGGTCATTCATGAGGAGGGTGGACCGTCTCAGCAGCCTAATATTCCGGTCACTAGACATGTTGTTTCTTCACCTCAGCTCACATATCAGAAAGGCCCGAGGGCCTTATTTGCAGCAGCTAGGCGAGTACTATCTCCACAGCAGGTGGAAGGGGTCTCGCCTTCATCTTCAGCTCAGCGAGTGTTATCTCCGCATCAGGTGGAAGGGGCCTCGCTTTCTTCACCAGCACAGGTACTACAGAGGGGCAAAGAGCCCATGATTCATGAGGGTCCGGTGATTGATCTTGAGGCCAGTTCTCCTAGCCAAGAGGCGAAGGAGATCATTCAGTATCTCAGGGCTGAAAATGATGTTTTGCAGAGGAGACTTGAGGGTGCCCAATGGACTATCACTTACCTGGAGCAGCGGAACAAACAATTGGAGGAGGAGAAAGCACTTGATGAGCTATGGAGGATTCGTAGCGACCGAATCTTGAACCGTAGAAGACCCGGTGATTCATTGCCTGCTGACCGAGAGTCTATGCTCATTCAGGAGAATGCCCACTTGGAGAGGCTGTTGGCTAAGGCCAACCAAGAGAAAAAGCTGCTGAGAAACATGAAGAATCACTATTGGGCAAGGATGCATGTATGCAAGGCCAAAATGAAAATGTTCCAAAGGAGGTTGTCCGAGGCTCTTAGGCGGAGGAAGAAGACCAATCCACTCCGTATCTTGGCTGAGGCATCCCTCAAAGATCATGGCACTCACTAGCTCAGCCACAGCACAAATCCCAAAAAAATTTGAGAATTTTGGGTAATTTTGGCATTTTTTGGAAATTTACAGGTTTTGGCTCCTCAACGGGTCTCACCCCCGGTGAGACCCTTTGTCATGGCAGCTCCTTTTTGCAAAAACTCAGCATTTTTAGATTTTTCATGCAAAATTACATATGCCCATGGATGGACTTGAGTTTTTATGGAGTTTTGGGCCTCCAAAAGGTCAAAATACATGCAAAATTTGACTTTCTGCCCCTTTTTTGAGTTGCAGAAACCAGTCTTGGGAGAATTAAGTTTTGACAGGGCAAATGACCTCCAAATCCAAAAATTCCAGTTGGGTTGGAAAGTAGACTCACAGACCTTTCCAACGAGCTATCCTGCACCCAATTCTGACACCTGCAAGTGCCTCAAACAAAGCTCCAAAGGGGCGCGACCCGTTGAGCAGACTTTGCCAGATTTCACTATACAGCTCGGAAAAGCACAGTTTGACTTGGTTTGACTTTTTGGGGTTGAAGATGATTATCTTTGATGTAATTTTGGTAACTCTAAGACACTTTTACTCTTGTTTAACACTTCTAGAAGATTCATTCATGTAAAGGGTAAAAATTGATTGTATGAACTGGTTTCCAAGTTTATAGAGGCAAGTTGTTTTGACTGCCTATTTTCTAGTGTCTAGTTTAGAAGTTGTTGAAACAGCTCCTAGGATAGTGAGCTCGACCCATGGAGGCGAGGAAAGAGGTTAGATCATCTATATTATGTACTTTCTTGCTCATTTTCATGTTGGACGCTTGAGGGAGAAGCTATCATTGTATATTTTCACTGTATCTCTGCAATTTTTGGTTAAGGAAGACCAGGGTTTTGCAGTCATCTTTGGGATTCTTGTGGACTCATGTGTTGATGGTGTGTTTTCTCAATGTTCTTGTAAGCTTTGTTATGTGATTCATTTCCTTTCTTTACTGCTGCACATTAAACAAATGAAGTGTTACAGTATGAATTCATGCTAGCCATGCTCTGCTTTTAAATTTGTTTAATTTCAATGTTTTCTTCTGTCTAAAGAGAATTCAAAGTGATTGTTTGCTCTCTTTAGCTCCTCATCTTTCATTCCTGACCATTCATTTCAGTTAAAGACATCAACGTTGTCTCCTACCTCGCCCCAAGGAACCCCCTGCAGAAACTGTGTCCAATCCCCGCACCCAAAATTGCAATTCCTCAATTTGCCACCAAAAACCCAAAAAACCCCAAATCAACCTTTTGATCAGTTTACTAGCCTAATATCAGTGTTACCTTATTGGTCATCTCATCTATTGAAGATTTTACGAGATAGACCGGAGAGAGCCTTCTCCTGCCCCGTAGGGCTAGCTACGAGGCTAAATGGTTTGATGTTGCCTTGAGGTTTACCTTTCTCAGCCTGAGGTGAAATTTCAAGCGCTAACACGAGGGACCACATGGTTGGCTCAGGTGGCAGAGATAATGGCACATCGAGCTATTCAGTGGCTGCAAGGCGCTGCTAGTTGTTGGCTAAGGACCATCTAGGAGAAAAAAAATTATCCTATATACACTACCCATAGGTGGTGGGTAGTAGGTCCCAATGGACAAATGTGGACCCGAATGGGAAATGTGTGGAAAGGGATTATAATGAGCATAGGGGAGTAATAATATTGGTGTCGGGAAGCAGGACCACGCGACCAAAATTGGGGTTTCCCATGTAGTGCCACCCCTAAAGCTAGTAGCCAACAAAGGAGATCCCACGAGACTAGGATACAAGACTAACGACCAAGTTGGACAAGAGGACAAGAGTACAAACCAAGCCCATTCTTTCCATTGAATCCCCCTACTAATCCATGTCCAAAAGTGTCCATGATAAGCAAGAAAAAGTACCCAATTAGATAATGAAAATCCATACCTTCGGGGTTGGAAGGCCCACCTTCAAACATACGATCATGACAGATGGGCGAGAACACATAATAGCTGGCTCAGGTGGCAGAGAATGGTGGCACATTGAGCTATCTAGTGGTTGAAAGGGGTTGTTGGCTACTGGTTGAAGACATATCTAGGAGAAAATTTCTCCTATGGGTGTCACCCACTAGTAGTGGGTAACAGTACCATCACAGACAACCTTAATATCTCTGATATTTATTTCTTTGGGTGGCCTGTCTATCGGAGTTGTGCTAACTCCCTAAAGTAGATTTCTGGATCTTTCCTATCAAATCTTTCAATAAGCCTTCCTGTGAATTCAATGTATGATGTAATGCATGCATTCCCCAACATAATAAAGTTGTGGTACAACCATTCTTGGGCATCCCTGTATAAGTGTAATGTGGCAAACTTAATAGCATTTGCTTCTATCATATGGTTGAGTTGAAGATAAGCATCTAATTTCTGCACCCAGGTCCTAGCAAAGCATTTAGAGGATCCATCAAAACTAGGGACAGTCATCTTTCCCACAGCTCGTTGTAGATCCTAAGTTTGATTGCGGTTCTTTAAGACCCTGTTGGCTTGTGCCTATCCCTCCAATTGCAAAATTTAGTAAGGGTGACACTTATATCCTAGGGTTTAATGCTTGATATGCCTTTATATCCCCTACAAATGCTTCAGCTTCTGCTGCCACAGTATCTCGTTCCTATATTGCTTCCTCCATAAATTGGGACATGGTGGGTCTGTGCAAATGGGGGTAACTTTGTGTGTTGGTGCGAGCATAAGTCTGGCTTCCATCGCCTGAAGATGAACCTCCATAATGTCTTGCTAACTTTGATTCCTCAAGGAAGCTCTAGCCGACTGCTCAATTACATCAAATGTTGTCTTTTACTGCCTCTCAAGCTAGTCAAATGATGCTTTCTGCTATTTCGCCATCTCCTTAATAGCAGTTTCCATTTAATTTATATCTTCCCTATCTCCCATGGTTTCTTCCTCTAATCCTGGGTCTATATTCTCCTTCTTGGTGGCATCACTTATGTCCACAACTGGTCAAGATCATGCTCTGATACCACTATAATGTTCCCAAGTTACAATGTGCAAATTTTTCTTCACAAAATTCAAATTTTCTCTTTGACCACTTTTTACAAAAAGTTGTTGTGCAATACTTTCATCAAACACCTAGAAACAATCTTCAACAAACAGTTAAAGGAACCATGATTTCTTCAAACATTCATAGACATATAAGAGAATTAACAATAATAGATGGCTGAAGCAAAAATAAGATTTTATAGAGACTGATCTTTTAGGAGTTTACAAGTAGAACTTTATTGTAGAACTTGGGACTCGCTTCAACTAAGTTCTGACCCTCGGATTTCTGGGGCGGAAATGGAGGTTCGAGCAAGCGGCAAAACCCTAGGTAGTCAGATTCATGGCAAATGGGAAGGTTACCCAGGTTTACCATGGTGCGGATAGGGGGGTTTTTTACCCTTACACCTAGCGATAAAACCGTTAGCAGGGCGGTTTATGGAAGTAACTGTTGAGGGGTCAAAACTTTCAGGTTTTTAACTGAGGCAGTTTTTGGCAACTATTGAACCTACAGGACATCAAGGTCAACTGCTTGGGCATCGAACAGTGGAGGAAGTCGGATATTTGAGTTGGGGCCAGCGTTTGTTGGGGGGTGATGAGCACAGTTGCTTAGGGACAACAAAATGGTGCGCATAAAATGCCATTTGCATGGAAGAGGAACTAGTGGACTATTCATCCAATTCCATGGAGCCCTCCCAGATATGGATAGAAGAGCCACATCATCCGCAAACGGGGGTGTCACGGGATGCGCACCCTTCACCGGAGGTCCAGGTTATAACTTACAGCTCAGAGTTGGAGGAGATGGAAGCTACCCTAAACGGCTTAGGGTTTAATCAATCGAACTCGTCGGTAAATGAGGGTTTACTCAATTGACGAGAGGAACAAGCTTAGGCGTTTTTGAATATCCCTTCGCCAACTAACTTACAGTATTGGGCACATGAACAACAGGGTTTTGAGACGAATATATAGGGGGTATCATTCATGACGGTAAGAGGCACGAGCATTTCAGGAAATGACACTTATGGTGTGATAAATCCGACGTATGGTGTACTTGGCTCATCCAGAGCTGATCCCCAAGGATCGAGACCATCCCCTGCAGCTCACACTTCCAGATGTTTTAATGGGATCACCCACCAAGAACTAGGGTCTGAGGAAAATAGGGCTTTGGATTCAGATGATAATCAGTAGGTGGAGGACGAGCAATAGCATATAGTTCAAACACAGAGGTCAGGGGGGAACAAAAAATCAAAGTGTTCCAAGGTACACAAACGGGGACGATTATTGGTATTCGATGAGGGAATCAACATGGCTCAAGCCGCACTTACGGAAAGCACTGCGCTAGTGGGAAGAGTTTGGGGCCAAAACTATAGCCCTACGTGATTAAAGAGGTGGACTATGGAAATTTGGGGCCATTTAATGGACCAGATGCCTGCGGTTTTAACCATGACTCGGGGATGGTTCGCACTCATTTTCCCGCAGCTGGAACAAGCCAGTTGGGTCCTGTCAAGATATTGGCATATAGAAATGACACCAGTGCTCCTCAAGAGATGGTCACCACTTTTCGACCCTGAGAAGGAAAAATTGGGGGTGGGGCCGATTTGGGTTAGACTCCCAGGGCTGCCATTACAATTCTGGTCCGAGGAAATATTTAGATGCATAGGGGATGATCTTGGAATCTACCTTGATCACGACAGATCCTATATTGAATATGGATGTCTTGCCATAGCCAGATATTGGTACACCTGGACACGAGAGAAGGACTGGTGGAGAGTTACCGGCTCCAACTTGGGGATATTATTCGATGGTAGATACTGGATTATGAGGGGATTCCATTTCGATGCAGGAGGTGTCATGAGGTGGGACACCTGTATAAAGATTGCCCGCTTATCACCAGTTTTCATCCTGAGCCCCCGAAAAGATTTGTCTCTGCGAGTACCCAGACTAATTCGGAGGTTGAATCAACTCCTGCACCGAACATCACTTAGGAACCCCGAATGAGGCGAAGGGTGGATGGGGAGGCAACTCAACAAGCGAGCACCGAGACTCTTGATGGTTGGGTCACTCGCTCATGTTCAAGGGGTCCTGATTTATTTTCAGGTACTCTTAATTCCTCTCTCCCCTCTTCTCATAATTTTATGAATTCTAGAATTGCATTGTTACCATCAGCTGCTTTGGGAATGGGTATAGATGCATGTAAAATGAGTTCAATTAACTGTCATGTTGTATCGGCTGCAGAAATTTACAAGGTAAGTTCCTCAGACAGAACACCAAAGGACACCGCTCACAAACAAATCACAGATCAATACACCAATATTCTTGACGTAGTTAAAACCCTCAAAGAGGGAAACAATCCATGACCTGAGCCAACGCGGCCACTTCAGTAAATTTATTAATAAAAGAAATAAATTTTACATAAGTTTCTCTCATGAACAGTTACCCTACAAATGACCCTCCATGCTCTTTAAATAGAGATCGTAGACCAATCGGGTGTTAAGGCACGGATCAAGTGTCAGTAATACTGAGGAGAAAATGAACTGTCGGATCACTTCATGTCTAGAACATATCGTGACCGTCGGATTGTAAGTTACAAATGTACATAGTAAAGAAACATACTTTACCTAACTCTACACTAGATCAAGTTATATTTAACTATTTCCTATGTGTCAGAATATCCTAACATCGTTGCTCCCCTCTGCACTGGACTTTGTACCGACTATTATCATGGACCCTCTCTCTATTCCCACTAGGGAGGACTCTACCTCCAGTGGCTCCCATAGATACAACCTACAATCTCAGCCCCATCCCCGAACCCTCACCTTCGGATTGGGTGAGGACCCTATACCCACTAGAGCTCAAAAATTGCCAAGAGGTAGACAATCAAATATGTCAAAAGCCATCTTGAGAGTAGGCATAGAGGTGGCCACAGGTATCCAAATTCATATTGACCGGGTTCTTAGAGCAAAAGGAAACCCTAATCGGGTTATCCCATGAAGTGCCTATCCTTCAACTACAGGGGTTTGGCCAGCCCGGACAAGAAACTGGCACTCAAGAGACTATTAGGATCAGATAGGATTGATGTAATATTACTGCAAGAGACTTTGGGAGATGGGGAATTCATCAACAAGATCCTATTCAACATACTTCTGGACTAGATTTTCCATACTTTGGATGTAAAAGGGCAATCCGGGGGATGTGCATTGGGATTCAATAAAAAGACTATCAATATTGACAATATATGGGGTGGTGAAGGTTACTTGGGGGCTGATTTCACAGCCACTGAATTAGATACACCCCTCAGATTGATAAATATATATGGTCCCTGCCATAATAGGGAGGCTTATTGGGACAAGCTGATGAATTCATCTTTCATGCAGCATGACAACTTAATCATAGGAGGAGACCTAAATTTCTCCTTGGGCCAAGCTGAATCTTGGGGAAATAGGGCACAGACTGACCCTTTGACGACTTATTTTGAATATCGGATGGACTCCAATAACCTCATGAACATTGATTCAGACAAGATTTTGCCGACTTGGAGGAATAGGAGAACAAGAGAGGATGCTCTGGCCAAAAGACTGGATCGTTTCATTATAAAAACACCTTTGTTGGCTAAGCTAGACAGAATTCGACAATGGGTGGGATCGGGGGGAATATCTGACCACTCTTTGATTTTTTTGGAAATTATGAACTCCAATCACAAGCCAAACTCCCCATTCAAATTTAACACCACTTGGCTGGCTGAAGCTGAATTTCATAAATTAGTCATGGATTCTTGGACTCACTGTGGTCAAGACATCAACTCTTCCCTGGCTGAAGTGATTGCCTGCAATTTAGCTCGTATCAAACACAAAACCATTAGATGGGCAAAAGAAAAAAGAAAAAGGATGAGGCTACCATTCAGAAAATTGAATCAGACATATCGGAGCTGGAGAACGAGGGTATTGCTAGTTATACATCCAGTGACACTAAGGAACATATGATAAGATTGGAAACAGAAAAGATTTGTCTCCTGAGACAACAAGAGGAGACATGGAGATTGAAGAGCAAAGCAATTTGGCTAAAGGCAGGGGACGAAAACTCAAAGTTCTTTCAACAATGTGCCAGGGGGAGGAAAATAAGTAATACTATTTGGACTCTTAGGGATCAGTCTGGTAGGGAAGCCAACACTTTCAACCAGCTTGCAGATATGGGTATCAGACATTTCTCACAAATGTTCAAAGTGCCCAGGGATGCTACCATTGCTGAGATACTCCGCATTACCGACACTTTACCTAGATTTGTTGAGGCAAAAGATATAGAGAATCTAAATGAGCTGGTGACTTTGGGGGAAATTGAAGTTGTTCTAAAGTGGTTCAAAAGAGATAAAAGCCTAAGACCTGATGGATGGCCTATGGAATTCTACCTCACCTTCTTTGAACATATTGGGGCAGATCTCCTTTTGGCTATTGAGGATTGTAGACTTTCTGGACAGATGCATGAGGGCTTCAACTCGACCTTTATTTCTCTCATTCCCAAAGTTGATCACCCTCAAACCTTTGATGATTATCGTCCTATATCCTTATGCAATTGCATATACAAAATAATATCTAAAATTATTACAATTCGCATTAAGCCTATTTTATCCAAGATGATCTCCAAGGAACAATTTGCTTTCTTAAACCATCGCCAGATTCATGAAGCCATTGGGACAACACAAGAAGGGATCCATTCGATCAAGCTTAAGAATACTAAGAGTATCATTCTAAAGATTGACCTATCAAAAGCCTTTGACAGAGCCAGTTGGACTTATCTCCAGCTTATTCTAACCCACATTGGTTTCCCTCACTCTTTCATAAAATGGATCATGTGTTGTTTTACATCTGCATCATATAGCATTCTCATCAATGGGGTTGCATCTGATTTTTTCCATGTTGAACGTGGTCTGCGAAAGGGATGTCCATTATCACCTTTGTTATTTCTTTTGATCATGGAAGGTCTTAGTAGACTTATATCAAAATCCCATGCAGATGGGTCCATAGGTGGTGTAAAGATGTTTGAAGTTTCCTATCTTTCACATCTATTGTTTGTAGATGATGTACTTATTTTTTTAAATGGTTCTATCCATGATACCACTTGCTTCAAGAATATTCTATCCCTGTTTTGTAAAGCTACAAGTATGGAGCCCAACTTCAACAAATCCACCATCTTGCTGTTGTCATGCTTACAAAATGAGCAAAGACATGCCCTTCATCATTTTCACTTTGTTAGGCAAGAATTGGAGACGAGTCTCAAATACCTTGGATTCAGGCTCAAGCCAAATGGTTATCGTATTGCAAACTGGACATGGCTTATAGCAAAAATTGAAGGGCACATCAATATATGGCAGTAGAGATGGCTTTCCAGAGCGGGTAGGCTCACACTTATAAAATTTGTCCTAGAGGCCATCCCAATATATTGGATGGCCCTTGCTTGGATCCCAAAAGGCATAATCAACAGAATACAACAAATTTGTAGTCGATTCTTATGGCAGGGGAAAAATGTTGGGAGGACCTTTTCCTAGGTTAGATGGGATAGAATTGGAAAACCAAAAAAATGGGACCTGCACTTATTTGCAAAGGCACTCGCTGTGAAGATGGGGTGGCAGATTATCACATCTGATAGTCTTTGGAAAGAGGTGGTTTATTTTAAATACATTCACCCTCTATCAGTTATGGACTGGATTCACAAGCCGACCCAGGGCAATTCTGGTGTATCTATCATCTGGAAGGCTATTACTCAGTCCATCAATGTCATTAAGGAAGGATTGGCTTGGCATATTGGAAATGGTGAGCAGGTGCGACTGGGTATAGATGCATGGTCTAGATGTGGTAATGCACACATTCTACCACTGGAGCTCAGACAGATTCTTGCAACGGACGACATCACTCAACTCTCTCATATTGCAGACATTAGAAACTCATCTTGGATCTCACAGAAATGGTTTAATGCACAGGATCTCGGGATTTCGGGAAGATGGAGCAGGGTGTGGCATCGTTTTATTGGTGGATTGGAAGAATCCCACATTAGAATTACTTTACAAGATGATGAAATCATATGGGCAACTGCACCACATGGTCGATACACCCCTAGGGAAGGATACTCAACATTGATTACTTCACAGGTTCCGGAGGAGGTAATCTGGTGGTGGCGCCCACTATGGAATCTTAAAGCACCTCACAAAACCCGCCTCTTCATGTGGTGTATACTATCAAATATAGTGCCCACGGAGGACAACCTAAAGAGTCGTGCATTACATGGTCCTTCTAGATGTTGTCTGTGCAAAAAGAATGTTGAAGATATTGAACACCTATTCCTTCATTGCCCAGTGGCTTGTCAGGTGTGGACACAGATTACTATTTCCCTCAACATTGTGCTTAGATGGGAGGGATCTCATCTATGTAAAGCCTGGCAAAACTAGTGGAATGTTGCAGAAACACAAAAAATCAGAATCCGCCCTCTGCTAGTCTGTTGGGGTATTTGGTTGACCAAGAATCGCATTATTTTTCAGGATGCACCAACTCTATGGCCAGCCACCTATAACTACATTGCTGTTATTTATCATTTGATCACTGAGGAAACAAAAAACCAACTGGCCCGAGTCATCATTCCTAAAGTTATTGATAAGAATATCTCTTGGGCATATTTCGATGGGTCGGTACAGAACACTAGATGTGGGGTGGGGCGGTTCTACACATTAACGAATCACATTATTTCAAGATTAAATTGGGATTCATGAGAGGCACAAACAATTATGCTGAACTAAATTGTCTCAGATACCTTCTTATTTTCACTCTAGAACAAAACTGCCACAGAATTCAGATCTTTGGGGACTCAAAGCTTGTTATTAATTGGATAAACTCTGCATATCATTGTCACGTGCACACACTCAGGGGTTTACTGGATGAAGTCATATCATTAAAATCACAATTTGATTTTATTGTATGCTCTCATATATACAGGGAAAGGAATTCGGTTGTTGACTTTCTTTCCAAAGAAGTCACGCAGCAGCACAGGGGGCAGTGGTTGATTCAAGAATTTCGAGACCAAGAGTTCTATCAGTTTTTTCACTGGCCATTCATTGAACTGGATGGGTTTATATCTGAATGATCAGCCATGATCATTCATCAGTTTTGCAGTATTTTTGATTTAAATTTCTATGCACTATTTGGACAACGATGGTTTTTATATATGTAAATATTATGTCTTTTATTGTAAATATTGAACTATATGTCACTATACTGGATTGAATGGTTTACTCCATTATCAGTAAATTTTGCATTCTCGCATGTTGATGATACAACATGTAATTTTCTTATTGATTAATGAAAATTACACTTTTTTTCTTGGGGAAAAAATTTTTGGCCCTTAGAGAATTATGAATACAATTCAATAACCATCAATTTGTCCCAAGGAAACTTGATCAAATGATTGAAGCAACTCAACCCCTCAATGTACAACTTGACCTTCCAATTCGACGTACTGGATATACAAAATTAGCTTGCTAATGTTTAGTTGTAAGTCACGCTTTGCTCCAGATAAATTTGGCCCAAGTATGACAGTGAACTCAAGCCTATTGGTGAAGCGATTTGGCCTCCAATAGATAAAGTGTTGTAGCCACAAATTTGATGAAGAATCTAAGAGAAAGTTGTTGAAGCTACACCTTGATATCTTTGCCAATGGTCCAGAAACACAAGATCAAATTCGGACTTTGAATCTCTGTTTACTTCAGCCTTCTGAGGATAGAATCGGCGCCTTCAGAAAATGGTAGCTTAATCTACAATGAAGAAATATATATGGCCTCCAACAATTGGTGAATCTCATCCTCCTTCTGGCACTGATCTTCAAGTGAATTCGATCTACTTCAGATTTAAGGATTCGACCCTCAGACAATAATATTCAGCCCCTATTCGCTCTTATTAGGCTAGGAGGTAATTCCTCAAAGCGAATTGTGTCCTTGCATTAAGATTGATCATAGATATATACATGGAGGGAGAGACTCTTGGGTTTCATCTCCCAGTGTCTCTTCATCTTCTAATTCTCCTTATTTTCTATTTACAATATTTACATGGATTTACCTAATCCCAAAGATTAGGTGTCAACATTCCCCCCCTTAATCTGAAGGGATGTTGGTGAGTCCAAGCATCATTCTGAATCTTTCAAACTTTTCTCTTCCAAGCGCTTTGGTGAAGATGTTTGCAATCTGCTCATTTGTGGAACAACGACGTAGGTGGATTGTCTTGGCCTCAACATGATGTCGAATCAGATGATATTTCGTATTCATGTACTTCGTTCAATCATGGAACTTTGGGTTATTGGCCAACTTTATTGCAGAAGTGTTGTCGATCATGAGAGGAGTCGAATGCACTTGTTTCTCCTGCAAATATTCTAGAATTTTCTTAAGCCACACAATTTCTTTTGTTGCTTTAGTTGTTGCCACATATTCTGCCTCAGTTGTGGAATCTATTGGAACTGATTGTTTGTGTGACCTCCAGGAGACAGCTCTTGATCCAAGACTCATAACATAACCTGAAGTAGATACCCCAATTTCTTTATCTCCATCGAAATTTGAGTCAGAGCATCCAATCAAGCCGAAGTCGCCCACCTATGTATAGTTAAGTCCAAAGTCTTGAGTTCCCTTCAAGTACTTTAGAACTCTTTTTGCAGCAGACTAATGTCCCTCACAAGGCTTTTGCATAAACCTGGAGAGGGTTCCAACAACAAATGAAATGTATGGTCTGGTAGTAGTCAGGTAGTTGAGACTTCCTACGAGTTGTCTATACTTTTTTGCATCCTCAAATTCTTTTCCTTTAGTGGATGTGAGCTTTAAATTTTGTTCCATTAGAGTGGTTAAAGGATTGCACTCAATCATGCCAAACTTGTTCAACAGATCTCCAATGTACTTCTTCTAAGAGAAGAATATAAACTTCAGATGTTGAGTTACTTCAATACCAAGATAGTAGTGAACATAGCCCAAGTTTGTCATTTCAAAACCTTTCCTCAATTCCTTCTTTATGGATGCAATATAGCTCTCATTGTTCCTTGTCATCAAAAGATCATCTACATACACCACAAGATATACAGTTGTTTTTCCAACTTTCTTGACAAACAAAGATCATAATGTTTGAAGTTGAGTTTCAGAAGATGCTCAGTTAACTTCTCGTACCAGGCTCGCGGAGCTTGCTTGAGGCCATACAAGGATTTTACAAGCTTTCATACTTTATGTTCCTGACCCTTCACAACAAATCCTTCTGGTTGGGACATAAAAACATTATTTTTCAGATCTCCATTTAAGAAAGCAATTTTTACATCCATTTGATGGACTTTCCAACCATGATGTGTTGCCAAGGAAAAGAGTGTCTGAATGGTAGCCCAGTTTGTTGTGGGGGCAAAAGTCTCCTCATAATCGCCCCCTTCCTTCTATGCAAAACCTTTTTCCACAAGCCTGGCTTTGTGCTTTTCAAGTGAGCCATCAGCTTTATACTTGTTCTTGTAGACCCACTTGTAGCCTATTGGTTTGGTTCCCAATGGAGGATCAACCAACTTCCAGGTGCCATTCTTTATCAAGGCATCATATTTTTTTTGCATCTCTCCTTTCCATTCATCATGAGAAGTAGCTTCTTTGAAGGAAGTTGGTTCAAAATCTGTAGACAAATTCAGTTCACAATCATAAGAAATATCCATATCAACAGGTGAATCATAAGCATCTACATCACCTCCATTTTTTTTGGTTGAACTTCTTGTTCCTGTCTTTCCAACCTCATGAGGAGGAACACTTTCAAGTGCCTTTGTCAGCCATTTAGGAGGACCTTTTCGAGATGGCCCAGGCTACTTAGTTCACTGAGTTGGGGCTGAATCAAGATTTAGTCTCCCAATTCTGTCAATCACATCACTCAAAGTGTCATCAGTGGCTGGAGCTTCATGTGGGGGAGAGAGTGCTTTAGAAGAAGATTCCACAGATTGATCCAATACAAGAGTCCCCCCTTCAAGATGTGGAATCTCATTATCAAACTCTTGAAAATATTTTACATTGTCAATCTTGGAAGATTCAAGAAATATCACATCTCTAGATATTATAAACTTCTTGTTCATTTCATCATAGAAACGGTATGCTTTGGAGGTATTTGAAAAGGATACACTTGCGACTCCTTGCACCGAGTTTGTTTCTCTGTTCCTTAGGTATCAAGGCATAACAGGTGGAACCAAAAACCCTGAGATGCGTTACCGAAGGAATGTGGCCATACTAGATTTCATAGGAAGTATTTTTTTTATAGCATTAGATGGACACCTATTCTATATACACAACACATAGAATTGCATCAGCCCAAAACATCAATTTAAAATTCTTGAAAAACATCATGGAACGTACCATATTTAAGATTGTCTTGTTCATTCTTTTAGCTACTCTGTTTTGTTGGGGATTATAAGGCACAGTTGTTTGATGTTTGATCCCATGTTGGCGAATACGTTTTCAAATTCATTTGAAGTGTATTCTTTTCTATTATTAATGCGAATAGAGCCAATATGAGATTGTGCATCATTTTCAATCCATGCATGAAAGTTCTCGAACGTTTGAAAAGCATCAGATTTGTTCTTCAATAAATAAACCCAACACATTCTAGTGTAGTATCAATAAATGTCATCATATATTTATTACCATTTGCAGAAGGAACAGGCATTGGGCCACATAAATCTGAATGAATGAGTTCAAGTTTTCTATGTGCTCGTGAATGAGAATCATCAAAAGACTGTTTGTTGTGCTTTCCTAGAATACAAGAATCACATTACTTAAGTTTACTAGGAATTGTAGGCAAACTAGTAACACCATTTTTCTTCAACAAACGAAAGTTGTCATAGTTCAAGTGTCCAAATATAGCATGCCATAAAAGACTTGATGGAAATGTACCTTCGTCATAGTGAGAATTGTGTGAGAAGTTTTGTGCACAAGCAAAGGTTCCTTGCAACTTCAGAAGTCTTTCTTCTTCTATCCCCGTCATTACAAGTGACTGATTTGGTGCTTTTCTGACCTCAACTTTGCCATCAAACATTTGAATGGAGTGTCCTTGCTGGCGGATGTGGACCAAAGATAGCAAGTTTCTCCTCAGCTCCGCGAGGTATAGAACGTCATGTAAAAGAAAGTCTGGAAGACCAGGTAGTTTGAGCCTGATGGTGCCAAGCCCTAATGGCTTGAGTTTTGACTTGTCTGCAAAATATACTGCTCCATTAACATTGTCAGTGAATTCTTCAAAAAAATCTCTCCTAAAATTCATGTGGCAAGTTGCTCCTGAATCAAACAACCAATCATCTTTCCATGAAGCAAGTGAAGCATTAAACAAGTCTTTAGTTATTCCATTATTACAATGTGCCACAACATAGTGAGAGGATTTGGGTGCTTTACCTTTCCCTTTGTCATTGGTTTTACCTTTCGCTTCATTTCTTTCCTGCTCAATTCTGTTTGAAGGCAACTTACATGTGGATGCATCATGTCCATCTCTATTGCATCATATGCAATGAAGATCAAACTTTTCTCCTTGGAACTGTCTACCCCCCTTGCCTCTAAAATTATTTCTTCCTCTTCCTCTGCAGCCACCTCTTCCTCTAGAAGAATCTTGTGCATGATTCTTCTCCTTTTGTGCAAGGCATACAGCGTCTTCAATAGACTAAGGAGTTGTCTTCTTCCCAAAAGTCTTCTCTCTCTCAGCAAACTTCTTTGCAAGGGAGTCAAAGGGAATCTCCTTAAGGTTTCCACTTGCTTGCAATGACTCAAGATAATGTGAATAAGTGGGATATAGTGCCTTGACATAAGCTATAAGAAGAATATCTATCTCAACACCAGTGGCTTTTATATCATTATTGATCTTACTTTTGATGCTAAGGCAAGAGGGTCATCATTTTTCAATTCAAGACTGAACAATTTAATCATCAATTGAACAACTTCAATTTCAGAGTGTGAGTCATACAATTCCTTCAACTTCTTTAAGGCTTCAAAAGCATTTGAAAATGGAGAAATATGGTGACTCGCCTCTTCATTTACTGACGCTGCAATCAAGGCATAGACCTTGTTGTTCTTGTTTTCCCAAATGGTAAGTTCCTTATCTCAAGTGTGCTTTGTAGGTGCATTGTCTTCTTCTCCTTCACAAATCCCTTTCCACAACTCATTGAAAATGAGGGTGTGTTTTATCTTCTGAGACCACTCAGGATAGTTCTCCTTTCCAGTGAGAACCACTCCCATAATAGAAATTAGTGAATGCATCATAAAAAACTGATTTGGCCTCAAAAAAATATAGTGGTTGCGCAAAAAAAATTGATGTATTTGTAATAAAATTCAGTGGCTATGTCTCCAAAACATCATCATCTATATTATCCATATACAACACAACCCTTTTAAAACTCAACACATAAAGGAGCATATGGTCTTCAAAGGTCATGTATTATATGTCCACTATCCAACATATAATAATGCACATCCACACTATATGCCAACCAATACATTCACCATGCAACAAATTCACACCTTTGTCATTCAATCTATCGACCAGTCAAAGAGAAGAGTTCGAAGCAATCAGTCAACATACCATTCAGTTTAAAGAGAAGATTTATCGACTAGTCTTTACAAATATGGCATCTCAGTCCTCCACGCAACGCAGACCTCCAGGAACAGCGCTTGCACTAGCATTGTAAATCCATAAATTGATATTCCTACTCACAGCAAAACATTTCACGAATGGAGGCAACAAACAGTCATTCAAGACACAAATTGCCAGCAAAACTGTGGATTTTAGCCGACGTTGGTTCGAATCGCAAACTCAATAGATTGGATAGCAAAAGAAAATTAGATTTACCGAGCTTCAGAATTATATGTTTTGATTTGATATTTTAATCATCAAACAAGTGAAATACCATGTCATCGTTGCTGCATTACAGGCACTCGTTTGTGGACTTCTCCGATTCTGACGAGGAGGTGAGCAAAGACAAGAAGGAGAGTGGAGTTAGAGAGTGTGGGAGGCTGCGTGCTTCAATATACTTTAATGGGTGCTACTATGGGAGGTTGCATGCAGTGTTCCTCGTACATAGACTTGTTACTATAGTTGTTGCAAAGCTATTCAATATAGTGGAGCCTGATGTCACACTTTTCTGCAAGAAATATTATCAGCGATTGCGTCTCATCTATTGCATGGTTCAAGGCTGAAGGAAGGAGAGGCATGGTAAGCGGAGAGTGGAGAGATTTTGAACTACATAGGTGTTAGTTTTGAAAATATGCAGAACAGGGGCAGGGTGGAGTTACAAGCGCAGAAAGGAAGCCAAAAAGGGGCTAGCTCTGGTACCATGTTAGGCCAGGAGGTAACTCCTCAAAGCGAATTGTGTCTTTGCATTAAGATTGATCATAGATATATACATGGGGAGAGAGACTCCTGGGTTTCATCTCCCATTGTCTCTTCATCTTCTGATTCTCCTTATTTTCTATTTACAATATTTACATGGATTTACCTAATCCCAAAGATTAGGTGTCAACAGCTCCTCTGGAAAAGATGCCAAATCTTGGCCTATTAAGATCAACACTCCTACTGATGTGAAGATTCTGGAACATGGGTTATCTTGCCAAAAATTTGTAGATGCCTTTTGACTATTCACTTGACCCATTTGACCAACTCTTGACCCCCAAAATCCTCTCTAAAGCCCACGCATGACATAAATATAGGACGGTCCCTTTGATTGAGCATATCTTCCCCCTGGATCATTGTTCCTAAGAAATTTTGTTGAACAATATGAGCTCTTTGATCAATAACCTCCTAGGAACCTATGCATTGGAATCCATAAATTGCCTTGGGAACCACAAACTGTTGGAAAATGTGAGACTGCCATGTTGAAGAACTGTGACAAAATGAAGACAGCAAGGCTAAGGAATGCCTACATACTCAATGAGACAACCATGTGGGGAACAAATAGGTGCACTGAGATTAAAGGGAAAATGACAGGAAAAGTACAATAAATGATCACCTTTACAAGGCTAGACACTTAGTGTTCCCATAAATCATGAGTCCTAGTAGGTCCACGACCATAATACCTAAATGCCACCCTAGGACATAAGAATTCCCATCAATATATGGAGTTACCAACCACTAAGGGTATGTTAGCATTTCCATAAAACCAAACACCATGAAGATGAAGCTAAAAGGACCGGCCATGGCCGTCCACCATCAGGGATCTAGGATACACTGTCGCATAATAATCATCCCGTAGGGCTTGACAGGGCTTTAGACTTGCATTCCTTGGGCCTACAATGGTGCTGGCAAAAAACAAAAATTTGTGCATATGTACCCCTGTTGAAAGAGGGGTAACAGAACCACAGAATGGAAGTTGTTAGGACCAGAGTTGCGGGGGAGCTCCCCCCCCGTCGAACCCGCTCCCAATCCGCACTCCGAGCGAGAGCGGCTCGGGAGAGTGTGGGGAGCGTGCTCCCGATAAAAAAATTCTGCTCCTTGCCAAAATCGGGATCGATCTCGGGAGCGTTGCTCCCATCGCTCTCGGAGCGAAAGTTAAAGCCCGGGAGCGATCGCTCCCGCTTGCTCCCGAGCTTTTAATTTTCGCTCTGGGAGTGATGCGCGCGACGCCAGGAGTGAAAAGCACGCAAAAAATTCCGTGGACGCCAAAAAAAATTTAATTTAAAAAATAATTGTTTTAAAAGGGCTTGGGGGGCATTTTTAAAATCATTGTGACTTGAATGAGTTGAGGAGAGCCAAGGAGATTGTGCAAAGGAGCGAGAAGAAGCGAGGAGCGAGCGCCGAGGAGCAAGGAGCAAGCCTGCAAGGAGATAAGTAATTTAGTAGTTTAAACTTTAGTTACTTAGTAATTTAGTAATTTAGTTTAGTTTAGTTAGTAATTTAGTAAATATATAACTTATTTAGTAAATAAATCATGAATCTAAATAAATTAAATTAATTAATCTAAATAAATTAAATTAATTTTCTCATTCCTATTCCCATTCCCATTCCCATTAAATTTTCCAGATTCAAAAGCCCACAAATATCAAACATCATGGACCTAGTTATATTTCTTGGCATTTTCCTCCTCTAGTTATTATGGTGCTGGAGAATAGGAAACGGAGGGGCCAAAATGAAGAGGGGGATGAAGAAGCTGGAGAAAGTGGATTTGATGAAAACCCCAGTGAGGAGAAGCTGAAGGAGGGTGAACATGACTCTCAAAAACTAAACAAGACCAAACCCCATTGTAGAAATATGTTAACAGGCCTGAAGCAGGGAGAGGGGGTGGAACCACTAAATTTCATTGCCCCCATTGCAACAATAATTACATAGGTTCATACACCCATGCCAGAAAACACATCTGTGGGAAAAGGCCATGGGATGGAGATAAACAAATAGGAATCAAAACTTGTGCAGCTGTGTCAGCAACAGATAGAGCCAAATACATAAGGGAAGAAGAGGAAGCCCAATACAAATCTAAAAAATCAAGGGGTTTCTTTGAACCAAGCTCACAACCACAAGTACAAAGAACTCCTTCAGCATCCTCCCAAGGCAGTGGATATGGAGGCACAGGGTCACCATCTTTAAGGCGTAGAACCATATCAGATTTCCTTGATGAGGGGTGTAGGAATGATGTGGATTCAAATGTTTACAGGTTTCTCTATGCATGTGGGATACCATTCAATGTTCTTCGCTCACCTTATTGGCACGAAATGGTTTCTGCCATAAATGATGCCCCTAAAGGATACAAGAGTCTTAGGTATGACAAGGCAAAAACCGTTGGACTTGATCATGAAAAAGAAAAAATATCACATTCTTTGAATAGAATGACAAGTTCTTGGACTGACCATGGGGTGTCCATTATATCTGATGGATGGACAAATGTAAAAGGCAAGCCATTGATAAGTGTTCTTGTTGTGTCTGTTAGTGGTGCCATCTTTCTAAATGCGTATGATTACTCAGACAAGTTCAAGATCGCCATCAACATTGCAGAAGCATTATTTGAAACAATTGACCGTATTGGGCCATACAATGTCATCCAAGTCATCACTGATAATGCTCCTAATTGTAAGGCAGCGGGAGCAATTATTGAGGATAAATACCCCAACATATTTTGGTCTGGGTGTTTGGTTCACACATTGAACCTTTTGATGCATGATGTTGTCAAGAACAAAAATGCACAATACAAATGGACTGGTGATTTGTACAAGAAAGGCAAACAAATGATTAAATTTATTACAAATCATAGCAATACCCATGGCCTTTTCAGCAGTCACTCAAGATTGGAGTTGTTGAAGATTGCGAAGACTAGATTTGATAGCTATTACCTCACCTTCAGGCACGTTTTGAAGGTAAGAGAGTCATTGGCTAGCATGGTATCAAGTCCACACTGGCAGGTATTAAAGGAAAAGGCTACAAATGCAGCTGACAGACGAGGTTTTGAACTGATGGAGGAGGCCGCTCTTGATGGTATGTTTTGGTCAAGTGTGAGTAAAGTATTGGATTTCATCAAGCCCATTTATCACATGATTCGATTTGCAGATACAGATAAACCAGTGATTGGCGAGGTGTATGAGCAGATGGATACCATGTTGGGGCAAATAAAAGATATTGTTCATAACAAAGATCCCGACTTGTACAAATTGATTCACGATTGTGTGTGTACGGTGGAATAAACTTAATCTTCCACTACATTGCTTGGCGTATATCCTTACGCCAAAACACTGCTCTATATCTTAGTTGGGCCAACTTGCACCAGGGGGTGGAATTAGGACCAAACCCCATTTAGATGCAGAGGTAACTAGAGGATATTTGGATGCATTAGAAAAGTTGATACCTGACAGGGAGGAATGTGCAACTGTGCGCCTTGAAATAGGCAGATACTTCAGTGGCACTGGTTTGTTTGGTACCTTCCATGCAATGGAAGATAGAGACAGACTTGATTCTCTCACATGGTGAGAAACATATGGCAGCTAGGGACTTTTGCCAAAATTGGCAAAAAAAGTTCTATCACAGGTTGTAAATACTTCTTTTGCAGAGAGATGTTGGAGCACCTACAGCTTCATACATAATGTGAAAAGAAACAAACTCAATGAAAACCGGGCAGAAAGCTTGGTTTATGTGCACTACCACTTGAGGTTGTTGAGTCATTACTGTGATCGGGCTTATGAGGATCCCACATAAAATTTGGGACAACCACCTAGAGGATGACAATTTGAAGGATGGCACCATACATCTTGAAGAACTGGAAGAGGAACTTATAAGGGATGAAGATGAAGTAGCTGCAGCAGCCATGCCACCTCCACCATCCAGTAGGAATGCTTGAGTTCCGAGTCTTGTTCCTTTGTTGTCGCCACCTCCATCTACACCCTCATGTGGAGGGCATGTGCCTTCTAGTTCTGGTTGTCGGTCTGTGCGGGAGACTCCTAGAAGACCACCACGACCTGCTTATACAGGAGACTCTCGTGGCAAGGGCCACATGTAGATTTACAGTTTACTTGTCTTTTCTAGTTTCTATTAGTTTTCATAACTGTTGAGTCTTGAGTCCTTGACTCTTTCATATCATAATGATATTTTTTGTAAACAATATATGACTGTGACAACGAAAGTTTGAAGTTGGCAATTATAACTCATTGGTAATGATTGTGAATTATGAATATGATGCTTCGTGAAAGACTAAAATTGTTTCATTTCATTTCATTATTCATATTTCATTTTATAACATTTCATTTCACGTTAACAGTTAGAACTTAGAACTTAGAAATATCTAAGATATTATTTCTTGTAATGGTTAAACCTAGCTTACAAGTACAACTTTGGTGATCAATGATGTTATATGTTATATATGAATTTTCAATTTTGAAAGCTTGAAGTTGAAACTTTAAAATTGAATTTGATGAATCATGATTCACAAGACTCAACATGTTGCAGTTGTAATATGTATGTTACTAACTTGTGGACATGGTTGATGAAGATTATAACTTCTAGATGATTGATGTGATATGGTTCAATGATAAATCTATGTTTTTTTTCTGTTTTTTTATGCTTTTTATATCTAATTCATCATTATACATGTTTTTGTTGACATATATGTATCAAAAATTAAAAAATATATATATATATATATATATATATATATATATATAAAAAAATCGCTCCGTGATTTGCTCCCAAACCAGGAGCTTCTAAAAATGTTGCTCCCACTCCCGTTTTCACTCCCGCTCCCAAGTAACATTGGTTAGG
The DNA here is from genome assembly GCA_031772625.1 of Pinus tabuliformis. Lineage (NCBI taxonomy): Eukaryota > Viridiplantae > Streptophyta > Pinopsida > Pinales > Pinaceae > Pinus > Pinus tabuliformis. The sequence continues at coordinate 72,453,019 of CM062816.1, forward strand.
ACAAATCTATGAGAATAGATACTTGTACCTAGAAAGGTTTTAGTTTTAAAGCATTTCAGCCACTGCATATACATAGATTGGCCATAGAGTGTACATAATGTAAGTTTAAATAGTAGCCTTTTCAATAGAAATAGATTGGGGCATATAGAATATGGTTGAGTCCAAATTTGACCAAAGGTTCAGCTAAGAGCTATTATCCGTCTTTTTTGGTTCCTGCAGCGAGCTAGAAAACTGGCATATAACTACATATAGAAGGGCTAGGAAACAGAGGTATGCCCATAGATAGTCTATTTAAGAGGTCTTCTATCTGAAATCCTTTGCAAAAATTCATCCCAAGTTCGCTAGACTGGAAATAAATTAGGTCACAGTGATCCTAATTTCAAAGCTAGCTAACACTAACAATTTTTTTCAATTTTTTTTTTTTAATTATTGTGAAAAGCTTGAGCTTTCATGTGTTTTTATGTGCCTGATTTGTTTCTTTATAAAACAGGTTGCAAGGTCATTGCACAACTCTTTCAAGAATGCCAACCTTCAGGCGTCGATTTGAGGATGTGGTGAAAGCACTGATTGAAGAAGCAGTTGACATGCAGGACAGCAGCCAATCTAGTCATATTGGCATACATGTCAAGACATAACTTTTGTAAACAATACAACTAAGAATTGTAATTGAAATGTAACACAGCTGTTTGTGCCTCGGAATTAACTGTTGAATCTGAAATGTATCATCAGGGATTTTCAATTTTTCATTGTCGAAATCTTGTCACTGTTAAATGGTTCCCGAAAATAATTAAATTGATTTTCATTTAAATGACTATTTTTTACTTAACTTTTGAGGATGAAACTATCGGGATCGGATTCTATTAGTTTATTATGGTAAAATCTTCAAACTATTTCTTCTGAATCTCTATGCCAAGACGCTGTAGAAAGTTTAATAGGCCTAATGGTATTATGGATGATATGTTCACATGAAATACCGCTTAGCTTATGTAGGGCATTGGGCAATGAAAACCACTTTTATTAACTTATACATGGGATTGGACAATGAAAAGCTATTATTTATTTTTTATAATTATAACTTCAAATAAAGAGGGTTAATAAAACATAACACTAATTTTATAAGAGAATTTTTTGGCTATGCGTTTAGAACCAACATGTGTGGTTCATCATGAGGACTAAATGAATCAATAGGTATGGTTCATCATCAAGACTAGATGGACCAAATGAACAGGCAGATCATGGCAAAGGCTTAAATAGAGAGCAATGTAAAGATACAACAAGTGTGGTTCATCATCAGGGCCAGGTGGACCAGATGAAGAGGCAGATCATGGCAAAGGCTTAAATAGAGAGCAATCTAGAGATATAATTTCAAGTAATGGCTATATTTGAACAATAATATTATTTAAATATTATTGTTCAAATAGCTTTTACTTGAAATTATGTCTCTACATTGCTTTCTATTTAAGCCTTTGCCATGGCTATTATTTAAATATTATTGTTCAAATCTAGCCGTTACTTGAAATTATGTTTCTACATTGCTCTCTATTTAAGTCGTTGTCATGGTTAAGTAGTTGTCATGTTGTCATGGCTCTCTATTTAAGTCGTTGTTATGGTTAAGTAGTTGTCATGGTTCGTCTTTTCATCTGTTCTTGATGATAAACCACACTTGTTGGTTCGAAACGCATTGCCAAAAAATTCTTTTATGTGATTTCTACCGAAAGACTTTGCTTATATTCATTATGGATCACATATACTTGAATACAGAAATAATACCAATCTATCAGAATGTTAAAATCAATATTTTTAAAATTAATATATTGATAATACTTAATTTTAAGTAAATAATTGATAATACAAAAACATAAGGAGCAAAACGCTTATTATTACCATTATATTTTAAAATATATATAAATTTTATCCAAATACATTAAAATGTAGCCAATTTTAATATTTCTAATTTTAATATAATATTTGTGTGCTAATAAATTTGTTATAAATATAATTTTAATATTTTTATCTTAATTATAAATATACATTTAATATAATTTTAATATTTTTATCTTAATTATAAATATACATTTATTTTAAGTAAATAGTTGATAATACAAAACTAGAATGAACAAAAAGTTTATCATTACAATTATATTTTTTTTAATATTTTATCAAATACATTAAAATTAGCCAATTTCAATAATTTTAATTTTAATATAATTTGTTATAAATATAATTATAATATTTTTATATTAATTATAAATATATATTTATTTTAAGTAAATAATGGATAATACAAAAGTAGAATGAGCAAAAAAGCTTATTGTTACAATTATAATTTAAAAAAAAAAAATTATTCCATTCAACTGCATTAAAAATGTAAGAAATTTTAATATTTCTAATTTTAATATAATATCTGTGTTGGTAATAAACTTGTTATAAATATAATTTTAATATTTATAATTTATATAAATTTATCAAATTTTTTTTTAATCATTTCATAATCAAATTATAGTATTAATTCACATCTAAATATAAAAATTTCAAAAACTCTTTTTAAAAAGTTCCAGACGCTAATTCATAAAGCATCTCTTGAAGATATTAAATCTCAAAGTGTATTGTTTGCATAAAATAATCTTTAAAAAAGATAAGCCAATATCTCAATTTTATGAGTGAATCTCCAATATAATTTATTTTACTTTGTAATAATAACAATTTATTATCAATTTCCCCGGATGCGGGTGCTCTAGAGGACAATTAGGGTGATGGGACAGGGGTGCGCCTATGCTGGACAACACCTGCCAGCCCAGCACCACCTAGAAATGGAAGGGACACGGTCATTACAGCCGAAGGGAGGTTCACATGGCCAGGCGCATTGGGACGACGGCATGCACAATCCGGAAATGGTTCAGACCATCACCTTCGCATGCTTCAGATCAGGTTGGGCTTCGGCTCCATTTAATGCAGGAGTAATGGCGGGGGATAGCCGAGGAGAGGTGGTCGTAACAGAATTTATGTATTGCAACTGTCTGGTCTCGAAGCTTCATATGTATCGACTGCCTGGTGAAGGAGGGATATGGGTGTCTGCCGGGATATACTTGGCCGCTGAGCCGCGCCCTCCACCTGCTCCCAATCTGCTCCTCTATCCATTCTCTGATTACCATTTCACCTTCTCTGCTCCTTATCTCATCATGGTGAGACAACATCTGATCAGCCGAAGGGGCGGTACGAGGGGAGGAAGCTCTCGACAGCAGGCTAGGAGGCGAAGCACCTCGAGCTCTCCCTCCTCCACGGCGGAAAATCCTCGCTATCCTAATACCAGAAGCGGACGGGGTCGAGCTCGCCTTCGTTCTGCTCCCTTCCCTCTGCCTCAGCATCCCTCCCCCCACACCACGTTTTTCCACTTCCGCAGCATGCTCAATCAGCCCATTATCACTGCAACCATTGTAATTTCCTTCTCTGAGGAGGTCGCTCAGCCCACCCAGGTGCCCTCCCCCAAGAACGATGCGCTTAAAGGGGAAACTAGTCGGTACCGAGTTTGGAAGAAGGCTAGCAAAGACAAGGAAGCTGCGCAGGGGTACCGCTCAGCCGGAAAGGAAAGGAGTTGGTGGGGGCTCAGCCTGAGGGTTCTGAGCCTCAGCTGGAAACGCCGGCCATGGAGCAGCGCAAGGAGAATGAGGAGGACACGCCGCTGGAGGATGGAAGAGGAGAAGGCGAGCGCTCTCAGCCAGACTACCGCGAAGATTGGAGCTGCCTGGTAGTGGAGGAACCTGCCACGGAGGAGTTCATCAACCAGATCACCATTGCCAGGTGGCATTTCTTTTAACTCTTGGTTCAGCTTCTTTTTTGTCCACGTAGGCACTCTCTGGAGGACGAATTGCAGGTTTAAGGTTGTTTTTTTAGCAATGCCCAGAACATTGTGGCAAATGTTCAATGATGCACTCTTTTTTGTAATATCTGAACTTTCAGACTGGTTTCCCCTCTGTTGGGGCAGTCTTAGAACCAGTTCTTCGGCTAGCTGAGATAGGCTGTTCTTCGGCACAGCCAGCAACACTCTATAAATAGCTTTTTTCCTTTTTTAATAGATTAATCTTACTTAGCAAAAAAAAAAAACAATTTATTATCAATTTAATTTATTTATTTTTATGTTGATTTAATTTTTTATAATTATTAAATTATTTAAAACTTTATTTTATTAATTTATATATGTGAAATATATATATAAAATCTATTTTATGTTAATAATTTATAATTATTTTAATTTATATTATATCTCTCTTAAATATCTCAATTGACCTTAACTTTCTTCTTAATAATACATATATCATTTTAAGTCGTTTTTATTAATGATTTTGAAAGTGCTTTTTAATTCCTATCTTATCTTCTTCTTAAAATAAGTTAATGCACCCCTTTCATATTCTTAGTCATAATTTATGTTTACTTTTAAGAAGTCATTCTCGTTAATTTGATGTTATGAAACCAGCTCACAAAAAGATAGAAAAGATAGATGAACACCTTAGAAATCAACCTCTTCGAGGGGGCAACCTCCTTTACATTACACAAATGAATCATTCTTGGATGATACAAATGACAAGACCTCCTTTCTATATATGGGAGTCTAAGGGATCATAATATAATTAGAGCCGACATAACAATAATAATATAAGGGCACAATAATAACAATAGTGAGCTTCTATGGGGCACAATAATAACAATATGGGGACTACATGGGCACAACAATATAATAAGGGGGTTGTACTAATAACAATAAGGGGTTACACTAGTAGTATAGGGACCTAGCATGCCCCTCTCCAAAAAGTGTTGTCCTCAACGCTTGAGTAGTTCTTGATGCTTTTGTATAAAATTCTTGTCCTCCCATGTGAAATCTTCAGCGAGTAAGTTCTTCCACTTGATGAGATACACTAAAATTGATCGATTTCATAGCTATCAGGTTTTTGTTTCTGTGACTGCTCCAAGTTCCAATATGTTTTTCCTTCCTCGTCAAGTTCTAGCAATATTGTTTGAACTGGGATCTTCTGAAACTTTTGAATGAGTGGCCACACTCCTTCGTCCTTCTTCCATTCATCCCTTGCTTCATTTATTCAATCTGGTTGGATAATAGAAATAGCACAAAACAACGCTTCCACATCCTCATCCTTTCTTGAGAGTGCATCTGTAACAACATTTTGCTTCCCTTTTTGTAGATGATTTCAAAGTCATAACTCAACATATTTGTGATCCATTTTTCTGTTCTTCTAAAGATAATCTTTGTTCTAAAAAGTATTTAAGACTATCATGATCCATTTTTACCTTGACGTGTCTTCCCATTAGGTAAGGTTGCCATTTCTTAAGTGCATGTAGTATTGCCAACATTTCCTTCTCATAAACAGCTTGCTTGCGATGTAGCCATAAAAATACCCAATCGCCTACATCAAAACTTCTTTCACTACGATGTTGATATGCTCATTGTTTCATTCGATTCTGCAACAAAGTGGTGCTATCCTTTAAAAGTTGGAGAACGTGTTGTTGATGCTCGATGTGATCTTTCATTGCTTGAATATTTTTCTTCTTGATATGTCCTTCTATCTTGAGAGTTTAAGGAATTGTAATTTCTTCCAATGCATTACAAGATATATTTGGATTCATTTCTTGATGCTCGATGTGATCTTTCACTTCTTGTACATTTTTCTTCTTGATATGTCCTTCTATCTTGATAGTTTCAGGAGTGGTAATTCCGGCCAATGCATTGCAAGATATGGTCGGATTCATTTCTTCTTTCTCGATGTGATCTTTCACTTCTTGAACCTTTTTCTTCTTGATATGTCTTTCTAGCTTGCGAGTTTGAGGAGTGGTAATTCTTGCCAATTCTTTACAAAATATGTTCGGATTCATTTCTTCTTTCTCTGGGTTGGTTCCTGGTGTATATCCTCTTCTTTTGATGTCTCTTGATCCTTTTCTTTCTCCTCTTCATAATCTATGTAAAATATTTTTTTCTTAGCACACTTATGACCTTTAGTGTATTTGCTATCACAATTGTAACAAAGCCCTTTTTCTTGTTTTTCTTCCAATTGTTGTCGTGTAAACCTTGTAGGTTGTGGAAAGCTAGGAGAAAAAACACTTCCATAATTATATTTGTGAGTGGTGGGATTCCTTGTTTCCATAATTTCACTTTCAATTTTTCTTTCCAACCTGAATGCCTCCTCCAATGAATCAGGTTCCCAAAGATGAACCTCATGTTGAATATTATCCTTTAAAATCCCTATGAAGACATCAACCCTTTGCTTCTCTGGAATATCATTTACCTTTATAATCAATTTTTTAAATTCCTCAATGTGCTTTTCCATTGAACCCTTTTGTTTGATATTTATCAATTGGCTAAAGAAGGTGTTACTCTTTATATCCTCATAATGTGCTATCATTTCTTCCGTGAAAATTGACCAAGTAACAAGTGCTTTATGAGAACAAATCCCTTTATACCATAAAAATTGATTTGGTTCTAAATATAGAGATGCAATATGTACCTTTTGTAACAGTTGAACCTCATGTAGATCAAAATATTTCTCCATCTGTAGTATCCAGTTTACCGGATCCTTGCCATCAAACTTCCTCATATTGCCTTTTCTTGATTTTAGGAGCTTGATCTTGAAACGACTGTAACTCAGTAATTTTAGATCTCCAAGTTCTGAAATTGTATCTTGTAGTAGCCCTCTGAGTCCTCTTTCTAACCCCGCAAGTCTGATCAGAATTTGATTCTCCAAGAAAGAGTTATGCCCAATCTCCTAAGATGACCTGATTATATAATGTTTCAGTAGATCAAACTTGTACAACATGCCACGTGTCACTGTTTCAACCTTCGGATCTGAAAACTATACACAGAAAATTACAGTTTGTCGCTTTCTGTAACTTCTTACGAAATTTCAATTTGTTGCTAAGAGAGAAAGTTATAACGATTTTTCCAAGGTCACCTGTTTAGAATGTAATACGAGAGTCTGGAAAAACCCTAACTTCCTCGGATTATATCTCCGAAAATATAGTGAGAAAATATCTGAGATTCAGACCCGATCTTCATCAAGATTTCGGCTCAAATGGGTTTTAATTTCAGATTCTGAACCTTTGTAGAAAAAATATTATAGAGAAAATTCCACGATGACCTGTTTGAGATGAAATTCTGGAGCTTGCAAAAACTCTAACTTCCTCAGATCATATCTCCGAAAATATAGCGCGACAAGATCTGAAATTGGACCCGAGGTTTAGACCGATCTCTTCTCAAATGGGTTTTGTTTTTAGCTTCTGAAACTTTGTAGCATAAAAGTTATAGCGAAAATTCCACGATGACTTGTTTGGAGCAGCAAAACCCTAGAATCCAAAGCTCTGATACCAAATGTTATGAAATGAGCTCACAAAAAGATAGAAAAGATAGATGAACGCCTTAGAAATCAGCCTCTTTGAGGGGGAAACCCCCTTTACATTACACAAATGAATCATTCTTGGATGATACAAATGACAAGACCTCATTTCTATATATAGAAGTCTAAGGGGTCATAATATAATTAGAGTCGACATAACAATAATAATGTAAGGGCATAATAATAACAATAGTGAGCTTCTATAGGGCACAATAATAACAATATGGGGACTACATGGGCACAACAATATAATAAGGGGGTTGTACTAATAACAATAAAGGGTTACACTGGTAGTATAGGGACCTAACATTTTACTATTAATGATGATGTTGATCTTTAATAATATTAATTTATGATTATTTCATAATGGAAAACTCCTTCGAGTTTATATATTCAATTTAAGGATTCACTCTTTTATATTTCACAAAAGCTTTCGTTGGAAACTATTAAAGTAGATGTCAGAATAATAATGGTTAATTTCGCATTAGACATGGCATTAATAAAATCATGTTGACTTTAGGTTATATTATGCTTTTATGTTTTATTTCACTGTAATATGATTTATCCTACATTTATAAAGTGAATTGATTCTACTAATATGTAACCCTTCATAAGAAGGTTTTCACTTCTTATTATTCAATGCAATAAGAAGAACTCCCTTGAGATATATATGTTCTTATTATTTGTGAAATTTATGTTTATTGTAATAAAGTATCATAGCCTAGAAACATTATTGACGTCAATGACTCTTCATTCTCAGAATCCTCCCCCCTTTCAGGTGTTCCTTGAAGCTTGACAGATGAATCATAAAGCCATAATGGGCTTCCATATGATAACTTTGATTTATGAAGAAGTCTTAAAAGGCTCAAATCCTTCATCAACTACGACATCTCTATTGAAGTTCAACTGATTGTTGTCTATATCACGTAGTTTGAGTTCGTGTTTAAATTCGACAATAAAAAAATAGCCAATAAAATTCGACCAATTATATATATATATATTATATAACATATCATTATATTAAATAATTTTAACATTAAATATATATTATAATTCAAATTATTAACCCTTTATAACTTAATTTTAAAATATATTAAAATTTATATATTAATTAATTATATAAATTATAATTATAATTATATAAAATTTTAAATTATTATGTGTAGTTATTATAAATGATGATTATAATTAGTAAATTCATATAGTATAATATAGTTATTGTGATAAATAAATAAGTTATATTAATTTAGATTATGATTATTAAAAAAAAAAAGTTATGTAACTATTTTTTTTACATATATCTACATTTCAATTTGAGCTTCATAAAATGGAGGCTTCAAAAATTAATGTCCCTATTTAAAAATAATAATTAAACCCTCGCTGAACTAATTTTTAAATTAAACCCTCGCTGAACTCATTAGAATATTAATTTCATGTTTGCATTTGTGTTCAATTTGAATTTTGCTAGTAAATTTAAATGAACAAATTTTAAATAGGATTAAACCCTTTTTGAATATTATTTTCATGTTCACATTTGTGTTTAATTTGAATTTTTCCAATGAATTTAAATGAACAAATCTGATTTGGTTTTAGATTCAAGGGATTTCGAATTTCAACATTAAAATTCTCTGAACCCGCTGACACAGGTTGTTGTCAACATCAAACAACCTATAAGCTTTACGATTCTTGTAGCACCTTGTGATCATAAGTTCTTGCTCTTTGGGTCTAACTTGGTTCTTTTGTCATTCTCATTCTAGGCATGGGCCTGAGAACCAAAGACCTTAAGATGACTAACTTTGGGCTTCCTACCAAACCATGCTTCCTTTAGGGTCTTCTCCTTCATTTCCATCATTGGAGATGTATTTAGCACATAGGTTGCTATAAACATTGTTGCATCCCAAAACTTGCTTGGAACAAACCTTTTTTCCATCATAGGGTTGTGTTCTAGTTGCTGCAACACCCTCCAAAATTTTGGCTTGCACTCAAATTTTGGAGTCTTCTTTGGTATTTTCCTTGATTATTGCAAACACTCAAGCTCATCCCATGATCTTTCTTGAAGTTCTTTGGCCCCTCTTTTTTGTTGGTTTACTTGTCGTCTTTTGGCATGTTTGACTGTTATGTAATGTATGTGAGTCTTTTCTAGTGGTTTCGAAGGTCGGTTTGGTGTAAATGAGTTGTCCTAACCATGTAAATATCTATCACACTCATACACAAAGTCATGAATGTTGTCACACAAGTTTCGTCACGGTCGTCCCAAAGTCTAGCTTAAGTGTCGCACTTGTTGCATCTTGTCATGAGACAGTCACACAGAGGGGAATACTTTGTTTATTTATTCTAACGATCTATGTTGTTGAGTCATCAAAGTATGCTAAGTGTGTGATCACAGTCAATTTCATCACGAATCCAACTCCCTTCCCACACTTAGCCATTTTCGGAAAATCTTCCCGACCAGGCAACTTAGCTTCACCAGGCCCTGACTGAGTTGTGCATTACACAGCCTCAGCCCTCATTGATGTGACCTTGCTGCCTGGAACTACGCAATGTGCAGTCACTGTCCTCTAGGGTTGTGGTTCTATGCAATTCTAGAATCCAACAACCTCCCACCTCCAGAATTATGCATTTATGCCTCTTAGTCTTCCTTGAACTGCGCACTTCGCACTTTCAGCCCCCAAGCTTCTCCCTTGCTTGCTAGACTACGCAATGCCCAGAGATTTCAGCCTCCCTTGGCCTCCAAAATTGTGCAGATGCTCCCTCCAATGCCCTTCCCTCAGCCGGTGTTAGGTCCATATAATACTAGTGTATTCCCTCATTGTTATTAGTGTAGCCCCCTTATTGTTATTGTTGTGCCCTATAGAAGCCCACTATTGCTATTGTGGTTCCCTTACATTATTATTGTTATGTCAGCTCTGATTATATTCTGACCCCTTAGACTCCTATATATAGAAAGGAGGTTGTGTCATTTGAATCATCCAAGAATTGTTCATTTTTGTAATGTAAAGGAGGTTTCCCCCTCAAAGAGGCTGATTTTAAAGGTGTTGATCTATATTTTCTTCTATTTTGTGAGATGGTTGCATAACATTTGGTATCAGAGCTTTGGATTCTAGGGTTTCACTGCGCCAAACAAGTCATCGTGGCATTTGAGCTATAAATTTTCTTATGCGACATTTCAGAAGCTAAAAAAAAAACATTTGAGTTGAAATCTCGTTGAACCTCGGGTCTAAATTTCAGATTTTGTCTCGCTATATTGTCGGAGATATGATCCAAGGAAGTTAGGGTTTTTGCAGGATCCTGAATTACATCCCAAACAGGTGACCTTGGGAAAATCATCATAACTTTCTCTCTGAGTATCAAATTGAAATTTCGTAAGAAGTTACAGAAAGAGGACGGACTGTGGTTTTCTGTGTAGCATTTTCGGGTCCGAAGGTGGAAATAATGAAATGTGGAACTTCATACAAGTCTTCTCTAATGAAGAAGTCTATAATCAAGTCAGTGTGGGATTACTCCAATCTTCATCAGACCTGTAGGGTTGGAAATAGGTTTCAGAGGGCTACCATAGGACGAAATTGCAAACCTTGGAGATCCGAAATTGCAGAGATACAACAAATTCAATATTGAGCTCCTACGAAGCAAAAAAAAGTTTGTATTCTTTTTAAAAATTTGTATAAGTTTGGTTTGAAAAATTAGTTTAAAGTGATTCAAAAGGGCATAGTGAAGAATAATTATCTTTAATTGATGCCCCGAAGAAAGAAAATGGAAACACCTAGTAAGAAACCCGCAAGCTCCACTATGACACATGAAGAAGAGGAAGAAATGCAACATGAATATCAAAATTGCAAGACCAAATGCAACCTCTATCCTGAGACAAATATTCCGGGAAATCAACAACCGGATGATCAAACCCCACAGTGACTCTGACTATTCCCTATGCTGGACAGTGAAATCTCCAAGCACTGCTCTGGAACTTTGTCACTCCTCCAGGAGCTGCTTCATCCTCTCCCGACTCAGAATTTGTTGACCTTCTCCCAATCTTCCCATGGAATCTCCTCAGCACTGCCTCTGAGTCCCAGCGTCAGCCTCTACGGCTTCTGCGTCACCTGTGTCAGCCTTCTGCATCCTTTGCGTCAGCTCTTCAGCCTCTGCGTCAGCCCTTCTAGGGCCTGTGATGTCTCTCCCGAAACTGCGTTGCCTCTTTACTATGTACTCTTCAACCTCGAATGAAAATCCCTTGCTATGTGATTGTTATGCATGAATGATAATTATTTATGAGTTTATAATGTGAACATGTTAGCTAGTTACTATCATGGATATCATGACCTTATTTATGGTTGATTTGATAGGTTGTGAAGTTATATCATGCTAATCTAGCTTGATTGTGTAGACAAGATAACCTCCCCTGAGATACATTAAGGTATGAGTTTGCTTATGCCGTATATTTGGTGCTTGATTGATTGATTATGTCGCCTATTTGGTGTTTGAGTTTTTGGTGTCTATTATGTCGTCTAGTTGATTTATCTAACATGGTACATTTATAGTTTGTTTGAATGCTTAATTAATTGCATGATATGAGTATGTGTATGTAAAATTGCATGAAGAAATGATCTTGTTTTAAGATGGTCGTACTAACACATATGTGTTGAGACAACTGATATGTACTTGAGTGTAACATTATGTATTATGACTGATGAATGTGAGTTGATTTTGATTATGACATGGTTGTTAGACTTGGTGAAGGTTGATTTCCAAGTAATAGATATGTTGCCTTGATATTTGGAACATGTGATCGACATGTGTGAATAGTTGCAAGAAACATGCTTGGTATTAGCATGACAAGGTAATAGTTGATTTGTTTATATAACTATCCATTGGGTGATGTGACAGTACATAGTAAGAATCAATTGCAGCAAGGTAAAGGTAAAAGAAAAGAATTGGGTGAGAATTCCTTTGGCTATGTTTGGAAACCGCAATTCCAAACAAATGAGTGCTTTACATAAAGGAAGTCTTCATGGTCATGTATTTGAAAGTTATAATCGCTGGTGTCTAGTTATAACTAGATCTGTCAAGGGAATTGGAGTCCCTTAAGACATGGCACAGATGTGTTCAGCTACAAGGCAATGTTCTTGGCATAACAAGGTAAGCTAACTAGTATATTGTTATATTTATTTATACACTGACAATTATGTGTTTATGGTAGTGTGATGCAGGGAGTTGCATGGAAAGAGAGGTTTCCATGAAATCTTGAAGAAGGCTTGGGTTGAGCTTTCCTTGGGAACCATGGGATTGAGTCATGGTGTCTATTTTTAGTCTTGTGCTTTCGATCTTTTGTGATTTGTTTGCACTTGATTTTCAATTTGTTTATGTCTAGTATATGGCCATACCACTTTGTTTGTGGTGTCATATTGTTATTGGTTTTCATGGTTTGCTTCATGTTTGTTTCTTGTTCTTGCCTTTTATGTTTGAGGGTCTTGGGAATTGGTTGGGAAAAGAGGAAAGTTAGTGGATATCGGGGAGAGTTGAATGAAATCCAGCAGGCAATGTAAGACTCAGCTAAAGTGGGTGCATGTATAAGGGAAGCTGAAGGCAAGAGTATGACATTCGGTTGAGTTGGTAGGGTCCATTGGGATAAATGAATGAAGGCATAACAGTCATGAGAAAGGTAATAGGAAAGGTAAAGTAAATGGACTTGAGGTGTCAGATTCCTTTGCTATGTTTGGAATCGTTGTTCTCAATGTTGTGCATGTTGTGAACAAATAGAGGGAGCTCTCTTAACCTTGACCTTATGATATATGGTAATTATGTTGTGATCATTATTATGTTCATGTCTACATGTGTATACATGTATGTATGTATGTATGTCATGTTTGACAAAGTCATCATGGATCATGATTGTTTTTATGCTAACGTTCATATCTCTCTCTCTCTCACTCTATATATATATACATGTGTGTGTGTGTGTGTGTGTGTCATTGTTTGACAGGATCATGATTGTTTAATGCTAATATTTAAATGTATATATATGTATGTTGCTATCTGACAGGGTCTTTAGGAATTATTCTTGTGGAGGAATGATTTCTTACACAGGTGAATGACATGAAGAGGTTTCTTGTTGATGAGGAATCAAGTGGGAAGAGTAGTCCTGACAAATCTACGAGGTCAATATCATGTGGTTATGATTTGATATTATGTGATTATATTATGTCTATGTTATGGATAGACTATACTGAGGGATACATCAGTGGAATGAGAGCAGTATGATCTGCGACATGCTAGGATAAGCATGGATGGCGGAGAGACACTGAAAGCAAGGTTGCTTGGGAGAGGCAATGTGGTTTTCTATGTGTAGTGCTATTGTTGTGTATAAGTTGTGCATATTGTATATTCAGTGATTGTACCTATGGTGTTGAGTGCATGTTATATATATGGTGTTATGTGCATATTGCATATGAAGTGTTGGGCATAAATGGTGTTGTGTACATGTTGGATATGCGGTGTTGTGTGCATATGGTGCTATGTACATGTTGTGTGAAGTGATATGTACATATGGTGTTGTGTGCATGTTGTACATGTGGTGTTATGTACATATGGAGTTGTGTGTATGATTGTACATGTGGTGTTGTGTGCATGTGGTGTTGTGTACATGTTTTACATGTGGTGTAGTGCGCAAGTTGTGTTGTGTACATGTCATGCGTGTGGCGTTGTATACATATGGTGTTATGTACATGTCGTGCATGTGGTGTTATGTACATGTCGTGCATGTGGTGTTATGTACATGTGGTATTGTGTACATGTTGTACAGGTGGTGCAATGTACATGTGGCGTTGTGTACACGTTGTGTAGGTGGTGTCGTGTACATGTGATGTTGTGTACACGTTGTGCAGGTGGTGTTGTGTATAGGTGGTATTGTGTATATGTTGTACGTGTGGCACTATGTGCATGTCATACATGTTGTACATGTGGTACTATGTGCATGTCGTACATGTTGTGTTGCGGGCATGTGGTACTATGTATGTGCATTGTGTAGTCTTGGTATCGCGACATGTGTCTTTGTTGTGTTGTACTCTGTGTACATATATGTATTATGTTGTACATCGGGTGTAGGTGTATGTATTGTGTTGTGGTGTACACCAGATGTAGGAGTATGTATTGTGTTGTGTTGTACACTGGGTGTAGGTGTATGTGTTGTATGTCAGGTGTAGGTGCATGTATTGCATGGTGTTGTATGTCGTGTGTGGTTATATGTGTGTGATTTACACTATGTGTATGTGTACATGGTTGAAGAGAAGGAACTGGGTGTTTTTCGGGTGTGGCAACCGATCTAGTGTGTGTACAGAAAGAACAAAGGCAGAAGTAAGGACCAATGAAGGATAAGTATTTGTATTTTATTTCAGTTTATTATGCATGTGATCTATGATTCTAGTTTATGATGGGTACATGTGATCTATGATTTTGATTATGATGGTTGTGTTTTGATCTAACCTGATGTGATATGTTTATACATAATGATTTGATCAAAGATGCTAGTTTGACTTGTTGTGACAGGAAGTAAATAAGATTTCAATTGTACCTTATTGAATAGCTACCAATGAGGTATGATGTGAATTTATTTCAATTTATTTTAAATCTAATGGCAGTTATGTGCTTGGTATAAGAAAGCATGGGAAATGCCCAGGCTGGGTGGTTGAAACCAACTACAAGAATTAGCAATAGCAGTGAAAGAAATTGGAACAGGTAGTAGTATTCTGGTAAAGCACTTCAGGCGCAGGGCCGTTGCAGGACATTGGTACCCAATAGTGTCCATTGATTGCCATGAGCATATTATGACTGGTATGATGGTTTTGAGGTAGGTATATGCATTTGTTTTTTAACCTACCGATGCGAGGAAGCCTTGCCAAGGGATGGATCACCCAAGATAGGGGATGTCGGGGAACATGGAAGGCTAGTGACTGCACAGAAGGGGTGACTGGATTGCCGGAAGGACTGTGTAGCAGAGAAGGGAAGGTTAATGATGGATTTGTTTTGGTCATTAGCATTGCCAGATGGAATCATATGCACATCGGGAGTGCACCCTAGAACAATGAGCCGATACTTGTTCACTGAAAGGAAAAGTGGAGCATGATTGTAGCATTCGACATTAGATGTAGCTCTGACTTTGGTAGTGGATTCTGGACTTCTTGGGAAGGAAGTGAATCCTAGCATTACTTTTTAGGGTGGACATGTAAGCCTCTGGATTCACTTATTGCTGATGTAGGCATCATATACTTTTATTTGCTGGTTTAGCCAATGTGCATGTGTATATGTGGTTGTTGTAAATATCGTAATGAGTCATGTTATAAAGCTTCAGTAAACGGTATTTTTGTCATGTTTCAGCAGGGGTCATTGTAAATACTGCATTGAACTAAGTTGTAAAGCTCCATGGGAAGTATGTTTGGTTGCAGTGGTCTTGCTGGTTATAGTTTTCATTGAACACTGAGGATGGTGTTCCCCCAAGGGGGAGGGTTTTGTAACAACCCTGGTCAAAATTCCATGTAAAAGTTAATAAAGGCAAAAATAATAATCGCAGTTAATGGGACACTTATTCCAAGTTGAATGTTGGGCAAGCCATCCTAGTGTGGGTGTTCATTGGTTTATTATGGCTAAGGAAATTGGCAAAGGCAATGGTAAATGTAACACCCTCCTCCCACATCTAAACAAGCAACCAGCTAGCTGGGGTAAACATGTAATGAGAGGACACTATGATGAGACTGAACCTCCTAGGTAACCTTGAGGAAATGGAGTCAACAAAACAAGACCTTACAGACCTCCCTCAGGTGCTTCAAGACCCCCGGGAGCTAATCCACCCAAGCTAAGGAAACATGAGAACCAACCAAAAACACAACAATGCAAATAAACCCACAATCACCATGGCTATCCAAGAAATGACAAGGTTAGGCAAATCCATTATAAATCTAGGCAATCCTCCATGCTAGTGATAGATCATGACCAATAAACCACATGCATGTTCCATGCATGTTGAAACTATTGAGGAAAACATACATGCAACTCGGTACTTGCAAGCAAAACTGTTGTAGCTGCTGATCCCGAAGTCCTCTTGCGTTTCCCTGATCTTCCTTTGCCTTCTTGCTCCAAAAATCAAAGTATGCACACCCTCCAAGGGTGCTCCAAGAAAACTCTATGTCTCCAAGAACATGAGAGAGAGAGAGAGAGAATAGAAGAGAGCTCCACCAAAACCTATCAAAAGCCTACCCACTGACCCTCAGAAGCCTTTTTTATGAATGAGGCCTCTATTTTCTTCATTTTCCATTATTTCCCTTCATTTTCCTCCTCACATGCAACATGTGACCTTTCACCTTCCTTTTCTCCTAATTTCCTTTATTTTCATAAATAAATGTCAATAAATGCCTCATGCCTTTCCAGAACCTTAGCCATTGCCTTTGCCAATTTCCTTAGCCATAATAAACCAAATCAACACCCACTAGGATGTTTACCCCACCATCCAGCTTGGAATATGTGTCCCATCATCCATGGTATTTATATATTTTACATGGAATTTTCACCAGGGTTGTTATAGAACTCTCCCCCTTGGGGGAACACCTTCACCATTGTTCAATGACACTTATAGCCAATAAGACTGCTGAAAACAAAACATACTGCCCATGGAGCTTTATAACATAGCTCATTGCGTTATTTACAATGACCATTGCTGAAACATGACAAGCATACCATTTACTAGAGCTTTATAACACAACTCATTATGGTATTTGCAATAACCACATATACACATACACATTTGCTTCAACAAGCAAATAACCATATTGTCTATGGAGCTTTATAAACAAGCTTGATACAGTATTTACAATCATATACACATATGCACATTTTCTCAACCAACAAATAAAAGGTTACGATCCCTGCATCTGGAACAAGGGAATCTAGAGGCTCACACCTTCACCCTCAAAGTAATACTAGGATTCACCTCCTTCTCAGGAAGTCCAGAATCGACTACAAAGTCAAATCTACATCCAATTTCCAGCATTACAATCCTGCGCCACTTGTCCTCTCAGTGAATAGTTACTAGCTCATTGTCCCAAGGCACACCCCCAATGTGCATCTAATTTCATCTGGTAAGGCTAATGACCAAAACAAATCCAACCGTGACCTTCCCTTCTCTACTACACAGTCCCTCGGGCACTCCGATCACCCCTTCCATGCAGTCACTCACCGTCCAAGTTCTGTTGGTACCCCCATCTCGGGCATTCCATCCCTTGGCAAGGCTTCCTCGCATTGGAAGATACAAAACCAAGGCATATACATGCCTCAAACCACCATATCGGTCATAGCATGCTCATGGCAATCAATGGACATTATTGGGTACCAGTGTCCCACAATGGACCTACTCCTAAAGTTCTTTACCAACATATTGCTGCATTTTCCAATTTCTTTCACTATTGCTACTAATTCTTGCAGTCGATTTTGACCACTCAATCGGGCATGTTCATGCTTCCTGCACCAAGCACATAACTTCCATTAGATTTAAAAATAAATTGAAATAATTTCAAATCATACCTCATTGGTAGCTTGTCAATAAGGTACACTTGCAATCATATTTACTTCCTATCACAACAAGTCAAACTAATTGTTTGATCAAAACATCATGTATAAACATATCACATCACGTTAGCACAAAACACAACCATCATAAATCACACGTAACCATAATAAACCATAATCATATATCACATGAAATCATCATAGATCATAATCATAAATCATATGCATAATAAAACTGAAATAAAATATTGATACATATCCTTTAGTCGATCCTTAGCTTCTACCTTATCTTTATTCCATATGCACTCCAGATCAATTACCAGACCTGACAAACACCAAGTGCCTTCTCCTCAACCATGTGCACACACACACAGTGTATATCCCACACATACAACCACACATGGCAGACCACACCATGAAATACATGCATCTACACCTGGCATACAACACATACACCTACACCCAGTGTACAACACAACACGATACATACTCCGATGTCCAGTGTACGACACAATATAACTAAAGCAAAATACTTAATCTACTTCTACAATCAAACTTGCGGAAGCTTAATCGATTTGAGCAAGATCAAACAGAACACATACAACAGAGAAGAAGAATCAATACATATGAAACACAGAAGGATACTCTGGGGAAAGCCTCAGCTAAAAACCCCGCTATCTGTATTATCATACAAGTGGAAATATCTCAATATTACACACAGCTTTAGTTCTCACAGCTATCCAGCTCTCAGTACAATCCCTCATTGTTGCTCATAGATAGAATAGACAACTCATATGCCTTATCCTCTGTCCTCCAAGCCTCCTATTTCCTTGCGCAGTTTTCCCTGGGTGCTCCAGCTGTAATCTTGTGTGACACTGATCTCACACACTGCTCCAACACACTGTAAAACTATGCAAATCTCAAGGAATGAATTCCTTCTACATGCAAGAGATTTTCTGATAGGAAAATTCTTGCAACTGATAGTACATTGTCCCTGCCTTTAATCTCAACTGGGTCTTTGTCTGAACTAACATGCATGAGTTATTTATGAGAGAATATTCAGTTATCTGGAGTACACTAGTTTCGTGCGTGCATGCATTAACTGAATGAACTCACAATTAGTTCCTCAAACTATTTGGAACTAATTTAATTGGACTTAACTCAGTTAACTGAGTTAACTAATTACAACTCATTCTTATCTCCTTAATTAAGGGATAACTTCCTTAATTTAAGGGATAACTGTTGCATGACTTCACAAAGACTTCTAGCTTGAATTTCTCCAACTAATTAACTCAAGATGAATTAATTAATTATTTTTCAAGCAGCTGGTGAGACTCAATTCGAATTTTAATTCAAGGACAAATTAAAATTGGAATATTCTTGTTGCCACATTTCAACATATAGTCCAACAACAAAGATCCAAGTGGCATGATAAGTTTATCAAAGAAAGGAAGTTTCAGCGTTGTGATTGGGCATTGCTTTTTTATTCAAAATTTAAAGATTTTCAAGGAAAATTTAAAACTCACTGGCTTGGTCCTTATGAGATTGAAATTGTCTTTGATAATGGAGCAGTCATAATCAAAACCATTGATCAAGAAAAAGTAACCTTCCTTGTGAATGGTTATATATTACGAATATATCACAAACCACTAACAATGGAGGAATTCATAAGAAATTTGCAAGATAATCTTGATTTGAAGTTGGTCAAGGAAGAGTCTTCTTCCTCTCCAACTTAGTCTATATATATCGTATAAAGATGAAAACCAACATTGTTGGCATGTTTATACAAAAAATCCAAGTTAAAAACCAAGAGTTATTGGCAGCTTATATTTTTTTCCCTATTCTGGTCCCATTTTCTTTTTAACCTTTTCTATTTTCAAAAATAAAGCAGCTACGAAATTCTCAACAATCTGCAGCTCTAACAGAATTATGCAGCTGACCTAGCAGATTGCAACTCGAGCATATGAAGATTATGGCAAAAGAAAATTCAATGAAGATTGCAGCGAGAGCAACCATACAACCTACAAAAGACAAATCAAAATCAGTAAGACAAAGGATCAAAGGTATGTAAATAGTAAGTTATATAATAAAGGTAGAACATTTGAATGATGAGTAATCGTTGCTACAGCCATACCAAATAATGATTACCCTTAATTATTCTCACACGACTTCAGTTTTAACAAAAATTTCTATGTGTTGTCAACTAAGTTGGCAATGAACCTTGATATAATTCGAAATTCACCCTCTCCTGTCCATTCATCATTCCATTTCATACCGAGACACTTCCATTTCACTCAACCCTATTTTATTGCCGAGACTGCCCTCACCTAAACCCTGATTCAGTCCATACTCAAATTTATTCCACTCCTTAACCCTGTCAAAAGAGAAATTATGGGCTAAGCTTCTCTAACATGGGGGTCATTGTAAGATCAGAGCCAAATGGGGTTAAGTTTCTCGAAGGATACCCACAGGTCAAACAATTGTTGCAGCAGACACGGTGGTTAGAATTCGTGGAGAAATTCGATGGGCACAAGAAATAGGTAGCAAAGTCTTTCGTTATGGCATACAATGGAATTGAAGCAAAAATTGAGGACGTGAAGCTGGTTTTGATAGAGTCTCTCATATCAGAGGCTATCGGATTACCAAGAATAAGAGGGAGCTGGTTCAAGAACAGAAAAAATTTGAAGAAAAATAATGGAATTTTTTCCGCAAGAATCGAGGTATGGACATTTTTGTGTTTAAAAAGGGAATACCAATCTCAGCTTCGAAGAATAAATGGAGGAATTTGCTACTGATCATTCAAAAGTTTATAACTTGTGAAGGAAGATTTGGTAACATGTTCTTTTATCATGCACACTTAACGATGAATGTTCTTGATGGGAATGAAACTAACCTACCATATTTCCTACTTCGTAGCTTCAGAAAGATGGTTGATAATATTCAAAGAAAGATACAATCTATAGATAATGACCTATACTATCATAGCCTAATGAAAATCCTGATTGAGACCCATATGAGAAACATAGGAGATAATTGGGAAGATTTTTTAATTAGAAATCATTTTAAGGAAGTAGAAGAAGAAGAACCTAGCAGTACGATTAGGAAGAGTAGAAGGAAGCTGCCTATAGAAGATAACTCGCATCCACAACAAGATAAACATTTAGAGGATGAGACTCCTCTTGCAGATATGTTAGAGAATCTTAAAAAGAAAAATGTTAGAAGAAAGATAGCCAACACTAAGGAAGAAAGTTCATCCAAAAAGAAAACAGAGCAAGAGAAAACAGAGTAGGGAAAAGTTAAAAAGCAGCCCCTTACTACTAAATCACCATTTAAACCATCATCTACCATAAGAAGAAGTGAAAGGCTCAATAAAATAGTGCATGAACAGCCTCAATAGTCCCCAAAATTTGTCGATTTAGAGGAAGAAGAAATGGAACCTAGAATTCCATCACCAGCAGTTTCATCACCAATAGTTATATCATCAATTCCATCACCAATATCTAGTCCAGCTAGTAAAACACTTGAAATAGATCTTGTCCAGTCTTTGGAAAGAAGAGCTACATGTAAAGTTGTTGCATCATCCTCAAACCAAGAAGAAAATGAAGGAATGCATTCTAATATTTCAGGAGAAATCCAAGTTGAAGACACCCTCAAGCAAGAAATTTATGAATTGGAAATATTGAATAGACACTTGAAGAAGGATAATGAAAGAGTAAAGGCATAGAATGAAATTCAAAGAACCCAAAATGACAACATATTGCTACATCTTGGTTCATGGTATAAGAAAAATAAGAAATTCACAACTCAAAACAATTTATGAGGAAGATTATAGGTCTACAACACAGAATTTTGATGAAGAAACCGAGGATGGCAGTCACCACTAAGAAAGCAAGGAGGACTAACTTGGATGTCCTTGCTCATGCATCTGAAGAGGCTTAGTAACAAGAAGGACTCACAAATTTTGAAATTTTGCATGAGGACATGCAATGTCTTCCATGTGGGGGAATGGTGAACCCCAAATTTGCTTCTTTTTTATGACTCCTTTTCACTCCATTCCTCCCTTTTTACCTTCACAACTCCAATTTGGGTATCAATTTACAAGGTTGATAGCATAGTAGGTACATAATCATCTTCTATTTCATAAATATCATTTGTCTTTATTATTTAACTCAATATTTACTTGAGCTACTGAATTACAACGATTCTGCAACTGATGTATGTTTTTGCAGCTAAGTCCAAGGTTCGATGGGTTGCGAATCTTCAACCAAAGAACAGGGCATATGGATAGTTGGCAATTAGTTGGGACAATGATTTTTTCCTACTTTCAAAGCCTGGATCGATAAAGAAATAATCCTAGTAGCTCGGTCAAAGGAAAAGTCAACCATCATAAAAGGCAAAACCAGGCGAGCGAGATGCATATTTTTAGCCTCATGATTTGTTGTGTTAATCGAAAATCATGAGAATATCACGCTATCTTATCTTTCAAAGTTAATTTTAGCTAATGTCGATTAGCATAAGGCATAATGCTTTGAAACATTTAATGTAAGGAGTTTTATAAATATGCCTGTCGACATAGCGAACACAGACTTGAATTATATTTTGTAAACACTATGTTTTTATATACAAACTCTATTTCATTTTATTTCTCTGTTGTGCAATTCCAATGCGTGGTTAATCATCTCATGAAAGCATCATATTGATACCTACTTCTCGCAGGAGGGCCCCCTCGAGATAGTAAGGTTTTCTTTTATTTGTAGTTAGTATTGCATTTTGTATTTCCTGTAGGATTTTTGTTAGTTCATTTAATCAATTAAGTTTTGATTTTTAGATCTAAGTTTAAGATTGTTTTGCAGTAGGTTTATCTAATCATTTTATTGTTGAAGTGAAGTGAGATTTCTAGTGCACATGGAAAGAGTATAAGTTAACATAGATTAGAAGCATAGCTTTACATTACAGTGATATCAATAGGATTTTCATTTGCAGAGTTAATCTTTCTTTCTGTTAAAGTATATTTATTTATAGTGTGATTTTATTGCAAGTGTGATTTTATTTATCATCAAGAGTGATTTCATTTTATTGCAAGTGTGATTTTATTTACAAGCAAGAGTGATTTCATTTTAAAGAAAGTTTGTGTGTGTGTGCCTTTATTTCAAGCAAGGTGTGAGTGTGATTTTATTTTTAAGTGTGAAGCAAGTGTGAAGTTTATTTCAAGAATAGTGTGATCTTTATTTTAAGCAAGAGAAATAGAATTGATTCCATTTTTATGAGTGAATTATTTACTTACATAGCTGTAGAGAAACATGTGCATTTTGATATCTCAAATTAGCTTAGGAATTGTGTGTGACAAAGACTCATAGCACATACAGTGCACAAATATTTCCTCAATTTACTAGCCCTGGTTGATAATTCATGTAAGTAATTTAACATCAATTAAATTACCAACCCCATAGCTTCCTCTAAACATGAAATTGATCTTCATTGTTATTGAAACATGAACATTAGGTTATCTTCTTATATCGTTGCCTTTCAATTCAGAGATGATGTACACATCTTTACCATATAATCCTTCAAGAATTATGAAAGCCATCCACTTAATCCATTTTGAGTCCAAAACCAACAGTTGAACTTGTCTCAACTGTCATTATGCATTTATGCAATATTCTTCCAGGTAGCCAAAACATGTATCAACCAAATAACCAATACCAAAGTATTAATATCATAATTACCTTATGATGGCCCTTTCATCAAAGTATTTTATTACTTGTATCCTTTGAGATCAATATCCTTCCATGTGGTCCATCTCCATCTTGTTCAGGAATCTTTCTCCATGCATTCACTTTTAATCAAGGTGCCCATGGATAGAACTTGATTAGCAAGTTGTAATATCTTCCTTGGATTTGTCATTATCAACTCCCTTTCCTTCTTTCGAAGACCATCCTTGATTCACGCCATGCTATTTTGCGGAAGAGTCTCGATCTTTAGCCATTCCAAAATTCTTCTTCCAAGCATTGAATAACTATATGCAAGACTTACTGAGCATTGTTTATATAACCAACTTCTTTCTACAATATTCTTGGAGATATGAACCTTACCTTAAAGAAAAGTTACTTTAAAAAATATGCATACATTTTCTTCCATGTAACCATCTAGCCATCCTTCCTTGAATGAGCTTTCTTTTTATACCTATCGAAGATAGGTTTCTTTTCCCAAGGGGAGAAAGACTTTAATTATGCCTTTCATACTGCAATTCAACCATCTACATGCCTTCATCCTTCGAGACTATAGATTCCATACTAGATGGAATATATATACCAGTCATATTGCTTTTTCCAAGAACCTACCTAGATGATGGTTGTTATTGGAGGATGTTTAATAATCCTTCTTGCAAAATGACTAACTCCAATAATATATTTAGAAAATGCTTGGATGAACTATAACATGAAATATGGTCCCAATCTCTCATTCTTCTAAGCTAGATGATTCCTACCAAAGCAACTTGATCATGTAGATTCTACTATCATATGCTTCCCTTTATGATGCCATGCTTTATAGAAATCAAGACTCTTCTAGAGAATGCAACAATGCATGTTATTCTACTTTCTTATTTCCAATAAAAGAAATACAAATTTCATAATGAACCTGATAGAGATGGAGCTTCCTTCATTGGTAAATATCATTGGGATCTTCTCCCTTCGACTTCTTCTCATGTTCTCCCTTTTCCACAACTATGTGAGCTTCACTTCTTTCCTTCCTTTCATTGTTCTTCTTGATTGGACAACCCCTCTTAAAATGTCCATACTCCTTGCATCCAAAGCATTGAATCTTAGACATATTTGGTTTTCCTTTGGACTTTCTAAACTTCCCTTTTTTCTTCTTCTTGGATTTAACAACAAAAGCTTGAGACTTCTCATTTGATTCGATGTCATCCTTTGCCTTTATGTTGGAAATAATACTGAGAGGGGGGGGTGAATCAGTATTATCAAATTCTTATCAATCTATCTTCCTTATTTATACTTTGAATAATTCTTCAAATATTGATCATTACTTTGTATGTCAATATCATAAAATAATGAGCAGGAACAAGAAAAGCAAATAGTCACACAAAAGAACACCAGATATAAGGTGGAAACCCAATGTGGGTGAAAACCACCTGCTGCAATATGTCTCTATCTTCTTTCAATTAGAAACTCCTTTTACAATGATTTTGTACTGGTGCAGTCCTTTACCGGTACGCAGGCTACAACCTGCAGAGAGCTACAACCCTCTCTCGTTCTCCAGCTTCTCCTGGAAGGGAGCTACAACCCCCTTAGCTCTTGTACTAGCCAAGATACTAGTACGTAGGTGCTGGCCTACTGAAGGCTACAACCTTCTCTTTCTTCCAGGGACCACATTTCATAAATTTTCAGACTGGATCCATGAACATCAATCAATCATCAAGTATATCTGCATCAAACAATCTCCTTTTCCCAATTAGCACTGAATCAAGTAAACACTTCTCTGACAGCTGTACCCAGAACATAGTAACAGTAACCACACACCAAATTCTGAACCCAGAATACTGCAGCAATAGACAGAGGCAGCTAGATCATAATTTAAAGATATACGCTACTTCAACAACCTGAAACCTGCGTGCAGATCTATAAAGGATAATTCCTTCTTTCAAATATTCAGACACTAATTAACCCAGATTGTCAGATTTATAGATCAATCATGCACCTCATATAACAGATCAAAATCATGCAAAGATACTATTATTCAAGCATAAAGATTATGACCCATCAAAAGAAGTTATCCTTCTTTATGCACTAAGGTTCCTCCTTCATTCAGATCCAGATATGCACCATAACCCAATCACAAATATTTCAGATCTAGCACTTATTAGATATTCAATTCATTCGATGATGCTTTGCCAAATGATCTCCTTCCTCTTTTATAGTCTTAGGCCTTCCACAATACCACGGGCCAAAACCATAATAACACAATACCATGGACCCAATACTTGGGATCAACACTTTTGGATGCAATACCACGGACCAAAACCATAGGATCAAAAACTGTCGGACTAATACCATCAACCAACCATGAAAGTGCGTGAGATCAACACTTTTGGATGCAATACCACGGACCAAAACCATAGGATCAAAAACTCTCGGACTAATACCATGAGCCAACCATGAAAGTGCGTGAAATTTTCTCTTCATGAATGGAACTTTTCTCTGCATGAAAGTGCGTGAACTTTTTCTCTACATGAAATAAACTTTTCTCTGCATAAAAGTGCATGAACTTTTCTCTCCATGAAATAAACTTTTCTCTGCATAAAAGTGCTTGAACTTTTCTCTACATGAAATAAACTTTTCTCTGCATAAAAGTGCGTGAACTTTTCTCTACATGAAATAAATTTTTCTCTGCATAAAAGTGCGTGAACTTTTCTCTACATGAAATAAACTATTCTCTGCATAAAAGTGCGTGAACTTTTCTCTACATGAAATAAACTTTTATGTGCATAAAAGTGCGTGAACTTTTCTCTACATGAAAGAAACTTTTATCTTCATGAAAGTGCGTGAACTTTGCTGCACTATAATTTATCATATGAGATGAGTGGGTTGCCATCAAGTACAACATATGTATCATAATGCCAACAATCTCCCCCTTTGGACTTGATGGCAACAACAACCAATCACTCTCCCCCTTTGACATCAAGGGCAAAGGGTTATGCTCCCCCTAAGAACATGCTCCCCCTAACTATAAACCAGATCTGCAAAGAAGAACCATAATCCATCAAACACCATAAATGACCATGAAAGAGATAGAGACGTATTGCAGCAATATTCAGACCAGCATCCATGATCTCCCTCTGTACTTCCTCCATAATGCCAACAATGCATGATATGCTCCCCCTGAACCTGTGCCATTCGATCTTTGACCAATCCGCAACCCAGCACATGTACGCATATACTTCAGATGAACCTTGCGTACAACCAACAATCAGAAGAGATTCAACAACAAGATGATGCATCAACAACCCCCAGCTTTTGCCTGAGGTATTCAAAGGTCTCCCTAGGCAATGGTTTGGTGAGTATATCAGCAACCTGTTCCTTAGAAGGAACATACTCCAACTTGACCTTTTGTTCAAGCACTTGTTCCCGGAGAAAGTGATACTTGATTGGTATGTGCTTGGTTTTTGAATGCATGACTGGGTTCTTTGAAATGTTGATTGCACTTGTATTATCACATAAGATGGAGATGGGTGGTGTACAAGTGATTTGAAAATCCTGCAAGGTCTGCATCATCCAAAGGAGTTGAGTGCAGCAAGATGCAGCAGCAACATATTCTGCTTCAGCTGTAGACAAGGAAATCGAACTATGTTTCTTGCTGAACCAAGATACTAATCTGGAACCCATAAAGAATGCACCACCACTTGTGCTCTTCCTGTCATCCACGCTTCCGGCCCAATCTGCATCAGTATAAGCATGAAGTGTGAGATCTGTATCTCTAGGATACCATAAGCCATAATTTTGAGTTTCCTTTGGATTTGCCTGAAATCTTCCAACTATTCCCACTGCATGCATGATGTCTGGTCGGGTACCTGTCAAATAAAGTAGACTTCCAATCATAGATCTGTAGGTTGGTTGATGTACTGCTGCTGATTCATCATTTGCACTGAGGCTACATCCTGTGACCATGGGTGTACATACTGGTTTTGCATCTTCCATGCCATATTTCTTCAAAATCTGCTTGAGATACTTAGTTTGAGACAAGAAGATCCCTCCTTCCTTTTGTTCGATTTGCAGGCCAAGAAAATATGTCAATTCTCCAAGCAGGGACATTTTGAATTCTTTTTGCATCACCAAGGCAAAGCTTTGACTCATAGATTCTTCATTGCTGCCAAAGATAATGTCATCTACATACACAACAAGTATCAGCAATTTGTCATTTTCAATTTTTATATAAAGATTGCTATCTGCTGATCCTTTTGAAAAACCTTGTTGATGAAGATATTTGTCCAAACGATAGTACCAAACCCTTGGAGCTTGTTTAAGACCATAGAGAGCCTTTTTCAATCTGCATACAAGATTTAGATCATTTCCAAGAATGAAACCATCTGGCTGCTCAATGTATACTTCTTCTTCTAAGTCTCCATTCAGAAAGGCTGATTTCACGTCCATTTGCAATACTTTTAACTTTTGAAAGCTTGAGAGAGCAAGGAACATTCGGATGGCCTCAAGTCTTGCAACAGGAGCAAAAGTTTCTTCAAAATCGATTCCTTCTTTCTGCGCATACCCTTTACAAACAAGTCTGGCCTTGTTTTTAATTACTTCCCCATTTTCATTCAACTTATTTTTGAAGACCCATTTTGTCCCTATAACATTCTTATCCTTTGGTCTAGGAACCAACTCCCAAGTGTTGTTCTTTTCAATCTGCTCAAGTTCTTCATCCATTGCTTTGACCCAACATTCATCTTTGCATGCCTCTTTTACATTTTGTGGTTCAGTGGATGAGAGTAATGCCAAATAGCTTGAAGCTTCTGCAATTGTTCTTCTTGTTTGTACACCTGCTTCTTTTTGCCCCAAAATCTGAGATTCTGGATGATTCTTCTGAACGTACCTGGATGGAGTCTTCTCTTCTACCCTTATCTGTTCCTCTGGTGCTTCTTGAGGTTCTTCTTCTTCATCATTCTGTCTTTGAGGGTAGTCTTCATCTTCTTCGATATTTTCATGATTTACTTGCCTAGGAATGTATCCTTTTTCATCAACCACTACATCAATGTTGTCAACAATTCTTCCAAGTCTTTTATTGTAGCACTTATATGCTTTGTTGTGTGGAGAATAACCAAGAAGAATGCCTTCATTTGCTCTAGGTTCAAGTTTGCCAAGTTGCTCATCAGTATTCTTAATATAGCATTTGCTCCCAAAGATTTTGAAGTGTTTTACCGAAGGAGTCTCACCATACCAGAGTTCATGAGGAGTTTGAGTGCTGTTCACTCGGACATTTGTTTTATTGAGAATAACAACCGCAGCATATGCAGCTTCACCCCAGAAAGTTGCGGGAGTTCCGGACTCATCAAGAATAGCACGTGCCATTTGTTGGACTGTTCTGTTCATCCTTTCCACCACTCCATTTTGCTGAGGAGTTCTAGCTGTAGAGAATTCCCTTCTTATCCCATGTTCTTCACAGAAATCGAAAAATTCATTTGAGGTAAACTCCCCACCTCTGTCGGACCTGAGGCACTTAATTTTGTAACCTGATTCATTTTCAACCAAAGCTTTGAAGGATTTGAATTTTTCGAATGCTTCGTCTTTGTGCTTCAAAAGTCCTAACCAAACAAACCTGGAGAAATCGTCAATGAATAATATCAAGTATTCTTCTCCTCGAGGTGACCTCGTCCTGAAAGGACCACATACATCTGTATGGACTAGTTCAAGAGGCCTGCTGGCTGATCCTTCCTTCTCTGGGAAGTTGGTTCTGGTTTGCTTACCAAACTGACATGATTTGCATATAGTGTTGTCTGGAATTTTGATATCTGGAAGACCACGAACTGCCTGATATTTGCATGCCTTCCTTATTTGTGAAAAGCTTAGATGCCCCAACCTCTGGTGCCATAACCAATGTTCATCATGCTTGCTCAAATAGCATTGTTTTTGTCCTTCTTCAAATATGTATAGACTATTTGGAGTTCTTCTACCTTTGATCACTGTTTTCCCTGTATCAAGATCACGAACGCTACATCCATTTGATCGAAATATTACCTCGGTTCCTTGATCGCACATCTAACTGACACTCAGAAGGTTATGCTTCAAGCCATCAACATACAAAACATTTCCAGCTTTGACCTTTTCTTTTAACTGAGCTGTGCCTTTTCCTTTTATAGCTGCTGGAGTATCATTTCCAAAAGAAACTTTCTTTCCCTTTTCTAAAGCAGAATATGATTCAAGTTTTTCTTTATCACCTGTCATATGCTTCGAACATCCACTGTTGATGTACCATAGATTTTCCTGTCCCTCTGCATAAAAGGCTATCCCACATCTTTCTGTTTGTGGTTCCTTTATTCTCCATGTTCTGGTGCTTGAGGCTTGTTCCTTTGTCTGCTGAAACCTGCTCCTGCATTCAGAATCTTCATGACCAAAGTTATTGCAAATAGAACATTCAACTTCATTTTCAAGAGCCGAAAAGTTGTTATAGGTCCTTTTTGTAATCCCGATCATACTTCTTTGTTTTTGAGCTTCTCTAGTCATTATTGTTTTATATGCAACACATTGAGCTGCTTTGTGACCAAAGTTATGGCAAGAGAAACATTGCCCATTGAAGAAACTTCTGCGATTATCAAATCTACCGGCCAAATGATTGTAATTTCTATTGTCATCCATTCTTGAAGCAAATTGAGAAGATTTTACCTGTGGCTGGTTGTAGCTTTTGTTCATCCTTAAGACAGATTGCCCCTGGTTTACCTGATAGTCTTTGTTCGTTCTTGATGTAATTCATCCCTGCTTTACCTGGTGATCTCCATTGTGCTTTTGCTCATTCCTTCTTGCTGCATCAAGATAACTCTTTGAGGTGGATGCTTGAGATGTTTCTCCATTATACCCCAGACCTGTCTTGTTTAGCGGAGAACGTTGTACATTGATGATCTCATCCAGAGTTTCAGATCCTTTGACAAACTTAAGATTAATAGCCTTTGTTTTCTCAATTTCTTTTCTAAGGCCAACAATTTCACCTTCTAACTTTTCAAGATATTTTTCTTTTTCATCAATTTGAAATTGTAGAGTATCAATGATCATATTCTTTTCTTCTATACATGTCTTAAGTCTAGAAATCTCTTCATAAAAACTATCCACATCTATAGCATCCATGTAATCATCATCTTCAAATGCCATTAAAAGTTTATAGTCATTACCTCGTTCATCTTCATCACTATTTGATAGACCATCACTGTCTTCATGAGTGTAGTAGCTTTTCTTATTTGCATTTTGTTTCTTGTTCCATCTGGCAGGTTCCTTTCCTTTGTCAATCTTATCCTTATGAGGACATTTGGCAGCATAATGACCTACTCTTCCACAAGCAAAACATTTAAAAGGTAGCTTACCTCTGAATCTTCCAGTACCCCGTTGAAGATTTCTGACAAAATTTGATTCTTCTTCTTCTTCTGGCACGTGACTTGATTCATAGTAGTCTCCTTTGCCTGAAGCCTTAAAAGCAGCTTCTCTCCTGTCTGATGGACCTCCTTTTCTCATTTCATAAGCAGTTAGAATTCCGTGTAGCTGAGACATAGTAAGAGTTCGTAGATTTTCCTTTTCTTCTATTGCAGACACTTTAGATTCAAACTTGGGGGACAATGATCTTAGGACTTTTTCAACCACAACAGCCTCTTTTATTTCTTCACCCAAGTTTTTCATACAATTAACAATCTCGTCTACCCGAAGGAAATAGTTAGCCACACTTTCATCATTATACATTCTGAGATTCTCATACTGAATCCTGAGGGTTTGAAGTTTTGCACGTTTTACCTGTTCATCTCCTTCGTAGCTCAAAACAATCTTGTCCCATATTTCTTTTGCGGATTTATATTGCATAACCTTCACAAATTCAGATTGAGATAGACATCCTAGAAGAGTATTAACCGCCTTTGCATTTGTTTCATATTTCTTCTTCTCAGTTGAATCTGTAGGAGTAGCTGATGGAAAAGTATACCCTGTTTCTATAACCCATACTTTTGTACCCAAAGATTGAAGATAGGCAGTAACTCTTACCTTCCAATATACGAAGTTTGTTCCATCAAAAATCTGTGGCCTGATTGATGCTTCCCTCTCGTAGTTGCTCATGATGTTAGATCTTCCTTCAAGCGATCAAGCTTCTTCAGAAGGACCTGCTCTGATACCAATTGTTGGAAATAATACTGAGAGGGGGGGGGTGAATCAGTATTATCAAATTCTTATCAATCTATCTTCCTTATTTATACTTTGAATAATTCTTCAAATATTGATCATTACTTTGTATGTCAGTATCATAAAATAATGAGCAGGAACAAGAAAAGCAAATAGTCACACAAAAGAACACCAGATATAAGGTGGAAACCCAATGTGGGTGAAAACCACCTGCTGCAATATGTCTCTATCTTCTTTCAATTAGAAACTCCTTTTACAATGATTTTGTACTGGTGCAGTCCTTTACCAGTACGCAGGCTACAACCTGCAGAGAGCTACAACCCTCTCTCGTTCTCCAGCTTCTCCTGGAAGGGAGCTACAACCCCCTTAGCTCTTGTACTAGCCAAGATACTAGTACGTAGGTGCTGGCCTACTGAAGGCTACAACCTTCTCTTTCTTCCAGGGACCACGTTTCATAAATTTTCAGACTGGATCCATGAACAGCAATCAATCATCAAGTATATCTGCATCAAACAATCTCCTTTTCCCAATTAGCACTGAATCAAGTAAACACTTCTCTGACAGCTGTACCCAGAACACAGTAACAGTAACCACACACCAAATTCTGAACCCAGAATACTGCAGCAATAGACAGAGGCAGCTAGATCATAATTTAAAGATATACGCTACTTCAACAACCTGAAACCTGCGTGCAGATCTATAAAGGATAATTCCTTCTTTCAAATATTCAGACACTAATTAACCCAGATTGTCAGATTTATAGATCAAGCATGCACCTCATATAACAGATCAAAATCATGCAAAGATACTATTATTCAAGTATAAAGATTATGACCCATCAAAAGAACTTATCCTTCTTTATGCGCTAAGGTTCCTCCTTCATTCAGATCCAGATCTGCACCATAACCCAATCACAAATATTTCAGATCTAGCACTTATTAGATATTCAATTCATTCGATGATGCTTTGACAAATGATCTCCTTCCTCTTTTATAGTCTTAGGCCTTCCACAATACCACGGGCCAAAACCATAATAACACAATACCACGGACCCAATACTTGGGATCAACACTTTTGGATGCAATACCACGGACCAAAACCATAGGATCAAAAACTTTCGGACTAATACCATCAACCAACCATGAAAGTGCGTGAGATCAACACTTTTGGATGCAATACCACGGACCAAAACCATAGGATCAAAAACTGTCGGACTAATACCATGAGCCAACCATGAAAGTGCGTGAAATTTTCTCTTCATGAAAGGAAATTTTCTCTGCATGAAAGTGCGTGAACTTTTTCTCTACATGAAATAAACTTTTCTCTGCATAAAAGTGCGTGAACTTTTCTCTACATGAAATAAACTTTTCTCTGCATAAAAGTGCGTGAACTTTTCTCTACATGAAATAAACTTTTCTCTGCATAAAAGTGCGTGAACTTTTCTCTACATGAAATAAACTTTTCTCTGCATAAAAGTGCGTGAACTTTTCTCTACATGAAATAAAATTTTCTCTGCATAAAAGTGTGTGAAATTTTCTCTACATGAAAGAAACTTTTATCTTCATGAAAGTGCGTGAACTTTGCTGCACTATAATTTATCATATGAGATGAGTGGATTGCCATCAAGTACAACATATGTATCATAATGCCAACACTTTATCCTAGTTTCTTCCCAGATACATTGCTCCAATAACTCATCAAAAGGAGTAGTATCCTTTCTTGAGTAGACACTAGTTACAAAACTGCTCCAATCTGGTGGCAATGCATTTAGTACACAAGTAGTCATTTCTGAATCGGAAACAACTTCTGCAAACCCTTTCAATTGGTCCCTTATTTGTAAGATCTTCATAAGATAAGTGGCCATGTATTCATCCTTTAAATGCCTTATTCTATAAAGTTGATTCCTCAAGGAAATCTTCTAACCTGATCTACTTATAGAGTACAATTTCACCAACTTATCATAGATAGCTTTGGATGCCTTTAAATCAGCAACAAAGGGAACAAGGTGATCCTTTATGCTCTCACTTCTCCCTTCTTGTATTTTACTAGCTCTTTAGTATTCTCTTTGTCTAGTTGAGAAACTTCACTAAGAACATATTCCATTACCTCATTTTCTATGAGTATAAAATCAATCCTCTTCTTCCATGCTAGGAAGTTTACTGACCCAACGAGCTTGTTGCTTTCCTTGCAAAATGTAGCTATATGTCTTGTAGATTGAGATAGGGAGCACAAATAGTACTTACTTGTCAAATGAGTGTCCTTCTTGATTATGTCTCCAACTATATTGATGCTTTTAAGATCTTCAAAGAGACTTCAACAATGCCCTAAAATGAAGACTTCTAGGACACCTTCAACAATAATGTCTTCAATAACTTAAAAGAGTGGATGATGATCTCAATATCCTTTGATGCTTCCTTTAAAGATTTCTTTCAACAAACCTTTAAATTGATAACTTTATAAGATAAATCAATATATCTTTCAAGATAAAGCAACCTTCCTTCAAGATTTTCCTTTAAATGCAAATAGCCTTCAAGATAGAGACATTATGTGTCCTTTCCCTGGATGATGAGATTTTCAATGAGAGCTTGATTTAGTAGCCTTCCTTCCTTCAATGAGAGCTTGGTTCTTTTTAACATGATGAGGTCTTCTTCCTTAAGTCCTTTTGCAAATGATTCCCCTTTATAAGCAATCATTTCTTATGTCAACAAGATGATCTCCAAGCTACCTTCTCTTTCTTCACCTTAGCTCTGAAACCATGTTGGAGAATCTACTAGGGCAGCTATTTAAACCAATTCTCCTTAAACTTAATAATTGCTTATGAAATTTAGTTATCTTCTTATGTTTCTTTATTAGATATTTTCATCAAGCAATTATCATGAGCAAAAACAATAACAACAAAGGATACGAGAAGTAGGCTATAAGCCAGGGAAAAAGCCCTCTAAGGGGAAAACCCAGAAAAAAAAATATATTTTCTTCTTATAAAATATGCTTCAAATGAGAAAACTAAGACCCAAAACCCTAAACCAAGTCCTCCTCCAAGCACCAGGTTAGCCCTCCAATAATCCTTTTCAATTACGTCAAAGATCAACCAATTCAACAAGGGTCAATCCTTCTTCAACCAGCTTCAAATCTCAGCTTTGGCCCCCAGCTTCGGGTCTGAAACCTCGACATGCAATTTTTAGCCCTACAATAGCTTTAGAAACCCTAATTTTCACACATGTCGATAGAAATAGAAAAGATTTCGCATCTCCTTCCTTCACTTTGTATTTCTCCTTGTATTCTAGTCTCTTGCTCTTTTTTTATTGGGCATTGGATAATCCAATGCTCCCCGTGTGTTTCGCGACATGGCTTAATCACCTCTCGTGGATTTGTTAACTCTGGTGATGCGTCCATTTACTAACACCTGCGTATTTTGGTGTAACGACAATCATGATTCCAACAAGTGGTACCATAGCCAAAGGTCTCGAGTTTGAATCACACCTGGCTCGCGCTAGGGGGAGATTGTTGAGCATTGGATAATCCAGCGCTCCTCGTGTGTTTCGCGACATGGCTTAACCGCCTCTCGCGGACCTATTAACTCTGGCGATGCATCCATTTACTAACACTTGCAGGTTT
Organism: Pinus tabuliformis; assembly: GCA_031772625.1. Taxonomy (NCBI): domain Eukaryota; kingdom Viridiplantae; phylum Streptophyta; class Pinopsida; order Pinales; family Pinaceae; genus Pinus; species Pinus tabuliformis. The sequence goes on from CM062816.1 coordinate 72,488,453, forward strand.
TGGTGTAACGTCAATCGTGATTCCAATGCTTTTCTTGCTTTTTTTCCTTCAGATCAACTTCTTTATTGAGTAGATTGAATTGGTGACAAATGAGGTCGAAGTTGCTTCTATATATACACATTTTTGGAGGTCAAATAACCTCTTCTAGGTCGACTTATTCTTGGAGGCTTATTTTGACTTTCTAGACTCAAAATAAATTATTTTACAAGTTACAACTTGCCCAATAGGGTCTTATACAAATGATATTGACTCTCTTGACTCATGACAATAATTCTTATGACTTGACAAACCCTAGAAGCATGAAGAACATGCTTAACCTAGTTGACCAATCAAAAGAAGCATGAAACCCATGCTTGAAAATGATAATTTTTCTTTCTTATTTTTCTTGTTACATAATATATACATAATGATATGAGTACAATGACAATTATGAAGACAGAAACTAGTTACATTTTCCAAGACAACTCCCTTTAACATAGTTGTGACCAATTTTAATTTCTATTCGGTGGTGGTTTAATCATAGCTCTTGCAAAGGACATCGAATTTAAACATAAATGTATCCAGATCTTCATTAATTTTACCATAAAAAGTAGGAAATGTTTTCAAAGGGATGTTCTTCATTGGGGCATGTCCCTAGATATTTCTAATGGGGAACTCAAAGGTGGTAACTAAGCTACCTGTTGTTTGGTCTTGCCTAAAAAATTTAGGGTTTTTTTACAATTTTTACAGGTGGTTCTCCAAATGGAGGAGATTTCTTTCTTTTTCGTGATGAGGGTTGCTCAAGTTGTTCAAGATATTCATGGTTCTTAAACTGTTCAACTTTTCGAGGTGGTCCTAATGATTTCACAACACCTTCTTGCAACATAATGCTCAGTAGGTTGTTTCACAACACTGCCTAAATCCAAGATGTGTTGAACAAATGGTCATTCTCCTGGACTTGATTCTAAATCATGTTCATACACATCCCCTTGTCCCTTTATTAAGCCTTGATATCCTTCCTCTGTTGATACAAATGGACCAGAAACTCTTGGGCTTGTTTCTGAGATCGAAGGTTCATAAACTTACACCTCCTTAATTCATGCACCCAACATAAATGATCCAAGGGATGTTGGCCTCTGTAGATCAATTTTACCTTATCTTTTCTTCTTAGGTGTTACTCCCCGAGTAGATGATTCGGCTTTAGCTTTTGAAATTATATCTTGTATGTATGTTACTCTTCCCAAATCCGGATTCTTCTTCTTTCTCCCATGTCCTCCTCTACCTGCACGATTAGTTTCTTTGGGGGAACCATATTTTTCTTATTCATTATTCATGCAATGCAATCCTATGTGGCCTGACTCTCCATGAGGTCGAGCTTGCTTCAGTGTGTCCAAGCAATGTGCATGTTCTTACCTCTCATATTACCACCTGAAAACCTCAAAGCTAGGAACACATCTAACACACTTTCAATCAATTCATACAAATAATACTAGTCACACATATGCACCTCTAATAGGATCCCCGACAATGGTGCCAAAATGTTGGGTGGATCAATTTTCCTTTTAATTTAAAACAACCAATCTGACTCACCCAAAAATTGTCAATCCAGGTAGGATTTTTGTTTCACGTCTATAGTGCAAAATATATGTAGGAAAAAATGGCAACTAGTGCTAATAAAATATCAAAACCAATTGTTGTAAATGTCACTCTCAACACTCCAAACACACTTGTTGTCACACTCCAAACCTTGCTCACACTTCAAAAAGAAAAGACATGTGTTTCAGAATAAATCACACTTTGTCACACTATCACTCTTATTCAAATGAAACAACACTCTTGGAAACCATTAAACACTCAAACAATTGTTGTAACACTCATTCAATCAATTAACAAGCCAAATTGTGACATAATCAAACAACCATCACACCTTATGAAGGGACTGGTCTAGGACCTATGCTATTACAAAATGATAGAGGCTACAATCTTGCAATTATTCAATGCATGAACAAGATATGTAACAGTAACAGTAAATCATACGTAACGCACAATTGTGAGTAAATAAATGTACTTATACAATACTTCTCTAATCAATGATCCCTACTAAGAAGGAGGACCCTTCCTCCTTAGCAGGGGTTGGTGAATTACACAACATGCAAGCTAATCAGGAAAGAGATATGGAGCCATGAATGGTAAAGAGTTGCATTAATGAAAGTTGCAGTACATGATTACAATGTTGTTGCTTCTCCCTTCTTTGATCTCTATCTATGCATGCCTCGTGGGCAGAGAGTACATCCTTTTATAATTTCAGATTACATTCCTATTTTCGAAAAGCAGGATCATCATGAGAATCTCTCGATTCTCATGTGATCCAAATCGAGATTATACAAAAACTATCTTATAACAAATTGTCTTAATTGAAATAGAGTTGTAACAACATTATAAATTACAATGATGTATCAATTGGAAATCCCATTTGTTTCAACTAATTCAGATGCATTATCCATGAATGTCTCCTTTCAATGGTAAAATTGGCTCTGACCATCTGTACGTCCATGTTGGTCTTTATTGCTAATCATAAAGGAACAAAGGATCCAAAATAAACTTAGTGTTATGAAAACAGCGTTAGCAGAGTCTTCATTTCATCTTTAGGGAGGCAGAATTGGGGAGATATTGTATTGTAACAACATCTCAACAAGCCATACCACCTGAAACAACCTTTCATCAATTCATTAATAAAATAGCCTAAAGAAGTTAGCTTTTATGTCAAATTACAAGAAAAACTAGATAATAAAGATGACCTACAATAGGGAACATACTTTAGTCAATAATGGCTAACAAACTGACAAGGCATGGCTTTGAAAGTTAAAATGCTAGGAAAAGGTAGGGAAAATAGGTACACAAGAATGCCAATTACGCATCCCTACAACATCTTCAAGCGATAACTTTTTTGTGTATTTTTCTCCTCATCTTTGTTCTTCATGAGTCTGATATTATGGGTTAGCAAGTGGTTCAAATCTATTTCCCAAAGGGGTTCTCACAATACCTTTTTTGCTATAATGGGCTTAGGATTCATTAATGTGAGGGGAGGAGGGAGGATTTTGAGGAACGACATTTTGGACTGAAGGGTTTATTGGAGGGGCTTCTTGTTGGACCATACCTCTTCTTATTTTATGTTGTTTCCATTGTTATCCTTGATCCACTTATCATTGTTCTTATATAACTTCGAGGCAATTTTTGGCAAAATTGATGCAGGAGCATCAACCCCTAGGCAACAATTTTACCTAGACCCCAAGGGGGTCATGAAATTTCCCTTAAATGTAATTTGTATAATTTTGGAATATTGGTTTTTTAGTGTAAATACAAGTGTTAGATTCTAGAAAGAATCTAGATTGTTGTGTTGGTAGTTTTTTGATGAGCGGGCACTTTTTGGCCAAGTGGACCTTTGTAAATAATGACTTGTTAAGTTGAGATATTTTGTACCATTTCTAGAATATGGACAACTATAGAGGAAACTCATAAGGTAATAGATATTTTGGTCTTATTATGTTAATAGAAGGGTGGCATAGGGAGGATAAAAAGCATCACGAGTAGGGAGAAAAAAATAAAGGGAGTGGTCAAAGCTGAGAAAGCCCAAAAAATTGTGAAAATCAAGCCAATTTGATTATGTGAATTAATGATATTGATTGAATGTTTTCAACCATGTGCACTCTAATACTTGTATATGAGTTGTTAGTTGTTAGTCAATCTCTAGATATTATATGAGTGTTAAGATGAAATCATTTCTGAAGACCTTATGTACACTTTGAAAGTCCTCACAGGTGTACAGATGAACATATGATGAATTGTGAGAAAGCGTGGTCAAGGTTTGAGATCTTGAGATGTTAGAGTTGAGTGCCTGATCATGATTCCCTAGTAAGGAACTCGAAGCACACATATCTCATGCTAAGTTCAAAGACAATTGTTGACCATTCCAATTGAATTGAGGTTAAATTCAAGGAATAGGTTGGTTCTTTTATGTTACCGCTTTGATTTTCCTTCCAAACTCTAAATTCTCCAAGTCATCGTACTTTCTACCAACCAACAGACACAGAGTCAAAGTCTATCACACGTTGGGTGAAATCTGTCGAAGTTATCATTAAATATGGATTTTACTGAGATCTGGGTCTTTTATTATTTAAAGTTTCTCCAAACTCTCATCCATATCCTAATTCAAAACATTAATCTGATCTTTTAACGGAAATATAGACTATTTTATATTTGGGGTTTATCACAAATCTAGAATCTCATGTTTAATCTGGAACCTTTGCACAATATAGAGCATTCAAACTTATATAGTGGGCCATCTCTCGGATCTATCTATAGTTGGATTTGAAATATATCTAGGTTGAAATTGGTGGTAAATTTGCGGATACATCTAGACTCTAGATATCTGGTTCATAATCAAATATGGCCTCTATTAGGATATTCCATTGTAAGTTTAACCAAATCCAAAATATATACGGGAAAGGATCATGGAAGGCTTATAGTTTACTTGGATGTGACTCTGTCTAATACGTGGCCCAGTGACCCGCGCCACGACAAAGGATAAATTGGCTTGAGCATTCAAGAGGGAGGAACGTGCACTGCATGAAAGTTGGAGTTTGGAGATCTATAAATGTGGGGTGAGAGCAAAGATTACTACCAATGATAGAGAGGAATTGGTTTAGCGTGAACACTTGACCACTAATACATCGAGTGCATTCATAGATTTGGCCCGAAAGGTTGATTATATGTATATCAAGATCAAGGGGGTTAAGGCCCTGGCAAGATTCTAACGAACTACAATCCAGGAGGTCGAGAATAACCTTTAAGGAAAGAGGGGATCGAGCCTACTGCCCACAAGCAATTTTGAAGATAGAACTGAGAGAATTATTACCCAATTTGGTTGAATTAAGCGGGGTTAGGACAGAGATCAAGACAAAGTGTGGATCAGTGATCAAGAGTAGCAAGGGTTCCGTCAAGTGGTATCAAAGTGTAGTAATGTTCTTTGGGAACAAGGGGGGAAAGGAAGCAGTCATAAGAAATTTGTAGCCAACAAAGAATTTGGGAGAACTTCTCATAAGGGTAATAAAGAACGAAGAGAGAACCAGAGGAAGAAGAGGAGATTTCAGCCAATACGAAGTGGAGGAGAGATACCCAAACAACGTTGATCCAAGTTGTCAAACTAATTATATGTATCCTTGAAATGATGAACAACTTTCAAAAATTGTTATGAAGGAGGATAACTCGTGATGGAGGCAAAAGACATCAAAGCTGGGAAAGTTACTAAAAGCAAGGAAAGTAGAAAGTAAAAAAATTTAGTATGAGGAGACCTAGAATCTAACAAATTGCAAGTAGTAGCGGGAGGAGAAAAGGAAATTGTGGTATAGAACCTTACAGTGGAGAGGTTGCGGAAAAATAGAGAGTATTACAACATGTGTTGGAAAGGAGAAAAGGACATAATAAGTCCTCAAAGAGAATTCAAGAGAATGAGAGAATTTCTTGAGATAGGTGAGCAGTAGGTGCAAAATCCCATAATAGCAAGGAGTGTTCATGAGGTTTTAGAGGAGAGAACCATAGGAATACCAAAATGATAAGTTGTAGAGAAGGCTTGGTGAGGTATTGGGTTAGTAGGTTAATGGAGAAGACTTGTTACCAGGGATTGATTATAGCTCACAATGGAACACAAGAAGCTCACAAAGGAGGAAGGAAGATGACTAGTGATGATAATTATAAAGGTTCATATGTATGCCACAATAGATGAAAGGGAGATGTCAAAGAAAATGACATAAAGAGGAAGATGAGTGATGAGGAATTTGATCGAGAAATGGCTGAGTTAAAGGAAAGACTCAGCATAATAATACAACTACTACAGGAAAGGGAGTGAAGACGAGAGAGTTGGATGGAATCTTAAGAAGAAGATCAAGCGGCCTATTAGGAAATTGTATGCCAAGAATTTGAGGAGGAAACTAAGGCCCCTGTTGAGTGCTCAATTGAGAAATGGAAAATTCAGAGAAACTGAGTATGAGGAGGAAGAGAGAGTTCATTGTTGTGAATTATAGCAAGGGACACCCCTTAAAGAAGATGAACATGAAGATGAAGTTTTTATAGTGGAGGGTCCTATTAAGAGCTTCATAAACTACAGGGATAGTTCAAAATAACTAAAAGGTTGATGATAGAGAATGAGGCTTGAGAGCCTTATATTTTTTTAAACTCACAATTTGTGTTTGAATGTAGATTCTTCAGGTCGTGAGGATGGACAATCCTTGAAGATGTCCTAAAGAAAGAGGAAAATGCAAAAAAATCTTCCAATAAGTGGAGGTAAGAAGAATTCAAAATAATATGGGAAGCATAACCAAAAGTATGTTATAAAGATGGAAGGATCAAAATTTCCTCACAAAGGGGATCAAGGAGGAACCTGTACATAGTCTAAGGATGAAGTTTGTCAAGGCAGTCAAAGGAAGAATCAAGGAGATGAGAATCTCATGGAATACTCAAATGAGACTAAGAAGTCTCTACTTTTCCAAACTAATTGTTTAATTAAGTATGTGTTTGTAGGTGTTGAAGATGGTGGAGTTGACAAAGAAACTACCACAGTGACTCAAAGCAAATCAACAAGATCGATGCCTTTTTTTTATTCTCAAGGCTTAGATTTACCACAATAAATTTGTAGGAATGTATACATTTTGGGTCCATAGGTGGATCCATCATCAGGAGAAGCCTTGAGACAAATGTTGGTTCGAAACGCGTCGACAAATGTTTGTCTACATGTGATTTATGCCGAAGTTATTCTTTCAACTATTATGGATCACAGAAGCCTCAATTCAACTATAGAAAGATCAATGACAACCAATGGATGCAAAGTTAACTAGGGGGGACAAAGGAAGAGATAAAATCCAATAAATTCAACAAGATAGAACCAAGGAGGATTTTCAGACTCCAAAGGATGAAATGGAAGCTAAAAAGAAGAACTTTGCCCAAAAGGTTCAAAATAAGTTATGAATAATTTGCAACTAAGAAGTAGGATATATATTTTACGAAAATTGAGTAGCATATAGGATCTTATGACAAGGTAATGAGGCAACTGTAACACCCTCTAAGGTAAATGTGCATATAAACAACATAATAGGAACATAAATACAATAAAAATATCAACCATCAAAATCCATATATATATCAATACATTTTCACATGAAAATCAAGGGAATGAATTTTTCATTAATAAATGCAATGAACCAACCGGTGATGGGACTACCATGTTCCACCTGACCATAGATTGGTTGAGCCAAGTCTCTCTTCAGCCAATCATCCCCATGCCATATTCCAAGCATGAATGTGGGACTCATAGAACACATCAAAAAACACTAATCAATGTGGATGCCACTGGAGTTCTCCGCCTACACTGTGAGGAATTTGAGTGCCTCCTAGTCTCTCAGGCTTTACCATGCATCCACAGTCTGATCCAAGGATCACTAGGCCCTACACCAAGACATACTCTCTAGACTTTATCGTGCATTCCATCCCGGAATCACTAGGCCCAACGGAGAGAAAAGACATCGCTTGGCTTTACTGTAAATCCTGCCATTCATCGGCAAGGAGTCCTAGGCCCACCGAGGCACACAATCTGGCTTTACCGCAACCCACAATCTGGTTCATGAGTTACTAGGCTAGCGGCTTCATGCATCCTCAGTCTGGTTCAGGGACCACTACCACCATGTGTTTGTTAATTCAAAGATCCACCCCACTCAGCTTTGAATCCAAGTCGGCCATCCCCCACAAAACACATGAGAGAACCCATCTCATCAAAGCTATCAGGAAATGGCAAGGCTAGGCTAAAAGTACTGCCACACCTGGCAAAACCCATGCCATGGTAGAAAATAAACACATGCAATCCCATGCATGCCAAATCTAGCAAGGAAAATACACATGCAATCTCATTCATGCCAAATATAGCAAGGAAAATACACATGCAAGTTGATACCTACAATGAAGCCTGTTGTAGCCGCTTGATCCTGCCTTTCCCTACTTGATCCTTGATTCCTCTTGCCTTCTTTGCTTTTCTTTCTCCAATGCCAAAGTGCTCCAAGAAAAATCTAAGTGTCCAAGAGTATGAGAGAGAGAGAATAATGAAAGAACTCCAAAATTGAACTGACCAAGTCTTGCCCATTGATCCTCAGAAGCCTTTTTATTAATGAGGCCTCTATTTTCTTCATTTTCCATTAGTTTCCCTCATTTTCCTCCTCACATGCAACCTATGACCTTTCACCTCCTTTTTCTCCTAATTTCCATTATTTTCTTTCATTTTCCTCCTCACATGCAACCTGTTACCTTTTACCTTCCTTTTCTCCTAATTTCCATTATTTTACTTCATTTTCCTCCTCACATGCAACATGTGACCTTTTACCTTCCTTTTCTTCTAATTTCCATTATTTTCATAAATAAATGTGCCAAAATACCTCTTTGCCTCTTTAATGCCTTAGTCATTGCCTTTGCCAATTTCCTTAGCCATAAACAACCAAATGAACACCCCTTAGGATGTCTTGCCCACCATTCGGCTTGGAATACGTGTCCCATCATCCGTGGTATTTATATATTTTTACATGGAATTTTCACAAGGGTTGTTACAGAACCCTCCCCCTTAGGGGAACACCGTCCTCGGTGTTTAGTGACACCTATAACCAAAAAACCATTGAAAACAAAACATACTGCCCATGGAGCTTTATAACACAGCTTGTTGCAGTATTTACAATGAAAGATCTGCTCAAAATCAAAACATCATGACAACATGACAACATACCGCATAATGGAGCTTTATAACATAGCTCATTACGGTATTTACAATAACCACATATACACATATTCACATATGCACATTTTCTCAACTAACAAATAAAATAATATGAGTCCGCAACAAGGGAATCTAGAGGCTCACACCTCCACCCTTAAAATAATACTAGGATCCACCTCCTTCCTATGAAGTCCAGAATCCACTGCAAATTCAAATCTGCATCCAATGTCCAACGCTATAATCCCGCCCACTTGTCCTCTCAGCGAACAGTTACCAGCTCATTGTTCCAGGGCGCACTCCCAATGTGCATCTGATTCCATCTAGCAATGCTAATGACCAAAACAAATCCATCTGTGACCTTCCCTTCTCTGCTACATAGTCCCTCGGGAATCTAGTCACCCCTTCCATGCAGTCACTCACCTTCCAAGTTCTGTTGGCACCCCCATCTTGGGCAGTCCATCCCTTGGCAAGGCTTCCTCGCATCAGAAGATTCAAATACCAAGGCATATACCTGCCTCAAAACTACCATACTGGTCATAGCATGCTCATGGCAATCAATTGACACTATTGGGTACCAGTGTCCCATAATGGCCTTGCTCCTGACTTGCTTTACCAACACACTGCTGCATGTTTCAATTCCTTTGCTGCTACTGCTAATTCTTGCAATCGATTTCGACCACTCAACAGGGCATGTTCATGCTTCCTGTACCAAGAACATAACTTCCATTAGATTCAAAATAAAGTGAAATAAATTCAAATCATACCTCATTGGTAGTTTGTCAATAAGGTACACATGGAATCTTGTTCGCTTCCTGTCACTAGAAGTCAAACTAGCATCTTGACCAAATCAACATATATAAAGGTATCACATCAGGTTAGCTCAAACACAACCATCATAATCATAAATCACATCTAACCATCATAAACCAGAATCATAGATCATAAATCATAATCATAATTCGCATGCATACTAAAACAGAAATACAATACCAATACTTATCCTTCATCGATCCTTACTTCTACCTTGGTTCTTTCTCTAACACATTGGATTGGTTGCCACACCCAACAAACATCTAGTGCCTTCTCTTCAACCATGTTCACATACGCATAGTGTGCAGCACACACATACAACCAAATACAACATGCAACACATGCATCTACATTTGACATACAACACATACACCTACACCCAGTGTATGACACAACTCAATACATACGCCTACACAAAGTACTACACAACGAGTACACACACCGCAATACCATGACTACATGATGCATAATACCGCATGCCCATAATACAACATCAACGATATGCACACAATACCACACGTACACCAGTACCATATGTACAACATGTACGTAGTACCACTTATACACTGCACAACATGTTCACAACATCACATGTACACTACACCACTATACAATGAGTACACAATACCACATGTACACAGTACCACACGCACGACATGTACGCGACACCACATGTACTCAGCGCCACATGCACGACATGTACATAGCATCACATGCACACACCGCCACTTATACCATATGTACACAACACCACACGCACACGACACCACACCATATGTACATAGTACCAATGTACCACATGCACGCAACACCACTTGTACGTAGCATTGCATATCCAACACGTACGTAGCATCATCTGCACACAACACTGCATATCCAACATGTGCATAGCACCATATGCACAAAACACTGCATATTCATCATGCACACAGTACAATATGTATACAACACCCCATATGCAATATTCGCACAACCCTATTTGTACCATCATGTACCTAACATTTCATAAATAACATGTACACATGCTATGTATACACAACACCACAAGTTCACACATCATAGATGCAACATGTACAACATATGCATAACAGTAGTACCACACATCCAAAACCACACTGTCCTTACCAAGAAACCTTGCTTTCGGTATCTCATCTATGCTTATCCTAGCATGTCATAAACCACACTGCTTTCATTTTGTTGATGTATCCTTCAACATTACCTGTTATAACATAGACATAGGCATAATACAAGTATACAATATCAAATCATATCCATATGATGATGACCTCATATATTTGTTGTGACTATTCTTCCCAATTGATTCCTCGTAAGACCATGAACCTCTTCATGTTTTTCTCCTACATAAGCAAACATTGCTCCACGAGAATGATCCCTGACAACCCTATCAGACAGTAACATAGATACATGGATACATACATACATATATGAATGTTAGCATAAAACAATCATGACCATGTCAAACAACGACATAGATACATACATGTATACATATATAAACTTCAACATAATCATGATCATAAAATAATTACCAGATAACATAAGGTCTAGGTTAAGAGAACTTCCTTTATTTATGCACAAGCATTGAGAACAATAGTTCCCAACATAGCCAAAGCATATGACACCTCTGATCCATTTACTTTACCTTTTCTGGTTACATTTCTTGTGTCTGCACTACTACTGTCCATTTACCACAATGGACCCAACCAGTCCAACCAACTGTAATAGTCTTACCTTCCGCTGCGCTTACTCGTGCACAAATCTTCATTTGGGTCTTATATCATCGGTTGGATACCACACATCACTCCTAATTTCCATCAACTTTCCTCTTTCCCAACCAATTCCCAAGACTCAAAACATAAAAAGCAAGACAAAAAACAAACAAGAAGAAGACCATAAAAACCAATAACAACATGACTCTGCAAACAAAGTGGTATGGCCATACACTAGACATAAAAAAAAGCCACAAATCAAGCTCAACAATTCATAAAAGACCAAAAGCATAAGACTAACAACAAACACCATGACTCAATCCCCATGGTTCCCAAGGAAAGATCAACCCGAGCCTTCTTCAAGATTTGTTGCCATGCAACTCCCTGCATCATGATCACACATGTCAACCACATGTTCAAAATATCAAGACAATCATATCTATTAATTTGAAATCAACTTTTACAAACAATCATTTCATAATCCATAGTCATTAGACATAATACTACAACTATCAACTACATTCAATTACACATCAACTATCTCAACGCATACATGTTAGTACAATCATCTTAAAACAAAATCATTTGAACACTTACTCATATTAAGGAATTCATCAAAAATTTATACCAACTTGTAACATGCAATGTTAAATAAATCAATTAGACGACATAATAGGCACCGAACACTCAAATACCAATTAGATGACGTAATCAACTATGAAACACCAAGTATAATACATAAGCAAACTCATACCTTAGTGTGCCTTAGGGGAGGATATCTTGTCTGCATTATCAATCTAGTTAGCGAGATATAATTTTACTACATGTCAACTCAAGCACTCATAAGATCATGATATCCATAACAATATCTAACTAACATGTTCACATCGTAAACTCATGCACAATTATCATTCACACATATGAAAAATAAATATAGATTAGTATGACACCATCTCACAAATATGTTGGTTAATACCTGAATATCGCAACCATAACCATCTGCATAGGTCAAACCAAGTTAACACAATACATATAACATCAATATCTTTAAGGAAATGAACATAACCATCACTCATATGACCAATCCAAATTATAACATCAATATTTCAATGAAATAACCATAATCATCAAGTTAATAACATATAACAACAATAAGCTATATATCATGCTCATCAACAACATAAAACCGAATCATCAAGCTAACTGTCATATAACAATCAACAAGTTAACCTATAACATACTCATCAGCAACATATAGCATAATCATCATGTTATCTAATATAAAACAACAATAGAAATGCATACAACTACATGTTCATATAACTACACTAATCAACCAACATCTATCATGAATGTAACCATAACATCAAAAGACATGTATATAAACCTAATGTATATAAGCCTAATGCATATAAAATCCTTAACTTACATACCTGCATGTCGAACATACAATACATGTATGATGATCTGCTCTTACCCCAAAGTCCAATGTTGCAACCTCATTATATTGATTTGCATCTCCTGCTCTATCTCAGCCAACACATTAGCATCATAACATCCAATAGCACCATGATGACCTAAATTTCATACAATGACTTCACAAGGCATGTTTAACCTACTATACACACATAATCATAGCCATGACCATACATGCATAACAACAACCATTACTCCGTTGTACACATTGCCACAAGCAACCAACAATATGCATAAGAAATTCCAAATGAACTACACCTCCGCATAAACGCATGTAGTCGAACATAAGCTATCAATCCTTGTAATCAACCTACAAGACTGATACATGTAATCAAAATATTCAAAAATGTAACCTAACATACAAGGATGTAAGTAGGTATCATGAAATCAACATGTAAGCGACATATAATTCATACACAGTCAGTCTGATGCTCTAAAAATCAAAACATCTTGTCTATTAATTTGAAATCAGTTTTCACCAATACTAACAACCTATAAGCATACCCCCTTACTATTCATGGTCCACACTAAGGTAGAAGGAGGAAGCTACTATAATGGTCCGATCTCCAATGTCCAATTATGGAAATGGGATCTCCAAAGCTCTAATAAATTTAACCACACTTGAAAATAAATCAATTTTAATTTCTCCTACATTTTGCATGAGATTAAGCCAAAACATTTCACTTATTCGACTTGTAACATAATAACTAAAAACATACCACTTTTCCATTTCCTTACATGCAACTTTTCAAATTTCTTGCATGCAACCTTTCAAATTCCCTACATGCAACTCTTCAAATTCTTTGCATGCAAATAGACATAGATCAGATACATCCATATTATCATGCTACAATACTATCCCATCCAAGAAAAAATAACATTTTCTTCAAACAATTACCATACTTTTACATTTTTCTTCAAACAACTACTATATTATTACATTTGCATGTAAGCATTTCTTCCAACACTTTACATGTAAACTAATATGGCAAACTATTTGCATACAAGTAAGCATATATCAACTACAACAATACTATTACACATCAATACTATCCTCAACCACAAACAACATACTCATTGGGGCATTTTATCAAACAAGTTGTACGCAATTAATCATTGAACCATTTAAGCATTTCATCAAACACTTTGCATGCAAACTAATATAGCCAATGATTAAAAGCATATATCCTAAACTGTAGTAGTACAAGTTATGGAAACTGAACCATATGATCAGTTGTATTATCCCTCACTATGGTTCAAGTTTCAACTTTTGAGATTTCATAGATGAAAAGTTATAACAAAATACCAACACAATCCTATTTGGTGCACAATTCTAGGAGTATCCAGAAAGATCAACTTCCACTGGTCATGTCTCCTAAAATATAGTGAATAAATGTCTGAAATTTTTATCACAATATCAGTTGGATTTCCTCTCATTATGGAAAAAATTTCAGCTCCTGAGAGTGCTCAGAATAAAATCTATAACAGAAATGTCAGTGTGACCTGATTTTAGGAGCATTCAGAAGGCTCGACTCCCTCTACTCATATCTCCTAAAATATTGCGACCTAATATCTGAAATGTCTGCCACATAATAATTGGTATTTCCACTAAATGTGGACGATTTTTCAGCTTCTGAAAGCCTACAGAAGAAAAGTTATTGCAGAAATGCCAACGTGACCTGTTTAAAGGTGCATTCAGGAAGGTCATCTTCCTTAGATCATAATTCCTAAAGTATTGTGAACCAATATCTAAATTTTTACCACATTATCAGTTGGATTTACCTTCAGTATGGACAAATTTTCGACTTATAAAATTCCACAGAAGAAAAGTTATAACAGATATGACAAAAAGGTCTAAAAATTAACCTTTGTTCTTCATTTTACACATGATAGAGCCCATCTAGTCCAAGTGTTTGAACCATGCTCTGATACCACTTGTAACACCATCCTAGGTAAATGTGCATATAAACAACATAATATGAACATAAATACAATAAACATATTAGCCATCAAAATCCATATATATATCAATACATTTTTACATGAAAATCAAGGGAATGAATATTTTATTAATAAATGCAATGAACCAACCGGTGATGGGACTACCACGTTCCACCCAGCCATAGATTGGCTGAGCCAAGTCTCTCTTCAGCCAATCACCCCCATTCCATATTCCAAGATTGAATATGGGACTCATAGAACACATCAAAAAACACTAATCAATGTGGATGCCACCAAGTTCTCCGCCTACACCGTGAGGAATTTGAGTGCCTCCTAGTCTCTCAGGCTTTACCATGCATCCGCAGTCTGATCTAGGGATCACTAAGCCCTACACCGAGACATACTCTCTAGGCTTTACCATGCATTCCATCCCAGAATCACTAGGCCCAACGAAGAGAAATACATCTCTTGGCTCTAGCGTATATCCCACCATTCACCGGCAAGGATTCCTAGGCCCACCAAGGCACACAATCTGGCTTTACTGCAATCCACAGTGTGGTTTAGGGGTTACTAGGCCAGCGGCTTTGTGCATCCTCAGTCTGGTTTAGGGACCACTACCACCATGTGTTTGTCAATTCAGAGATCCACCTCACTCAGATTCAAATCCAATCCGGCCATCCCCCACAAAACACATGAGAGAACCCATCTCATCAAAACTATCAGGAAATGGAAAGGCTAGGCTGAAAATACTGTCACACCTAGCAAAACCCATGCCATGGTAGAAAAGAAATACATGCAATCCCATGCATGCCAAATCTAGCAAGGAAAATACACATGCAAGTTGATACCTGCAATGAAGGTTGTTGTAGCCGCTTGATCCTGCCTTTGCCTACTTGATCCTTCCTTCCTCTTGCCTTCTTTGCTTTTCTTGCTCCAATGCCAAAGTGCTCCAAGAAAAATCTAAGTGTCCAAGAGTATGAGAGAGCTCCAAAACTGAACTGACCAAGTCTTGCCCATTGATCCTCAGAAGCCTTTTTATTAATGAGGCCTCTATTTTCTTCATTTTCCATCAGTTTCCTTCATTTTCCTCCTCACATGCAACCTATGACCTTTCACCTCCTTTTTATCCCAATTTCCATTATTTCCCTTCATTTTCCTCCTCACATACAACCTATGACCTTTCACCTCCTTTTTCTCCTAATTTCCAATATTTTCCTTCATTTTCCTCCTCACATGCAACCTGTGACCTTTTAACTTCCTTTTCTCCTAATTTCCATTATTTTACTTCATTTTCTTCCTCACATGCAACCTGTGACCTTTTACCTTCCTTTTCTCCTAATTTCCATTATTTTCATAAATAAATGTGCCAAAATACCTCTTTGCCTCTTTAATGCCTTAGCCAATGCCTTTGCCAATTTCCTTAGCCATAAACAACCAAATGAACATCCCCTAGGATGTCTTTCCCACCATTCAGCTTGGAATACATGTCCCATCATCCATGGTATTTATATATTTTTACATGGAATTTTCACAAGGGTTGTTACAACAACTATATGCCTTACTAAAGTATGAAGAAAGATGTAATAAAATTCTAGAAATTGACTATAAAGTCATGATAGCCAAAGAGCAAGTCATTAATTTAGAACAACATCTACACATTCATGAATTCGATAAACAATTGAAAGATATGTGTGGATGGTTATATATGGCAATAACCTATGGGTCTAAGGAATTTTTTGAGAAATGCAAGTTATGTGCCTCACGATTTTGTGATGAAGAGAATGGGGAAAGAGTTTTTGTGACTTCCCCACATCAATATTTTGATGAAGTGATGTCAACTATGCATAAACAAAGGTATGTTTTGATAATTGAAAAGTATCCTCAGGGATATGAGGACAATAGAGGAGCAAAAATCTTGAACAATGAGTATGATATGGTAGATATGGGCAACAAAGATATGCACCAACAAAGGGCATAGCTAGGTATTAAGATTCACAAGTTAAGGAAACTTATGAAGAAGATGCCTAAGGAGAGGTGTAGTGGAATGAAGCAGGGAATCAATAGCCTAGTAAAGTTGGTAGACAACGATTTTGCATATTAGATAATTGAACAACAAATCAAAGCATGGGACCCTAGAAGACTAGAAACAACAATGGAACAACATGACAACACAACAAGTGAACAATAGAAGAATCAAGTGTGGGATCCAAGAGGAATACAATAAATTTGAAAACACATGACTGGGAGGTCATGAACTTTTTTTCAGCCTGGGGTGTCTAATGCAAGAGCATCAACCCCTAGGTAACTATTTTACCTAGAACCTAAGGGGGTCATGAAATTTCTAAAGGGAAAAATATTTCCCTCAAATGTAATTTGTATAATTTTGGAATAGTGTATTTTTAGTGTAAATGCAAGTGTTCAGATTATAAAAAGAATCTGGATTGTTGTGTTAGTAATTTGTTTTGATGATCCAACACTTTTTGACCAAGTGAGCGTTTATAAATAAAGACAAGTGTCGTGTTGATATATTTTGTATCCCTTCTAGAAGATGGAAAATTGTCGAGGTAGCTCATAAGGTAATAGATATTTTGGTATTATTAGGTTAATTGAAGGGTGGCATAGAGAGGATAGAAAAGAGCGTGGGCGGGAAGAAAAAAAACAAAGGCAATGGCCAAGGCCAAGAAAAGCCCATAAAACTGTAACAACCATGGTAAAAAAATCCATGTATAAAGTTGATAAAGGAGAAATAATAACCAAGGTCATGGGACAGATATTCCAAGTTGAATGTTGGGCAAAAACAAAGTGATGGGGATCACTTGTGATTAATTAATGGCTATGGAAATTGGCAAAGGCAATGGAAAAGGTTTTGGAAAGGCATGAGGCATTTATTGGCATTTTATATATGAAAATAATGGAAAATAGGAGAAAAAGAAGTTGAAAGTTCTAGGTTCCATGTGAGGAGGAAAATGAAGGAAAATAATGGAAAATTGAAGAAATTAGAGGCCTCATTAATAAAAAGGCTTTTGAGGATTAGTTGATAAACTTTTTTCAGTTTTAGCTTGGAGTTCTCTATCTATTCTCTCTCTCTCATACTCTTGGACACTTAGAGTTTCTTGGAGGAGTGTGGCAGAAATTGGATTTGGAGCAAGAAGGAAAAGGAAGAGCATGAAAGCGCAAGAGGACATCGGGATCAACATCTACAATGGGTTTTGCTTGTAGGTATCGAGTTGTATGTATGATTTCCTTGCTAGTTTTGCCATGCATGGCACATACATGTGGTTTCTTGGTTATGATCTGTCATTGGCATGGAGGACTGCCTCAATTGACAGTGGTTTTGCCTAGCCTTTCCATTTCCTGGATAACCATGGTGTTGTGGGCTTCTTTCCTCTCTTTTTTTTTCTGGTTGATTATCATGTTCCTTATGGTTGTGGGTTGAGTTATTAGTTCCTGGAGCCTTGGTTGGAAAAACGCTCTGGAAGCCCTGTAACAAATTGGGTTGTGTTACTAGTCCTGCAAGCCTTAGTTGGACAAATGCTCTGAAGCCCTTCGTGGGTTGAGTTACTAGTCCTGGAAGCCCTGGTTCGACAAATGCTCTGGAGCCCAGCAATAGTTGTGGGTTGAGTTACTAGTCTTGGAAACCTTGGTTTGAAAAAACACTTTGGAGCCTTAGACAAATTGGGTAGATACCAATTTGGTGATGGTTAGTGATGTCTGATCGTGATGTGGAATCACTAGTTGAGGGTTGAGGTACTTTGGCCTTTGGAAGCCTTGGTTTTGTTTCGTTTGATTTGTTTCATGAGATCCCATATTCATGCTAGGAATATGGCGCGGGGCTAATTGGATGAAAGAGAGATTTGGTTTAACCCAATATATGGTCGGGTGGTATGTGGAAGTCCATGACTTGTTTGGATTTCCATATGTTAAGAGCTCGTTTTCCTTGGTATTTTCATGAGTAAATGTGCTTGATATTATGTGGTTGTTTCCTCATTGATATATCTTTAGTTATTTATTGGTTATAAGTATGTTTTATGACAGTTATGATGTATGGCTCTCATCATGTTTTGGATAGTATATGAATTGTTAGTGAATGAATGACCTAATAGATAACAATACAACTATTGTAAGGATATAACAGTCCTCTTTGATGATTTTTAGATAAGTATCAAACCCTTATGCTCAAATCTGTTGTCATGACTAGTAGATTACATGTTTGTGATATGTTTGACGAAATGCTTGTCAAGTGTTTGCATTAGTACCCTTGTTTCAATGTTATTTGTCATTTTTGGAAGTTTCATGAAGTTCTGAGCAGTAGTTTAAGTCCTAGCCCTGAAAATGTGGAAAATAATCTAGGGTCACTGGCACATAACTGCCTAAAAAAGGCCACAGGCGCATGGATGCCTTGTTGTGGGAGCAACTAGAGGGTCCCAGTCGCATGCATGCCTTGTCATGGGAGTGACTGAGGCTCTAGGGCAATGAAAAAGCAAGTTATCTTAGGAGTTGGACATTTGAAGGGGTTTTTTGGCTCTTGAAGGTCTTGTAGCTTCTAAGGAAGTTCAATTTGGTTTTGTCAAGTTGGTTTCACTTCCTTAACTATACATGGGGACTTGAATCATATCATAGTAACTCTTCATCACATGTTTACCCATGTGGACCGGTTAGCTTGGGTAAATGTGGGAGGAGGGTGTTACAGAGTGGTATTAGAGCATGGTTAGATTATCCTTGGGTGATGTCTGGTTTTTGTTCTCGTTGGATGAATGTGTTGTCATATGTACATGTCGATTGCATATGCGTCCTTATGTTTATGGTTTATGTACATGTTGTGTATGCATGCATGTTGTACATACGTTGTCATGCATGCATGCATGATCCAGGTGGATATTGGTGGCCACCCACTTATCCCACCTATATCTCCGGTCAATTTCTTTTGTTTCCTTGTTTATTTCAGCATTTACTATTTTTAGCAGTTTTTCGGGTCTTAAACTTTCGGAGCAGTTTTGACCCCCTAAACAACGTTTTTTCGAGGTCCATTGCAGGCCCATAAATGTAAGTATGGGCCTGTGGCAAAACCTATAGTACTTGGAGAGACCTTTCCAACAAGGTATCACATGCGCCAAACAAAGATAATATGACCAAGTTATGACCCCGGGAAGTTGGCTGCCCAACTAACCCCAACGGGGCCCACAAACTCTTAGCGTTACATCTCCTGGGGTTAGGTTTTTGGTTGTTTACAGTTTTCTCATGTCAAGCCTCATTGTAACATAGTTCAGAGGCATGTAGCCTCCACAGCTCTTCTCAGAGATAAGCTACCATCGCCCGAGCTAGTCTTATTTCCATTCTGTTTGTAAGCATATTTCAACATTTGATATTAATGAAATGAAGTGTTATTTCTGTTGCATCTTTGTATTTATGGTTATATCTATAATTTGTTATGATCTTGTTTAAATTTGGATCATTGGTATCAGAGCCAAGTTACTCTCTCTCTGTTTTTCTTTGCATTTCCCCAACGAGGTCGGGATATAAGGAGTTAGGGCTTGAACTGGTCGAACCTTTGCAAGACTAGCCTCGCAAATCCCGACGACCTCCCATGGGGGAAGAAAATAAAGACAAAGGGGCAGGAGATCCTTTCAAAATCTTGCTCGAAGAAGCCCTCGAGCGATAGAGGAACACGATGATGGACAACTTTGCCCAAATCCTTTGGTGGCTACCCAAGGGCGACGGATCTACTTCCTAAAACTACTCTAGAAGCACCACATACTTTACGGTACAAGTCAACTTTGACATTCCCATATTTGAGAGTCATATAGATGCTTATGCCATAGATAAATGGTTAAAACTGCTAGAAGGATATTTTTCTGTTCATGATTTTCCCAACTGGGAAAATATTACTTTTACTCTTCTCAAAGACGCCCCCCACGTCAAGGACTGTGGGAAACCTATTGTGCATAGAAGGATGAAAGTACACCCTCACTATTTTCGGTCGTACCAACTTGGGATTCTTTTCAGGATGCCATCAAGGAGTAGTACTACCCTATCAAGAGCTATGAGGATAAATACATAAAGTGGACCAAACTGCGATAGGGAAGGGACCAAGACTTGCCGAAGTTTACCAATGTTTTTCATACCCTTCGCATGAAGTTGGGTATCAAGGATTCTGAGAAACATTTGGTACTCAAGTACCAAGACTGCCTACATAGATACATACAGGATGAGATGGAGTTCCTAGACATCTCCTCGCTCGGAACAACGTACTGATATGTTATCAAGATCGAGTAGAAGCTTAAACAGAAAAACCACGACTTTGGATCATCAAATCTAAAACAAGGGAAAGGCACCCCCAAATCGCAGAGCAAATGGAAAAAACAAGGCGGGCCGACCCAGGATAACCCGTTGAAGCCGCAAGCAAAGAACAACACCACGAAGACAAAGAAGGACACAGGAAAGTGGTGTGAGTTCCATAAGATCTCCACTCACAACACAAGTGAGTGTCGGGCGAAGCAGTCATGGATGGCCAAGATGAAGGCTTCTGAGTCCGACGCATCTTCCAACTCTGAGTTAGAACCCGAAAAGTGGAATGACAAAAGGAAGAAGATCATTAACGTGGAGCCCAGTGCCACTGTGGCCACCACCAAGATCCGGAATATTGAGCCTAAAGATCCATAAGAAGGGGAGCGCCTATTCCACTCACAAATGTGGGTGAAGGGTTCTCCGTTGCAGTTCATTGTCGACAGCAGGAACCAAAAGAACCTCATTTCAGTAGAGGTCGTGCAGCGGTTGGGCCTATGGACTATAGCACATTCACAGTCGTATACCATCGGGTGGCTTTATCAAGGACGAGATCTCAGCGTCAACTAACAGTGTCGCCTTCCCTACAACATCAAGCCCTTCACGGATGAGGTATTTTGTGATGTTGCCCCTCTTGAAGTTTGTTATGTATTATTAGGACAACCATACTTATGGAAGCGACATATTGTATATGAATCTAGACCTCACTCTGTTATTATTTCTTTGGGTACTAAGTTATACAAGATACCGGAGGTAGCCCCACCTACCAACATCTCTTTGATCTCTGCTAAGAAATGCAGTAAGGTCATCTCCCAGACTGGGAAATTTGTTTTCTTTCTGATTCGCTCTCAAAGTAAGGGGAAGGTCATAGCCACAACCATGGCCCCCAGGAGGGTTCCTCCAAGTAGCAGAAGCAAGTGGATATGGTCGTGGAAGAATACAGGGACATCTTCTCTTCACCCACAGGGGTACCCTTGCATTGTTAGGTCAAGCATTCAATCGATCTAACTCCTGGAGCACCTCTACCCAACAGGCCGATATATCGCCACTCCATTATATAAAATGAAGAGATCAAGTGGAAAATCCAGGAGTTGCTACAAAAAGGGCACATCCAACCAAGTTCCTCGCCTTGTGGGAGCCCGATTGTACTTTACAGAAGAAGGATGAGACCTAGAGGCTCTGCATTGATTATTGCGCACTAAAAAAAATCACTATCAAGAATAGGTATCCAATGCCATATATTGATGACCTACTGGACTAACTCAAGGGGGGCAAGTATTTCAGCAAGATCGATGTGAAATTTGGTTATCACCAGGTTCCAATAGAGCCCACAGATGTATGGAAGGCCGCCTTTAAATCCAAGGAAGGCCCTTTTGAATGGTTGGTTATGCCCTTCGGGTTGACAAATGCACCTTCTACTTTTATGAGGCTAATGGATGACATCTTGCAGCCCTTCACCAACTCATTTGTGGTGGTATATCTGGATGACATCCTCATCTTCAGCAAGAGTTGGGAAGAACACTTGTAACACATTTGGCGGGTCCTTCAAACCCTTCGGTAGCAAAAATTGTGTGCCAACTTGGAGAAATGCACCTTTGGCATGAGCCAGGTCCAATACTTGGGCTACATCATAGATGAGCATGGCGTGCATGTGGACCCAACAAAGATCCAAGTCATTCGGGACTGGCCAGCCCCGACCACTCTAATGAAGCTTCGCAGCTTTTTGGACCTTGAAAATTTCTATCGGAGGTTCGTGTTGGGATTCTCCCATATCACTTGGCCTTTGAGTTAGATTACTAAGGGCAGATTGAAAGCAAAGTTCTCTTGGTCCGGGTCCCAACAGAAGGTGTAGGTTGAGTTGAAGCAACGCCTCTGCTCTGCACCAATACTCACACTACCAAACCTGTAGCAGCCATTTGAAATTGAGACAGACACCTCAGACTATGTTATTGGTGCAGTTCTCACCTTAAGCATGGGCATCCAGTGGCCTATCATAGTGAGACACTTTCCGATACAATTTGGAAGTACCCCACCTATGATAAAGAGATGTATTTCATCGTGCATGCTTTCTGACAATGGAAGCACTACATTTTGGGGAAGGAGACGGTCATCCACACCGATCATCGCCCTCTTCAGTTTATACAGACACGGGGGAAGTTGTAAAACGTTCACCATTAGAAGTGTTCTACATATCTGCAACAATTCCACCTAAACATTAAATACAAAAAGGGTAGCACCAATCATGTTGCAAACTGCCTCAACTGGCCTCCTGTTGTAGCACTAACTATTGTTCTCAACTCTTGTGGTCACGAGACCTCTGGATGGTTGCAACTATACAAAAATGATCCAGAGTTCACCTTGACATACCAAATGCTAGTAGTTGGAAAGCAAGTTCCTGATTTCCACCTTTAAGACACATTATTATGCTACTTGGGCCACATTTGTGTTCCTTCAAGCGAGCGTGTCAAACTTATTTGGGAGGCATACTACAGTTGGGTAGCAGGACACTTTGGTGTGGAGAAAATTGTGGTTGTACTACAAAAGTACTTTTATTGTCCCAAACTCCAACTGGATGTTGGGAAATATATCAGATCCTATATTGCTTACGCCATCGCCAAGAAAACCATTAAGAAGCAAGGCTTATACACTCCTTTGCCTACTCCCAACCAGTCGTGGGAATCCATCTCCATGGACTATATGTCTAGCCTCCCTTCTACAGAGTGTGGTAATGACTGTGTATTTGTGGTCGTGGACAGATTTTCTAAGATGGCTATATTGGCAGCCTACAAGAAGAGTATCACAACAGAGGACATTGCCAAACTCTTCTTTGAACAAGTATGGGTACATTTTGGGATCCCATTGACCATTATATCAGATCAGGATAATAGGTTCCTGAGCACATTCTGGTCAAACCTCTGGACATTATTCGACACCAAGCTCACCAAATCAACTGCCTTCCTTCCCCAAACTGATGGCCAGACGGAGGTCGTCAATAGGATGATAATGCACATATTCCACATGCACAACCCCAAGCATCCTCGAACCTGGGATGAGAGTCTTATATATGTGCAACATAGTTATAATAGAGCTCTCCATAGCTCAACTGGTCGCAGTCCCTTTCAAGTGGGTCTAGGTTTCAACCATTGTGTCTGATTGATGTTGCCATGCATCATGCGACTACGCATACAGAATCCACAAATGTATTATCCGAGGCTAATAAAGTGACCATATTTATTGAACGCATCCAACACATCCGCCAACAGGTTCACAACATCTTGGAGAAGTCAAATGCCAAGTATAAGCAGCGATATGTTCAACGTCAAGTGCCACACAAGTTTGAGGTGGGCAACAAACTTTGGTTGCATTTGCAGAAAGAACGCCTTACCAGAGCCCATCGGAAGCTCAGACCACTCCGATATGATCCTGACACCATTACCAAGGTTGTGGGAGACAATTCTTTTGAGCTCAGCATTCCCCCATTCCTCGGCCTACACCGAGTGTTCAATGTGGACCACCTTTGACATTACTTCCCACCTCAAACCAACAGAATTAAACCCAAATTGGCATGGAACAAGCCACAACTGATCGGATTATGGACACACAAGTCAAGAACACTCACCAACAAAATATCCAACTATATCAGGTTGTCAAAGTTGGACAACTCCTACACTAAGGCAAGTAGCTAACTAGGGACCAGGTTCAACAAAAGTTTCCTCTCTGCATGGAGGCTCTGCACCCAATGGGGAGCATTGCTTTCTAAGAGGGGGGGGGGGGGAATGATCCTGGTGGATATTGGTGGCCACCCACCTATCCAACCTATATCTCCAGTCAGTTTCTTTTGTTTCCTTGTTTATTTCAGCATTTACTATTTTTAGCAGTTTTCGGGTCCTTAACTTCTGGAGAAGTTTTGACCCCCTAAACAACGTTTTTTTTTTTAAGTCCATTGTAAACTTGTAGCCATAGGTAGGGGCTTGCATTAAAACCTATAGTACATAGAGAGACCTTTCCAACAAGGTATCGTAGGCGCCAAACAAAGATAATATGACCAAGTTATGACCCCAGGAAGTTGGTTGCCCAACTAACCCCAATGGGGCCCACAAACTCTTAGTGTTACATCTCATGGGGTTAGGGTTTTGTTTGTTTAGGGTTTTCTCATGTTTTTCAATAATAAATAGGCCCTTGAGCCTCATTGTAACACAATTTAGAGGCATGTAACCGCCACATCTCTTCTCAAAGACAAGCTACCATCATCCGAGATAGTCTTATTTCCATTATGTTTGTAAGCATATTTTAGTATTTGATATTAATGAAATGAAGTATTATTTCTGCTACATCTTTGTATTTATGGTTATATCTGTAATTTGTTGTGTTATTGTTTAAATTTGGATCAGTTGAATCATATCATAGTAACTCTTCATCACATGTTTACCCCTGTGGACCGGTTAGCTTGGGTAAATGTGGGAGGAGGGTGTTATAGAGTGGTATCGGAGCATGGTTCCATTCTCTTTGGGTGATGTCTGATTTATGTTCTCATTGGATGAATGTGTTGTCATATGTACATGTCGATTGCATATGTGTCCTTACGCTTGTGGTTTATGTGCTTATTGTGTATGCATGGTGGTGGTCATGGTTTTCGTCGTGATGTCATGAAGAAGTTGATGGTGTTGTTGTCGGAATGTGTTCATCTTGAATGCATGTTAGTGTTTGCATGTATTGTGTATGCATACATTTTGTACATATGTTGTCATGTATGCATTTTGTCTAGTTGATGTGTAGTTGTGGGATTATGCATGATAATTGGATGATGATTAAGATGATGTTTAGATACTGTGATTATGCATTTATTTTGCTAATCTGGTTGATCTTGCAGACGATATATCCTTCTTGAACTAAACTTAGGTATGTTGGTTTGTTTATGGTTTGGGTTAGCTGACATGATATACCTTGTAGCAAGAGAAGAACAAAGATGACTAGCAAGATGGTAGACTACAGTTCACAAGATTCTCCCTATTGATCATATGAGAAACATGGTGATGAGTACTCCCCTCACATTGCACACTCTCTGAGATTTTTTAAGGAAAAAATAAGGATTTGTAAAGAAGATAATGACTTAATCATTCAATCCCAAGAGAGACTTGCTAGGGCATAGGAGAAATAAGCAGACATCAATGCGGTGATTCTTCATAACTTGTCATACTTGTAAATATAGGGACCACTTAGAACCAGTGATGGATAGGAGGATAGGACTGATGGAGAATATGGTAGCAGGTCACATGGTGGGCACAAGTTGGATAGAGATGACATGGTCAAAATGGCAGATTCTTGGATACACCTGATAAGCGAAGTAGTGGACATGGGCTTTACTCTAGTTCTGGTTCAAATAGGTATAATGGTCATCATTGCCATCATCCTTACAAGAGGAGTGACAAGAGATATTTTCCAGATGAGTTCAAGAAAGCAAAGCCACCTACATTTGATGGAGAAATGAAGAAGTCACAGGATGTCGAAGCATGGTTGCTTCAGATGAATAATCTCTTCAGGTTGCACGATTACTCACCTAACACGAAGGCCAAAAATAACTACATTCATTATTAAAGGTAAAGCATATATCTGGTGGGAATATGTAAAGAATGTCAAAGGTATTCATCAAGAGAAGTTGACTTGGAGTGAGTTCGAGAGGCTATTCAGGAAGAAATATCTATCAAAGAGATACTGTGACGATAGGGCAAAGGAATTCTATGAGCTAAAAATGGGATCTATGACCGATGAGGAGTACACTATTAGATTTTTGGAGTTATTGAGATATGTGCCTTACTTCAAGGAGGAGAAGGTCAAGATTCATAGATTCATCAATGCGTTGTCGGTAGCATTCAAGAACATGATTGAGTTTGATGAGCCTAGATCATTTGAGGAGGCCATCCAGAAGCTAAAGTATTGTTATGAGAAATCAAAGCACAAATATGAGACTAAGCAAGACTAGAAAGGTAATGACAAGAATAAAGGAAAATGGAATAAGAAGCGAACAAGACCTCAAGACACAGGTAACAAAGAGAATGCAGCACCACCTAAGAAGTTCAATGCATCTGACAGAGGGAAGGGATTTCGGTATGAGGAGCAAAACAAGGGTGATGATAGGAAACCTTTACAGTGTTGGACTTGTGGTGGAGAGCATCATATGAGATATTGTCCACAACATTAGGGTGGTAGACCGCAGATCTATAGTGCTCAAGAGGCACAGACAGTGGGGGATGTTGGACAGAGTATTCCTCGGATCTATGCAGTGTTGGATAATAGACAGGCAGGTCACCGGGCGTCTATTATCAAGATGGATAGTAAGCTTTGTGATAAATTTGTTTCTATTTTGATTGACCTTGGATCTAATTATAGTTACGTTAATCCTGACCTGGTGGATAAGTGTAGTTTGAATAAAGAAGTGCATGCAAAATCTTAGTTAGTGTAGTTAGCTACAGGTACAAAGAAGAGAGTTCATTATTGGGTAAGAGCTTGTGCATTTGAGATGAATGTTATGCCTGCCTTAGCACATTTGAATGTACTTCCATTGGGATCACTCAATATGTTGTTGGGTATGGACTGGTTGTATCTTCATAGGACCAACGTGGATTGTTATCACAAGGCTATTGAGTGCCTAGATGACAATGGGGAACAAAGAGTCCTCCAGGGTAAGAAGAAGGCTACATCAGTTATAATGGTGACAATTATGCAGGTAAAGCACAATCGTAGAAAAGGGTGTGTGTTATTCGCAATGCATATTTCTAGTGACAAAGGTAAGAAAGTTGAGAATGCGGATGTCTTGAGGAGGTATCCAATTTTACAGCAGTTTCAGGATGTGTTCCCAGCAAAGATTTTAGAGTTGTTGCCTCACAGGGAAGTGGACTTTTTCTATTGAGTTGGTACCAGGGGCAACACCAACATCAAAGGCACCATACAAGATGAGCACACCAGATTTAGTGGAATTGAAGTTTCAGTTGAAGGAAATGTTTGAAAAAGGATACATTAGGCCAAGTATGTCGCCTTGGGGTGCACCAGTGTTGTTTGTGAGGAAGAAGGATGGTACTCTTAGGTTATGCATTGATTACATGGAGTTGAACAAGGTAACCATCAAGAATAGGTATTTGTTGTTAAGGATTGATGACTTGTTTGATCAGTTGAGGGGAGCAGCAATGTTCTGAAAGATTGATCTGAGATCAGGATACCATCAGGTACACATCAAAGAAGAGGATAGTTACAAGACTGCTTTTCAAACAAGCTATGATCATTATGAGTTTGTTGTAGTTCCATATGATTTGACTAATTCTATAGCTACTTTCATGTGCTTGATGAATAGCCTATTGCATCCTTATCTTGACAAGTTTGTTATTGTATTCATTGATGATATATTGATATATTCTAATAATGAGGAAGAACATGCCGAACAATTAGAAACAATATTGAGATTGCTAAGAGAGCATCAGTTGTATGCTAAGCTTAGTAAATGCAATTTCTTTCAGACAAAGGTACACTACTTGGGGCATGTGGTTTCCAAGGAAGGCATAATAGTGGATCCGGAAAAGATAAGGGTTATCATGGAGTGGGCAACTCCTAGAAATGTGGATGAGGTAAGATCATGCATGGGATTGGTAGGTTATTATAGGAGTTTCATTAGGAACTTCTCACAGATTTCTTATCTTATTGCACTGTTGCAAAGGAAAGGTAAGAAATTTGAATGGACAGAGGAATGTGTAACCAACTTTTAGCAATTAAAGCAGTTGTTGACAAATGCTCAAGTTCTAAATATTGCATATTTGAACAAAGAGTTTGTCGTATGTATATATGCTTGCAAGAGAGGACTTGGTGGCACCTTGGTGGAGTCCATATGCAGGAAGGACATGTAGTATGCCATGAATCAAGGAAACTAAATGAGCATGAGTAAAATTATCCGACACATGATCTTGAGTTGGCAGTGATCAACCATGCTTTGAAAATGTGGAGGCACTATCTTCTTGGGAGGAGGTTTGAACTGAATCTGAGTGATCACAATGGATTGAGGTATATATTTTACCAACCAAATTTGAATGTCATGCAAGCTATATATTTGGCCATGGTCAATGAGTTCGAATTTGAGATTAGGTACATTAAAGGTAAAGAGAATAGGGTTACAGATGCTCTTAGGAGGAGGATATAGGTGAATCATATAACAACTATGAGCTCCTATGGGACAGATTTACAAGATCAGATCTTGCAGGCAGGTCAGTAGGATGACAGGTATAGGGAGTTGTTATCTAGGCAATCCCTTTTATGGATAGAAGTGATCCCTCTAGTCCAATGAGTGGATCTAGTAACAATCGAAACAAATACATGAAAAACTCTCCTGGTTTAAATCAGAATGACATGGGAGAGGAGAGATGGAATACCTCACTCATATGTGATTGCTTTTTGATATCGATCTCGTTCTCCTCACTTCCAAGATTGATCCTCTCTATTTTGTTGCAAATGAATATCTGCAAGAGAGATCAAGCAAAGTAAAAAAAAAAGGAAAAAATAGCATATGCATTCTAATGTAAACCATATGACAAATCAAGGAGCATCATACTAAGCAAGTAGTCATTTACACGCTTATGGAAAGTAAACATGCATTGTATTAATAATAAAGATAAGAGGGAAGCATACAACCACTGCCTTGATGTTGGAAGCCTCCTTTGGGATGGGTTTCCAAGTCCACGCCAAGACTTCTCAAGCTCTCCTTTCTCCTTCACAAATTGGCAGCAATTAGGCACAATTTAGCAACAACATGACCAATCTGGTCTGACCAACCATTTGAGGGTATAAGGGAATGTATTTATAGGAAAGGAGAGGGAGTTAGGGATCCACAAAAGGGGTAAGAAGGTCTACATCTTAAGGGGAAGATCCCTAAAGGTAGGATCAAGGACTCAAAATGGGAGAACTCAACCATACCCTTATTCAACAATAACCAGCTCGTCATTCTCGAGGCTTATAGTAAGAGAAGCTTCTGCTCCATTTTTTTAGAGATTGCCTAAATACGATCAACACATATTTTCCTATCAAAAGTCGCGCTGCCATACAAGCATAGGTTTACCTACTAAAAGTAGTGTTGGGCTTGCAAATAGGGTTTTTTAACTAATCCAAGAGGATCCTCAAAATGATCAAAATTTAATAGTCTCATATGATCGTGAAATCAACGCCAAGTCGAAGAGCTCGTCATGTTGATTCCGGTGGTATATTCGGTTTTAAAAATGGCCTCCTACAAGGGAGAAAATGCATTCTGAAGTTTTGTCCAGACAGGCAAAAAATGGAGGCCAGAGCAAGCCAAGTGGAAGCACTAGAGCAGACCAAGTGACAGCGCCAGAGCAGGCCAAGTGGTAGCGCCAGAGTAGGCCAAGTGGTAGCACTAGAGCAGGACAAGTGGCAGTATGGGAGCATGGCATGTGGCAGCAGGAGGCGCACCCCACAAGTCAAACTACCAAGCTAAGAAGTTGTAGGTCGAACCCGTGACCATTGGGGTGATAGCCCAAAATCTTACCAATAGACCACGACATGGCTTGTTATATCAAGGGTGTGAATCTATATTTAATGTTTTTTTGTTGGCTATGGTGGAAAAGGGTTGGCGGAGCCCACCATATCCGGTAGGTCCACCAAAACTCAGGTCGTTTTAACGGAGTCTCCAAATATGTTAACGCTTCTACCATATATTACCACCATATGATATGTATTACACCATAAAACATGGCACAGGGCAACTATATATTCCAAAGTTAACATATGGTTATTAACCATATGTTATACGGGGAGATTCATATGTATATCCGTCGGGCTATTGTTATACTATGTTGAAATCTTTGATATCATCCATATGTCAAATATGACACGGGATGTTAATATTAAACAGTCGTATATTATGTATTGTTGCAAAAAAATCTCGGGAGGCCCACGGGTTTGACCCTGAGACCACCCGTGGGTATTATAAAAGGTTTTACCATTGCACCATCACCCAGGGAGATATCAGGAATGTATTCTGTAATTGTTTTAATGTTGCATTTAAATGCCTTTTGAGGCATAACTGGAGGAATTTATTTCTCATTTCTCTTTTATTGGATCACCACTTCATGCTTTAACAATTTCTAAAGTCTCCTTTCAGTGGGGAGGAAAACAACAACAAAACGTTTGATAATTTAAAGTAGAAAATTGTTACAGCTCCAATCTTGGCTTTACCATACCTTCAACAACCATTTGAAATAGAAACCGATGCTAGTGGGTATGCAATGGGTGTAGTATTATTACCAAAAGGAAAGCCTATTTGTTTTCATTTAGAAACATTTTCTAAAGCAGTTGCTAACTATCCAACTTATGTGTTATGAAACCAGCGCACAAAAAGATGGAAAAGATAGATCAACGCCTTAGAATTCAACCTCTTCGAGGGGGCAACCTCCTTTACATTACATAAATGAACAATTCTTGGATGATTCAAATGACAAAACCTCCTTTCTATATATAGGAGTCTAAGGAGTCACAATATAACCCAGACAACCTAACAATAATAATATAAAGCCACAAAAATAACAATAGAGGGATTCTATGGGGCACAGTAATAAAAATATGGGGACAATAGGGGCACAACAATATTAATAAGGGATACAACTACAATAGTAATGGGGTAATCACTAGTATTATAGGGTCGTATCATGCCCTTCTCCTTCAAAAAAAGTGTTGTCCTCAACGCTTGAGTAGTTCTGGATGCTTCTTATAAAATTCTCAGCCTCCCATGTGGAATCTTCAGCGGATAAGTTCTTCCACTTGATGAGATACTCCGAGATTGATCGATTTCCTAGCTGTCGAGTTCTTGTTTCTGTGACTGCTTCCAGTTCCAATATAATTTTTCCTTCCTCGTCAAGTTCTGGAAATATTGTTTGAATTGGGAGCTTGTCGCCTATAACCTTCTTTAAACATGAAACATGGAAAACTGGGTGCACTCGAGACGCTGCAGGAAGCTCCAATTTGTATGCCATAGTACCAATCTTTTGTAACGCCTTGTACGAACCATAATACCTTGGTGATAATTTATTATCCTTCTTAGCTTGCTTGAGGGACATTTGTTTATATGGTTGTAGCCGTAGGAATACCCAATCGCCTACATCAAAACTTCTTTCACTGCGATGTTGATCTACCTGTTGTTTCATTCTATTTTGTGCCAACACAAGGTTATCCTTTAAGAGTTGGAGGACTTGTTGTTGATGTTCAATGTGATGTTCCACTGCTTGAACCTTAGAATTTTCTCTTAAATATGATGTGATGGATGGTGGCTGATATCCATAAAGTGCCATAAATGGGGTAATTTTTGTTGTTGTATGGAAGGAAGTGTTATACCACCATTCAGCTAGAGGCAACCATTTGACTCATTGTTTCTGTTTATCAGATACAAACATTTGTTTACTATCTCAGTTTGCCCATCAAATTGAGGATGATAAGATGAGCTATGAGCTAACTGAGTACCAAGACAAGAAAATAATTCTGTCCAAAAATTTCCAGTGAAAATGGGATCTCTGTCACTTACAATAAACTTTGGGTTTCCATGTAGCTTTTGAATTGTTTCCTTAAATGCAGTAGAAACTGTACTGGCTTTCAATGGATGTGATAATGCACAAAAGTGTGCATACTTGGTAAGTCTGTCAATTACCACCATGATGACACTCTTTCCCTCAGACTTGGGTAAACCTGTGATAAAATCCATTGAAACCTCCTCCCAATGTTGGCTTGGAATGGATAAAGGTTGTAATAGACCCGGGGTCTTAATTGTTTCAACTTTATTTCGTTGGCAAACCAAACATTTCGCCACAAAATTTTGAATATTTGATTTAAGGCCATCCCAAAAAAATTCCTTCTTAACCCTGTGGTAAGTTTTTAAAAATCCTGAGTGCCCTCCTAAGGGAGAAGTGTGCAATTCCACAAGAATATTTTGTTTGAG
This sequence comes from Pinus tabuliformis, assembly GCA_031772625.1. Taxonomy (NCBI): domain Eukaryota; kingdom Viridiplantae; phylum Streptophyta; class Pinopsida; order Pinales; family Pinaceae; genus Pinus; species Pinus tabuliformis. The sequence continues at coordinate 72,521,454 of CM062816.1, forward strand.
TTGCGAATTCTTACAAAGGTATAAGCGATCTTTTTACCATAACTAATCATTTTGCCAGCTAAATGTATCAGATGTACTGGAATCTTGTTGTAACTTTCGAATAAGTGCCCACACTTCTTCATCATTCTTCCACTCCTCCCTTGCTTCATTTATCCAATCTGGTTGGATAATAGAAATGGCACACAACAACGCTTCCACATCCTCATCCTTTCTTCAGAGTGCATCTGCCACCACATTTTGCTTCCCTTTTTTGTAGATGATTTCAAAGTCATAACCCAACATCTTTGTGACCCACTTTTGTTGCTCTTCAGAGGATAATCTTTGTTCTAAAAATTATTTAAGGCTATCATGATCTGTTTTTACCTTGAAGTGTCTTCCCATTAGGTAGGGTCGCCATTTCTTAAGTGCATGTAGTATTGCCAACATTTCCTTCTCATAAATAGCTTTGTGTAAAAACTTTCCCTTGATTGGACGGCTTTCAAAAGCAATGGGTCTTTCATCTTGCATTAAAACAGCACCAATTCCATTTCCTGAAGCATCACATTCCACAATAAAGGTTTTTGTGAAGTCCGGTGTAGCTAAGACCGGTGCTTGGCACATTGCCTCTTTAAGATGTTCGAAGGCCTTTGTTGCTTCTGGAGTCCATGAAAATGCATCTTTCTTCAATAATGTTGTTAGAGGTGCTGCTATTCTCCCATAATTCTTAACAAACTTGCGATAATACCCTGTCAACTCGAGAAATCCTCGCAGATGCTTTATGGATGTGGGGATTTTCCATTCCTTAATGGTTTTAATTTTGCTAGGGTCTACCTTAACTCCTTCATGAGATACAATATGACCCAGATATTCCACCTCTTGTACTCCAAAGAAACATTTGGATATTTTTGCATATAATTGTTTCTCCTCCAATAGTTGTAGCACCCTGTCAACATGTGCAACATGATCCTTCCAAGACTTGTTGTAGATTAGTATATCATCAAAAAATATTAACACAAATTTTCTAAGGAAGGGTTTGAAAATGGAATTCATCAAACCTTGAAATGTAGAAGGTGCATTGGTAAGGCCAAAAGGCATGACCAAAAATTCATAATGACCCTCATGAGTTCTAAATGTTGTTTTTGGAATGTCTTCAGTGTTCATTCTGATTTGATGATATCCTGAACGAAGATCCAACTTGGTGAAGTAAATTGATCCATGTAATTCATCCAATAATTCATCAATGATAAAAATGGGAAACTTGTCTTTAATAGTGAGCTTGTTGAGCTCCCTATAATCCGGACACATGCGCTATGATTCATCCTTCTTGTGCACCAATACTACTGGAGCAGAGAAAGAACTTTGACTAGGTTGAATTACACCAGCCTCTAGCATTTATGCAACCATACGTTCAATTTCACTCTTTTGGGCATAGGGATATCTGTACGGCCTGATGTTTGGAGGAACACTTCCTGGAACCAGATGAATAGCATGATCATGATCACGAATAGGTGGGAGACCTTTGGGAGTCTCAAATACCTTGGAATGATTGTCCAAGACTTTTTGGAGATCTGGAGAAATAGGTGATTCTGATGTGGAAACATCTAGCGAACATAATTGTGCAATTACACCTCTTTGTTCCTTTTTTAGAAGCTTTGTCATACCGTTAGAGCTGATTATCTTTCCCGGTTTCCCTACAATACCCCTTAATTCAACTTCCTTTCCTTTTGTAGAAAATTTCATGAAAAGTTCTTGAAAATTAAAAGCTATTGTACCCAAGTATTGTAGCCATTGGACTCCTAGTACAACATCAGCACCTCCCATTGGAATGGAAAGCATTGGGCTAGTCAATACATATTCTCCCATGGATAGCTTGATATTATGGCACTTTCCAGAGTAATTTATCGTTCCTCCATTTGCAATCATCACTTGACACTCTGGTGCTAGATATAGGAAGCAATTCAATTCCTTTGCTACCTTACAATGAATAAAATTGTGGGTACTTCCTGAATCAATCAACACTATTACCTTTTTCTTCTTGATTTTTCCTTCTATCTTGATGGTTTGAGGAGTGGTAATTCCAGCCAATGCATTACAAGATATGGTTGGATTCATTTCTTCTTTATCTAGGCTTTGTTCCTGGAGTATATCCTCTTCCTTTGACCTTTCTTGCTCCTTTTTTTCTTCCTCTTCACAATCTATGTAGAATAATTTCTTCTCAGCACACTTATGACCTTTAGTGTATTTGCTATCACAACTGTAACAAAGCCCTTTTGCTCTTTTTTCCTCCAATTGTTGTGGTGTCAACCTTATAGGTTGTGGAAGGCTAGGGGTAACAACACTTCCCTCTTTATAGTTGTGACTGGTATGCTTCCTGGTTGCCATAATTTTGCTTTCCATTTTTCTTGCTAACCTGAATGCCTTCTTAAATGAATCAGGTTCCAAAGGCGAACATCATGTTGGATATTATCCTTTAAAGTCCCTATGAACACATCAATCCTATGCTCCTCTAGAATATATTTTACCCTTATGTTCAATTTTTGGAACTCCTCAATGTGCTCCATTATTGAACCCTTTTGTTTGAGACTTATCAATTGGCTAAAAAAAGTGTTGCTTTTTGTATCCTCATAATGTGATGTCAATTCTTCCGTAAAAATTGCCCAAGTGATAATTTGTTTACGAGAGCAAAGCCATTGATACCATACAAACTGATTTGGTTCCAAATATAAAGTTGCAATACGTACCTTTTGTGTGTTTTGCACATTATTAAGATCGAAAAATTGCTCCATTTGTAATATCCATGTTGCGGGATCCTTGCCATCAAACTTCCTCATATCGATTTTTGGAATATGGTGGGTCTTCGATCCAACATTAGAGTCTATGGAATCATGATTAACATTTCTTTTGTTATCATCATGAGTTTCCTTTACTACCCTTTCACCATTAGTGACCATTTCTTGTAGCAACTTATTCATATTTATCTTCAATTCTTCCATGTCTGTCTTCAAATCTATCTTCAAATCGTCCATCTTAGCTTCCACGTCATTCATCTTAGCTTCTACGCCTTTCTTTAAACAATCCATCTTAGCTTCTACGCCTTTCTTCAAACCATCCATCTTAGCTTCTACATCTTTCTTTAAATCATCCATCTTAGATTTTGTTCCTTTTTGTGCAAGTGACACTTGTTGCACTTGGTCTCGTAATTTTGATATATCATGTTGCATTTCTTCCTCTTCTTCATGAGTCATGCTAGAGCTTTTAGGTTGCCTACTAGGTGTTTGCATTTTATTTCCTCGGGGCATCAATTATCGATAATAATGCTTTACTATGCCCTTTCAATTCCTTCAAACCAATTTTTCAAACCAAGCTTTTGCAAAAATTTAAAAAAAACTATACACACCTTTTTTCACTTTGTAGGAGCTTGATATTGAATCTAATGTATCTCTGTAATTTTGGATCATCCAGTTCTGAAATTGTGATCTGTAGTAGCCCTCCACTTCCTCTTCCCAAAGCCACCAATCTGATCCAAATTGGATTCTCCAAGAAAGAGTTATGCACAATCTCCCACAGTGACCTGATTATAGACTAGTTCAGTAGAGCGAACTTGTACGACGTGCCATGAGTCACTGTTTCGACTTTTGGCTCTGAAAAATATATACAAGAAACTACAGTCCGTCCTCTTTCTGTACCTTCTTACGAAATTTCAATCCAATGCTCAAAAAGAAAGTTATGACGATTTTCCCCAGGTCACCTGTTTGGAATGTAATTTAGGAGTCTGCAAAAAGACCAACTTCCTCTGATCATATCTCCGCAAATATATCGCGAAAAGCTCTGAAATTCGGACCCAAGATTCAGCACGATTTCTTCTCAAATGGAATTTTTTTTTAGCTTCTGAAACGTCGTAGAAAAAAAGTTATAGCGAAAATGCCACGATGACCTGTTTGGAGCAGCGAAACCCTAGAATCCAAAGCTCTGATACCAAATGTTATGAAACTAGCTCACAAAAAGATAGAAAAGATAGATCAACGCCTTAGAATTCAGCCTCTTTGAGGGGGAAACCTCCTTTACATTACATAAATGAACAATTCTTGGATGATTCAAATGACAAAACCTCCTTTCTATATATAGGAGTCTAAGGAGTCACAATATAACCCAGCCGACCTAACAATAATAATATAAAGCCACAAAAATAACAATAGAGGGATTCTATGGGGCACAGTAATAAAAATATGGGGATAATAGGGGCACAACAATATTAATAAGAGATACAACTACAATAGTAATGGGGTAATCACTAGTATTATAGGGTCCTATCATTATGATAAAGAATTATATGCATTTGTGGAAAGTGTTAAAAAATGGAAACATTATTTAATGGGCAAAGAAACAGTGATTCATACATATCATTAGTCACTTTGGTATCTTCAATCACAAACTAAGTTGCAACAGTCTCGACATTATAGATGGATGGCGATTTTACAACAATTCCATTTAGTAATCAAATATAAGAAAGGTACCACCAATAAAGTAGTTGATATGTTATCAAAACCTTCTTTGAATGCTTCAGTTATTATGCAAAACAATTCTTTAGCACATGAAAGTTATATAGAACAATATGTTGAAGATACTGATTTTAAGGATGTTTATGACTCATGGTGTTCAGGTGGGAGAATAGAATTATCATGTTCACGACAGGTTATTGTACCATCTTGGCAAGTTGTGCATACCACAGGAGGAAAGAGTGCTTGTGATCAGGGAAGCAAATTCTTCTCGTGTTTCAGGGCATTTTGGTGTAGGTAAGACAATGGCACAATTACAAAGGTTAGGTAAGACAATGGCATAATTACAAAGGTTTTGCTATTGGCCTCGGATGAATGAAACAGTTGCTAAGTACACCAAAGGTTGTGTCATGTGTTTAACAAGCAAACCAAACAATAGAAAGTTAGGTTTGTATATGCAATTTCCGGTTCCTTCTCGACCATGGAAAAGTATATCTGTGGATTTTGTAGGAGGGCTTCCAATGTCTAGAAAAGGACATGATTATTTGTATGTTGTGGTCGATATATTTAGCATAATGTGTATTCTTGTTCCATGTAAGAAGCAAGTTACTGCTGAACAGACTACACAAATGTTTTTTCAAAATATATGGGTTCATTTTGGGTTGCCTACTTCTATAATTTCAGATCAGGACTCTCGTTTCCTGGAAGAGTTTTGGTCTACTTTGTGGGGACTCATGGACACTAAGTTGAAAAAAAGCACAACTTTTCATCCACAAACAGATGGGAAAATAGAGGTGGTGAACAGAACAATGGTACATCTTCTCAAAGGTTATTGTAGCAAACATCCTAAGTTGTGGGATGAATCCTTAAATTATGTCCAACATGCTTACAACCGGGCCTTGCACTCTTCTACTAACAGATATCCTTTTGAAACATGTTATGGATACCTACCAAAATCACCAGTGGACTTTATATTTGGTGAAAAAGCTGAGGATGGACATGGATGTGTCAACAAAGTAATCAAGTTCATTCAAAGAATCCAAAAGATTCATGAAGTAGCGCAGGATCAATTGGATAAAAGTCAGGCCAAGTACAAAATGCATCATGACAAGCATCAGATTGATCATCACTTCCAGGTTGGTGATCAAGTATGGCTATACATCAACAAAGAAAGGATGAAAAGTGAAGGTAAAAGTTGAAATCCATAAGGCATGGTCCTTTTAAAATTGTTGAAAAGATTGGGCACAATGCATTCCAGTTAAATTTGCCTCCATACATGCATATATATGTAATGTCCCTTAATAATAAATAATAATAATAATAATAATAAATAAATAATAAACAATATAATATAATATTAAAATACAAGAAAATAAATAATAAACCATAAATAATAAATAGTAATAGTAAATAAATAATAAATAACAATACTAAAATGTTAAATAATTCAACTTAACTTCGGGATGAAGTTCCTTAAAGTGGGGAAGTATGTAATGTCCCTCAATAACAAATAATATAATATAATATTAGAATACAAGAAAATAAATAATAAACAATAAATAAATAATAGTAATAATAAATAAATAATAAATAACAATACTAAAGCTCTAAATAAATATAAATAAAAATAAACAGAAAAGCAGAAATCAGTGAAGTTATCAAAAAGTAAAAAACAAAAAAAATAAAACAAGAAAGAAGTAAAGTTGCATGTTGACACATGGAGTGTGTTCATATGGTTTCCCTTCCAATGTTTGCTCTATTTAATAGATGGTGAGGAAGATGAGAGGCATTCCATCATTCCATGATTCCATCATCTAGTCTCTTGGGAGAATAGTGTTGTGAGACAAAGGATTCCCTGGTAGTAGTACGTTGATTGAGGGCTCGGGGGTGGCTAGTTGTAGCAAGATTTTGTGCTTATCTGTATAGGAATCTATGCAGACTAAGACGTACAACCTATAGAAAATAAATAATAAACAATAAATAAAAAATAGTAATAGTAAATAAATAATAAATAACAATACTAAAGCTCTAAATAAATATAAATATAAATAAACAGAAAAGCAGTAAAAATCAGTAAAGCTATCAAAAAGTAAAAAACAAAAGAAATAAAACAAGAAAGCAGTAAAGTTGCATGTTGACACATGGAGTGTGTGCATGTGGTTTCTCTTCCAATGTTTGCTCTATTTATTAGATGGTGAGGAAGATGAGAGGCATTCCATCATTCCATGATTCCATCATCCATTCTCTTTGGAGAATAGTGTTGTGAGACAAAGGATTCCCTGGCAATAGTACATTGATTAAGGGCTTGGGGGTAACCAGTTGTAGCAAGATTTTGTGCAATTGAGCCTACGGTTTGGTGGAGCGTTGTCCCCAAGACTTTGTTGCAGTTAGCAGAATTCAACTAGCATTCAACCCTGAAATCACAAGTGAGAAACATCATTGCCACAGGTAAGTTGTCTCTACTCATATTTTTTGAAATTTGATGTTAATTAGTTGATAAATTACGTGTTGATTATAAATCGCATGATTAATCTAATTAATTACATGTTTTTATTTCGGGGCTGTTACAATATATTCAGTTGTAAATGTTGATAAATTGAAGTTGTATGAACCTCCAATGATCATGGATCAAGAGGAAAATGCTCAAATTCCAACAATAGATGATTTTGCACCTGAATGTATGACTAAGTTACAGGAATATACCATCTTGGATAGGAAGGTCGCGCTTCCAGGCGAGGAGATGTAGAGTATCTTTGAGTGGGACCCAAATGCATGAATCCAAGCAAAGCAAGGTGGATGGAGATCGGAAGGGTGAGGGAACAGTACCCTCACCTCATATCTGCTTAAAACCAAACTTTTGGTGGTCCAAAAGCTTCTGATGGAGAGGAATGGTCTAGGAGGATTCTCAAAATGCTCAAAATTTAACAGTCTTAGATGATCATGATTCAAGGACATGATATATGTACCCGACAATGGTGAGCTCAAGAAGCTTATCTTGAGGGAATTTAATGCTAAGCCATCTTTAGGTCACCTAGGATATCATAAGACATTAGTAGCAGTGAATAATTTCTACTATTTGTCGAACTTAAATAAAGAAGTGGCAGAGTTTGTGGCTAGGTGCTTGGATTGTAAACAGGTAAAAGCATAGTGTAAGCATCCACGTAGTCTACTACAACTGATTTCGATTCCAGAGTGGAAATGGGAGGTCATTTCTATGGACTTCATTGCAGGTTTGTCGAGGACATCTAGATAACATTATTCTATTAGGGTTGTGGTGGTCACATTGACAAAGGTAGCACACTTCATTCTAGTGAAGTCTACATATTAAACTAATGATGTAGCACAGGTTTTTATCAGAGATGTAGTAAGGCCGCATGGTGTTCTGAAGAAAATTGTGTTAGACAGGGATGCCAAGTTCACTTCTAGATTCTGGAAAGATTATTTGCAAGTTTGGGTACAAAGTTGGCCTTCAATGCAACTTATCATTCGTAGACAGATGGACAAACAGAGAGGGTCAGCAAGATATTGGAGGACATGTTGAGGATGTATGTGTTACATTGACAATGGAAGTGGGAGGAGTAACTTCCGTCATTTGAGTTTGATTACAACAATGGGTATCAGGAGTCACTGAGGATGAGTCTCTCTGAGGCACTGTATGGGTGAAGTTGTAATACTCTCATCAGTGGGAGTGATCTGGTTAACAAGGTGTCGATATAATCAGACATGTTGGCAGAGATGGAACAGGAAATACAGGTAATTAAGAAGAATATGAAGACAGCTCAGGACAGACAAAAAAATTATGTAGATCAAAATAGGTTGTTAGAGTTTCAGGTTGGGGAACAAGTGTACTTGTGCATAAAGCCCAAGAAGAGTTCCTTGAGGATTGGGTCATGTGTCAATCTGATGCCTTGATATTGTGTACGTTTCAAGATTCTTGAAAGGATTGGACCAGTAGCCTATCGACTTGCATTACCTCCAACAATGAAAGTCCATGATTTTTTCCATGTGTCATTGCTTAAGAGGTATGTTAAAGATGTTGATAATGTGATTGACTGGTTTGTATTGCAATTGGAACCAGAAGAAGAATTCCAGCCAGAACCTCAGTGCATTTTGCAGACAAAGATGCTTATGTTATGGAACCGAGCAATTGAGCAGGTTAAAGTGCAGTGGAAGCACTTTGGGCCCGATGAAGCTACATAGGAGATGACTGATTAGATGCAGGTTATGTATCCTTCCCTATTCGCTAGTTGAGCGAATGTTTTTGGCATATGTTTTGATGTGATGTTTTAGTATATGTATATATGTATATGGATGTAAATGCCACCATAAGCTGTGTTATAAAGATCTAATAAGTGTAATGGGTGTCACGTCATTATGGTTGTCATGTTGTTATGTTTCTCAAGTTGGATTGTTTCTCAGCATGATGATCATTGTAAATATTGCATCAAGCTAAGTTATAAAGCTCCATGGAAAGTGTGTTTTGCTTTTGTAGTCTTTTGGTTGTAGGTTTCATTGAACACTGACGATGGTGTTCCCCCAAGGGGGAGGGTTCTATAACAGTGCTGATAAAAAAAAATTATGTAATAAAGTTAATAAAGGCAAAATAATAACCAAGGTCATGGGACACATATTCTAAGTTGAATGTTGGGCAAAAACAAGGTGATGGGGATCACTTGTGATTAATTACTGGCTATGGAAATTAGAAAAGGCAATGGCAAAGGTTTTGGAAAGGCATGAGGCATTTATTCACATTTTATTTATGAAAATAATGGAAAATAGGAGAAAAGGAAAGTGAAATGCCACAGGCTGCATGTGAGGAGGAAAATGAAGGAAAATAATGGAAAATTGAAGAAATTAGGTTCCTCATTAATAAAAATGCTTTTGAGGATTAGTTGACAAACTTTTGTATGTTTTAGCTTGGAGCTCTCTCTCTCTATTCTTTCTCTCTCATACTCTTTGACACTTAGAGTTTCTTGGAGCACTCTTGGAGGAGTGTGGCATACTTTGGATTTGGAGCAGGAAGGCAAAGGAAGAGGAGGAAAGCGTAAGAGGACACCGGGATCAACAGCTACAACAGGTTTTGCTTGCAGATACTGAGCTGCATGTATGATTTCCTTGCTAGTTTTGGCATGCATGGCACATGCATGTAGTTTCTTAGTTATGGTCTGTCATTGGCATTGAAGACTGCATAGACTGACAGTGGTTTTTCCTAACCTTGCCATTTCCTGGATATCCATGGTGTTGTGGGTTTCTTTCCTATTGTTTTATGGTCGGTTCTCTTGTTCCTTATGGTTGTGGGTTGAGTTATTAGTTCCTGGAGCCTTAGTTGGGCAAAAGCTTTGGAGCCCTTGGTGGGTTGAGTTACTGGTCCTAGAAGCCCTGGTTGGACAAATGCTCTGGAGCCCGGCAATAGCTGTGGGTTGAATTACTAGTACTGGAAGCCTTGGTTGGAACAAACACTTTGGAGCCTTGGACAGCTTGGGAAAACCGATTTGGTTATGGTTAGTGATGTCCGATCGTGAGGTGGAATAACTTGTCGAGGTTTGAGGTGGTTTGGCCTCTTAAAGCCCTGGTTTGGTTTAGTTTGATTTGTCTCATGAGATCCCACATTCATGCTTAGAATATGGCGTGGGGATGATTGGATGAAAGAGAGATTTGGTTTAGCCCAATCTATGGTCAGGTGGTACGTGGAAGTCCTTGACTTGGTTGGATTTGCATATGTTAATAAGACCTTATTTTCCTTGGTATTTTCATGAGTAAATGTGCTTGATATTATGTGGCTTTAATGGTTGTTTCCTCATTGATATATCTCTGGTTATTTGTTGGTTATAAGTATGTTTTATGACAGTTATGATATATGACTCTCATCATGTTTTGGCTATTATATGAAATGTTAGTGACTGAATGACCAAATAGATAACAATGCAGCTATTGTGAGGAGATAGTAATCCTCTTTGACGATTCTTAGATAAGTATGAGACCCCTATGCTTAGATATGTTGTTGTGACCGGTAGATTACGTGTTTTTGGTATGTTTAATGAAATGTTTGTCATGGCTAGTAGGGGTCAGATCAATTCCTCGTTCAAGTGTTTGCATTAGTACCCTTGTTTTGATGTTATTTGTCATTTCTGGAAGTTTCATGAAGTTCTGGGTAGTGGCCTGAGTCCTAGCCCTAAAAAAGTGGCACAAAATCTGGGGTCGCTGGCATAGAACTGCCTGAAAAAGGCTACAATAGCATGGATTCCTTGTTGTGGGAGCGACTAGAAGGTCCTAGTTGCATGCATGCCTTGTCATGGGAGCGACTGAGGTTCTAGGGCAGTGAAAAAGCAAGTTCTCTCAGGGGTTAGACACCTGAAGGGGTTGGTTGGCTCCCAGAGGTCTTGTAGCTTCTCAGGAAGGTCAGTTTGGTCTTTTCATGTCAGTTCCACTTCCTTAATTGTACATGGGGAGTTGAATCATATCATAGTAACTCTTTGTCACATGTTCACCCCAATGGACCAATTATATTGGGGAAATGTGGGAGGAGGGTGTTACAAAAACTGTGAAAAGCAGGCCAATATGTATAATTATGTGTATTAATGAGTGAATTTTTCAATCACATGTACTCTAATCCCTTGATTCCGAGTTATTATTTGTTAGTCAATATTTGGGTATTGTATGAGTGTTAAGCTTAAATCATTTATCAAGATTGTGTGTGTAAACTTTAAATGTCCTCATAGGTGAACAGATGCACGTAGGACGAACTGTGACAAAGTGTGGTGAGAGTTTCATATCTCGAGATGATGGAGTTGAGTGCTTGATCATGATTCCATGGTAAGAAACTTGAAGCACGTATATGTCATGTTGAGTTAAAAGTCAATTGTTGGCCATTCCAACTGAATTGAGGTTAAATTTGAAGAACATGTTGGTTATTTTATGTTATTGCATTGATTTTCCTTCCAAACTCTAAATTCTCCAAGTCACAGTACTTTCCACCACCTAACAAAGATAGACTCGAAGTCTGTCACACATTGGGTAAAATCCATGGAAGTTAACATTAAATCTGGATTTTACTAAGATTTGATTCTCTTAAAGTTTCTTCAGACTCTCATATATATCTAGGTTGGAAACATCAATCTGGCCTTTTAAAGGAAATCCATACTTTTTTATATATGGGGTTTATCACACATATGGAATCTCATTGTTTAGTTTATAACCTTTGCACAATCCAGAGCATTCAAACTTATATAATGGGCCATCTCTCAGATCTATCTATATTAATCTTTGAAATATATATGATTCGAAAACGGTGGTGAATTTGCGGATACATTCGGAATTTGGATATCTAGTTCATAATCAAATATGACCTCCATTAGGATATTCCATTATAAGTTTAACTAGATCCCAAATATACACGAGAAAATATCGGTGACAGCTTATTGTTGACTTTGATGTGACTCTATCTACTACGTGGCCAGTAACCATGCCACGATGAAGGAGAAATAGGGTTGAGCTTTCAATAAGAACATGTGTTACATGAAAGTTGGAGTTTAGAGATTTATCCCTGCAGGGTGAGAGCAAAGATTATGGCCAATGATAGAGAGGAATATGTTAAGCATGAACACCTGACCACTAATACGTCAAGGGCATTAGGAGATTTAGCTCGAGAGCATGATTGTGCGCAGATCAAGGTCAAGGGGTTAAGGCCCTAGCGGAATTTTGATGAACTACAATCCAGGAGGTCAAGAACAACCATTGAGGACATAGGGGATTTAGCTTGTTGCCCGCAAGACCAAGTAGTAGGACAAGTGAAATTCTAGAGATTGAACATAGAGCATTATTACACAATTTAGTTGAATTAAGCAGGGTTAGGTTGGAGATCAAGGCAGAGTGTGGATCAAAGATCAAGAACAACTAGGAGGGTTGTGTAAAAAAATGCTCATAATCATGACAAAGTTTGAAATTAAACGAGATAAAATCATAGTCCATGAGATAGATGAAAGTCCAATTGTCTGAGGTTAGCTAAATGACTTCATGGATTCCTTTCTTGAGGTCAACTTCAACACAGGTTCTTGAAGAGGAAAACATGTCATCATGATATTCAACGCAGCCAATGCATTTACCTAGAAAATTGCTAATATTCTTGAGGGTGTCTTAAGTCCAACAATGGGGGAGATGGTAATTTGACCCAAATAATGACATACAATATGTCATTTTTAGGGTTAAAATTAAGATTATAGTAGTCAAGGTATACGCCTTCGGCTCATGGGAAGTAAGGTCCACTCCTAGATATTAGATCTTGGTCTAATTTTGCTTCAAATAAGAATATGAAGAAACTTGTTCTACTAAAGGACATCTAAAGCTTCCCTTTGATAAGGGAGTGTCAATTTTTGCCAATCCAAGAGTTCAGAGTTTTCATGGATAGCTAGATACCAGTAAACTAACGAATAAGTCCTTGATTTACTAATATGAGGGCCATTTCTTTGGAGTAAGTCACATATATAGGAACTTTGGGAGTTTCTTCCAACTTCTTTGTGAAATAAGAGGGGATAGCTTTGGTTGGCCATGGAAGGGCTCATACTATATTATTGAAAGCATCAATGTCATTATACGAAGGAGGGTGAGAAGGGTCAACAACACCCCCCTAGGCTAAAGCCATAAGGAACAAACACAGTCCTGAAGGACAAGAGTAGTAGAGCTCAACAAATGGTTTTTAAAATTACAATGCAATGTTAGCATTTATAGTCTTAGACTAAAGTTTTTCATATATGATTTATATTAAATTTAGGATTTATACTTTTTTGATATCAGACCAATAAAATGGTATAGCAAGTAACAATTTACAATGGTATTGCCAATGCATATCAAGAATTTAAATGAGATACAAAGCAATTTTCCCAAGATGAATGTTATGCAATCTACTAATATGATAAGATGGAGCCATTTGTCTTTAGTATGATTATCAAAGCATCATTCAGATTCAAATGGGTAAAGGGCCCAATACATCATGTATAAATAAACACATCGAAATACAATAATATTCCATTAGAGACAAGGAGTGTGATAAAGAGAACAACCTTACATGTTGAAACATTGTATACACCTTTGTCAAATCTAACCATAGGGGAAACTTTTAAAAGTTTAGGCACAAGCTTGGCATGTTAGTCAATGTCAATTAATTTGACAATTGAGGCATGTGTCATGTATTCTATGTAGGAGTCATAATGTCAATGTTCATATGTATATAGTCAATTCGTATTCTATGTAGGAGTCATAACGTCAATGTTCACATGTATATAGTCAATTGTGTAATGTCAAAATAGTAATAGCAAAAAATGTGACGCGTGGGTGAGTGGTTGGTGGTATATTAAGTAACTCATTAACAGTATGGGAAATTAGTCCTTTTTAAGGTGAGAGCATAAAAGGTTTTTGAGTAGTGTTGAATAATAAAGTTATGCTACAAATACAAAACCATAAATAGGAAACATAATGGAAGCTCACAAATAGGTCAATACATAAATGGAGACTATTGTTACATAAGAACTAAACCCCATCTTCGACAAGGTCACATAGCTAGCATTTCCTACCGCTTAGTTTAATTATTGAACTTTGAAAGGTATGAACTAGCTCCCACATTTGAACAAGGACTACGGAGTAGTCATAGTTTAAATATAGTTAAAAATATTTCTTTGATAAAAATAATACATTTTTATTTCGCCCACTAGGTAGCTCAAGTGGTGATTACCTTGTTATGAAGTACTATGTAAACCATGAGATTCAAAGCTCAGTGGGCCAAACCAACAAAGAAAATAAATACTCTTAATTCATAAAATTCATATATGTCATTACTTAAACACATCAATTAAGCAAGCAAGTGTTGGATTCCTTATATTGAAAATTTGCTCTTACTTTTGATATGTATGAATTAATAATACATAGTATAATTGTTAGAATAATGTTCTTAACAATGTTTTTAATTTACCAACTACTACATGTAACAACCATGTTTTTAAACCAAGGCATCAGAGCATCAGAAAGAAGAAACACTCATTGAAAAGGGATCGAGGGGTATAAAGAGAACATGTGTATGTGAGATCTCAAATTTAGAGAAAGAAGTCCCAAAGTCCCATTGCAGGAAGCTAGATATCAAATAGTGATAGTAACACTGACCCGAATCATGGGGTTTGGAAAAAAGTCCAAAAAAAGAAGGGCAAAAAGGGGAAGGTAAGTGATTATTATATACATAGTCCCTGGTGATTTATGTAATTTGTTTTTATTTTTATTTTCCTTATGTGCATCACCCAAAAAGTTGACATGATGGAATGCCTCATGGCATTTGCAGAATGTAATTTTGTTCCTTGTTTACAGTTTGAATAAAATTACGATTTTTCCTTTGAAAAAAAAAATAAAAATAAATAAATAAATAAAATTTATTATTATTAATATTATTAATAAAAGAGTAGTTTTTTAGTGTGACTATTTGAAAATTTTCTAGTTTATTTTCTACTCTAATTTGTCTAGAATCTGACAGGATCCATTGAAATCACAATGATGAGTGAACTCTCCATAATTGAACTACCCTAGGTGTTTTTGAGCGTGTTGAATCCATATATTGAATAAAAATAAAAATAAAAACTATTTTAAACAACACAATTCAAGAATTGAGCACAAATTATTTTGTTGTATTTCAACCAGAAATCTACCAAAACTCCAAAAAGTTGCACTTAAAGACTAATTCTAAATAAAATTATTATAATTTTATTCTTAAATTTCAATATTTATATTAATATCAACAACAATATTATTAAATTTAATTTTAATATTAATTTAGGTTTAAATTAATTAATTATTGCTTAAATTGCCTAAAGATTGAATTTCCAATTTGATAATTAAAAGGAGAGACTATATTCAAGATGTGCAAATTAACCTATTAAGATCATTTCCTCTGTTAACAAGTATGATAATTATAATTATAGTTTAATTTTAGATTTCAATTTATAAAATTGTCTCGAAGATAAATCATTTGAAATTTTCTAAGTGTAAAATCTTATATTTAGGCCGATAGGCCTTCCTTTGGGTGAACTTTTTCGTCTACCTTTTGTTTTTATGATTGACATCTGGCGTGCACCTCTAACTGGCATATGATTGACATTTGTTGTGCAACTCCCACTGGCATCTGGTTAGGCGGATACCGCTTTCTGCTCTTCCTGTTCTCTTCCACAACCTGTTGCACAACCTGATGCAATGTTTCCAGGTTGTTCTCCGCAAATCTGGCTTGCGGTCCTGCAAAACAGGAAATGCACCTGCAGAAATTTTCATTGCACGACCAACCGCTATTTTCCCATGACACGGTTAAACAGAGTTCTTATCGTGTCTGTTCAAATTACATTTGGAATTTTATTTGTGTTATCGCTCATGTTTCTCAGTTCCCTGCAATGTGTATTATCCTCGATCCAGTTTCAATCTTAGTCACCAGGTTTGGCGAATTTGAACGAATAAGTTCGAAATTCGCTGAACTTCAAACAAATACAAACTTATTCGTTCAAGTTTGCCGAACTTTATGGTGAACTCGAATTTTTTTGCGAACAAAATCGATTAAATTCGTTTTGGTTCGATGAAATTCGTTTTAGTTCGATTTTTTTCCCTGTTAAAAAATAAAATAAAATATATATATATATATATATATATATATATATATATATGTATATATGTATGTATATATGTATATATATATGTATATATATATGTATATATATATGTATATATATATATATATATATACATATATATATATATATATATATATATATATATATATATATATATATATATATATATATATATATATATATATATATATATATATATATATATATATATATATATATATATATATATATATATATATATATATATATATATATATATATATATATATATATATATATATATATATATATATATATATATATATATATATATATATATATATATATATTCCGAAATGAATTGCGGCCCGCAGGCACGTTTTGCTTTTGGTTTCATTGTTTGCAGACGCCAGAGGGTTAGGTTTCATTGTTTGCGGAGGGTTAGGTTTGATACACTACCAGTCTACCACCGAGCGACCAACGACCACTGACCTCAACCGAACTACCAGTCCGCGTGAGCAACATACAGACTACAGTGACGGGCCACAGGTTTTCATCGTTCAACAGGGTTTTCGACAGGTTTCGGACGGCTTTTTCGACGGGTTGTGGGCCGTGGCTATTTAATATTAGATGAAAACAAGCTCATGAATTAATTCTCTAATCTGACCCGATGAGATTTACATCACCCACGTTTTCACATGTTAATTTAATAAAATTTTAAGAAATGGATTTATTAAAATGGTTTTTATCCTTAGCTCCTCATTTTAATATGATTTATATTTTCTTGCGTGTCTTATAAGGTGATATTTCACATATACCACGATAAAACATTTTTTTAGAGGAGTTTATATAAATTATAATGCATTAAAAACTTTCTCATCGGACTATGAAAAGTAATAGGGTTGCTCCATATTTATGACCTCCAATGCAATCAAATGATGTATATCACTTGTAAGTGCGTTTAACAGAGTTAAGACAGAAAGATTTATTTTTTATGGGCATTTTTTTATGAATTGATATTAGCTAAAGGTTTTGTATAGTTATTTATTTATTTTTATTTTTAGATTTTTAACTATTTTTTTATTTTAATTGATTTGAGCAAAATTTAAATTTTGATGACGAACAGACAACATTACACATTATACTTTAAATTGATTTTTTTATATATATACATTTTTTTCGAATTTCTATATGTTGAATTTTATGTCAAACTTTATCGGCAAAATTTTAGTTGTCGAACTTTATTCGAATTTCAAGGTCGTCGAACTCGAACTTGAACACTAACCTGGTGACTTTGGTTTCAATCATTGTTGACGTGCAGAGCAACCCTTGTGAACGAGATGAGCCACAATTCATTCTTTTTCGGACCCAAGGAGATGGAGTCGCTGAAGAGCCAAGCAGTAAGCCATGGCATGAAGCACTCGACATTCGAAGTTCTATCAGCGTGTTTGTGGCGTTTGAGAACCAGGGCTCTCCAACTGCCTTCGGAGCAAGAAGTTCGGTTAATATTCCCCGTGGACGCTCGAACCAAATTCGACCCGCCGCTTCCTAAAGGCTTCTACGGGAATGCGATCAGCTTTGCATGCGCAAAGACGACCGCAGGAGAGCTGGCCAAAAAACCGTTGTCTTTCGCTGTGAAATTGATAAACGAAGGGAAAACGGCTGTGAATGACCAGTATATGCGATCGGTGATAGATTTGATGGAATTGGAAGGGCGCCCTCACTTCACAGTGGCGGGATCCTTTCTGGTTTCGGACGTTACCAAAATCGGCTTTGGGGATGTGGATTTCGGATGGGGAAGAGCGGCGTACGGAGGGCCTGCAAAGGGGGGAGTGGGTGCAGTGCCAGGCGTGTCCAGCTTCTTCATCCCTCTCCGAAATACGAGTGGGGTGCAAGGGATATTGGTTCCCGTTTGCTTGCCCTCTGCTGCTATGAAAAGATTTCAAGCAGAAATAAATGAAGCAACGAAGTACGCCCCTCCTCTTTTACATTCTTCTCTGTAAGAATGATAGAGCATAGTATAAATATTCTGTGTTTTGGTTATGGTTTTGGTTTTTTCGTTGGGTAAATTTTCTTGTTATGTAAAATTGAATAAGAAGTTCTTTGAATCAAAGATTTCAGAATTTGAAGTTTACAAGATGTCGGATCCAGCTTGATTCATTTATGTATTTAGAAGTACTATGAAAAATTATGATTTCACAACATGGATTCAACTAATCAAAGTAAGTTCTTGTAAATTGTGTCATGATTTCTAATTTGAAGTTGTGTTGATGAAGTAGATCAATTAATTGTTCAGTTGTAAACTGTTTTTGTAAATTGTGTGTAAGCTTTCTTGCAATTTAAGATTTCTAATTCTAGGTTGAGTTGAAGAAGTGGATCAATTAATTTTTCAGTTGTAACTTACATTTTACACTGTCTGTATATGCATATTCATGTTTATTTGAATTTATGGTTATTTTTTCACATAAAAAATAAACCATGACCAAACCTCCCACTTAACATTTAACCCTAACCCTTAGAGCACATCTGACTAAGATTTGAGCATATGCTTATTGTGGTAGCACATATAATTAACCAGAATTAGAGTCAGACATAGTGATTTATTTAAATTTGTTTAAATATTTCGCCTCAGTTATATTGTGGTGAAGTGAAAAATTCATCATATGAAATATAATATCATATAAGATTGTTATTTCAAAAAAAGTAAGCTAATTATGTCAGATTTGAAATTTCTAACCTACTCATAAATATTACTGGGTGAATTGTTTTAAGATATTTATTACTCACGATTACAGTGATTAATTTACTTAAATTAATATTAATTTTATATTTTATAATATATATATATAAGAGTCCATGTGGGACAATTTTATTATTTTTGTTTTTCATATTCACTTTATATTTTATTTCCATGTAAAATAAATACTTTTGACAATAAATGTAGTAAGTATAGTAGTTATGGAGATGCACAAATTCCTCACTTTAATGGATGGATGTCTGAAAAATAGAGTCCCTGCCAAATGGATGAAACCCATGTTGAATTGGGATCTTTTTACAAATCCTAAAGCAGAAGAATTTGGTTTCAGTCATTCTATGTCTGAGAAAATAAAATTATCTCAAGAATGGAAAAACCGCCTGGACTGTACTAACACATGGATCTCATTCTATGTTTGGTTAGAAAAGAGAAAACAACAAATGATTTTAATGATTGATGCATCCACTTCATCTCAACATTCTTGGAGAAGGACAAAATTCTGCCAAAGCAATACCATTAGTATTAAAGGATGACAGTGCATTTGGTACTGATGGCAGAATACATAAAACTTCTAATCAGCTAAATTGGACAAACACAGCTGTGAAAGGTATTGAAATGAACATGGCCAAATCCAAAGAGGTCAAAGAACAATTTGATATTGTCCAAGTTTCTTTAAATTATGTAAATAATTCCTTGAATAATGTTCAAAATTCTACTTTAGTAATTAGAGGATATGTTAGAGAATCTCTAATAAAGCTAGAGAATGTTGAAGACAAAATGGTGGAACATATTGGTTCTACATCTGGACAAATAAATGAACCGGTGCAGAAGATGAATCAATTATCTATATCCAAAATAGAAAAACCAGTTCCTTCTTCTTTTTTTCATAAAGCAAGTGTTCGTATTCAGGATCCTATCAAGCCAGTCGATAGGTTTCCTTTTTTATTCCCGAAAGAAATTGCATCCCAAGAACCGGAAAAAGTTGAAATCCAATTGAACATATTTCTATAGCAAGTTTGTTTAAGGAAGAGGAAAAAGAGCCAGAAGTTATGCCTATATATGAGCCTTTGGAAAGTCAGTACAGCATGTATTCAACACCTAATATCAAAGGAAAAGGCAAACACCTGAAACCCACACTTTCTTCCCTGATTCTCATTGGGAATGGACTATAGATAACCTAAGTGTCGGCCAGATAAGACAAATGGTAGACATGATGTTTACCGAATCTAAACTTATGTGTCTAAGAGGAAAAACTGAGGTAGAAGCCTACAAAACAATTATCCAGTATTTCACAGGCACACTATCAAAATGGTGGGAAACAGAATCCTCTCCTGCTTTAATTAAACAGATGGAAAAACGACTTCTCAAATATGAGCAAGGAAATATAATTCATAATTCAGATGGGACAGTACAGAACAACATGATTGGAGCTTTGACCTCCATGATTGTTGAGCACTCTTGTGGTTCTGAGGCAGAAATAGTCGATAAGCATGAGATTATTTTAATGAATCTCAAGTGCAATAAAATATCCCAATATGAAGACTTCCATCAAGATTGGATGCAGAGAATCTATGAAGTCAAAGACTCAAAGAATTTGTCATAGAAGCAAGTTTATCTTGCAGCACTTCCTTCCAAGTTCGTTGACTATCTCAGAATGCAAGAATTTTTTCAAATGCCTTTTGAATCTTACACATAGGGACAAATATATTCAGTTATTACTAAAGCTCTGGTTGGTCTTTGCACAAGCTCGAAAGTTAATAAGTCTCTAGAAAAATTGTCCAGATTCCCCGATAGCAAATCATTGTGTAGCAAGTATGGGTTATCTCTTGATGATCCATTAGTAAAAAGGAGAAAAATCAAGAAACGAGTCAAGAAAGAAAAGAATTTATCAACCAGAAAAGACTTTAAGAAGAAAGGCCAATCTTTTCGACAGCATAAAAGGAAGGGATATTACAAATATGTCCCTAAGACACATTATTATAAACCATCTGATATTCACCTGCATAGTGCCAAGCAAGAAAAATGGAATAAATTGACATGTTGGTTATGTGGCAAAAATGGACATACTGCAAATAACTGTCCAGTAGGTGAAGAGTCAAAAAGAAATCGAGGCAAGAAATCTCAGCCTCAAAATCAAAATTTAAAAACTCCAAAAACAGAGGCTCAGTATCTTTGCATGAGGTGTGGGTCTAGAAATCATAAAACTGATCATTGCCCCAATGTTGTGATCAAAGAACACCCCCAGATTCAGCAGCAATAGTTGCTTGACTCATCTGTTGAAAGTTCTAGTTCTATATATACTTCAGAAGAAGAAGTCGAAGAATTAAATTTTCATGCAAATGCTTGTGATTGTTCAGATTTTGAAAATTGTAAATGTATTTTCTCTTCTGAATCTGAAATTTCTAATGAATCTTCTGATGAAGATATACAACCATAAAAATACAAAGAAAAAATTCTTGTGGCACAGACAGAAGAAGATGAGATAAAAATCTTGTCCCAAATAAAAGCTATGGAAGAAGGAGAAATGAAGAATCGCCTTATGGAAGCCTTCATGTACCAAATGAAATCTTCCAGCAGAAGTTCTTCAAAGAAGCCACTCTTCATTGATGCCTCTTATGAAAAGAATGCAAAATCATTCCAAAGACATCAACAACAGGATAAGGTTCGCGCACTTACCTTGGGGGAGGTAAGTCATGAAATTCACAATCTCAAATCTGAAATTTCTATTCTTAAATCTCAGATTGTGAGATTAGAAAAAGGCAAATCCATTGATGAAGCAGATCCTATAGAAGAATATGATACAGAAGAATTTTACAAGCCAAATGTACAGATTTATGAAGGAAGAAAAGATATTGCTTCAGGTTTTCAGGAAATGAGGATACTCGCCATCGAATACCAGCAACATCATGTACAAATAAATATTTGCATACAGGGACAAATGTTCAAATTGACTACTCTTATTGATTATGGAGCAGACGTAAATATTCTAAATACAAAAGTGATCCCTGCTAAATATTGGATGACAGCAGAAAGAAAAGTTATTGGCTTGGGAAGTAAAACACTGAAGTATGAAATTCCCAAGGCATCTATCTGCTTTGATAATCACTGCATAAAATTAAAATTTGTAGTTGTTGGCATCCCTGTTGATTGTATATTAGGTAACATATTTTTGGCTGCTGTTGAACGGCATGGTTCATTTAGAACAAAAAAGAATAAGGGTGGATATTTTATTACTCTTCCTACCTCCTCGAATGGCCCAAGAAAAATTAAATTACCATATGTCTCAGCTCCATGAGTCTCGACAATGGTTCAGACTATGGAAGAGCTAAAGAAAGTTGAATCAAAGCTAACAGATCTAAAAGATCTGAAATCCACCATTCATATCTCACAACAGCTAAGCTTACCAACAATACAAAAGAAAATTTCAGAATTAAAGGCACAAATAGAGAAAGAATGTTGTGCAGAAGATCCAAATGCTTTTTGGCACAGAAAGCAATATTGTGTTGAATTGCCCTATAAAACAGAATATACAGGTAAGCCATGTAAAAGTAAGGCAATTCCGATGAACAAGGAATATCGTGAGCTCTGTGAAAAAGAAATCAAGAATCTGTTGAGTAAGAAATTGATCAGAGAATCAGAGAGCCCGTGGAATTGTTATGGGTTCTATGTAAATAAAAGAGCAGAACAAATCAGAGGCATCCCAAGGCTAGTCATCAATTATAAGCCTTTGAACTCAGTACTAGCAGATAATACATATCCGATTCCCCACAAAGGAGATCTGATAAGCAGAATAGCAGGAGCAAAAATATTTTCCAAGTTTAATTTTGGCAAGTTGTTATATCAGAGAAGGATAAATTCAAAACAACTTTCAATGTCCCAGCCGAACATTATGAATGGAATGTAATGCCTTTCGGCCTAAAGCATGCACCATCCAAGTTCCAGAAGGTGATGGAATCTATATTCAAACCCTTCTTCGATTGGCTGATTGTGTATATAGATGATATACTTATTTTTTCAAAAAATTTGCAAGATCATTTTAAACATATACAAACCTTTGCAAATACAATAAAAAGGAATGATCTTGTATTAAGCAAAAAGAAAATCGAAGTCTTTCAGACTTCCAATAAATTTCTTGGCCATACTATATTCAATGGCCAAATCTCCTTGCAAAAACATGCTCTGGAATTCTCTAACAAATTTTCAGACATCATTACAGACAAGATGCAGCTACAAAGATTTCTTGGTTGTTTAAATTACGTAAGTAATTTCTATCAAGACTGTGCCAAGGACAGAAGCTTATTAAATCAGAGGCTGTGCAAAAATCTTGAACCTTGGACTCCACTCCATACCAGAGCAGTTCAAAAGATTAAAGCCAAGGTCAGAGACCTTCCCATATTGTATATATCTAATGATGTAGCTTATAAGATTACAGAATGTGATGCGAGCAACATTGGATGGGGGGGTATATTAAAACAAAAAAAAAAATATAATGAAGAACAGGTTATCCAGTTCGCTTTAGCAACATGGAACCCCACTGAAAAAAAGATATTCTACTATAGAAAAAGACGTGAAAGCAGCATGGAATAGAATCAACAAATTCGAGATCCATCTGGCCAATAAACCATTTCTTCTCAGGACAGATGCGTCTGCCCTTAAGAAGGTGCTTAATAAAGATATCAAGAAGCTTGGAGAAGCCAATTTCGCCAGATGGCAAGCCCTTTTTGCAAATTTTGATTTCGAAGTGGAACACATCAAAGGAGAAGACAATTGTCTACCTGATTTTCTCGGCCGAGAATATATACAAACCCAGTCACATGAACAAGAACATGTTTTTGTTATTGTTACTGAATGGGACCCAGATAATCAACAAGAAGTTCTCAGAACTATCAGAGAAGACCAAAGCTGGGAAGAATACAAGGAGAAATGGAAGCCAAACTGGCAACTAAGACAAACAAAAGTCTTAGATGTGGATCTATAGCCACATACAGATATTTTACACCTAGTGCCTGAAAGAAAAGTATTTCCCAAAGGAAATCACTGGATCCATGATATGGTGTATACTAGCATTATGGCTGCAGCTCATCAAGTAGAAGAGGTATTACTAAATAATTTCCACGACATCGCAATGATCTGGTCTGAAGGAGGAAGACAAAGAAATATTTACCATAGATATTTAGTCATCAACAGAACCAGAAACAAAGATTGGACAATCACCATAAATTCTCCTATATCATGGCCACAAAATAATCCTAATCTTATTTTTCCTGACATTGTTTTTAATTTTGCAGGTTACGAAAAATTATGGTGGGATCTCCTAAATTTTGATGGAAAGAACGAAATCTATTATACAAAATCAAAATCTGGATCAATTAGGAGCATGCAAAGAAATCAATTTTCAGGATGGTTAGGTGACTGGTGGAGAGATTTTGGAGTAAATTGCACTGCTATAGATCCAATCTTTTATGAAAGTTATTTTCAGATGACATGTGACAAATGCTACCACAGAAATGTCGTTGAATGTTTTCATATTCCTTGTACCACAGTAAGTGATCTACTAAATTATCCAGATCACCATATACTACAACAATTTATGGCTAGGCATGACAAATGGCTAGTCATGACTAAAATAAAGCATCAATATGTGCTGAATAAACCTATGATAGTTCGACAGATCTATACAAAGGCATGGGACGGCCTCATTTATCCCAGAAGTAGGTTCCCAGGAGTCACAGCTCTTGGTGAATCATCCCACAGTGCTAGTCCTTCTTCATAAAAAGGTTTCCGTGGGTTTATCCAGAAAGCTCCACTACGTAATTATGTTGTCCGGTCATGAAGACTATTCATGGCCAGTTTCCTCGTGGGCCTTAACTAGTTAAAAGGCATCCACATTGTAGATAATATGCTTTCTGTAGGATTGATTGTAATCATGTAATAGGAAAAATATTCTTTAGTCACGAGACTCGGAGCACTTCTTCGACTTTTGGTGGATATTGAACCACATCTCCATGATTGATAGAATCTTTCGTACTCAACTTGTTGGTC
Organism: Pinus tabuliformis; assembly: GCA_031772625.1. Classification (NCBI taxonomy): domain Eukaryota; kingdom Viridiplantae; phylum Streptophyta; class Pinopsida; order Pinales; family Pinaceae; genus Pinus; species Pinus tabuliformis. Next base: position 72,546,353 of record CM062816.1, read on the forward strand.
CGATGGTCGAATGTTTGTCCCCTCTTCTTCCTATAAAAAGAAGAGAGTTAGGCTCATTCAGGGCATCCAAAGTTAGAGTTATTGTGTCTTTGGAAGTTGGGAGTCGAGAGCTTCTCCTGCTCTGCAACTGCGGACATTCAGTCTGATCTGCTTGCATCACGAGAAGAACTCAAGTCTTTAGGTGATCTGAGAAGCCTGCACATCAGTGTGAGAGCACTGGTGAGAACCTAAAGTGGCCAGATCGTTAGTGTGTTTGTCTATATGTGTGTTTTGAGTATATGTTCAAAGACAGAGTCTGTGTAATCGCCAGGTAGCCTCCAGTAAACTATCTCAGTATTGAGTAGCAACAGTTTGGTAAATGCGAACACGGTCCATCTTTGGTTTGAACAGACTGTAAATCAAGTGTAATCGATATCTGGAAATTCAATAAAAGGGTGATATTTCATTTTCCGCTTCCGAGTACTGTGTGCTTTAATTTGTGCTGCTGTGTAGTAGTTGTCTCATGATCTTCACTCAAAGTTCATTAGGGGTTCGCCAAAGGTTCGAAGGGACGCCACACCGTTGGAAGGCGAGGAAGTCGTATGTAAGGTCATAGAGCGTGAAAAATCTGAGTAGGTTTGCACTGAGTTCAACAAATGTCGATCAGTGAACACAAATGAAGAGACACAGCAAGGCCAAGACAACAGAGAGCGACAGCAGCACTGTAGCAAGCTTTGTGAAAGCCCCTGCATAAAATTGGTATCAGAGCCAGTAACGTCTAGTTCACCGGGTCAGTACTCATTTTCATCACTCTATAAAATGGATCCAATTAGAAAGTATGTTTCATACCATGATATCGAAGAGCAAGAGTCCTCTACTCAAGAAAATCCCCTTCGGGATATGTTCGCTATTGCATCTAGTAAGGTTTTAAATTCTGCTGAACTTGAATATGAAGAAAGCCAACCCTCTGCTAGATAGTAGCTACCTTCAATTAATGCTTTAGAAGTCTATGCAGATCTTTCTGCCTTCCATTTAATTGCCGTACTAGGATAAGTATAAAGGAATCTATCAATCAGATTCAGGAAAATTATGATTATGTACAATCTATTCCTTTACTTAACCCCAAACAATTACAGGCCGAGGCTAAGCGCCTGAAAACCCAGTACCTTCATTTGGGTTGTATCAGAATTGGAATAAATGCATTAACACATCAGGGTTTGAATACTTTTGTGTTAGCCACTGTCTGAGATCTTACACACAACAAATATACAGATTCATTAATAGGAGGAATAGTTGCACCTCTTTCAAATGGTCCAGTTTATTTTGATTGCTATCCAAATTTCTTAGTTAATGTCTTTGATGAAACTATTGAGAGCATTCTCCAGCTCCAAATCCAGACAACTGGATTTGATATGAATAAGAAAAGACATAATATAGCAATCCAAACTAGAGGTTGCTTCAGGCACACAGATACTTTGTATCATGCTGTTATGCATGCCCACAGTAAAAATTCTAAAGCTAGTGTTGTGGTGTTAACCGACTCTAGAAATGAAAAGATAGAACACCAAACAATCAGGTGGGAAGATTTGACATTTCCTAAACACTAGGTGGTTTCAAATCCTAGGCCTCCGTCAGTCAAGAAAATTACTTCTGCAGATATCAGAGAACAGTCCTCATCTGATGTCTTATCTTTCCCCCGTAGATCTACTATAGGCAGAAAGAGGATAGATCAAATGTGCAGGAGTTCACCATTATACAGAAATCCTGAACTTGTTGACACTGCTTGCACAAGTTCTCTTGTAAATACTTGCAAACATATTTCATTGTTTGAATTAGCCCAGATGGTAAATTTTTCTTCCCTAGAAGTTAAATGTCCAAAGTGTCAGTATCTAGTTATTTTAAGCCAGCTTGCAGATTTGGTAATCCATGAGAACCATCATCCTAGGACTGGTGAAGCCCCACCTACAACTTCTGTCAATCCATGTCCTAATCCTAAGTGCTCAAAAATTCCATTTCCTCATGAGTCAGAGCATGTTTTGATGATGCATGAGATTCCTATTTTGGAAAATGAAGATCCGAGGTTAACCCAAATGTTTTCAGTAATGAGACCAGCCAAACCGAGATATGGTCTTGGTTATCTTGAGCAAGCTAATGGCCTTATACCAGATTGCCGATTTGGTTCTGTTCCGGATGACTGCAAAAAGCCAGCAGTCATGGAGATGCACAAATTCTTCACTTTAATGGATGGATGTCTGAAAAATAGAGTCCCTGCCAAATGGATGAAAGCCATGTTGAATTGGGATCTTTTTACAAATCCTAAAGCAGAAGAATTTGGTTTCAGTCATTCTATGTCTGAGAAAATAAAATTATCTCAAGAATGGAAAAACCAAATGGTCTGTACTAACACATGGATCTCATTCTATGTTTGGTTCGAAAAGAGAAAGCAACAAATGATTTTAATGACTGATGCATTCACTTCATCTCATCATTCTTGGATAGCACTAGATGACCTTAAAGTTGAAACACCTACAACTTTTTCTCCATACAAAGGCATAGTGCTTGGAGAAGGACAAAATTCTGCCAAAGCAATACCAATAGTATTAAAGGATGACAGTGCATTTGGTACTGATGGCAAAATACATAAAACTTATAATCAGCTGAATTGGACAAACACAGCTGTGAAAGGTCTTGAAATGAACATGGCCAAACCCAAAGAGGTCAAAGAACAATTTGATATTGTCCAAGTTTCGTTAAATTCTGTAAATAATTCCTTGAGTAATGTTCAAAATTCTACTTCAGTAATTAGAGGATATGTTAGAGAATCTCTAATAAAGCTAGAGAATGTTGAAGACAAAATGGTCGAACATATTGGTTCTACATCTGGACAAATAAATGAACTGGTGCAGAAGATGAATCAATTATCTATATCCAAAATAGAAAAACCAGTTCCTTCTTCTTTTTTTCATAAAGCAAGTGTTCGTATTCAGGATCCTATCAAGCCAGTTGATAGGTTTCCTTTTTTATTCCTGAAAGAAATTGCATCCCAAGAACCGGAAAAAGTTGAAAATCCAATTGAACATATTTCTATAGCAAGTCTGTTTAAGGAAGAGGAAAAAGAGCCAGAAGTTATGCCTATATATGAGCCTTTGGAAAGTCAGTACAGCATGTATTCAGCACCTGATATCAAAGGAAAAGGCAAACTACCTGAAACCCACACTTTCTTCCCTGATTCTCATAGGGAATGGACTATAGATAACCTCAGTGTCGACCAGATAAGACAAATGGTAGACATGATGTTTATCGAATATAAACTTATGTGTCTAAGAGGAAAAACTGAGGTAGAAGCCTGCAAAACAATTATCCAGTGTTTCACAGGCACACTATCAAAATGGTGGGAAACAAAATCCTCTCCTGCTTCAATTAAACAGATGGAAGAACAACTTCTCAAAGATGATTAAGGATATATAATTCATAATTCAGATGGGATAATACAGAACAACATGATTGCAGCTTTGACCTCCATGATTGTTGAGCACTGGTGTGGTTCTGAGGCAGAAATAGTTGATAAGCATGAGATTATTTTAATGAATCTCAAGTGCAATAAAATATCCCAACATGAAGACTTCCATTGAGATTGGATGTAGAGAATCTATGAAGTCAAAGACTCAAAGAATTTGTTATGGAAGCAACTTTATCTTGTAGCACTTCCTTCCAAGTTCGTTGACTATCTCAGAATGCAAGAATTTTTTCAGACAATAAATGTAGTAAGTATAGTAGTGAGATATATTAGTAATTAGAATTATAGTGATGGATTAGCTTTTAATTAATATTAATTTATAGTTGATTATATATTTTCTCATATAATATTTTTATTTTTGAAAAAAAAAGAAGTGATTTTTAATTAATTTTGAAAATTTTAATTAAATTGTATAAAACTTATTAAAGTTTTGAAAAAAATTAAATATTAAACTAAATATTTTGAAAATTAAAAATAATTTTTGAAACTTTTTAAATTAATTTTTTTTTTATTGGTTCGTTTATATAAATTATCTAAGTACGCATCGTAGTTAGATATATATTAGTAATTAATAATTAAGATTAGTTTTTAATTAATATTAATTTGTGGTTGATTATATATTTTCTCATATAATGTTTTTATTTTGGATAAAAAAAATGATTTTTAATTAATTTTGAAATTTTTAAGTAAATTGTATAAAATTTATTAAAGTTTTGAAAAAAATTAAATATTAGATATATATTAGTAATTAAGCTTAATTTTTAATTAATATTAATTTATGGTTGATTATATATTTTCTCATATAATGTTTTTATTTTGGAAAAAAATTGATTTTTAATTAATTTTGAAATTTTTAATTAAATTGTATAAAATTTATTAAAGTTTTGAAAAAATTAAATATTAAACTAAATATTTTGAAAATTAAAAATAAATTTTGAAATCTTTTGAATTTAAATTTCTATTTTTTGATTGGTTCATTTACATGAAATGACTAATTTATATTAAAACTTAAATTTAATATATTGATTAAAAAAAAACCATACTTTCAATTTAACAATCCTAACATCGCTCTTTACACACGTTATAGGCTCTCTTTACACAAGTTATAGGTTCTCTTTACACATGACTTTTAGATTACTTACTCACAACATGTATGTAGTTTATAAAGTTTACATTTAATTTAATTATGTACAATGGCAGTGGTTTATCAATGTTGGAGAAGAGTTACAATTATGGAAGCATATGTTTGTATAAAAGTTAACCAATACCCAAATTGACAATACAATTGAGTTTTTAAATATGTGGTTTTCAATATTCATTATTTTCTATTTTTAATTTTTTTTAGAAAAATACCTGTACTTTTTAATCTTTTATAGCAATTCAACAATTCCAACTTCATAAGTTTATCGGCCTCTCTTTGTACCTTTTGGGACAATTGCTAGTTTATATTATAAAAGACATGTTGTCATTACATAATTTTTTTACGCATCCCATGTAATCTAATCTTATTGTAAACTGAGATTATTATATGGATAATATTGAATATTACTTTCATACCTTAGACATGAATGACACATAACATGCTTTACGTATAAAATTTAAACAACTAATACATTGCCAATGTCTGTTATGATAATTATCTCGTGGAATATTTTGATGCATCTCAATTAATGTAACAAGCATGTAATAGTTTGTTATTCACAACATTGTACCAATATCTATTAACAATGTAGTCAGCTTACCAACTACGCTGAATTGACACGACAAAAAGCATGACACACTAGTTATTATGTTGTAGACTGTATGTAAATCATCATTGCAGAATAAGAGCAAACTGAAATGAACCAATCAAACGTTAAATAAATAAAATTAATATATTAAAAAAATCCATTTGACAATATAAACCTTATATTTTGCAATTCACTTCTTTTTAGTCAAAGCAAGTTAATTGAACGTCAACACAATATCCATTGCATTATACCTGCCAACGGCAGGAATAATAACGAATCCCTCATGTTTCCTCATCCATAAAGAATATAAAACTATAAGGAAGAATCTCCTTTTGGAAGGAAATATCCCTTGATGATGTGTGGGACTATATACAGGTCCATGTGTCTTTGATATCAAAATCAAAGAGGCTTGGGAGACATTCCTCAATCGTTAAATAACATGTGAACACCCCCTATTGTTCACGTGACATCATTTCTTGGGGAAAATATTCACTCATTTGTTTGCCATTAGTTATTTATGTAATACATCCCAAAATTCAGTGCAATATGTATTTGTAATGAAAGATGACTATGACAATATTTCTAATTCCTACATCTAATAAATTTAAGTTTTTAATCCATGATTTGTATTTTCTTTCTTTTAGTTGGACAATTCAATATCTACATATATATATATATATAAATATAAAGTTTTAAGGATTTATTTAAGAATGGTTAATTTTATTAAATTGTGCCAAAAAGTCATGTTTACAAATATTTCTTATTTTTCAATATTATGTACCACTTTAAAATGTACCCCTTTGAGATATTTAAAGTTGAAATCTTTATTTTTCAATAAAAGAAAACTAAAAAACATGAATTTTCCATTTTATAAATAGATCCTAAATGACCATAGAATTCAAATCATCGAACATGCATCTCATATAATACAATAGAAAGGGATACCTTTATGGAGTTGTCTATAATGCGACTTTTTGAAGATTCCGGTGACGGAATCCGGGGAAGAAATTGAGGTTAAATCTTGATTTCTTGAGCAAATAACTGCATTTTGAGCGCATAAAAACACCCTGAAGTCTAGCTTCATTGCGAGCAATACTTTAAAATTTCGAAATGAGTTTGTCGTTATAGAAAATTTATATGTTAAATCTTGCGTTAAGTCAACGCTACCATTGAAAACTACATAAAGTGTTCATAAATACTTTAAAATTAAATGAGTTTGGTAAACAAAATGTATATGTTAAATCTTGACGTTAAGTCAAGCTACCAAAAAGACATAATGTATAAATATGTTGTGTCACATTTGGACATCATAGATATATGTTTTTAATTATTAAGAGGCATAACTCATCTCTAAAGTTGTTGTTTTCCCTTTTTCTTTGTTTGCATCACATGCTCATTACCTCTCACTCTCGATTGCAACTAGGAAGTGGGTAAACCAATCACTGATTGGGATGTCGGGACTTATGGTATACATTCAGATCTTCACGTCTTTCATATTTGATGACAAAGATACATGTTTGATGCAATATCATGCACCATATATTGTGTTGGAGTTTATTGGATTTGGGGATAGTTTGCACCACATGCTCATTACCCCTCATTCTCAACTGCAATTAGGAAGATGGGTAAACCAACCATTGATTTGGATGTTGAGACTTGAGGAATACATTAAGATCTTCAAGTCTTCCACATTATATGAGAATGATACCTGTTGATGCAATATAATGCATCACATATGTGTTGGAGTTTATTGGAATCGAGGATGGTTTGCATCACATGCTTATTACCCCTCACTCTCAATTACAACTAGGAAGATGGGTAAGCCAACCAGTGATTAGTATGTTGGGACTTAAGGCACACATTGAGATCTTCAAGCCTTCTACATTCAATGAGAATGATACATGTTGACGTAATATAATGCATTGTATATTGTGTTGGAGTTTATTAGCTCTAAGGATGGTGGTCATGTTAATTCTTGTAGCATCGTATGTGCTCTAGCCACTAAATTTGGTGGAGAGACTATAATACATGAGATGTGCAAAACCCATAAATCATTTATGGAAATTCCACCTAGAAGTGTCTCAATTAGATTATTAGCCCTTTTTAAAAATATTTCCTAAGTATAAACTTAGGGAAAATGGTTAATTAATTAATATTAATTGAAATAAGGCAAGAATGATCTAGAAACTCACACGGATCAATCCAGAGATGATCCTAGCCATCAATTATGTTTTAATCTTAGCCATTGGTGCTGCAACAGTGGATTATAAGAGAAGGTCGATGTGGTGATGGAGAAGACACTTGAGCAGTTCGCTTTCTTGGCAGATCAATTTCCAGAGTAGCAGCAGACGGTTGCCAGAGAGAGCTAGAGATCGAAGCAGTGTGAGAGGGGCTGAGATAGTGAGGCTGGAGGAAGTATTCTAGATCCAGTGAGTGCATTTGCAGAGAGGCAGAAGAGCTACATAGAAGCTGATGTTGGGGTTGTGCAGTAACTTCTAGAGGCAAGTTCGATTTGTTGTGAGGGAAAGACGTCCTCGGTTCCAGAGGTTAGAAAGGAGTCTTAGAGTGTCGGAGAAGCATTTTTCCAGCCAACAGAGGGAACAACGACTTCATTAGAGAACAGTTAGAGGCTTGAAATCAAGCAGACTGCGCAGAGCAGCACAGAGGCTGGCACAGGGTCAGAGCGCCAAGTTTCTAAAGGCAAGTTGTGTTGGGGTTTGCCTGTGTGGTGAGGAAATTCCTCACTATATTTTTGCCGATATTTTTCTCTATAGGATTCCCAGATTTTGACATCCAGTTGTACTCAAAATTTCTCATTGTTGCATAATAATAAAACCCTCAGTCGTTGCATCAGTTTTCCCAAGTTCAATTTTTCCAGGGACTTTTGTCCAAAAATAATTGTGTTAATTTTATATGTGTGTGCTAGCATTTCTAAGTTTCCAGCACATTATTTTTTCCACGGTATTTTATTTGTGAAGGTTACAGTGTGTTTATTTTGATGTTTGTCTTAGTAGATAAATTGTTAAATTAATTAACAATTAGGAGAAATAATACTAGTTGTTGCAATAGGATTCCAATTTGGAATTTTCACATGGTATCAGAGCGCAGTTGATCAACCAGAGAGCTCAAAGGTGAAAGAAGGAATTTCATTGTTCAGTAAGGAGCAACAGGTCGAAATTCCCAGGGGCAGCATAGTCAAATGCCTAGCAGGCCAAGTTACTTGAGGAAACTCAATTTTTTAGAGCAGAAAAATTCGATTTTCCAGATCGAGCAATTCTAGAGGTAGAGGTTGCAAGTCAATTTTTTTCATTGGCCAGATATCTAGCTAGACGTAGTGGGTTTTTACAGTAGTTTGCTAGAGCAGAGCCAATGTCAGGTGTAAGAAAGAGAAGCGCACATAGTTGAGGGAAAATTTTCCTCAGGGAACTTCTATTCTTAGAAGTTCATTTTTCCTTACAAATTGGTAGTAGTTGTGAGCAGGTCTTCTCACTCCATAAGGGAGTGAGAGTAGCATAGCAGAAGGAAAGAACAGGTTTTTGACAGTTCGTTGGATGAAGCTTCGAACTATGTCATTTGGAAGGATAGGATATCTTTCCTTCTAGATGAATATGACCTGAAAGCCTACAGTGATAATGTAGTGGCAGTTCCCCAGGATGCAGATCAATAGAAAGAATACAAGTAGGAGATGGCACAGACAAAGTGGTTGATCCTGGATGGAGTCCAGGATCATATAGTCTCACACATAGATTGCAAATATACTTCCAAGTAGATTTGGGATGCTTTCTCCACATTATATACGGGGACTTCCAAGCAATGGAAGATGTTTCTTGAGGAGAACATGAGATGCATCTAAATGCATAAGAGGGAAGGCATAGGTCCCTTCCTCACTAGGATTCAGGAGGTCTAAGACCAACTGTCAGTTGTTCAAGAAGTGCCTCAACCCACAGAGCTAGTGTGATTGGCACTCAATAGTGTCTCTAAGGAGTGGCAGGTCTCTGTCCAAAGCATATTGGGTAGAGATAGGCTACCAGAGTGGGACAAGATGTGGGCCGATTTGTAGCAGGATGAGTTGAGATGAGCTCTGTTAAATAGCTCCATCAATGGTAGCAGCAACAGATCGAAGGTGGTGAAGGAGGAGGAGAATGTGGCCCTTGCATCAAAGGGTCCCAATCAGGGGCAAGCGGAGAAGAGAAAGAATAAGAAGGACCTATCAAAGGTTAAATGCTTCAGATCTAGTGAGCTTGGTCACTACAATACTTAGTGTCCTCTCAGGAAGAAGGACAAGTAGGAGAAGCAAGACCAACATGCATCTTCACCATAGATCGACAAGTTGTCCTCTAGGCTAGAGGAAGACTTTGCAATGTTTGCAGATATACCTTCAGGAGTGAGGTGGGGAGATTTGGTATTAGAGTCCCATAGAACTACAGAAATTGGGTAGGGTCCTTGAGGAGTCCACCTCATGGATCAATATATGGCTATGGGGGACCAAAGTATTCGTTAGCAGGATGGATCAGTAGCAATTGGTGCAGTCAGTACCAGAGTGACAGTTGCAGACTAGTAACAATCAGAGGCTGGGGAGCGCAGTGTAGTGTTGATAATAGTGCAAATTCCGTAATGATAGTGCATATGCTAGTAGCAGCCAGAGACTCGGTAGATAGCTGCATCATACTGAACATAATTGATTCAGTATTTTGGATGCTTTTCAGTTGCAGATGTTGCAATTGCAACAACAACAGATGAGAGGGAGTTGCAATGTAAATGTAGTGTTGGCAGCAGTATGGCAGCGTCAACAACAACACATATGCAATGTGTATTAGAGTTGCGCAGTGGTTGGTGGGCAGCAGTATCCAAACATCAGCAGCGCGACAAGAGATGATGCGGAGACAGGGTGTTATGGTAGTGTGTGCAATACTAGAACACATTCCTCGCTAAGGGGGAGTGTTAGTTTTTGTAGAATCGGATGTGTTCTAACCACGAAATTTGGTGGAGAGGCTAGAATACATGAGATCTCCAAAACCCATAAATCATTTTTGGAAATTCTGCCTAGAAGTGTCTCAATTAGATTATTAACAATTTTTTTAAATATTTCCTAAGTCTAAACTTAGGGAATATGGTTAATTAATCAATATTAATTGAGATAAGGCGAGAATGATCTAGAAACTAACACGAATCGATCCAGAGATGATCCTAGCCATCGATTATGTTTTAATCTTGGTCATTGGTGCTCCATTAATGGATTATAATAGGAGGTCGATGTGGTGATGGAGAAGACACTTAAGTAGTTCAATTTCTTGGCAAATCAATTTTCAGAGTAGCAGCAGTCAGTTGCCGGAGAGAGTTAGAGATTGAAGCAGTGTGAGAGGGGCAGAGACAGTGAGGTTGGAGGAAGCATTCCAGATCCAATGAGTGCATTCGCAGAGAGGCAAAAGAGCCACAAAGAAGTTGATGCAGTGACTGTGCATTAGCTTCTAGAGGCAAGTTTGATTTGCTATGAGGGAAAGACATCCCAAATTCCGGACGCCGGGAAAAAGTCCCAGAGTGTCAGAGAAGCATTTTTCCAGCGAGTAGAGGGCAGAGCAACTTCATCAGAGACCAGTCAGAGGCTTGACGTCAAGGAGATTACACAGAGGTTGATGTAGAGGGTCAGAGGGCCGAGTTTTTCAAGGCAAGTTGAGTTGGGGTTTGCCTATGGGGTGAGGAAATTCCTCACTAGATTTTTTCCAATATTTTTCTCTATAGGATTGCAAGATTTTGGCATCCAATTGTACTCAGAATTTCTCACTGCTGCATAATAATAAAACCCTCAACTGTTCCACCAATTTTCCCAAGCTGGGTTTTTTCCGGGGACTTTTGGCCAAAAATATTTGTGTTAATTTTATGTGTTTGTGTGCTAGCATTTCTCAGTTTCCAGCACATTTTTTTTTCACAATATTTTATTTGTGAAGGTTGCAGTGTGTTTATTTTGATATTTGTCGTAGCAGATAAATTGTTAAATTAATTAACAATTAGGAGAAAGAATACAATAGGATTATAGTTTGGAATTTTCATAGGTCAATCCACTCTGATACTATTATCTAACCAAGAATGATCATGAAATCATAAAATGGGGCTAAAAGTCAAAGTTATCTTTGAAATAATAATGGCTTTAAGATGTTGACCATTTAAATAAGAGAGCAATGCTTTAAGAAAAAACGTTAAATTGAATCACATTTGATTTAATTGTTAGTTAATTTAAATAAGTGTCGGTTTTTAATATTGACACCATAATTGAAAATGTGGCTTGTTGTTGGGGTAAGGGACAACTTATCAAGCTTGAAAAGTTCTCAAAGGATGGTAAGGGGTATGGCCTCCTAGTATATGTTCATGGCTTCATGAGAGTGCCCTGTATGAGATTTCCCCAAATATGAGGGCTTAAAGTATAATTATGTGAAAGAAAGAAGAGACGCCCAACACATACTGCAAGCCAAAACATACAACCAACACATATTGCATGCCAAAACATACAACAATTATGCTTACTTCTCATCTCAAACACAATATTGTAGATTAACCAATGTCACACGGAAAATAGTGCATGTTATACACTACTATAAAAGTTAAATATTTGAAACATGGTAAAAAGGTTAATTGCACACAAATGAGTGTCTCGACTCACTTTCACAAATATGGGAATTTGTCTAATCAATCACATAAAAAAATATCTTCCTTTGTGATGATGAACATCATGCAACAAAATTGATATGTCAACGCAACATGTGTTGGGTGTGAAATAATGATGTTGCCAAGGAAAGGGACAACTTATCAAGCTTCAAGAGGGCTTGAAGGAAGGTAGGGGATATGGCCTCATGGTGCATGCTCATGGCTTCATGGGATTGCACTATATGAGATTGTTGATTTTTGTGTAGCATTGGGAGGTATTCCCGCATGCCAAAAGGGCCTCCCAAGTCAGCCAAGAAATTTGTACAAAATGAAAAGAAAAATTATTGTATAAGGCTTCATGTAGGCCCCAACTGTCAGGTCGACCCCACTATTTGAAGGGGTGTGACCCTTGGTAAATTTCTCACATTTGACAAGTATAAATACACATTCGACTTCCTTAAATTGTACTAGTTCGAATCATCAAACTAATATGATATATCAACCACACATGGGAGAAGAAAAAAGACAAAATTACAGAGTTTTGACTAAAATTTGAAGTTTTACCAAAAGCAGGTCATTGACTTGCTAATTGACAGAGCTCACTAGCTATGTTTGACCGAGTTTCTGGCTGACTTTGACCACAAAAAGGCTTTGTTTGACCAAAAATTGGACATTTTGACCATAGAAAAATGAGCTCTTACAGTAGGGTTGACCATGGGTTTGATCAAATGAATTCAACCGCATGTTTGAGTTGACCACATGCGTCAACCACAAACCTGAAGTTGACCGCAAGAGATTGTTTAACTAGGTCGAAAGTTGGTCATAATTGATGATTTAAGGGTTTGACCAGTATTGACTAGCTAATAATTTGACCAAGTTTGACTGGTATCTTTGACCTAGATTTTGGCACATATTCCTAGCTTAATTTTGGAATTGTAATTATTGTTGAAGAATAATTTCTCCTAAGAAGAAAAGTTTGTTGGGTTTTTCCTGAGGTTAGGTTTTCCTATGGTAAATTTGTTGTCTCTTTTTTTTAGACTATCTTTTTTCATATTAATCACATAATTAATCTTTTGGTCGATGTTTCGAACCAACTAATGTGGTTCATCCTCAGAATGGGTATAAATAGTCGAGATACATCATTAGATGGTTGACTCTTTATGGTCCTACTGTTATTATTGTAGAAATGTTGATATTTTCTATGTGTAATTGTGTAACACGCTCCTCCCACATCTACCCAAGTAATCGGACAACCAGAGTAAACATGTGACGAAAAGTTACTATGGTATGATTAGACTCCCTATGTGCCATTTAAGGAAGTGGAACCAACAAAACACGTCACACAGACCTTCCACATCAGCAACAAAACACGCATGAGCCATCCCAACCACTCAGGTAACCAACCCCTGAGACCAACTAAAGTTTGAATGCATCAAACCCCTGGATGCTCCCTTGATATGGACCAGGGCGCGTCTAGGAGGTTCCAAACGCTCCCACAGCAAGGGTAATGGAACATCCGGGGAATTTTTTCCCCAATGTTGTGCCTGCGACTCTAGGATATGTGCCACTGTCATAATGCATGTTCATAACCAGCATAATAACAACACAAATACCAAGGAAACAACAGACATAAAATCCACATATAAACCAGTATAATACTCATAAATCAACAAGGAGACATAACCTCATATTAATGATGCAAAGGCCAACCAGGTTTTGGTACTTCCACGAACCACCCGACTGTAGACTAGGCTGAACAAATATTTCTTTCAGCCAGTCACCCGAGTGCCATATTCCAAGCATGAATGTGGGATCTCATGGAACAATCCATCAAAACTGAACCAGGGTTTCCAAATGCCAAACCACCTCGACCCATCAAACAATGATTCTACCTCACAACGAGACATCACAAACCACCATTAGATTGGACTTTACACCCAAGTTGTCCAAGGCTCCAAAGCGTTTGTTCCAACCAAGGCTCCAAGACTAGTAACTCAGCCCACCACCGTCGTCGAGCTCCAAAGCATTTGTCCAACCAAGGCTCTAGGAATAGTAACTCAACCCACCAAGGACTCCATAGAGTTTGTCCAACCAAGGCTCCAGGGCTAGTAACTCGACCCTAGCTGTTACAGGGCTCTAGAGCATTTGTCCAACCAAGGCTCCAGGGCTAGTAACTCAACCCAAGCTGTTATAGGGCTCTAGAGCGTTTGTCCAACCAAGGCTCCAGGAATTGGTAACTCAACCCACAGTTAAAGGAACATGAGAACCAATTAGAAAACAAAAGGAAAACGACCCCACAACACCATGGTTATCTAGGAAATTTAAAGGTTAGGCAAATCCACTGTCAATCCAGGCAATCCTCCATGCCAATGACAGATCATAACCAAGAAACCACATGCATATGCCATGCATGCCAAAACTAGTGAGGAAAACATACATGCAACTCAGTACCTGCAAGAAAAACCTGTTGTAGTTGTTGATCCCGATGTCCTCTTGCGCTTTCTTGCTCTTCCTTTGCCTTCTTGCTCCAAAACTCCAAGTATGCCACACTCCTCCAAGAGTGCTCCAAGAAAACTCTAAGTGTCCAAGAGTGAGAGAGAGAGAGAGAGAGAATAATGAGAGAGCTCTAAAACTAAACTGACAAAAAGTTACACTAACCAAGCCCTGAGCAAAAGGTTGCTAATTGATCCTCATAAGCCTTTTTATCAACGAGGCCTCTATTTTCTTCAATTTCCATTATTTTCCCTCATTTTCCTCCTCACATGCAACCTGTGACCTTTCACCTTCATTTTCTCCTAATTTCCATCATTTTCATAAATAAAAGTGCCAAAAATGCCATTTTTCCATTCCAAAACCTTTGCCAATTTCCTTAGCCATAATAAACCGAAATGAACACCCACTAGGATGTTTTTTCCCACCATTCAACTTGGAATATATGTCCCATGACCTTGGTCTTATTTTTTCCTTTATTAACTTTTACATAGAATTTTGACCAGGGTTGTTACAAATTGCTTAATGATATATGTGACATAATATAACTTGATTGAAGATCATTGAAAGTAATTATCATATTAGAAGATCAGTTTCTCTTAAAGAAAATCCACATGGTATCAAAGCATTGATAAGAGAATGAACATTGAAGTATCTTGAAAAAGCCAAGTATAAGAAGACTTGGGCGTGTTCAGACAATAGAGGAAGGTTCAATGTCTAGGCTAGATTAAAAAGATCATTAAGGGCTTGTTTGGGCTTGTTTTCAAGGGAAGTTTAAGGACCTTATGTGATGAATTTTAAGGACATTTGGAGAGCAAAACTCAGGAGCCAAAAAGGCATTTTAAGATGGTAGAAAGTTTGACAAGCATGACCAAACATCCTATTATTAATTTGAGGTATGAACCTTTGGATATTATAATAATCAAGGACAACTTGTTGCTTGGAGTGATCAATGGTCTAATTCAAGACTGGGAAATGTTTTTTTTTGTGGAATGACCTGATTTTCGAAATTATACTTTATACTTCTATTGTATGGATGATGCCATTTTTTTTAAGCATGACATGCATTGTGATAGCAAGCAAAAACCTACTTTTGACATGGAATCAAACCCTTGTTTACTCTCCATGTTAAATAAGGTCAACTTTATTATTTGGAATTTGGACCAACGGAAGTTGTTAAGTATTCACCCTCTAATGAAGTTACTCCAGAGCTAGAGGGAGCTAAGGAGAAAGCCTCCCTCACCTACTTTTGTATAAAGCAATAAAATTCCATAGACGAGGCTAGATAAGCCTTCTAGTTTTTTAAGAGACTCAAAAGCATAAGGGAATGCCCAGATATTTAATGAGGGTGAGTATACCTCCTATAAGATATACATATGATCATGATGTTAGTTTGACTTAGGATTCTAAGAGTTGAACTAGATCAATTTGCTTCAATTGTGGAAGGCTTTAACGTGCAAGAAAGAGACTCTCATGTTCACAAGTTGTTGGCAACCCCACACAAGTTGTTACCTATGTCATGAGCTTGATGTGATTATCCTTGCAGGATGTTCCAAACAACTCATCATGTGATTTATTGATCCATAATGTTGACTTGTGGAATATTAGAAAGTTGCTTATGACCCAAAATTATGTTCCTTTAGATTCACAGGTGGTCAATGTTCTTCAAAGGTTCGAGATGATGTAATGACATCTTGTAATCAATCAGTGACAATTTTTTTTCAAGGAACAATCACTGATTCCATGACTATAACATGATAAATTTGCACACGACAAGTTTGATGGAGTTGCAAAGGGTGTCAATAAAAATTAGAAGAATTAGGGTTTGTAAACCCTGGAAAACCATAAGGTTATGACTTGTATTGAAGTCTTGGATGATAAAATCCTAGGGTTTGTGAAACCTTAGAATGAGACCTATAGTGTTGAATGCTAGTGGAATTTGTACTTGATTCATCTTCTTGATGACATGAAAATGACTTAGCTTGCAGTTGAGCCTTTGGTGTGGTTAGATGTGGGTTAGATAACTCGAGGATGAAGAAACCCTAGCTCATAGAATTCACAGAAAGAAAGGAAATCAACATGTATTAATAGATGATGTTGAGAATGAAAATAAACATCCACTTTAGAATATAAACTTGATGAGATTGTAGATAGACTTGATTGATTTCTGCAAGAGACAAAGGATCAAGAGGGAGTTGACATTATACTATAACCCACAACAATTTCCTTCTTAATCAAAAGATAAGTACTTCATATCTTTCTCCCTTGATTATTATTATTATTTTATTCTTGGCCAACCTCTTGTCTTTGTATTTTTGCTTGGTTATAATTGTTTCTTCCATGGCCTCCTACATGAGGTTTGTAGGTACACCATGAAGGTTTCCAATCAAAGTTTGTGGAAAGAGGGTTCTCCCAGTCAAAGGGATCAACAATAGCAGAAGGACTTGCTTATGTGACATAATGAGCAACAATAGTAGAAGGACTTGCTTACGTGACAAAAGGAGCATGAACAGTAGAAGGACTTGCTTACGTGACATAAGGAGCAACAATAGAAAAAGGCCTTGCTTACATGATAGATGGAGAAATAGAGGCAAAAGGACTTGCTCACGTGACAGTGGTAGTAACGGTGGCAAGAGAATTTGCTTTTGTGACAAAGGGAGCAACCAAGACTACCACAAGAAGTCCCACTTTAGAAGCCATAAGGAAATGGCCGAGTCACTTCATCTGAGACATATACAAAGAGGAGCAAGAGAGCTCTAGTACATATCCACAAATGAGCAGATTATGGACACATTTCAAAGACAAGCTTAGTTGGATGCTAAATGTCTCCCTCATTGGAAGGGAATGATGGGATATTTTCAAGATTGGGCTAATCATATCCTAAGGCCACAAAGGACTTTAGCTGGGTCATAAAGGACTTTGACCAAGGGGAGATTAACAAATTCATCTTTGAATCCAGAAGGACTTAACTAGGTCGACCAACGGTGAATGTCTTAGGGAAATTATAGATTGGACAAATATTCTCCTTAGAAGCTAGAAGGAATTGGCTATGTTGATCGAAGGAGATAAATGTAGTTCACCTTTTAAGCCAGAAGGATTTGTCTGCTAGAAGGACTTGTTTGCCAGAATGGCTTGGCTAGGTCATAAAGGACTTGCCCCAAAAAGTGAATGGTCCAAAGGAAAATTCTCTCCAAATATTTTTTAGAAGCCTAGGCTATGTCGTGATCAAAGGAGATTGATACAATTTGCTTGAGGAGCCATAAAGGACTTTGGCCAACGCTAGATATATATATTAGGAGCTACATTTCCCACTCTAGGATCAACATGACAAGCTCATGAACTTTTCTTAGGTAAGGAGAAATTTAAGCAGGGGAAATTTGTTGATGAGAATACCTCCCTCGCTAAGGGGGAGTGTTTATTTTTGTGTAGCATCGGGAGGTATTCCCGCATGCCAAAAGGGCCTCCCAAGTCAGCCAAAGAAATTTGTACAAAATGAAAAAAAAAAATTATTGTTTTGGCCTTCATGTAGGCCCCAACTGTTAAGTCGGCCCCATTGTTTGAAGGTATGTGACCCTTGTTAAATTTCTCACATATGACAGGTATAAATACACATTCGACTTCTTCAATTTGGACCAATTTAGCTCATCAAACTAATATGATATAGCAGCCAAATGTGGGAGCAGAAGAAGGATGAAATTACAAAGTTTTGACTAACATATGAAGTTTGACAAGAAGCAAATCACTGCCTTGTTAATTGAATGAGCTAACTAGTTGTGTTTGATTGAGTTTATGGTTGAATTTGGTTGCAAAAAAGAGGCTTTGTTTGACCACAGGAAGAAGGAGCTTTGACCATGGGTTTGACTGCAGGAAGTCAACCGCAGGTTCGAGTTGGTTGCAGGGGCCAAACATAGACTTGAAGTTAACTGCAAGAGATTGTTTGACTAGGTTGAAAGTGTAGAAATTTCTCATTTCCCACCCCGGTTTTCAGTTTCTCCTTATTTCTCCCATATAGTTAAATGCCCTTTCCCATAACCATACATTTAACAAGCTGGAAAAAATAAATTTGCTGAAAACACAAATTCTAAAAATTTTACAGAATGCTAGAAATTGCAGAAATAAAAATCAGCAGTAATAAACAGCGATTAAAACACATTTAAACACTGAGATTTTTTGTCAATGTGACCCTGGAAAACCCCCCTACAACTCTTAGGGAAAACCAGTTTGAGAGCTCTTCTTTATTTCTGGAAAATGCCTTTTTACAGTAAGAGAAATTTTTAGCAAAAATCAGCAAGCAAACTTTTACAACTTATCTCAGCCTTGCTGAAACTACGCCTTGCTGAAACTCCGCCCTGCTGAAACTCCGTTGTACAGACTTACTGAAACTCCGCTGCTGAAACTCCGCTCTGCTGAAACTCCGCTGCTGAAACTCCGCTCTGCTGAAACTCCGCTGCTGAAACTCCGCTCTGCTGAAACTCCACTCTGCTGAAACTTCGCTCTGCTGAAACTTCACTGCTGAAACTCCACAGCTCACTGTCCAGAAATCTCCCTTGCTCTCCTTCTCTCAATCTGCTCATGAAAGAATGAATGACCTTTTCCTCCTTTAATCTAACCCCAAGTGACTTTTGGGTGATCCAAGTGACTTTTGGGTGATCCCTAAATCCAATGGCTGAAATAGATTGAAATCTAAGGCTGAAATTAAATGCTCATTTAAATCTCACTTTTTATTTTTTAATTCACCCCACTTTAATAAAGACCCACTTAGTCATTTATTTCCAAAGTCACTTTTCCTTTCTAATTTTTCATTGACTTTATAAAAGTCACTTTAAAATTAGACTTAGTAACTTTATCACTTAAAGTCACTTTTAAATTAGATTTAACTTTATAAAATTATAAAGTAACTTTAGGAGAAAAATTAAATTCTTTTGGACACTTTTCCCTAGGCCAAAGATCAAAGCCTAAGGGAACCACCTGTCCTCCGGTACCAAATTTCAACGCTCCCTCTTACCGAGGAAGGTGTTCCTCACCACACCCATCTTGTCTCTGAAGTAGACATGCTTGCCCCGTGGTAAGGCTTTGGTAAGAATATCTGCAACTTGCTCATCAGTGGAAATATACTCAAGCTTCACAGCTCCGTTCTGAACATAGTCCCTGATGAAATGATATCTGATCCCGATATGCTTTGACATGTCATGAAATACTGGATTCTCCGTGAGTTTAATGCAACTCTGATTATCACAGTAAATCACTGAAGGTCTCAACGGCTGACCAAATAAGCCATACAACATCTTGCGAAGCCAGATAGCCTCACAACTAGCTAGACTGGCTGCCATATACTCTGCTTCCGCTGAACTCAGTGCTACTGACTGCTGCTTCCGGCTGAACCATGACACTACTGCTGAACCCAACCCAAAACAGCACCCTAAAGTGCTCTTCCTATCAGAAGCACAACCTGCCCCATTAGAATCAGTGTATCCTGCCAATCTCACTCCATCTCCCTGCCTGTAGTCCAGACCATAATCCACTGTCCCCTACAAGTACCGCAAAATGTGTTTTGCAGCCACCCAGTGAACCTTCCTAGGCTCACACATAAACTGACTCATCGTGTTGACTGCAAAACAGATATCTGGTCTAGTGTTGACCAAATACATCAAGGAACCAATCAGCTGCCTGTACAATGTGGGATCCACCAACTCGGAATCCGAAGCATGAAGCTTCTTCTAGTTGGTGATCATCGGTGTCAACATGGGTCTACAATCCTCCATGTGGAATCTGCTAAGGATGTCCACAATATACTTCCCCTGCCCCAGGAAGAAATTCCCCTCCTCCTGCCACACCTCCAAGCCCAAAAAGTAATGCATCAAGCCAATGTCCTTCATCTCAAACTCTGTCGCAAGATCTCTCTTGCAGTGCTCTATGAGTCTCTCTGCACCTGTAATGACCAAGTCATCCACATACAGCACCAGAATGAGAGGCTCCTCACCAATAACAATAAAGTAAAGGTTCGGATCTGCCTCACTCTTTGTGAAACCCATCCCCTGCAAATATGTATCTATCCTGGAGTACCAAGCTCTGGGAGCTTGCTTCAGGCCATAAAGGGCCTTCTTCAGTCTGCACACATGGGACTCCTTCCCATGCACCTCAAAGCCCTCTGGCTTCTCAATATACACCTCCTCCTGTATGAAGTCATTGAGACATGCAGTCTTCACATCCATCTAGTGGATCTTCCAACCCATCTCTGCTGCTATCGATATAATGGAGCGGATCGAAGTATATCGAGCCACGGGAGCGAAGGTCTCCTCATAATCAACTCCCTCTACCTGGGAGAACCCTCTAGCCACAAACCTTGCTTTGAATTTCTCAATGCTGCCATCTGCAGCATGCTTTACCTTGTAAAGCCATCTGGAAGTAACCACGGATTTGCCCTCAGGCCTTGGCACCACCTCCCAAACATCATTCTTCATGATAGAAGAATACTCCTCCTGCATGGCCTCTCTCCAGACCTGCTGGCTAGCTGCCTCCTCATAGCTAGAAGGCTCAGAGTCAAGGATGCTGGTAACCATCGCCATATAGCTACAAAACCTCTCAAGTGGTCTACTCTCTTTGACCGGCCTCTTCGGCTCAGCAATAGATGAGGCATCTCTCAAGGTGTCTTGAAGCCACTTGGGCTTCCTCTTCCCTGGGCGCACTTCTCCCACCGAAGAATGAAACTCCTCCTCCTCATCATCATCAGGAGCCTGAACTCCTGACTGTCTGTTTGTTGTCCTCCTGCCTGCACCTGAACCTGTAGAAGCTAAGGTACCGTGTGAACTGTCCATTAGTGGACTCCCTAGTGAACTGCTCTGCATGCTGCCCGGAGCACCACCCCTCTGGCTCGGGGAGCCACTGCTCACTGACGGACCTGACATCCTCATAGATGTACCTCCTGATCCTCCAGATCCTCCTGATCCCTGCCCACTGGATCCCTGCGACTGACTCAACTCTTGCTGAGGGTCTGGCTGATCCAGATACTCTAACTCCCGTGACCTCCTAAAGCCCCTGTCCTCCTCGAACTTCACATCCCGTCTGACAACTCTGCGCAGGAATATAAATCCCAAAGGCCTTTGAGGTCTCACTATAGCCCACAAAGATACCCTTCTCTGCGGTGGGCTCTAGTTTGGTCCTCTTCTCCTTGGGTATATAGGAGTATGTAATGCATCCAAAGATATGAAGATGACCAATATCAGGCTTCTTCCCAGAGAAAGCCTCCTCCGGAGTCATGTGCCCCAAGGCACGATGCGGACTCCTGTTCTGCAAGTAAACAGCTGTGTTGTAGGCCTCTGCCCACAAGAACAATGACAACCCCTGATCATGTAACATGGCTTTGGCAGCCCCTATGATGGATCTGTTCTTCCACTCTGTAACCCCGTTCTGCTGGGGGTTGTAAGGAACAGTGAACTCCCTCCTAATGTCTGCCTCCGCACAATAGTCAACAAACTCTCCAAGGGTGTACTCTCCTCCATTGTCCGACCTCAGGGACTTGATCTTTCGACCTGTCTGTGTCTCCACAAGAGCTCTGAACTCCTGAAACCGCTTGAAGACCTCACTCTTGGTCTTCAAAAATAAATCTAGGTCCTCCTGGAGTGATCATCAATGAATAAAATATAGTACTCATATCCACTCAAGGAAACATGAGACATCCGACCGCTCACATCAGAATGAATCAAATCAAGTATCCCAGTCGCTCTGCTGTCACTGCTGGGAAAAGGGGATTTGGAAAACTTGCCCATCGCACAACCTCTGCAAGTATCAAAGTGATCAGTACTAAAATCTGGCACACCTGTAGTGATCTCCCGCAATGTCCTCAAGGCTCCATGATACATATGTCCCATCCTGCGGTGCCAAATCTCACACAGCTTAGAACTGCTAGCTCTGCTGTCGGTACTACTGCTCAATGCCAAAAGGGGCTGGAATGCAAACTTGTACACCTTTGCATGGCATACACCTATCACTCTAGCTGAATCAGCTGGAGTGCCCTTGGGATACATCAACACCTGTCCTCCCTTGAACAGTACCTCATATCCTTTGTCCTCCAAAGCTGAGACGGATATGAGGTTCTTCCTCATCCCTGGCACATAAAGAACATCTGACACTTTCAAGGGAGGTTTGGACTCCCTCTGAAATGTCAGTGTCCCCACCCCGACTGCTCTAACAACTCTGTCATCACCGAGTACTACCTCTATATTAGTGCCACTCTTTGAAAGCTCTGAGAAGTACTCACGGACTCCTGTCATGTGACGTGAAGCCCCATTGTCCACATACAAGATACCTAAAGATGCTCCGCTAATCGAGGGAGAAGCATGCTCCCTCTGAACCTGTGTGGCAGGTGATCCTGCACTAGAGGACTCACACGTAGTGAACGCAAACTCCTGGTCAAAACGACCTGCAAAGTCCTCAATCTCTGCTAAAGTTGCCACGTCCTGGTTCTTCCCCTTCTTCTTCTTCTTCTTCTCCGGACACACAACTGCATAGTGTCCCATCTTTTGACTATTCCAACACTTCACCTTGGAATAGTCCTTCTGTGTGTTCCCCTGTTTACCTTTACCTTTGCCTTTGCCCCCACCATTGCTTGTGGAAGCCTGCTTCTTCCCTTTGCCTTTCTTGCCTCCTGCCACCAGTGCTACATCCTCATCCTGCTCAACTGGCTTGGCTGCCCCAAGCTGACCTTTCTTGATCTCTGTTTGAATGCAATCATCCCAAAACCTCTCCCATGTGGGAAGGGTCTCACGTGCACAAACCCCATCAGCAAAGTTCAACCATGAACGGGGGAGGCCATTCACTGCAATCCACACCAACTCAGTGGGTGGAATGGCCTCTCCAATCGCTGCCAACTCATCTCTCACATTAGTAATCTTTGTGAGATATCCAACTGCACTATCATTACCCATCTTAATGTTCTTCAGCTTCTCCTTCAGGACCATCTTCCGGTTTTCATTGGTACTCTGGTAGAGATTGGACAATGCTGTCCACATCTCATGGGCATTGCTCTTTCCTCTCACATGAGGAATGCAATGGTCTTTGATTTCATCTAGAATCAGCCTCTTACCCTTGTTGTTCTTTTTATTATAAGCTGTCAACTGAGTAGCATCAGTAGGCACAACAACAGGGTTCTGTGTGGTATGCACCATGATATCCCAGACTTCTGCCTCCTCAAAGATACTCTGCATTCTCTCCTTCCAAACGCTGTAATTTGTATGCCCATCCAGCCTATTCTCCACCGTCAATCCCAATGACATCCTGCTGTCCTAAAACTGAAAAATAGCACTGCTATAGTAAAGATAAAACTGCTGTTTATGAAAAAATCAGCTTGCTGGAATTTTCTGAGTGAAAAATCAGCAGCTGTAATTTTTCTTTTTGTTGTCCCAAACTGTCGTTCAGCACTCAAGCTCTGATACCATGTAGAAATTTCTCATTTCCCACCCCGGTTTTCAGTTTCTCCTTATTTCTCCCATATAGTTAAATACCCTTTCCCATAACCATACATTTAACAAGCTGGAAAAAATAAATTTGCTAAAAACACAAATTCTGGAAATTTTACAGAATGTTGGAAATTGCAGAAATAAAAATCAGCAGTAATAAACAGCCATTAAAACACATTTAAACACTGAGATTTTTGGTCAATGTGACACTGGAAAAACCCCCTACAACTCTTGGGGAAAACCAGTTTGAGAGTTCTTCTTTATTTCTGGAAAATGTCTTTTACAGTAAGAGAAATATTCAGCAAAAATCAGCAAGCAAACTTTTACAACTTATCTCAGCCTTGCTGAAACTCAGCCTTGCTGAAACTCCGCCTTGCTGAAACTCCGCCCTGCTAAAACTCCGCTGTACAGACTTGCTGAAACTCTGCTCTGCTGAAACTCCGCTGTTGAAACTCCGCTCTGCTGAAACTCCGCTCTGCTGAAACTTCGCTGCTGAAACTCCGCAGCTCATTGTCGAGAAATCTCCCTTGCTCTCTTGCTCTCATTTTCTCAATCTGCTCATGAAAGAATGAATGACCTTTTCCTCCTTTAATCTAACCCCAAGTGACTTTTGGGTGACTCCTAAATCCAATGGCTGAAATAGATTGAGATCTAAGGCTGAGATTTAATGCTCATTTAAATCTCACTTTTTATTTTTTTAATTCACCCCACTTTAATAAAGACCCACTTAGTCATTTATTTCCAAAGTCACTTTTCCTTTCTAATTTTTCATTGACTTTATAAAAGTCACTTTAAAATTAGACTTAGTAACTTTATCACTTAAAGTCACTTTTAAATTAGATTTAACTTTATAAAATTATAAAGTCACTTTAAGAGAAAAATTAAATTCTTTTGGACACTTTTTCCTAGGCCAAAGATCAAAGCCTAAGGGAACCACCTGTCCTACAGTACCAAATTTCAACAGAAAGCTGATCATAAATTATGGTTTTAAGGGTTTGACTAGTGTTGACTAGCTGATATTTTGACTAGGTTTGACTGGGATCTTTGAACTAGATTTTGGCACATATTCCTCGATTAATTTTGGAATTGTAATTATTGTTGAAGAACAATTTCTCCTAAGAAGAAAAGTTTGTTGGGTTTTTCCCAAGGTAATTTTTTCGTCTCTTTGTTGCTTGGCTCTCTCTTCATGATCCTACTGTTATTGTTGCATTATTGTTGAGATTTTTTATGTGTAATTGCTTAATGATATATGTGACATAAGATAACTTGATTAGAAATCCTTGGAAGTAATTATCATATTAGAAGATAAATTTCTCTTAAATAAAATCAACAGAGATTTCCCCTAGTACAAGGACCCACAATAACAATACGTAAAAGAAATAAGAGACGCCCAACATATTAGAAACCAAACAATGTAACAACTATCCCTACTTCTCCTCCAACCACAAACTATAGATTGACCAATGCCATGTGTAAAAACGTTCATGTTATACACAACTAGGAAACCCAAGGAAATTTGCACACAAAGGGATTGCTCAAGCTCAATGTAACACAAGTGGGGACATATTTATCCACAATCAACTACATCAATTGGGGATATATTTATCAACAATCAACCACATCAATCACATCCACTATTACTTGGTATAGTGCAATGGGCCACTACCATGTTGAAGTGATGTGTGGTGGTTTGAACCAAAAATATTGGGACAAGGGATAACTTGTCATGTTTGAGAAGGTCTCACAAGAAAGTAGGGGATATAACTTGTTAAGGTAAGGGATATAGTTTGTTAGTGTATGCTGATAGATAACACCATAAAAAAACGAGAAATAGACTTGCAATTTTACTCTTAAAAATCTACAAGATGTACATACTCTATATATCTTTGGATGTAAACATGTGACTTTTTACCATTAAAATAAAAAAATAAATAAAAAAAAGGGTGAAGAAAAGAAAACGAAAACCATTCCAACTATAAAACAATCAACCATGTTATAAAAATATATTTATAATAAATACCACATTTTCACAGCCACTAAATAGCTTAACGTGGATTCTACATGGATCATAACCCTATAAATTACTTAACATGCCAGAATCTCACGACACTACATAATATTTATTGTAACTCTGTGACCCGCAACAGTTCCCAACTAGGTTATCCCTTCCCCTCGGATTTCTCTTATTTTGTTATAATTAATTGTTCTGTTAATTAATTAGTGAGGTTCAAGATTGGGTCATACGCGCGAGTATATTAGCGTCCTGTATTTTTATCAGCTGCGCGAGGGTTTAAAGAAATGAAAGTGATCGCATCGCAGGACAGGTGACGGGATCGAAACTTCAATCTGCGTAGCCATTCAGTACCATCAAATCAAATCAGTCGGCGTTCTACCATATTTGTAAGTGCTGACACATCTTTCCATTCACAATGGTTGTTCAGCCATTAACATTTGCGCATTGTTTCAGGTATTTGGCTTAAAAAAATGATTTAGGGCAAACTTTGAAATATGAGGTTATCGATGCCTACAGACACATATCTCCCAAGTTTATCATGAAAGATCTGATGACAAAAGAATAATATATTAACTTCCACTAAAACCATTATGAGGTTAAGGATGCCTACAGACATATATCTTCCAAGTTTACCATGAAAAATCGGATGACAAAAGAATAATGTATGAACTTCCACTATAACCATTTCTACAGTTTTATTCTTCACCTGAAAATTTAATTAAATATTAGCGGCAAACCCTACGGTTTCTCAGTTTATTGATTCTGTAAATCTCTGTAAGGATGGCTGCATATTATAGTTATACCATTCTGAAAGTAACTTTATAATAATGCGTGTTTAGAGTTCAATTTGGTTGGACTCGATGGGAGTGTCCTAAAACCCTAACCTTCATGTGAAATGGTATGTTGGGCTAATGCCTGCATCTGCCCTCTCTGGACCACGTTCATATCGGTATTATTTTACACACTTTATTCGTCTCTATTCCGGACACGTGGATTGTGAGGTACAGGACATGGATTCTGTTAAATTTTTTGAAATGCAGCAGTAACATATGCTATAAACAGCACATAAGTAGTAAATGAATAACACCAAGTGCACAAATTAACAACGAATAGAGAAGCGGGGCACTGAAATTAGAGTTGAGAAACTCTCAACGGAGGTAAAATCTCCGGTTTAAAATGGTGTTGTATTCAGGCGGATGATAACCATACAAACAATTACGTTTGATAACGCAAGGACCCTTCAGTTCAATAGACGAAGAGACACCAAAGGTACCGTTATTAGTGGTCACCGTAATACCGGTCCGGGTAAACGAATCAAAGTCGCAAATATATGAGTGAACTAACATTTTCAACATCTTGTCTGTTCCAACTTCCTATCGTCCTTTTAATTCTGGGTTTCTTCTTAGATAAATTTACACAGTTTTCCAGTATTTTTTGTATTAGACATGTGGGAAGCATATGCAAGAATTATTTTTATTTTGGGAGAAAATTGTTTTGGCGATATGTGAACTCCATGGTCTGAGGTTTAGGGAATCCTCACATAATTTGCTGTGCAGCTGCAGAACCCTTAAGACTAGAATCAATGGACGCACAGATGCAGAGATATGCACGAAGCAAACAGTACTAAGAGGTGGAACTAAAATTTGTTGGGTTGAGTACAATAATATAACAAGTCGGTTTAATGATTATTGTCTTCTATCTTCCTCTATTTACCATTCGACATTTGGCACAGTAGTCAACACCCTTGCTAATGGTCAGATTGACTTAAATTGACCGACACACCAAGCCCATCCAAAATTTTTGGCTAACATATCTACAACTTGGTCTTCAATGCTGCAAGATACTAACTTGATCTCCTTCTCTCACACCCTCTCTCTGATGAAAGTTGTTGGACTTAAATATGTTTTCGTATGAGCGTGGTAGACAGTGTTCTTAGCCACGTTGATGGCACTGATTGTCACAGTGAAATTGAGTACCACCATATGTCTGAGCTGAACTTTTTTCACAATCAGCTAAAGTTGCTGCCCTGTGTCTTGCCTCTGTTGGTGGCAATTCTATGACAGGTTGTTTTTTGCTTGGCCATGATATGCTTCTGAATACTAAGCTGAACAGATAACCTTCGTAGATTTTCTGTCATCTGTTGAACCACCCCAGTCTGAATCTGTACACTGATAATCGTTTCTTTGTGCCCTTACTGTACACAAGACCATAATAAAGGGTTCCTTTCACAAAATTTCGTATCTTTTTTGTAGTTGCCAACCAGACATCCTTTATAGCGTTTATAAATCTGGATACGATCCCCACTGCATAGCTTAGTTTTTGTCTGATGTTGGTTAATTATATAAATCCTTTAGTTAACCATTTCTATAATGCCTTGTCCACATTTATTAAATATTGTTACACTTCATCAACTAACTCATCATTGTCACCAGTGATTATTAGATCATCAACATAGACTGCCAAAATCACAATAATTCAACCTTTCACTTTTGGTGTGAAGGTTAGAAATTGAACCCCTTATGTTGTACCAATCAATCTTCTTTTACCAAGATGGGGTGTGGGGGGAGTTGCTTCAACCCATGCAAAGGATATTTTCAATCTGCAAACAAGGTGTTGTTTATGTAAAGGTTAGGATTTGAACCCTGTCTTGTTGCACTTCAATCTTTTTGTTGTACCAATCAATCTTCTTTTACCAAGATGGGGTGTGGGGGGGAGCTGCTTCAACCCGTGCAAATGATATTTTCAATCTGCAAACAAGATCTTAGTTATGTAAAGGTTAGGATTTGAACCCCTTCTTGTTGCATTTCAATCTTTTTGTACCAGCTGGGGTGTGTCGGGGGAGCTGCTTCAGTCCATGCAAAGGATTCTTTTCAATCTACAAACAAGATATTCCTTCCCCTTGATGTCAAGTCCCTAAGGCTGTTCCATGTACACATCCTATTTTAGGTCACTCTTAATGAAAGCACTCATCACATCCATTTGATGCATCTTACATCCAAGCTATCCATTAGAGAAGTTACTATCTTGATTGTGACCATCTGAACATCATAGCTGTGAGGACAAAAGGCTCATCATTCTCCTTTCCTTCCTTTTGTGTATATTCCTCTACGATTGGTTGTACCTTATTCTTGTCTATATAACCATCTCTTCATACTTGGTTCCATAGATCCATTTATACTTGATGTTTTTGCTGGAGGTAATTCAATCGACTACCAAGTTCCATTTCTAATCAAGGCAACATGCTCAACATGTGTACCATATTCCAAACTTTGTTTCCATGTGCCTTTTCAAAAATGTCTAGTTTTACATCCATCAAGCTCAAGGCTACATTGATTTATTCTCATATGAGTTTTGTGTTTTGTCCTCTTCATCTCTGTTTCAAGGTATTTCACCATCTTTAACTCCTTTGAATGTTTTGCAGATCCACTAGGGCCTTTTTGTTTTAGAAGTGCCTTTTTTTGGTAACTCCATCTCATCCTCAGCAAGTTTTAATGGCTTGGTCATTTTTGGCTTGATCAAGTCCAACTAGTTGACCACCACTGAAGCCCATCTTGAAGTTCTCATCAAATGCAACACTTCTACCTAAAAAATTGGTTTTTTATAGGCAATAAATTTAAACATCTTTGCTCTCTCATTACAGCCAAAAGTTTCTCACTCTTGTTTTCAAGCTTAGTTCTTTGTTGTAGAGCATGATGTTGAAATGTTTAACTAGGTTTGGTCTTCATAAATATGAAATGTACTTTTGATTCTTGTATATTGTAAAAAGAAAGAATTCATTAGTGTTATTTTTGTAGCATGGGTTTCATGCTTAAGGTCTTTTACTTAGAGGTCAAACACCCATTGAGTGCTTCTAGGGTTTGTCCTAGGGTCAAGAAGTCAAAAAATTCATTGTCATATGAAGAAGACCCCATCAGGCACATTGTAACTTGTAAAAAGAATTATTTTTGTATTTAAAAGTGTCAAAATACCCTCCAAGACCAAGTTGGCTTGGCAACTAAGAAGTCGGCCTCATTATGACATATTGCCCTTCTTGGAAGGCTATATATAGGAGGAAACTCGACCTCCTATGGATGCTCACTCATCTCCTCATCATCTAAGCGAAGGAGAAGCAGAAGAAGGCTAGCAAAGAAGGATGGAGGACGAAGGATGAAAGTTTGGGTTGTATCTCTCTCTCTCTCACATGTGCGAAGAAGAACGGCTAGGGTTTTGATGCTACAATATCGAAGTTGAGGAAATTGCAGAAAGAAGGTTGAAGGAAGGTCTATTAGGTCACCTACAAGCCCTAGAAGAAGGAGAAACCCAAGCAAAGGTCAAAGGGAGCCTTGGAAGCCCTGAAATTACTCACTCGTGGGGAAGTAGTAACTGTTGCAGGGGCCGAAAATTTAAGACTTGTAGTGGAGGCCAAAATTTTGTAGATGGAGGTTGAAGTTGTGTAGCTGGAAGAAATTTGATTGGGTTTTGATTTAGATAAAGGAAGCACATCATCGGGAAGGTCTGACTTGGTCTTAGTCTAGAGGTCTTGGAATTTGTCATTTGAAGAATCTATAAGAAGAGAAGATATTTGCGGGTTTTCCTCTCAAATGGAGAGGTTTTGGCCCTGGCTTGCAGCCTACATCCTGTGTTCTTGTGTATTGTTGATCTTCTTGTTTTGGTAGCTGTTTGATGATAAGAACAACATAATAATAAGAGAAGAAGCAAATAATCAAGAAAAATAAAAATACATCACAAGCAGTTATCAAGTTTTAGAGAAATCATTCTAATTGTAGCCTTATAGATTTCTCAACACATCAGAATATGCAAGACATCAAAACACCTTGAGGTTCTTCACATGAGGCTTCTTTCCTATTTATACTTGCTATGGTGTTTTATCATCTATTTAGTGCTTTCATATTTCTCTTGTTCAACGAATATGCTTTCGCCTATCCTGTAGTTTGGAGATGCCATTTCATTGAGTATAAGGGGCCATCGACTACGTTTTGTATTCCTTGTTTCCTAGAAAATTGATTGTTCCTTGGAAAACTGATTGAAGTCATTCAAGGTGTACTTTTCTCTATTATTTGTCCTCAAAGTCTTTAACTTCTTGCCACTCCACTTATCTTGAGACTTGAATGCGACTCCACTTGTCAACTACCTCTCACTTGATGTAGATTGAAATTGTTTGTTAGAATTCATCTATGCATGTTAGGAACTATTCTCAGTCCCATTGATACCCTCATTGCATCAAGAGTAGCGAGGTAAATCTATAGCCCAATGTGATGGAGTTGTTGCCACATGGGTAATGCTTACATAACCATATGCTGACTTTAAACAAAAATAATCACTATCACAAATAATAACAATAATGCCATATGTTAACCAAATTGCAATACAAGTGAAATTAAAAACATCTCTCTCTACATATCAAAGATAGATATTTGATATGTACATGTTATATAAAAACTAATATATAGAGAGATTAGAAAAAGAGATACCAGATTTACACATAAAATACTATTGATATGATATTCACATACAACTATTGTTACAATGCAAATATAAATATGCTAACAATAATCAAACTTGTATTTTTACATATCCACATTTGCATAAGTTGTTGGTCATAAGTTCTATGGGGTTGAGTGAGACTACAACCGACATAGATCCATATTAAATGATTGAAAAAATTTACACCACAAGAGATGTGATCCTTCTTAGTGCTTGATAAATTTGGAGTTAAGATGGATCTGCATTGATAGGCCTACAAATGATGCTGTGAACAAGCTCAAGCAATTTACTTTTCCATCCTTCTTGCAAAAGATGTTTCACATTACCTAGTTATTGTTCCACACAAGGGAATACTCAACACCATGTTCTTATTTGTCATCTCCAAGTATTAGTGATTGAAGTGGCCATACCCCTTGTGCCACAACTAGTCCAAAGACAACTTTGCTTGTGTCACCAATGTCTTATAGACTTTAGGTTTAGTGTTAAGCTTGGAAAGGCCCTTCTCTCAAGTCCCTGTAGCAATCACTTCCTCTTTGTTGTTTTTTTATGAACACTGTCTTAATACCAAGCTCCACCTTTACATCTTGCTTAATGATCTCTCTCAAAATAGTCTTGATTCATATTGGGAATATAGAGGACATTTTGGTCTTCTCAAGATTGCCATCTCAAATTCCTTGGAAACACTTGGTTGTCCTTTTGTCAAGATCATAAAACCATTCCTTGTGATAGATCATATGCTTGGTAGCATTAGAATCTATCTACTAAATGATTAATGTCATGTCCTCTTATGTTGCATCAAAAGAATTTTTTTCTATACATCTCATCTTCATCTTTTTCATTATTGTGTGAATTATTGTTTTATGCATTGTCTATTCTTTTCTTTTGTAGCATAGTCTCTAAAAATGTCCATGTTTGCCACAACAATGGAATGTTTTTTGAGAAGATTGCCCTTTGTTGTTTTCTTATTGCCCTTTATTGTCATTGTTATTCTTTTGTTTGCTAATCTTGCCTTTACCTTTGCTTTTTGTTTATGTTCCAAATATATAGTCAAAGTTCACCTTATCTTCAAACCCAACATGCATTCCTCCTCTTGCAATAACATGTTGATCGCATCTTCAAAGAACACCTTGTTTGTCATCATGAGGATGTTTAAAGTGGTTGTTAATTTTCTTTGTCTTTGGCAAGCTATTTAACATGATAAAGATTAATTCATTTTTTGCCATCTCCTTGAATGCTTAGTAATATTGTTTTTTTATTGATGTGCCTTCAACCATCATTAGATTGCTTTATCCTTGTTGTCATCACTCTTATAATTGAACAATCACATCCATTTTGATGGGCATTATTTGTTATTTGTTATTTTTATTTTTCACTCTAATATTCACTCATACTTGTATAATCTCTTTTTTCCCTTGATAAGATAATTATATCAATGCTCAACTAATGACCACAAAAGTAGGTCAATGGGACTGCGGAGTACAATGATGTTGATACAAAGGAGTACTAAGAAGTCTCCTATACAAAGAACAAGAAGTAAAGTAGAAACATGAAGTCTATATGTGGAAATATGAGACAACCCTTGGATCCCTTAGTGGCCTAACGAGAGGGAGATGTGTAAAGGGAAATGATCTAGGGACTGGGTCATGATCCACTAGATCTACCTCTCCTGACATTTGAGGCTGAATGAATAAAACTCAACATAGGATGATGCCTTGAAGAGGAGCTAGGGGAAGATCTAGACCCTTTGTTGCGTTGCTGCCTGGCCGCTATAACTCCTTGTTGATGCTTAGGTGACTTGATCAACTTGCAGATAAGGGATCTGGTCTTTGAGGTCTCTAGGGAGGGGAATTGGTCCCTCTACTGCGCACTAACCTAGAGCTAGAAGGAATGTTGTCATCAACTTATCTCTTAGTGCTCCTAGTTGATGGGAGCACTGTAAAGGAGGTAACCCGTTGAACAAGATCTGACCTAGGAGGAGGCTGGATAGTGTGGTACGAAGTTTGAGGGCCTCTTACATGTAAGGGCTAGATATATATCTCTATTCTGAGTACTGGAAGACACTGGAAAGGGGCTAGATCCCCTGAACAGACGAGTGACCACAAAAGTAGGTCAGTGGGACTAAAGAGTACAACTAGTGTGAATACAATGTGGGAATGCTGGTGCATCTCCTAGAAATGTTGAAAATAGTACAAAGAGAGAAACCTACATAAGAATATTGCTGTAAATAATTTTGTACGCTCTGTTCTTGGATCTTAAGAAACTAGAGACATAATATGACTTATGCAAATATTAAATGTTTTATTAAAAATATGAATGGATGATTACATTGTTGTGGCGGTGCTCCTTAAATAGGAGTTGACTAACCATGAACCCCATAAGACATGTCCCTTGGGACCGGTGTCCATTCCTTACTAAGAATTTAATTCTTAATTAAATTTATTTAATGATTTAATTAATTAGACATATGTTTTTATATTTATTTTAGTTATGTAATTTTTAATTCATAACATTGCCCCTCCCTTAAAAATGCTTTGTCCTCAAGCCATAGGTAAGGTGGAGTGTTGCTGAAGGAAACGTTCTGATTCCCAAGACGAATCTTCCTCTGGTAATTTCTTCCATTTGATGAGGTACTCTTTTATTGTCTTGGACCGTAGTACCTTCTCTCGGGTAGCAAGTATACCTTCTGGTTCTAGAATGATTCTTCCTTCTTCATCGGTCTCCGGTATTTTTGTTTGAGCTACTTGGTTTTGCCCTAGTACTCTCTTCAGATTTGATACATGAAAGGTATTATGGATTCGACAGTTGTCGGGTAACTTCAGTCCATAAGCCACACTAATTAATTTTTTGATTATTTGATATGGACCATAATATTTAGGTGATAGTTTATTCTTTCCTTGTTGTTTTAATGACAACTGCTTATAGGGTTGAAGTCTAACAAAGACCCAATCTCCTTCTTCAAACTCCCTTTTAGTGCGATGTCTATCGACCTGTTGTTTCATTCTATTACGTGCCATCGTTAGATTCTCTTTTAATAAGTTAATGATCCTTTGGTTCTCTTCTAAGTGGTTTTTGACTGCTGGAACCTTAGAATCGAGTAGTGCAAAATCCTTCCATCTGGGTGGTTCATAACCATAGAGAGCTTGGAAAGGTGTCATTTTAGCCGACGTATGGTAGGTGGTGTTATACCACCACTCCGCCAGGTGTAGCCACTGAGTCCACTTATTTTGTTTATCAGTGACGAAGCAACGAAGATATGTTTCCAAGCATTTATTCACGACTTCAGTTTGACCATTTCTCTGGGGATGATAAGCTGAATTCATGGTGAGGGATATTCTTGCTTGGTGGTAGAATTCCTTCCAAAAATTAACCTAAACCTTGCATCTCTATCACTTACTATGACTTTGGGGAACCCATGCTATTTTAGATGTTTTTACAAAACATATCTGCAATTTGCTTAGTTGTTTCCGTTTTTTATGGCCATAAAATGGGCATATTTAGTGAGTTTGTCGACTACAACAAATATCTTGTCGTTATTGTCAGACGTAGGTAGTCCTTCTATGAAGTCCATCGAAATGTCTTCCCATTTCTGGTTGGGAATATGTAGCGGGTGTAACAACCCTGGGGTTGGAATATTTTCACTCTTATTCCTTTGACAAATATCACATTCTGCCACATATTACTGAATTTCCTTGCTCATTCCCTGCCAATAGAATCACTGTTGAATGTTGTAGTAAGTCTTATAGAATTCTACATGTCCGGCTGCGGGCGAATTGTGAGATTCTTTTAAAATCTTCATCTTAAATTTGGATGCTGGTGTTAGGTAAATTCTACCTTTGTACCATATTAGGTCATTCTTGCACTCGAAATTGGTATATTGATTGATGTTTTTATTCACAACGTCACAATCCTCATCCTTGGCATATTTGGCTCATATTTCATCCAACTATTTTGGAACAACTATCATGG
This sequence comes from Pinus tabuliformis, assembly GCA_031772625.1. Classification (NCBI taxonomy): domain Eukaryota; kingdom Viridiplantae; phylum Streptophyta; class Pinopsida; order Pinales; family Pinaceae; genus Pinus; species Pinus tabuliformis. Next base: position 72,581,627 of record CM062816.1, read on the forward strand.
CGGCACATGTTGTGTTGTCATCATCCTTACATGAGAGTGCATTAGCTATGACATTCTCCTTCCCCTTCTTGTGCAATATTTTTAGGTCAAAAGTGTAAAAAGTTCTCATTTCCCACCCCGGTTTTCAGTTTCACCTTATTTCTCCCATATAGTTAAATGCCCATTCCCATATCCATACATTCAACAATTGAAAAAATAAATTTTAGCTGAAAACACAAATTCTGGAAATTTTACAGAATGCTGGAAAATGCAGAAATAAAAAATCAGTTAGTACAAACAGCCATTTAACACATTTGAACACAGTGATTTTTGGTCAATGTGACCCTGGAAAAACCCCCTACAACGCTTGGGGAAACCAGTTCGAGAGCTCCTTCTTATTTTTGAAAAATGTCTTTTTACAGTGAGAAATATTCAGCAAAAATCAGCAAGCAAATTTTACAACTTATCTCGATTTTCGTGCCACACAACCAACTGGAAAACTGCTGTACGACTGCTGTACGCACTGTACGGATTGCTGTACGGGCCTCTATTTCTGTGCAAAAAATTAGCTGTAGACCCTCGATTTTTGTGTAGAAAATCTGCTGTACGGCCCTTGATTTCTGTGCGGAAAATCTGCTGTACGGTCTTCGATTTCTGTGCAAAAAATCTGCTGTATGGTCCTCCTCCAAACTGCTGTAAACTGCCTTGGAATGTGTGCCAAGTTGCTGCCTCCTCCTCCTGCTCAGAAATCTCCCTTGCTCTCTTGCTCTCTCTCTCTCAATCTGCTCATGAAAGAATGAATGATCTTTTCCTCCTTTTCCTCCCTTAATCCAACCCTAAGTGAATTTTAAGGGAGGAAATAGATTGGCTGAAATAGATTGAGATCTAGGGCTGAGATTAAATAGGGCTGAGATTAAATGCCCATTTAAATCTCACCTTTTATTTTTTAGTTCACCCTACTTTAATAAAGACCCACTTAGTCATTTATTTCCAAAGTCACTTTTCCTTTCTAATTTTACATTGACTTCATTAAAGTCACTTTAAAATTAGACTTTAGTAACTTTATCACTTAAAGTCACTTTTAAATTAGATTTGACTTTATAAAAATTATAAAGTCACTTTAGGAGAAAAATTAAATTCTTTTAGACACTTTTCCCTAGGCCAAAGATCAAAGCCTTAACCATCTGTCCTCCAGTACCAAATTTCAACACTCCCTCTTACCGAGGAAGGTGTTCCTCACCACACTCATCTTGTCTCTGAAGTAGTCATGCTTGCCCCGTGGTAAGGCTTTGGTAAGAATATCTACAACCTGCTCATCAGTGGGAATATACTCAAGCTTCACAGCGCCCTTCTGAACACAGTCTCTGATGAAATGATATTTGATCCCGATATGCTTTGACCTGTCATGAAAAACTGGATTCTCCGTGAGTTTAATGCAACTCTGATTATCGCAATAAATCACTGAAGGTCTCAACGGCTGACCAAATAAGACAAACAACATCTTGTGAAGCCAGATGGCCTCACAACTAGTTAGACTGGCTGCCATATGCTCTGCTTCCGCTGAACTCAATGCTACTGATTGCTGCTTCCGGCTGAACCATGACACTACTGCCGAACCCAACCCAAAACAACACCCTGAAGTGCTCTTCCTATCAGAAGCACAACCTGCCCAATCAGAATCAGTGTAACCTGCCAATCTCACTCCATCCCCCTGCTTGTAGTCCAGACCATAATCCACTGTCCCCTGCAAGTATCGCAAAATGTGTTTTGCAGCTACCCAGTGAACCTTCCTAGGCTCACACATAAACTGACTCATCGTGTTGACGGCAAAACAAATATCTGGTCTAGTGTTGACCAAATACATCAAGGAACCAATCAGCTGCCTGTACAATGTGGGATCCACCAACTCGGAATCTGAAGCATGAAGCTTCTTCCAGTTGGTAATCATCGGTGTCAACATGGGTTTACAATCCTCCATGTGGAATTTGCCAAGGATGTCCACAATATACTTCCCCTGCCCCAGGAAGAAATGCCCCTCCTCCTGCCACACCTCCAAACCCAAAAAGTAATGCATCAAGCCGATGTCCTTCATCTCAAACTCCGCCGCAAGATCTCTCTTGCAGTGCTCTATGAGTCTCTCTACACCTGTAATGACCAAGTCATCCACATACAACACCAGAATGAGAGGCTCCTCACCTATCACAATATAGTAAAGGTTCGGATCTGCCTCACTCTTTGTGAAAACCATCCCCTGCAAGTATGTATCTATCCTGGAGTACTAAGCTCTGGGAGCTTGCTTCAGGCCGTAAAGGGCCTTCTTTAGTCTGCACACATGGGACTCCTTCCCATGCACCTCAAAGCCCTGTGGCTGCTCAATGTACACCTCCTCCTGTATGAAGCCATTGAGAAATGCGGTCTTCACATCCATCTGGTGGATATTCCAACCCATCTCTGTCGTTATCGATATAATGGAGTGGATCGAAGTATATCAAGCCACGGGAGCGAAGGTCTCCTCATAATCAACTCCCTCTACCTGGGAGAACCCTCTAGCAACAAACCTCGCTTTGAATTTCTTAATGCTGCCATCTGCAGCATGCTTTACCTTGTAAAGCCATCTGGAAGTAACCACGGATTTGCCCTCAGGCCTCGGCACCACCTCCCAAACATCATTCTTCATGATAAAAGAATACTCTTCCTGCATGGCCTCTCTTCAGACCTGCTGGCTAGCTGCCTCCTCATAGCTAGAAGGCTCAGAGTCAAGGATGCTGGTAACCATTGCCATATAGCTACAAAACCTCTAAGGTGGTCTACTGTCTCTGACCGGCCTCTTAGGCTCAGCAACAGATGTGGCATCTCTCAAGGTGTCCTGAAGTCACTTGGGCTTCCTCTTCCATGAGTGCACTTCTCCCATAGGAGAATGAAACTCCTCCTCCCCATCATCATCAGGAACCTGAACTCCTGACTGTCTGTCTGCTGTCCTCCTACCTGCACCTGAACCTGTAGAAGTTGAAGTATCGTGTGAACTGTCCATTAGTGGACTCCCTAGTGAACTGTTCTGCATGCTGCCCGGAGCACCACCCCTCTGGCTCGGTGAGCCATTGCTCACTGACGGACTTGACATCCTCATAGATGTACCTTCGGATCCTCCTGATCCCTGCCCATTGGATCCCTGCGACTGACTCAACTGTTGCTGAGGTTCTGGCTGATCCAGATACTCTAACTCCCGTGATCTCCTAAAGGCCCTGTCCTCCTCGAACTTCACATCCCGTCTGACAACAACTTTCCTCAGTGCAGGAATGTAAATCCGAAAGGCCTTTGAGGTCTCACTGTAGCCCACAAAGATACCCTTCTCTGCGGTGGGCTCTAGTTTGGTCCTTTTCTCCTTGGGTATGTAGGAGTATGTAATGCATCCAAAGATACGAAGATGACCAATATCAGGCTTCTACCTAGAAAAAGCCTCCTCCGGAGTCATGTGCCCCAAGGCACGATGCGGACTCCTGTTCTGCAAATAAACAGCTGTGTTGCAAGCCTCTGCCCACAAGAACAATGGCAACCCCTGATCATATAACATGGCTTTGGCAGCCCCTACGATGGATTTGTTCTTCCTCTCCGCAACCCCGTTCTGCTGGGGGTTGTAAGGAACAATGAACTCCCTCCTAATGCCTGCCTCCGCACAATAGTCAACAAAATCGCCAAGGGTGTACTCTCCCCCATTGTCCGACCTCAGGGACTTGATTTTCCGACCTGTCTGTGTCTCCACAAGAGCTCTGAACTCCTGAAACCGCTTGAAGACCTCACTCTTGGTCTTCAAGAAATAAATCCAGGTCCTTCTGGAGTGATCATCAATGAATAAAACATAGTACTCATATCCATTCAAGGAAACATGAGACATCCGACCGCTCACATCAGAATGAATCAAATCAAGTATCCTAGTCGCTCTGCTGTCACTGCTGGGAAAAGGGGATTTGGCAAACTTGCCCATCGCACATCCTCTGCAAGTATCAAAGTGATCAGTACTGAAATCTGGCACACTTTTAGTGATCTCCCGCAATGTTCTCAAGGCTCCATGATACATATGCCCAATCCTGCGGTGCCAAAGCTCACACAGCTCAGATCTGCTAGCTCTGCTGTCGGTACTACTGCTCAATGCCAAAAGGGGCTGGAATGCAAACTTGTACACCTTTGCATGGCATACACCTATCACTCTAGCTGAATCAGCTGGAGTGCCCCTAGGATACGTCAACACCTGTCCTCCCCTGAACAGTACCTCATATCCTATGTCCTCCAAAGCTGAGACAGATATGAGGTTCTTCCTCATCCCTGGCACATAAAAAACATCTGTCACCTTCAAGGGAGGTTTGGACTCCCTCTGAAATGTCAGTGTCCCCACCCCGACTGCTCTAACAACTCTGTCATCACCGAGTACTACCTCTATATCAGTGCCACTCTCTGAAAGCTCTGAGAAGTACTCACGGACTCCTGTCATGTGACGTGAAGCCCCACTGTCCACATACTAGATACCCGAAGATGCTCCGCTAATCGAGGGAAAAGCATGCTCCCTCTGACCCTGTGTGGCAGGTGATCTTGCACTAGAGGACTCATACGCAGTGAATGCAAACTCACGGTCAAAACGAACTACAAAGTCCTCAACCTCTGCTGAAGCTGCTATGCTCTGGTTTTTCCCCTTCTTCTTCTTCTTCTCTCCGGACACACAACTGCATAGTGTCCCATCTTTTGACAATTCCAACACTTCACTTTGGAATAGTCCTTTTGTGTGTTATCCTGTTTACCTTTGCCCTTGCCTTTGCCCCCACCATTGCTTGTGGAAGCCTGCTTCTTCCCTTTGCCTTTTTTGCCTCCTGCCAACAGTGCTACATCCTCATCCTGCTCAGCTGGCTTGGTTGCCCCAAGTTGACCTTTCCTGATCTCTGTCTGAATGCAATCATCCCAAAACCTCTCCCATGTGGGAAGTGTCTCACGTGCACAAACCCCATTATCAAAGTTCATCCATGAACGGGGGGCCATTCACTGTAATCCGCACCAACTTAGTGGGTGGAATGACCTCTCCAATTGCTGCCAACTCATTTCTCACATTAGTAATCTTGGTGAGATATCCAGTTGCACTATCATTGCCCATCTTAATAGTCTTCAACTTCTCCTTCAGGACCATTTTTCGGTTCTCATTGGTACTTTGGTAGAGATTGGACAATGCTGTCCACATCTCATGGGCATTTCTCTTTCCTCTCACATGAGGAATGCAATGGTCTTTGACTCCGTCTAGAATCAGTCTCTTACCCTTGTTCTTTTTATTATACTCAGCCAACTGAGTGGCATCAGTAGGCACAACAACAGGGTTCTGTGTGGTATGCACCATGATGTCCCAGACTTCTGCCTCCTCAAAGATACTCTGCATTCTCTCATTCCAAATGCTGTGATTGCTATGCCCATCCAACCTATCCTCCACCCTCAATCCCAATGACATCTTGCTGTCCTAAAACTGAAAAATAGCACTGCTGTAGTAAAGATAAAACCGCTGTTTGTGAAAAATCAGCTTGCTGGAATTTTCTGAGTCAAAAATCAGCAGGCTGTAATTTTCCTCCTTGCTGTCCCAAACTGCACTTCAGCACTCAAGCTCTGATACCATGTAATAATTTATCATTTCCCACTCCGGTTTTTAGTTTCACCTTATTTCTCCCATATAGTTAAATGCCCATTCCCATATCCATACATTCAACAACTGAAAAAATAAATTTTAGCTGAAATCACAAATTTTGGAAATTTTATAGAACGCTGGAAAATGCAGAAATAAAAAATCGGCTAGTACAAACAGCCACTTAACACATTTGAACATAGTGATTTTTGGTCAATGTGACCCTGGAAAACCCTCTACAACTCTTAGGGAAACCAGTTCGAGAGCTCCTTCTTATTTCTGAAAAATGTCTTTTTACAGTTGAGAAATATTCAACAAAAAAATCAGCAAGCAAATTTTACAAATGATCTCGATTTTTGTGCCACACAACCAACTGGAAAACTGCTGTACGGACTGTACAGACTGCTGTACGGACCTCTATTTCTGTGCAGAAAATCCGCTGTACGACCCTTGATTTCTGTGCAGAAAATCTGCTATATGGCCCTTGATTTCTGTGCAGAAAATCTGCTGTATGGTCCTCGATTTCTGTGCAAAAAATCTGTTGTAGGTCCTCCTCCAAACTATTGTAAACTGCCTTGGAATGTGTGCCAAGCTGCTGCCTCCTCCTCCTGCTCAGAAATCTCCCTTGCTCTCTATCTCTCAATCTGCTCATGAAAGAATGAATGATCTTTTCCTCCTTTTCCTCCCTTAAGCCAAACCTAAGTGACTTTTGGGTGATCCCTAAATCCAATGGCTGAAATAGATTGAGATCTAGGGCTGAGATTAAATTGTTGACACCTAATCCTCTGCGATTGGGTGAACCTGGAATGTGAACAATCATCAGAAGATGAACTGAGCAGTCACATTCTTGTATATAACAATAGCTACCTAATGTAATAAATCGAATCAGTTTTTCTGAGTTTTCTTCCAAACTGGAGTTACTCCTGGCCTGACATGGTATCAGAGCTAGCTCCTTGTTTTAGCTATTATGCTCCTTGTAACTCCTCTGTCCTGACCTCTGCCTCTGCCTCTGCTTTATTCCCTTCTGTTCTGAAATAATCTGCCTCTGCCACTGCGCTCTGTCCATAACGCTTGTCTCTGACCTGCATAGGCCTGACCGCATCTGAAATTGACTGTGTATGGTGGTATTGAACGTTGTCCCTCACATTGACACACAGAAATCGTATATTCAGCATCAGCAAATGCATGGTGGTATAGTAAGTTCTTCTATCCGTATCTGCAAGTTGCTGTCATGCTCTCACATGCAGTTCTGAATGTGCGTGGATAGTGATCATAGAAAATGGGTTATATTGGTTCATAGCTTCTGTACAGTTTATTCCGTACTTCAAAGAAAATGGGTTATGTTGGTTCGTAGCTTTTGTACAGTTTATTCCATACTTCAAAACAAGTCAACTTCTGTTAAATCCCATTGTAAAATACAGAAATCACAAGGTATAAAAGCAAGAAAACGGTATATGTATTTAGATTTGATTATTGGGCATACTGGCACAATAATCGAACAGCAAAGGAGAAGACAGTTCGTCTTACAGAAGCTGAGAAACGGTGCTGAACCCTCAACAGCCCATCGTCGCACTGTTCAATCTCGGAAGCGGGATATCATCCCCATGGGGCCCCGGGCTTAATCAAGCTAACTCTATTCCCTTCCTCTTCAGGGATTGCTTCATCATTCGAAATTTTTTTTTTCTTTGACAGAGATCGAGAAGTTGAATTTATTTATTTTGAAATCGCAGATTCATCGAGTTTTTTTCCGGTCAGTAGAGATGGAAACAATTTGTTTCAGTCTGCTCCGTTGAGAATGGTATCGAATGCCTGTTTCAAATCAATGCTGCTGACATATATTTTGAAGTTTTCCAATAAATACGCTTGCTGCCTGATTCAAATAAGTTCGAATTTAAAATAAGTTTTGTGCGCTGGCCTCCATAACTTGGTTCACCCATAACTTGGTTTAATGCTTTGCCGAAGTTGACCGCTGTAAATTACAGTTCAAAGAGTGCGCATGACCATGATATTTATAGGTGAAGTTTTATGAGATTTATATAAGATTTATAAGGTGAAGTTTTATGAGGGTTATATGATGGACTTATATGAGGTTTATGTAAGGTGAATTTATACAATGATGGATTTATAGGGGTCACATTGTGGATTTGAAATCTTTTGAGTTGCCCTTTTGAGTACAACTTCATTGTATATCAGCAGAAAGTTTTTTTTTATCAGCAGAAGTTTTTTATCAGCGAAAGTTTTTTATCAGCAGGAGTTCTTTTTATCAGCAAAAGTTTTTTTTATCAGCAGAAGTATTTTTTTTATACAATGCATTCAATCATCTCTATGGTAGGAATAGTTCTCACTGGCAAGGAGAACTATCCTGAATGGTCCCGGATGATAAAACACACCCTCATCTTCAATGAATTGTGGAAAGGAGTGTGTGTCGGAGAAGGAGACAATGACCCAGTGCAGCCTACATCAGACAAAGAGCTCGTCATTTGGGAAAACAAGAACAACAAAGCCTATGCATTAATCACAACATCTGTAAATGAAGAAGTAAGTCGCCATATTTCATCATATTCAACTGCCCTTGAAGCTTTACAAAAGCTGAAAGAACTCTATGACTCACATTCTGCACTTGAAGTTGTTCAGCTCATGATTAAACTCTTCACTCTTGAACTGAAAAATAATGATCCTCTTGCTCTTGCATCTGAAGTAAAGTCTATAATGCATGATATTAAATCCACTAAGGTTGAGCTGGATATCCCTCTTATTGCTTTTCTCAAGGCACTCTATCCTACCTACTCCAATTATCTTGAGTCTTTACAAGCAAATGGAAATCTTAAAGATATAACCTTTGACTCTCTTGTGAAAAAGTTTGCTGAAAGAGAGAAAGCCTTTGGAAAGAAGACAGCTCCTGAATCTTCTGAAGAGACTGTGTGCCTTGCTCATAAAGAAAAGCATCATGCTCAAGATTCTACAAGAGGAAGAGGTGGACGAAGAGGAAGAGGAAGATACTTCAGAGGCAGGGGGGCAGACATTCTCAAGGAGAAAAGGCAGACTTACATTGCATTCGCTGCAAACGAAATGGATCACATGATGCTTCTACATGCAAGCTACCATGGGACAAAATTGAGCAGAAAAGAAACCAGCAGAAAGGTAAAACTGATGATACAGAGAAAGGTAAAGCACCTGAATCCGCTCACTATATTGAGGCACAATGTAACATTGGAGTAAATGAAGATTTGTTTAATGCTTCACTTGCTTCTTCGAAAAATGATTGGTTGCTTGATTCAGGAGCAACCTGTCATATGACTCATAGAAAATAATTTTTTTGAAGATTTCACTGACAATGTTGATGGAGCAGTATACTTTGCAGATCAGTCAAAAATCAAGCCATCAGGGCTTGGCACAATCAGGCTTAAACTGCCTGGTCTTCCAGACTTTCTTCTGGATCATGTTCTATATCTCCCACAGCTCAAGAGAAACTTGCTGTCCTTGGTCCACATCCGCCAGCAAGGTCACTCCATTCATATGTTTGATGACAAGCTTGAGGTAAGAAAAGCATCTGACCACTCACTTGTCATGAGGGGAATAGAAGAAGAAAGGCTTCTCAAACTGCAAGGAACCTCTGCTCATGCACAACATTTCTCATATATTTCTCATCATGAAGAAGGTACACTTCCATCAAGTTTATTATGGCATGCTAGATTTGGACATTTAAACTATGACAGTCTCCGCTTATTGAAGAAAAATGGTGTTGTTGGTTTGCCTACAATTCCTAGGAAACATAAGCAATGTGATGCTTGCATTCTAGGAAAGCATAACAAACAGTCTTTTCATGATTCACATTCAAGAGCACATAGGAAGCTTGAACTCATTCATTCAGATTTATGTGGTCCAACCCCTGTTCCTTCTGCAAATGGAAATAAATATATCATGACATTTATTGATGATTACACCAGAATGTGTTGGGTTTATTTATTGAAGAACAAATCTGATGCTTTTCAAACATTCAAGAATTTTCATAAATGGATTGAAAATGATGCACAATCTCATATTGGGTTTATTCGCACTGATAATGGAAAAGAATATACATCAAATGAATTTGAAAACTATCTTCGCCAACATGGGATCAAACATCAAACAACTATGCCGTATAATCCCCAACAGAATGGTGTAGCTGAAAGAATGAATAGAACAATCTTGAATATGGTATGATCCATGCTTTTCTTCAAAAATGTAAAGATAATGTTTTGGGTTGATGCTGTTCTATGTGCTGCATATATAAAGAATAGATGTCCATCTAATGCTATAAGAAACAAGACTCCTTATGAATTGTGGTATGGACATGTTCCTTTGGTAAAACATCTCAGGATCTTTACATCCACCTGTTATGCTTTGATACCAAAGGTACATAGAAACAAACTTGGTGCTAGAAGTCGTAAGTGTATCTTCCTAGGGTATTCAAACACCTCTAAAGCATACCGCCTCTATGATGAAGTAAATAAAAAGTTTGTTGTATCTAGAGATGTCATTTTTCTTGAATCATCCAAGTCTGACAATGTTGTTGAGAGGCAACTTGATCGCTTGGATAGATTCGCAAAAACGAAATCATTTCAAGAATTTGATAATTAGATTCCACATCTTGAAGGGGGGATTCCTATACTAGAACAACATGTGGAATCTTCTTCTTCTGAAGAACAATCTCCTCTGCATGAAACTCCAACAACAGATGATGCTTTAAGTGATGTAATTGATAGAATTGGGAGACTCAATCTTGATTCAGTCCCAACTCAATTAACAGAGCAGCCTGGACCATCTCAGAAAGGTCCCCCAAAGTGGCTGACAAAGACACTTGAAAGTGTTCATCCTGATGAAATTGGAAAAAAAGGAACCAGAAATTCAAACCGACAAGATGGAGGTGATGTAGATGACTCTAATTCACCTGTTGATATGGATGTTACTTATGATTGTGAATTGAACTTGTCTACAGATTTTGAACCAACTTCCTTCAAAGAAGCTGCTTCTCATGATGAATGGAAAGAAGCGATGAAAAAGGAGTATGATGCCCTCATAAAGAATGGCAATTGGAAGCTGGTTGATCCTCCATTTGGAATCAAACCAATTGGTTGCAAGTGGGTCTACAAGAACAAATACAAAGTTGATGGCTCACTTGACAAGCACAAAGCTAGGCTTGTGGCAAAAGGTTTTGCACAGAAGAAAGGGGTCGATTATGAGGAAACTTTTGCCCCCACAACAAAATGGGCCACCATCCGGATACTCTTTGCACTAGCAGCTCAGGACGGTTGGAAAGTCCATCAAATGGATGTAAAAACTGCATTCTTGAATGGAGATCTAAAAGAGAATGTTTTTATGTCCCGGCCTGAAGGATTTGCTGTGAAAGGACATGAACAAAAAGTATGCAAACTTGTGAAGTCCTTGTATGGCCTCAAACAAGCACTGCGAGCCTGGTATGAAAAACTAACTGAGCATCTTCTGAAACTCAACTTCAATCATTTTGATCTTGATGATGCAACTTTATTTGTCAAGAAAGTTGGCAAAACAGTTGTATATCTTGTGGTATATGTAGATGATCTTTTAATGACAGGGAACAATGAAAGCTACATTGCATCCATAAAGAAGGAATTGGGGAAAAGTTTTGAAATGACTGATTTGGGCTATGTTCATTACTATCTTGGCATTGAAGTAACCCAACATCCAAAATCCATATTTCTTTCTCAAAAGAAATACATTGGAGATTTGTTAAACAGATTTGGCATGACAGAGTGCAATCCTCTTTCTACTCCAATGGAACAAAACTTAAAGCTCACATCTATTGAAGGAAAGGAATTTGAGGATGCAACAAAGTATAAACAACTTATAGGAAGTCTCATCTACCTCACTACTACCAGACCAGACATTTCATTTGCTGTTGGAATCCTCTCCAGGTTTATGCAAAAGCCTTGTGAGGGACATTGGTCTGCTGCAAAAAGAGTTCTAAGGTACTTGAAGGGAACTCAAGACCTTGGAATCAAGTATACACAGGTGGACGACTTCAACTTGATTGGATACTCTGATTCAGACTTCGATGGAGACAAAGAAACTGGGGTATCTACTTCAGGATATGCTATGAGTCTTGGATCAGGAGTTGTCTCTTGGAGATCACGCAAACAATCAGTTCCAGCAGATTCCACAACAGAAGCAGAATACGTGGCAGCAGCTGAAGCAACGAAAGAAACTGTGTGGCTCAGGAAAATTCTTGAAGGTTTGCAGGTAAAACAAGTACAATCAACTCCACTCATGATTGACAACACCTCTGCAATAAATTTGGCCAAGAATCCAAAGTTCCATGATCGTACAAAGCACATCAATACTAAATATCATTTGATCCGACATCATGTTGAGGCTAAAACAATCCATCTCCGTCATTGTTCCACAAATGAGCAAATTGCAGACATCTTCACCAAAGCGCTTGGAAGAGAAAAGCTTGAAAGATTCAGAATGATGCTTGGACTCACCAACATCCCTTCAAATTAAGGGGGGGAATGTTGACACCTAATCCTCTGCGATTGGGTGAACCTGGAATGTGAACAGTGATCAGAAGATGAACTGAGCAGTCACATTCTTGTATATAACAATAGCTACCTAATGTAATAAATCGAATCAGTTTTTCTGAGTTTTCTGCCAAACTGGAGTTACTCCTGGCCTGACATAAATGCTCATTTAAATCTCACCTTCTGTTTTTTAATTCACCCTACTTTAATAAAGACCCACTTTGTCATTTATTTCCAAAGTCACTTTTCCTTTCTAATTTTACATTGACTTTATTAAAGTCACTTTAAAATTAGACTTTAGTAACTTTATCACTTAAAGTTACTTTTAAATTAGATTTGACTTTATAAAAATTATAAAGTCACTTTAGGAGAAAAATTAAATTCTTTTGGACACTTTTCCCTAGGCCAAAGATCAAAGCCTTAGGGAACCACCTGTCCTTCGGTACCAAATTTCAACAAAAAGCTGACAGCTTCTCCATCCACTTCTGTTGTTCGGTTGATAATGTCTTTTGTTGAAGTAAGAATTGAAGACTGTCGTGGTTGGTTTGGATTGAAAATTTACTCCCAAGCAAGTATTGATGCCACTTTGTTAAAGCATGTATGATGGCGAGCATCTCCTTTTGATATGTTGATTTCAAACCTTCTCGTTTATTAAGTTTCTTGCTTTCAAACGCTATCGGGTGGTTATCCTGCATCAATACGGCTCCAATTCCAAACCCTGAAGCATCACATTCGACTACACGGTTTGGAGAAGTTAGGAGTCGCTAGCACTGGCATGGTTGACATTACTCCCTTTAAATTCTTGAAACACTTGTCTGCTTGGTCATTCCATTGAAAATCATTCTTCTTTAACAGATTTGTCAGGGTTGCTGTCAGATGTGCATAGTTTTCTATAAATCTTTTGTAATACCCGGTTAGCCCTAGAAATCCTCTTAGCTTTGATACGTTCTTGGGTTTGGGCCATTCTTTGATTGCCTTTTTGTTGGGGTCAACTTTGACTCCTTCCTTGGATATAACATGTCCTAGGTATTCAACTTCCTTTTGCCCAAAGGTACAATTTGATAACTTGGCGTAGAATTGATTCTTCTTTAATACATGTAATACTTCTTCTAGATGCTTGAGACATTCTTTCCATGTCTTACTGTAAATAAGAATATCATCGAAGACAACTAATACAAACTTCCGCAAATATGGGTGAAAAAGTTCATTCATGGTTGCTTGGAAGGTGGCTGGTGCATTTGTTTATCCAAATGGCATAACTTTAAACTCATAATGCCCTTCGCGAGTTCTGAATGCTGTCTTTTCGACATCTTCTAGTCTTACCCGTATTGGGTAGTACCCTGATCTTAGATCTAACTTTGAGAAGCATTCTGCACCGTGTAGTTCATCTAGTTTTTCATCAATGAACGAAATCAGAAACTTATGTTTGATAGTGATTTTGTTTAATCCTATGTAATCTTTACACAAACGGAAAGACCCATCCTTCTTCTGACTAATACTATGGGTGCAACGTATGGATTTCTACTTTTCGTAATGATTCCATGCTTCAGCAAGCCTTGTATTAATGAGGAAGAACCTCATATCCGCCTGAGACGGATATGATGTTCTTCCTCATCCTTGACTCCGATAATGTGTTCAATTTGCCTTTCAAGTGGTAATTTCATTGGTAGATCTTGAAAAACCTTCTCATATTTCTGGATCAAGGATGAGATTTCTAAAGGCTGGTGAGTCCCTTCTATCGATAATTACTCGAATTGCTGACATTGTGTAACAAATGCTAGGGCTCCCTTGCGGATAAGTTTTTTCATTTGTTGAGCAAAGATGACTTGAGTGGGTGGAGCTTGGAACCCAAACAGCTTATACTTCCTTCCATCCCATTTGAATTTAATGAACTGCTTTTGGTGATTAGCTGAATACGTGCCTAGTGTTTGTAACCATTGTATCCCTAAAATGACGTCTACTCCTCCTAGGGGGACTGTATAAAAACTAGACTCCATTTCGTATTCGCTTAGTTGCAATTTAACTTTATGGCATTTGCCTACTCCATCTATTCGTTTCCCATCTGCTACCATAACTTTTAAATCTGCTACGGGGTAGGCAAAAATGTTAAGTCTTTTCGCAACATTGACATCTACGAAGTTGTGCGTACTCCCTGAGTCTATTAGAACGATAACTTTTTGCTTCTTGATGTGACCTTTAAGCTTTAGTGTTTGCGGTTGAGCTATCCCTGTGATGGTTGCCAGAGAACTTCGTGGCATATCCTCTTTTGATTCTAGATTAGGGTTTTCATTTTCTTCATTGTTCTCCTTGTAAGAGCTGTCCTCTGAACTCCATTTCGTATTCGCTTAGTTGCAATTTAACTTTATGGCATTTGCCTACTTCATTTATTCGTTTCCCATATGCTACCATAACTTTTAAATCTGCTATGGGGTAGGCAAAAATGTTAAGTCTTTTTGCAACATTAGCATCTACGAAGTTGTGCGTACTCCTTGAGTCTATTAGAACGATAACATTTTGCTTCTTGATGTGACCTTTAAGCTTTAATGTTTACGGTTGAGCTATCCCTGTGATGGCTGCGAGAGAAATTTGTGGCATATCCTCTTTTGATTCTGGATTAGGGTTTTCATTTTCTTCATTGTTCTCCTCGTCAGAGCTGTCTTCTAAAGATTCTTCTTCTTGTTCTGCTTTGTAGTTGTAAAGTTTTTGCGTTGTGCATTTGTGTCTTACGTAATACTTGTCTTCACATTTCCAACATTTGCCATCCCTTTTTCTTTCAACACTAGGTTGTTGTTTTCCTTCATTTCGCATTGGTGGTGGAACGTATTTGCTAGTGTTCTCTGACGATGGTTTCCCTAACTTCCCCTTGGAGTAGTTGTTAGTTCTCTCGTTAGGCATATGGTGCCTTGTGGGGTTTATATTTCCGTTCGATAATTATAGCTGTTTGTTTGGCATCCTTAATGGTTTTGGGTTTATGCAATTTTAATTCCTCTCGAATGTAATCTTTAAGGCCATAGTGATACATTTTTAATAGCTCTTCATTTGAAAATTCTCTTTGCCTTATTGCCAACACTTCCCATTCGTGAGTGTATTCACTCACTGATCCCTTTTGTTGTAGGTGGAGGAATCTCTTGTAGACATCCTCCTCCTTGTCATGAAACCTTTTTAGCAGAGCATTTTTAAAGTTTTTCCAATTTAACGAGCAACCTGTACATTTAGACGACCACCACAGAAACCAATCGTACGCTTCTGCTTCTAGGTAGTTGGATGCAGTCATGACCCTTTCTTGCTCGCCGAGTGGTGGGTTCGCTAAAAAAATGGTGTCCATCTTATTTACCCATACGACGACGCCTTTATAGTTCTTACCATCATACTTAGGTAATTCATTTTTGATTTTAAGATGGTTCCTTTTGGAAGATTTGGTATAGTAATGGCTTCCTTCAAAGTGTATTTGTGGAATTAGCAGCTTTTCATGCATCTGGAGAATTTTCTCCTTCTGGGGTTTAGGGACTTTGCATAGCCGATGGTGGATTGGCTCCTTTATTAGACTGGCTCACCATGTCTTTTATGGCTCAGATATTCTGTGCCATGTCGTTTTGAGTCTTCCCAAAATCGTCTTGCTTCCTTTCGACATCGTCAAGGCGTTTTCGCAGGTTGTCGAGTTCTTTATTTTTTTTTTTGAATTATCATCATGACCCATTTTGTTCTTTTTCTTCCTAGTGGACCCTATTTTTAATAATAATAATTATATATATATATTAATTAATTAATTAATTATAAATTATATAAATTATATATTTAATTTAAATGTTTAACTTATATCCCAGTATAGTCCTCTGTTGTTTGACTTGACCAGTCCGAAGTTGACCCGAACGGCCGTTCACGAATACCTCACGTCTTATCAGATGTGGCGGTCACGTCTGTTGACTGCTATGGTGGTATGCGTAAGTTTGAGCGGGGTTCTCCAACAATGGCATGATAGGAAGACGGGCCAGGGATGGACGCAGATGGAACACGAACGCTGGTCGAGTGACAAATAGAGGAGAATGCAGAAAGGGACAAGTATGGGGGTGCACGAGAGTGAGATTGTGATGTGGTGAACATGTGTAGGGACTCGACTGTGATTCAAAGAATGTGTGCAGGTGGGGCACGTCGGGGACAACGAGAATAGATGACGGGTCTGCAATGAATGACGATGGCTCGATGAATGTGGAGGGCTTGTAGGGCTAGCGGCCCATAGGGGGGTGTGTTGCTGGCCAGAAATGGGTGGCTCTGATACCACTGCTGTAAATAATTTTGTATGCTCTGTTCTTGGATCTTAAGAAACTCGAGACATAATAAATATCATTAGAAGATATGTAGAAAATCATGACAAAGGGATGATGATAAAAAACACTTAAGTGAGTTTCTTGAGCCTGATTGTTGAGGGTGTGGGGGTTGAAGTGGGCAGTGGCTTGCTGTCGAAGTACCATATAACCCTTGAAGAGCTTGGTTGTGTGACCTTGGGGAGGGAATGTATGAGTGAGGAATACTCCTAGCAACCAAAGATGAAAGAAGGGAAATCCAGAATAGATCTCTGGTTGCTCCTTTGGACCTAGGAGGTAGTCTAATAGGTGTGAGGTGCTTTACTTTTGGAGCTGATCTCTCTGATACTTTGAGAGTGCTTGATGCACATACCAACACCTTCGATTTGGTCTTGATGAGATCGGGTGGACTCCTAAAGGGAGAGGTTGAGGAGAAACTCAGGGTCTCACCATCTTGCTGGCTAGTGCATTTTGGGACTCTGCTCGTCGTTTGTTACTTCGACATGACAAATGAACAAGGAGGTATGGGGTTGTTGACCTCTACTGGTCAACTACCCATGCAGTGCACCCCGTTTTTCTTGACAGAAAGAAGCAGCACCTGATCAGCATGTCCGTGCCATCCTGCCATCAGCAGCAGCTTGATCTTTTTGATTGTAAACCCAGTCTGCATGTTTTAATTGTAAATAATCTTAGCAGACATGAAGTCATGTATGTAATTTGCCTAGGTGGACCTAACTTTCTGATGATAATCTACGTCCCGGAAGGTTTTTTGTCTCACCGATCCACGGATCGGCAGAGTTTTCCTTCAAACCTGACCCCAAAGCCGGGATTGATTTTGTCATTTGAACTTTAGGAGAATCCTAGTGTGTTGATCTGCTAGATTATCGTTGTGTCGCAGAGCTGGGTGTTTTGTGAGGGTCTGTATTAAATGGGTTTGTCCCTTAAGGTGTAATTTTGTAAAAGTCATGATGTAATGTGTCCTGAGGGTCGAGAAATGTTTTAAATCCCCTCATGAGTCCTAGGTCCTAGGTCCTAGGTGATGTTTCCGAAGGTTTAGTTCAGTGATCCATTTTAAAATGAATTAAAAAATTAAAAAATGAATAAAAATAATAAAATAATGAAAAATAATAAAAAATTAAAAAAATCAAGCAAAAACCCTAACTAATAAAATAATAATATTTTAAGTGAATAAATCGACGGATGAGATCAAGAGATGTCTTGATCCTCATCAACGATCGAGATCATTTCTACATGGATCACTCGAACTAGCCGTTAGGATCATCTCCTTTATATAGGGTCTTAGGGGGTCATTTCAATTCATTCGATCTGGAGTAAAAGACTGAAGAAGCTCTCTTGTAAATTTGTTTCTGGTTAATAAAGAAGACTTTGGGGTCCATATCTTGCTGGTGTTACTCTCTTGAAATGCTGTGAGATTGTTTTAATTTTCTGCATATGTTGTTTTCAGCTGTTAATAATAGCTTTTGTGGAGTATTGTGGGTACAGGTATCTTGCTCACTTGCTAGGGTTTGGGTGCTGTTAGGGTTTCTGAAGTAATGGCAGGTATCTCCATTACTTCCTGAGATCTAGCAGCATTCTTGCCCTCTTTACTGATGGTTGTTTCTGAGCTGTGCAGAAAAAACTTTTGCTGAAGAAGATTTGGTGGGCGTTAGGGGAAGTTCTTGGCTGAACCAGCCAACTCCCACAAGCATTTTCTGCTGAGCCCAGTGGATTTGATCCTGGGTCTATCATTCGATTTTATTTTTCTGATATGCATAAGAGAATTTTTGAAGTTTTTTCACAATGACAATCTGAAATTTCTTTTCTTTAATATTTTCTTGTTCTTATTGTTAAATCTGGCTGTGAAGAGGCTAAATCTGTACATTAAATTAGCTGATCTAGGGTTTTAGATTTTTTTTTTGCTTTATGCGATTTTGATCAGGGTTTTTCGTTTCTTTTTTATTTTTGCAGGATTGCCGTCAAGGTCGATACGCCAACACACTGTGCATGAGCAGCAGATTTCAACGAGAGGCATTTTTTGGTTGCTGGTTTATTATATGCGTGAGATTGCGTCCTACCTACAACCCTCAGAACTTGGATCTGTCACCACGAATTCAAGCAAGTCTTCCACGTCTCAGCATTTACAAGCCAATTCTGCTGCCAACAAATTCTCTGCATAACCAAAGACAGAAAGTGATATCCTGAAACGTGGTTGTGTGGGCATCGAATTTTTTTTAAAACATGCCGGCAGCAGGGTAAGTCCAAACTGTAGCGTGCAGCATATATGTTGACGGAAATGATTCACGTCCAGCCGTTGTCTTCACATACGCCTGCGTTGTCATTGGTTGCTGTTTCTGCGTGGAGATATCAAAACGTTAGCAGCGGGAGCTCCAGGTTGAAAGCCAGCTTTGACTCGATCTACAATCACTGCAAATTGTCTTGCGTTTTCATCATTGGGGCGGATGATATCTTGAAATCGTATTCCTATCCTTCTAAAAAACGTTCACACCAGCATTAAATCATAGTCACGTCGGCAGCTAGGGGTTACGCTTTCATTCAAGCGTTTTTTCCTCTTCCGAATAGCTGCGTTTGGGGTTTATTGCCATATTTCAGAGCCGCAGGTATCATCGTATTCAACGGGCCAGGTAAATGAGATCTCCAGGTATATCGATTTCACTCAGTGAATCATTCTCTGTGCCTTTGCGTTTTGATTTTGTTCGACGGCTTGGGTATACATGCCTAGCATAAAAATCGATTTTTGTTTTGCCGTTGGCATAATCCGTAGTACTGTGTCTTTTACGTAGGTTAAATCAGATCATAGGTTGCGTTTCATTCCATAGCGTAGACGTAGTTTAGGTTTTCATATTATTTCATTAATTCTGTAGATTTAAATTTAAAAAAAAAAATATATATATATAAATCGTTCTTTTTTTTTAGAATAGAATAAAAGGAAAAAATAAAAAGGTTTAGTGTAGGTTTTGTTTTTTTCATAAATTTTAGTTTTTAGTCTTTAGATTTTTTATTAGATTTTAAATCTTTGATTTTAAAATAAAAAAATGAAAAAAGATATTTTCTAGGCCTTAGTTTTATATATATTAAAAATTAAAAAAAAAAGGGGAAGATTTTTGGGTTTAGTTTAATTTTTATTTATAGTTATGTTTTAGAGTTTAGCTTTAGATTTTTTCTTTTTTAGGATTTTTATAATATAAAAAATGAGAAAAAAAATATATATATATAAAAAAGGAATTGTTTAGATTTAGTTTTATTTAAAGTTTTAGATTTAAGATTTTAACTTTTGTTTTAGGATTAAAAAAAAATAATAATAATAATAATAATAATAAAAAAAAAAAAAAAAAAAAAATGAAAAATATTAAAATTTTCGTGGAAAATTTATTTTTGCCTGATTCAGTTGTTTTCATGTTATATCTTTCATGCTGAGATCTAAAATTTTCAAGCCGAGATGCGAAATTGATATCTGGATTAGGATTCTCGTGGTGGTTTAAAGCATTTATCTTTTTGAATCTTTCAGTTGCTGGGTATCGTTTTGATTTAGCTGATGATTGATGATTGCTGTTCATGGTCCATTTTTTTTTTTTATATATATCATTTAACAAGTAATCATTTTAATAACAATCTTATAAGGCACTGGTCTGATCAATTTATCAAATCCATCGAGTGCTTTCTATATCGTATCTCGTGTCTCCCAACCAACTGGTCGACAATTGGTCCATCATCTCACAGGGACTACCCCCCTTAGCCGCGGGAGACAGGCTTAAACGGAGGGATCGGGGATCAGAGTGACAGCCCCCGGTCTGAGCGTTGTCGTGCCAATTCGCGCGACAACAGGGGTAATCGGCTAGGTTCTCCCAAAGCAAGCCATGGCGTGCATGCGCTGAGATGTGTGACTGGAAATCTCCCTAATGAAAATGGCTAAGCATTTTGCTCTTGGTATCAGAAGAAAGTAGAGGGGGAGAATCGTCCCTATAAAGGCAATGATAGTTTCCTCGTATCTCATAGTATAGGGGACATTGAAAGACGCACCTCTCTTTTAATGGTTTCTTGAGAGTATATGGTTAGACTTGTAGATGTTTGAGGGCATTGGCAAACAAGTGAATGGAGAGAGAGGCACAACAAAGCACTGTAGCTGGAGTGAACAAAGGCCTACTCAATGACCACTGACTATATGGAGGTCGATGACTTGAAATGACATGACTGCATGGGGTAACAGATGAGTTGGGAGGTGGAAGACCCCAAATCTTAGTCATAACCCATGTCGAAAATGGATGGCCAAACTTTCAATTAACATATATAGATAGAGATAGATTTTGGGCCTTTTTTGAAATGTGTTTTGGTTGAAATTATAGTACAATTTCTTGTTTTCATTCAAATCACAAGAAAATGATATGCATACACGACACTTCAACCAAGACTTTGTGAATGGATTACTGGCACAAATGAAGATTTAATAAGCGAGAGACTTAATTTCAAGCATAAAGTAGAACATAGGGTTGATCTTATGGGAAGCACAAAGGTAGATTGGTGCAAGAGAAGCCAAAGAAGTTAGATGAAATCAAGTGAGTGCTAGATGAGAGAATATTCTTCACTTGATGTGTAGAAAATAAGCAGTGGTTAGGGAAATGGAAGGATAGGTCAAATGCACGGGCACTAAGATTTTTGAGTGGGAGTTTCAGAAACTTTGCAAAGGGAAGGTAAAGGTAGATGACACTATAGATCATGGAACGACATATAGGTGTACATGCTTTTGTTTACAAGGGAAATTTGATGTAGGAGCTAAGTCTTTGAGTGGGCTAGAAGAGCACTATATAAGCGAGTGTGATCTAATCAAGCATAATATAAGGGAACAAAATTTAAATGCATGTACAACTGAGGATAGTGAAGTTGACCATGACAAGAGTGGCACGTAGAGACAATAAAGTGAAGAGTCAAAATGTTGTTTATGCATGCATGGAGACGTACAATTGAGGATGGCAAATTCGACCATGACAAGAGTGGCATGTAGAGACATTAAAGTGAAGAGTCAAAATGTTGTTTATGTATGCATGAAGGAAGCGCATGTTTTTTGAATGAAAAAGAGTGCCGGGGGGGGGGGGGTCCTAAGGTCAACAACATGGTAGAGAATGGATCTTTATCCAAATGAGGTGGCACATCACCAACATAGCTTCCCAAAGCTGATGTCATCCTCTAGAAGGCTCATGTCATCATCCAGCTAGGGCATGGCATCATCAAGTTAAAAGGTGTATCAACCCATCCAAAGGGGTTCCAAGTGATCAACACCATCAATCATCATCAAGTTGAGTGCAATGTCCATCAAGAAAGCACAATGCCACCTTGGGGGCATCCTCTCATCTCAAGGGTGCACCATCTCTCCAAATCAATGTCCTAGCATAAAAATTCAACGCTCAAGGGCCTAGGGATGGAGGAAGACCACCTCATCAATGCTAAATCCTCATTAAGGTCAATGCTCCTCAAAGGGGTTCCAATGTCCTCCATCAAGTGTCATGCGTTATCATGGAATGTGGTGGGACACTTATTCAAAGTGCTAGAGAAGCATCTTCTCATCCTTCAAGGGGTCTTGGTTGCACTTGCAAGAATCACATAACACATGCTCAAGGAATCAAGTGAGATCAACCATTGTTTTAAGAAACGGCCGTTTCGATACCGAAATGGCCGAGTTGATCCGAGCCATTACCCTCTACTGTGACCATTGGAAGAAAGAATTGAGGGAGATTGCTTGTGAGTACATAGCTAGATGTGGTATGACGCTGATATCCCCTTTAATGCTGCTCGTTCACCATATTATGAGCCTATGTTTGATGCCATACATGCTGCTGGAAAAGGGTTCAAAGGCCCTACTATGCATGAGCTAAGGGGGTTTCGTTTGCAGAAAGAAATTCAATCCATTAATGAGTATTTGCAAGAGTTCAAGGACTCATGGGCAAGAACAGGGTGTACCATCATGTCAGATGGATGGACTGATCAAAGAAACCGTACCATCATAAACTTTCTTGTCTTCTGCCCACAGGGAACCATGTTTTTAAAATCAGTGGATGCATCTGATAAGGTAAAAGATGGCCACTTGTTGTTTCAGCTATTGGATCAGGTTGTTGAGGAGGTGGGGGTGGCTAATGTTGTTCAAATCATCACAGATAATGCCTCTAACTATGTTCTTGTTGGTAAACTGTTAGAGGAAAAATACAAGACCATCTTTTGGACCCCATGTGCTGTACATTGCATAGACCTCATGCTTGAGGATATTGGAAAATTAGATTGGGTCAAAAACACTATAGATCATGCCAAAAGCATAACAAAATTTATCTACAATCATACATTGGTTTTGAGCCTCATGAGGAAACACACTGGGGGCAAGGATATTATTAGGCCTGCCATCACTAGATTTGCTACACATTTTTTGACATTGCAATCTATGCTTTCCCAACATAGAAACTTGCAAAAGATGTTTTCCAGTGATGAATGGAATCAAAGCAATTCGTCTAACAAATCGGAAGGCAAAGAATTGAAAAGGAAAGTCTATGAAGAAACTTTTTGGAGAAAGGCAGCAGAGATTGTGAAGCTTGCTGAGCCACTAGTTAAGGTGTTGCGGTTGGTGGATGGGGAAAGGTTGGCTATGGGCTTCATTTATGAGGCTATGGATCAAGCAAAGGAGCAAATAAAGATGGTATACACGGATAGAGTGGCAAAGTATGGGCCCATTTGGGCAATCATTGATGAAAGATGGAACAATCAACTCCATCGCCCTATACATGCAGCTGGGTATTTTTTGAACCCACGGTATCATTATAAAGCTAAGGAGTCAGGAGCTTTGAGGGGGGAGGTCAAAGATGGACTGATTGATTGCATTGATCGCATGATCCCATTGGAGTCTGATTAGCTGGAGATACACCGACAAGCCAATATCTTCAGCAATGCATCAGGTACCTTTGGGAAGAACCTAGCAAATATTGCAAGAGAAGCAGATGAGCCAGGTAAACAAAAATTTCAATTTTCAAATTCTTAATAGTTTTACTTTTTTTTTTTTTTTAAAGTTTGTAAAATCGTTTATAATTTGAAAGTTAGATATAATTTGTAATTTTGTTGAGCTAACTCATTACACTCCTATGTTTTTTGTAGCACAATGGTGGGAGGCCTTTGGTGGCCATTGTCCTGAATTGCAAAGGTTTGCAATTCGCATTTTGAGTCAAACTTGCAGTGCATCTGGGTGTGAGCGCAATTGGTCTGTCTTTGAGAGGATTCACACAAAGAAGAGAAACGGTTAAATGATCTAGTTTATGTCCAATACAACCTTCGGCTCAGACGAAACCATTTGCTGAACAAAAGACCTGATTCAAATCCCATTGTGTTGGAAGACATTGATCCAACATCAGATTGGGTAGTGGAGAGTCGTCCAGCAGAGTTTGATCCTGATGAGGATCTTGATCTAGATTTAGATTTCGAGACATCAGTTGAACTTGAACATGCTGTTCAACTTTAGCCTGTTCAGTTGAATGCAGATCCCAATCCACCAGCGTCAGTCTCACAGCCAGCAAGGACTCCAGTTGTAGGTGCTTCCTCTGCTCAGCCACGACAGAAGCGCAGCCGCATATCTACTCTATCTCAGCGTGCATTTGCTGCAGTTGCACAACCTGCTAGTGGTACCACTTCTACAGTTGCAGTTGGAGATGATGATGATGAGGAGGAGCCATGGGGCCCCCTATCTGACTCTGACGATGATGATCCAGAGATTGATCGACATGATCTTGGCTCCTCTGATAGTAGCTACTAGGCAGTACTAAGTATTACTAGTACTGGAGTCTGGTCACCGTCACAGTTTAATTTGTTGTAGAGGCCATTTCTAGCCTCCTTGGTTATTTGTTTTTTGTTTTGAGTCTTTGATCATGTATGACAGTTGACTATGTATTGCCATTGGGTACCATTTTGATATAATGGATTGGTTCATGAGCCTACTTTGATCATATGTTGTCTTCCATCTATATTATAATGCTGTGTGTTTGGATTCTGGAAACATGAATGAAAATATTTAAAATTATGTTTAAAATCTTTAAAATTATGTTTTTTTATGAAAAAAAATAAATTTTTAATGTATTTTTTACAACGACCGAGTCATTGAAATTGAGCCGGCCGAGTCATTACCGTTTCGGAGTTGATCCTCGGTCGAGTCGGAGTCGGAGTCAGAGTTTTAAAACTATGAGATCAACTACATGGGTATAAGAAATATAAATGCATCAAGGTGGACCATATTCAATGTTAAAGGCATCAAAATACTTCACACTAGTGTTATCTTCAAATGTCTTACTAGCATATGATTATGCACAAGTTACCTCACTTATTAGGTGTATACAACCCTAAGGGGAGTAACAATTACTAGGCCAACCCTTTCAAATGATAGGTGCAAGTGATAGTTGTTCTAGCTTGGATTTACTTCATGAAAGGTGTCATAGTTTTATACTAGCTTGTGCAAACCATTGTCCATGAGTGCCTTTGTAGAGGAAGCACTTAGTTGCTTGAGTTACCTTCCCTTGCCTTTGTTTTTCCAAGCCCCCATATTTGCCTTTTTCTTTCTTGCTTTGATATGGCTTGTTTAACAAGATTTATTGATTTATCAAGTAATAATGATGATATAATCCCCCTTTAATGATGGGCAGTTTATTGCTTCATTGGGGTTGGGATGTTTACTAAGAGTTCCTTTTACTTTGATAGACATGATATGCATGGATACTCTCAGGGACAAGTGGCTATATAAGAGGGGGTAGAGCTCAAGCTACAATTGGCTTTTGCTTGTTTTACATTCTTTTGCATTTTGACATTTGGCTCATGCTTTTTCTTTTCTTACAGCCGCATCAATCTCAGGTATATTCGACCCCTTCTCATACAAAAAGGCTATCAGGTAACTAGTATGAGTGACTGACAACAACCGGTCAAAAGATGGGATAATGGACATCAGGGAATTGTGACAAGTGTTAGGTATGAATAACATGGAGTGCTACCACCAGTAGAGCCTCCTATTTGTGCCCCTCTTAGACAATGAAAGAAAGACCCTAAAGAAGGTCACACTGGACTAGGGACACGTGATAACTACTGGTGTGAAGTAAGGGAACAAGTACACAACCAATAGTGGTCCATACTAGAATGTCTCAAACATTAATGAAGGCACTTGAATGCAAAAATGTTAAATTACACCAAAATAGATGACTGAGCTACATCGGATGAGTAGGTTCGATCAATGAATGTGCTGATTAGCTGCAGGTAAGCAGCTGTTGGACTAAAATGTGGGAACTGCTCTCCAGGCAGCGCTCCTTTGCCTGCACATATAAGCTGATTCTTATAAAAAATACAAAGGTGTAACTTTAGTTACAAATTTTGCAGTTGGTTTGGAATCAGGGTGTTGCTAATTTCCTATCTAATCCGACTTTTTTTTCAAGGGCTTCGTTTAAACCCAATAGAAGCATTAGAACTGGCTGTGAAAGTTCAGGCACCATAATCAGCCTGCTTTTGCAGGCGAAACAGCCCCCGAGAATCAAAGCATAGAACATAAGTACCCCAGTTTGGTGAAGCTGGCATGACAACAGACATTATTCCATCAAAGTCACCTTGGCCTTGTACCTGGCGACAGCCACTGACTTGTTTCTTGGGTGGAATTGAACCTTGGTGGGTGGTTTGACATGCCACTATCTTTGCCACTGAACTATGAACCCATTGACAATAATCCAACTGTTTTTTTTTAAATACTTCCATTTCAGGCTTCTAGTACTTTTTCAATTAGTTGTGGGTTCAAAACTGGTTATTTAACTGCCATGATCAGTTCTGTCTAATTAAACAGATAAACACTACTGTTATGAGCCAACCTAGGTATGTAGAAAGTAAATTTTTGTAATTGACTACTTATGTATGGTGTGAATTAGCTAATCATTTGATACTTAATTATGATGTCAACAAATTAAGAGTAACATGTTACTCATGACGAGCATCAACTAATTATAACATGCATTAATATAATTGCCTACTCACTGTAGCTTCAAACAGCTAGTCATCTAACCAGAATCCCAAGGAATTAATTATTACACATTTAGATGCGACTCATTATGAACTGTAGTCAAGTATAACATGCATTTATGTAATTGATTTTGGAATTGCGACTTTAAATAGCTGCTCACCTAACTACAATCTCAATTAATTGTGCAGTTACAAGTCATTTATTTAGAGCTGTAGCTAGGGACAACCTAGATTTATGTAATTGATTAGAGTCTCATAATGCAGTAAACCCATAGATATTTGAAGTTTGAACAAAGAATACATATTTTCCTCTCTTTTATGATCCAAAAATTAAGGAAGATTGCCATCCACCTGGTTGATTGATATGATGGGAAATGCTGAACAGAGAAGATATATTGAATGTTACAGGTATCAGCTGGTCTTCCTGTATGCATTATCATTATGTTTTTAGCGTTTCTCTTTTTCTTCAGTGGTTTTTAGGTTCCATTATTTTGGTGGGGTTTTGACCTTCTATTATTTCAGTCACAATTTGTTATAGTTCCTTATCAATTTGGTACAATTTACAGTGTTTCTTTGAGGGCAAAACTCATTATTATTTTACCAGTGTTTTTAGGTCCTCAACTAAGAGTAGTCTATTTGTAATTTTCTTTCCTGCCTCTTTTTCTGCTTGCAAATATGCTTGATTTTTTTAGTGTTCCTCTTGTCTTTCCGTTCTACTTGCTCGTCTATGTAGTAGGTGCTTGGTTTACTACTTTAGTCATTACACTATTGAAGTCCACGTGCACTGCGCCTTTTTGTACCGAAGCTGTCATTAACAAAATCGCTTCTCACCTGTATCTATCTTCCTGTATGGTTTGACAGTTGACTTGTGTATCACATAATGTTCTTTAGTCAATAATATAAGGAATCTGACATATGAAGTACAACTATGTCTTTCTCACTCATGCAAGTTTGTTTGTTTGCCCCGGGGCAAAACTGTTAAATTTGGCAACTAGGGCCAAACTCTACCTTGGACAGCTCATATGATGGAGATGCTATTGTTATTGGATTCCTCTTTTCAAGAGGTGTAGGATTGATCTAAAGATCATCTCATTCTGACATGTATAAATGGAATTATGAATTTATTTCTTCTATGGACAAATTGTTAAGGTCGGCCAGCAATCTAATGTAGGCTTAGAAGCCCAAAAGTCATGTCTCTTCATCCTCAACGTTGCATATAAATAGAAGGAGCATCTACCTCATTTAGATATTCATCATCTCTCACACATCTTTTTCTCTCTTCATCTAATTGGGTCATACGAATTTCAGGGCAGCCTGTTCCTCTCCACACGTGCGAAAGTTTGACTGTGTTTTCTGATTTCTGTGTTGACCAAGTTGCAGGCAGCTTTGACCAGCGTTGACTGGGTATTGTTTGACTTTGTTTGACTGTGTTTTTTGGTGGGAATATCTCTGTTTGGGCAGACTGCATATTTGGACACAGAAATTGAGATTTTCTGGGCTGTTTAACCAACGTTGACTGCAGCAAGTTTGACCGCAGAGTTGATTGCATGTTGACCAACTTTGACTGAGAATTTCCAGAGTGTTTTGGGCTGATTTGGACTGTCCCTGAAAGCTGAGTTGACTGGGTTTGACCGAGCTGATTTGGAGGAACATTTCTGATGTTTTGACCAGCGTTTACTTTCTGGTTAGGGCATCCTGTTAACTGCTGTTTTGATAGTGTTTGGGTAAGAAAATTTTGTATGATGTACTCTCTCTCTCTGCTGAACTTTTGAAGAATAATAAGAAGATTTGATCAAAGGGTTTTCCCCACATTGTGGTTTTCCCCTAGCATTCGCCAATAATTGTGTCCTCTTGTCTTGGCTTGTCTTCTGCTTATTATTTATGTTCTATTTGCATTTACTATCATGTTATTGTGATTGATAATTTGGAAATTGATATTGGGCTAATAAGAAAAATTGAAGTAAATTGCTCTAAAGCATAGAAAATACCATTGTTATCTAAAATTAACATGGTATCAGAGTTGAGGTGAAAACAAAGCCCAAGGAAGAGTGATAAGAGCAATCACTGAGAAAAGCAATCACTGAGATTTGTTGGACAATGACAAGATTCAATGGCCTCTGCATCTTACTTCAAACATGACGAC
The DNA here is from genome assembly GCA_031772625.1 of Pinus tabuliformis. Classification (NCBI taxonomy): domain Eukaryota; kingdom Viridiplantae; phylum Streptophyta; class Pinopsida; order Pinales; family Pinaceae; genus Pinus; species Pinus tabuliformis. Next base: position 72,610,265 of record CM062816.1, read on the forward strand.
AAGCTCAATGATATGTCTGATTATCATGTATGGAAGATGTCTCTTGATTTGACTTTGGAAGAGCAGGATGTTATGGACTATGTGCAGGGAAAGATCACTGAACCTCCTTCAAATGCACTGGCTGCCGTTAAGACAAAGCACAAGAAAGATGAAGTCAAAGCTAAGAAGATCATCAGGGATTCTATTAATAAGCATTTGGTTGCATACATCTCTGATTTGAACACATCTAAGGAGATGTATGACAGATTGGTTGGCATGAAATGTTTCAATTGGAGAAGTTATTGCTGACAGGGAGCTCACTCTCATTGCTCTTGGAGGTCTCCCTCTTGAATGGCATGTGTTCAACACTACTATCCTAAAAAATGACAGGATTCCAGGTTTTGATGAATTGTTGACTATATGTACTCAGGAAGAGACAAGGATGTTGGAGAGAGACATGCCTTCAAATAGGAATGATCCTACTGCATTGTCCACTCATGCTAAAAAAAGATCAATGCAAGTTCAAAGAAGCAATGTCAAGGAAGACCGAGATTCAAAGATGGAAGAAAAGGTAGATGCTTTATTCGTAACAACTTTGGCCACTATTCTAGGGAGTGTCCTAATAGAAGGGATACACCTCGAGATGATGAAAACTACCACAACAATTTCAGGGGCAACAACAATCAAAGGAATGGTAGATTCAACAACAAAGGAAAAAGGAATGCTCCCGCTACTCAACATGGAAATAGTTGACCTCCCAAAAGATCAAGAAACTCCAGGTATGATGAATCTAATGTTGTAGATAACAAGAAAATATAATTTTATCTTATATCTGCCCTCTCTACTGCCTCTCCTCTGATACCTTGGGAAATTGGTTGATTGATGTGAAAATTCAGGAATCCCCGAATCACTAATGTAGAAACTGATATTACTTCTTGTACTTGTTAATTCACCAATTTATTTACTATGTTCTACTGTAAATATCGAAGCAAATACAATTGCAACGTTCACAAATTAAAATAATATGCGGAAATAAGAATCTGAGCAAGAAAGAAATAACACACAAGTGACACCGTTGTTTTTGGACCAATGTCCTCGGAAAAACCCGATGCGGGAAAACTGGTGCAACGACCTTGAGGGTTTTATTATTATGCACTAGTAATTTCTGAATACAACCTTTGGATGCCTTCTCGACAATCCAGTTACAGAGAATATCACTTACAAAGAGATTTGTGAGATTACCTCACACTATCATTGGAAGTCCTGCCTGATCCAACCCTGGAATGAACAACCCCTGGCTGCCTCTGCACAGTGTCTGTGTTAGCCCAACGTCACACTGTCTAGGATCTGCGTAACTCTTCCCGACTGATCGATTTGCCTCTGAGATTCTAACTTCTGCTCTCTTGGTCTCACACTCGACTTCCAGCTATAGGAATCAAACCCTCCAACAAATTTAAGACTCCATCAAGGCTTTTGCGCTGCCTCTGCGTCAACCTACGCTGCCTCTGCGTGGCCCTGCATCAGCCTCTTTTGGCTCTGTGTTGCCTCTCCTGGATCTCTCTCTCCCTCCTCTGCTGAGTATTCTCGGATCAGAAGAAAGCTCCAATCGGAACTATCCCTGCCCCTCACTGCAAAATCTCACTTCAAATTTCTCTTTGGCAGTTGTTCTGCTTCAAAAATCCGATCTTTTGAACTCTATTCGGTGTGTTCTCCAAGTGCCCCTCAAGCCTCGTCTTATATCTTTCTGTTGGACAACCAACAACCCAGATTAACTTCTAATCAATGGCGATCATTTTGGCATGATCCTCATCTCCTTTTAGAAGTTACACCCATAGTTTAGATTATTACCCATTAATTATTTTAATTTCCTAAGTTTAGACTTAGGGTCCTATTAAAAACAATTAATTATTTTAATAAAATTGTCTCCAAGTGGAATTTCCCAAAATAATTTCTGGGCATTGGAGAATGCATGTGTCTAAGCCTCCCTACTAAATTGAGACTTAGAGCACATTCGATGCTACCAGAAATCAACACTCCCTCGTAGCGAGGAATGTGCTCTAACAATGTAACTTGCTGAAGCATCACTCTGTTCTGTAACATTTCCTCCTGTGCTGCTGATGTCTGACATCCTATCCACCAACTACTGCGCAAATGCTACATCTGTATTGCTGCCGACTCTGCCACTGTCAATAATGCATCCGTACTGCAACTCCCTCTCAATTCTGCATTTGTGCTGCTGCTGGTATTGCCACTGCCAACTACATTTGCACTGCAACCTTCTCCAGCTGCTGCTGCTACTGCATCAACAACGGAAAAGCATCCAAATTACTGAACTGGTGTTTAGTATGATGTATCTTGTTGCTGGAGTCTGATTGCTGCTAGTCTCTACGTTGACCCTCTGAAGCCTCTGCGCTGCTGCTGACCTTTGCTCTATGCCATGTGCACTGCTGCTAACTCTGCTATGTGTTGCTCAGTCTCTGGCACTACTAGCCACTGCCACTGTTACTTCGACACTCCTTTGCACCAACTGATATTGGTCCAACCTGCTACTTCTGATCTGGGCTCCGTAGCAAGGAATTGATCCGAGAGGTGAGCTCCTCAAAGATCCTAACCATCTGTAGTTCTTTCAAACTACAGTACGAGATCACCCCACCTCTCCTCTGGAGGTATCTGGGCAATCATGGTGAAATATGATATACTCATATTGCGGCTGCTACTGCTCTGCGGCTGCTTTTGCACTGCTGCTGCAACTACTGCAATAATGAGTCTGATCTCCCTAGATCCAGAAGTACTAGCTTCCATAGGGCTGCCCCCTTTGGAACTAGACTCCCGTTGAGTCTCAATCTCCATATGGGAAATCTCTCTACTCCCTCCTGGAAACTCATACAGTCTTCCTGCACTGGAAAATGGACTGTGAAGCTCTGTGTTGGGAATCTCTTGGTTGAAACTGCACCAATAGACTGCAACTGGGCAATTCACACTACCTGTGTCACTGCAACTAGTTCTGCAACTATCTTCTGGAAACTGACTGCAACTAGCTATGCAACTGTCATTTGAATGACTAGCTGCGTCTGCTGACACTGTGATCCTCCTGCTACTGATTCTGTTGGGCTCCAGTAGCAAGGATACTAATCCATGTGAGAAATCTGCAACAACTAGATCTAATTTGCTGCTCTTCCATGGATCCTGCCCATCCGTGGTCATCTCTGCTAAAATGTCGAATTGCCTCCTTTCTCCTCTGTGCAACACTAGCCTAGCCTATGCACTCCCTGCTGGAGTTAGTAGATCTGCTCCTCTCTGCTGCTGCTCAACAATAGAGAAATCGAATTCCCTGGCTAGGAATTCTCTGAGGAAGAAATTCCCTCAACAGTGTCTCCCTTCTTCCTTCTGACGATTTTTTGCCCCAACAATTGCCTGTAGAAAAATTGCGTCACTCCAGGAACCCTTCTTTGCTGAATCTTTTGTTGCGTTGCTCCCTCTGCCGTTGACAAATCTCGATCGGGAAATCCTACCTCTCTGTCGATTCACTCAGAGAGAGATTTACCACGAAAATCTTTCCCTCCTGGCCTGACAACGCAAACTTCAAGGGATTCAAATTGCTACCTTTGCAGGAATTTTGAACTCCCTTCCTCCTTCAGTGTTGGGCTCTTCTGACACTATTCTCTTGTTTCACCTGTAGCTCTGATACCATGTGAAAATTCGAAAATCCCCAAATCACTACTGCAACAACTGATATTACTTCTCCTACTTGTTAATTCAACAAGTTATTTACTGTGTTCTACTATAAATATCGAAGCAAATACAACTGCAGCTTTCACAACTTAGAATAATATGCGGAAACAAGAATACGAGCAAGAAAGAAATAACACAAAGTGACACTGTTGTTTTTGGACCAATGTCCCGGAAAAACCCAATGTGGGAAAACCGGTGCAACAACTCTGAGGGTTTTATCATTATGCAGTAGTATTTTTTGAATACAACCTCTGGATGCCTTCCCGACAATCCAGTTACAAAGAATATCACTTACAGAGAGATTTGTGAGATTACCTCACACTGTCACTGGAAGTCCTGGCTGATCCAACCCTTGAATGAATCACCCCTGGATGCCTCTGCTCAGCAATGTCAACCCAACTTCACACTATCTAGGATCTGCGTCAATCTTCTCGGCTGATCGATTTGCTTATGAGATTCTAACTTCTGCTCTCTCGGTCTCACACCCCGACTTCTAGCTACAGAAATCAAACCCCCCAGCAAATTTCGGACTCCCTCAAGGCTTCAGCGCTGCCTCTGCAAGGCCCTGCAGCAACCTCTTTTGGCTCTGCGTTGCCTCTCCCAGATCTCTCTTTGCCTCTTCTGCTGAGTATTCCCGAATCAGGGGAAATCTCCAACCGGAACTATCCCTGCCCCTCATTGCAAAAGCTCACTTTGAATTTCTCTCCGGCAGCTACTCTACTTCAGAAATTCGATCTTTTGAACTCTATTCGGATTGTTCTCCAAGTGCCCCTCAAGCCTCTTCTTATATCTTTTTGTTGGACAACCAACGACCCAGATTAACTTCTAATCAGTGGCTTGTATTATTTTGGCTTGATCCCGTCTTCTTCTAGAAGTTACACCCACAATTTAGATTAATATCCATTAATTATTTCAATTTCCTAAGTTTAGACTTTGCTATCTCCGGGTGGAATTTCCCAAAATGATTTCTGGGTATTGGAGAATGCATGTGTCTAAACTTCCCTGCTAAATTTGAGACTTAGAGCACATTCGATGCCTACAATAAATCAACAATTGGTAGTGGTGCCTCAAGGCACTTCACTGGGTATAAGGAAGCTCTTTCAAATCTGATAGAAATGGATACAAATTTGGAAATCATTATTGGATACAATGCCATCTATCCCGTGAAAGGGGTTGGGAATGTTACTCTTCAATTAAATCAAGGTAGCACCATTCATCTACAAGTACTCTGTGTACTCGATCTAAAGAAGAACCTGGTATCCATCTCGACAATGGAGGACAAAGGATTCAAGGTGGCATTCATTGATGGAAAGGTACGTGTTTGGAAAAGAAATTTCGAGGAAGCATTTACTCTTAGATTCAGGGTTGATAGCCTATATCAAGTTGGAGAAAGTCCATTGGGAGCTATGTCTTGCAACACATCTTTTCAATTCGAATTATGGCACCGGAGGTTTGCTCATCTACATTTTAAGGCTCTACCCGATGCAAGGAAGATGGTGATAGGTATGCCTGAATTTAAAGTAGAACATGAAGGTGTTTGTCAGGGATGTGCCAAAGGAAAACATACAAGGGGACCATTCCCCTCAAGTGATAACAAGACTTTCGATATTTTGTAATTGGTTCATTCTGATCTATTTGGTATGTTGCCTATGACATCTTTGGGAGGATATTTATATTATGTTATCTTTGTGGATGACTTATCGCAAAGCTTGGATTTATTTTTTGAAGAAAAAGGACGAAGTGTTCACATGGTTCTGCTCTTTCAAAGCCTTGGTCGAATATCAAATAGGGAAAAAGATCAAAATATTGAGGATTGATAATGGAACCATATATGAATCAAATGAGTTCAATGACTATTGTAAAGAAGCTGGCATTAAGAGGGAGAATACTACTGCATATACTCCTGAGCAAAATGGTGTTGCCGAAAGGAAGAATCGTTCCATTATAGAAGCCACTCATGTCATGTTACATGATGAAAGCCTTCTGAAATTCCTACGGGGAGAAGCTGCCAACACTGCAATGTACGTTCAAAACAGATGTCCTCATCTAGCGTTGGACTCCAAAACTCTCGAAGAAGTTTTCATTGGTAAGAAACCTGATGTTTCTCACTTTAGAATTTTTGGTAGCCTCGTGTATTTTCATGTGTCGAAAGAAAAGAGAAGCAAATTGGATGCATCTAGGAAGAAGGGAACATTTGTGGGCTACAATGAAACTTCTAAGGCATATACAATCTATGTGCCTGCTTAGAGAGAAGTAGAAATAAGTCATGATGTCACCTTCGATGAAGATGCTGCCCTTGGGAAGATTAGGAACCTTCCTATTCCAAGGAAGGACAAAGAAGCAAATATAGGAAACCAGGGAGAACCGCAGGATGAGCTGATGCCCGATGTTGAAGGACCAATGGATCCCATTGATCCACCTCCTCATGAGCCCTCCTCCTAAGAAAGGAGACCCTCATGGCTTAGGGAATCTCTCGAAGATGCTGAGAGACATATTGCACCAAGGGGAACTTTTCGCGAAAGTAAGAAGCCGAATAGGTACCAAGGGTACTTAACTGCCATGAGCACCATCATTCAAATTGAGCCTTGCACATTCGAAGAAGCTATGAAGCACCAATTTTGGAAGGATGCTATGAACGAAGAGTATGAGTCGATTATGAAGAATGATGTCTGAGATGTTGTCCCTAGACCCAAGGACAAATCTGTTGTCACCTCGAAATGGCTCCATAAGATCAAGCATGGAGTTGATGGAAGTGCTGAGAAGTTCAAGGCTAGGTTTGTTGCTCGAGGCTTCTCTCACAAAGAAGGTGTGGACTATGATGAAATATTTGCACTTGTTGCCCGATATACCACCATCCCTTCGATTATAGCCCTTGCTGCCTCGCAAGGATGGAACCTTCACCAGATGGATGTCAAAACTGCCTTCTTGCATGGTTCAATTAAGGAGGAAGTCTATGTAGAACAACCGGAGGGGTTCGAAGTCCAAGATCGTGAGTCACATGTATGCAGGTTGAAGAAAGCACTCTATGGGTTGAAGCAAGCTCCCCGGGCTTGGTATGAGATGATCGACAACTACCTGATAAAGTTGGGCTTTACAAGAAGTGAAGTTGATCCAAACCTTTACTTTAACGTTGAAAATGATAGACTTCTCATCTTGGTACTTTATGTGGACGAGCTCTTTCTAATTGGTGCAAACCCTCATTCATCAATGCAAGATGGAGTTTGCTTCTGAATTCGAGATGAAGGACCTAGGACTGATGCATTATTTCCTAGGGTTGGAGGTCTGGCAAAAGCCAGGTGAGATTTTCCTTTCTCAAGGAAAATACATTGTGAAGCTACTTGAAAGATTTGCGATGGTGGATTGTAAGTCAGTGATTACTCCGATGCAATGTTGCACGAAGCGGGGGCGAAGCGGAAACGTTTTTTGGAAGCGGGGACGCGGAAGCGTCATTTTCCAAATTTTCTAGGAAGCGAAGCGTCTGCGGAAGCGTTTGCTATATATATATATATTTTTTTGCATTTATACTCAAAACAAACATCCCAAATAGAAATTAATTGTAGAAGACATGAAAACATGCATATTTTTTCATAAATCAAGATAGATATAACATCCATTGTACATTAATGATTAATTATTCGAGCATCAACCATTTAGATGCATCGACCATCTAGAATCTAGATTCTTCTCCTCTTGTCTAGCCTTTGCCTCTACCTCGATTGTCTAGGGATATTAGTCAACATTGCCCAATTTTGATCTTAAAATATGGTAGAAAAAGCTTAACATGCTTGATCGATGATTTTGATTTGATTGAAAGGTAATTTTTTGCTAAGGGCGTGCTGCGTGACAAAGGAGTTCAACAATTAACACCACCAACACTAGGGTACATATAGGGCTTGGTGCTCTTGATTAAATGCTAACCGCATACCTTCATACTTGATATAATCTAATGAAATGCCACAATACCATTGATCCTGAATTCTTGAAAATTGTTAAGTCTGCTGAATTTTGAATAGGATATCAAATTCTATTTTCTCCATATGAAGTCCAATGAGGCTGGAACCACTCTCAAACATCCTGAGTCATTTCATGGTAATGTTAAAAATTTAAGTAAAAGGATGAAAATGAAAAATAAAGGAGAATGTCACTTTTACTTTAAGAATTTAACATTACCATGAGGGAGCATCTGCTATATTTATATTTCTTTTTGCCTTCATTCATCACCCTAACCCATGGTGGACCCACCCCCAACAAGCAAACTCACCTAAAATTAAAAAAAAAATTGAAAAAAAAAACGATTTTCTAAACGCTTTTCCAGAAGCGCACGCTTCCTCCTCCGAAGCGCCACGCTTCCGACACTCGAAGCGCGCTTCCGTACCACGCTTCCGAATTTCCAGGAAGCGACAAAAAATTCAGAAGCGCTTCCGGCCAAGCTTCCTAGGCACTTCTGTACGGGACGCGCTTCGAGGCTTGGAACCGTGGGGGGGGGGGCGCTTCGTGCAACATTGCTCCGATAGAACTTAACTTCGAGAAGTTATGCAAAAGTGCTGTTGGGTCCAATTTGGGAAATCCATTTGAGTATCGTCAACTCGTGGGGCCCTTGATGTTCTTGGTGAACTCTCGTCCGGACATATGCTTTGCAGTAAATACGCTAAGTCAATATATGGTCGAGCCTCATCACATACATTGGATTGCTGCCAAGAATCTTCTGAGATATCTACGGGGCACAATCACCTATGGACTAAGATACACTGTCGGGAATGTGAGGCTCCATGGTTATTCTGATGCTGACTGGGCTGGCAATGTGGCGGATCGGAAGAGCACATCAGGATGTTGCTTCTCACTAGGTTTTGGTTAGATATCCTGGATGAGCAGGAAGAAGAAATTGGTTGCTTAGAGCTTTCCGAGGCTGAATATATTGCTTCTAGTGTGGCCTCTTGTGAAGCTGTTTGGTTGAGGATGCTCTTTAGTGAACTGTGTGGACATGTGTTGGATACCACTGTGAGTTTCTGCGACAACCAAAGTGGGATTCGTCTCTTTGAGAAGCCTTTGTTTCATGACCGCTCCAAGCATATTGATACCAGGTATCACTTTATCCGAGATATGGTACAACGGGGAGCAATAAGGCTCCATCACATTGGGACTAATGATCAGGTCGCAGATACTCTTACGAAGCCCCTGGGGAAGGTCAAATTCTTAACCTTTCGTGAACGACCTGGAGTCGTGGAGAGACCTCTTATGAGGGTCCCATTTGAGTTGGATATTGAGCTCTGGGAGCTTTGGGGGGCTTGGAGTATTTGGAGCAATGAGCGACCATAGGGTGAGTGGTTCACCTTCCCCTAGTGGTGCGCTGTGTACAAAGTTAGTGGTTCACATTCCCCTGTGATATCCCATGATGGTTGATATATGCACAGGATGAGTGGTTCACCTTCTCCAATGGCATATGAGCAGGATGAGTGGTTCACCTTCTCCTGCCGATACATCCTACCCATGTAGTCCGGGACTCATGAGAAGTACCTCTCATCTGGCCAATGAGTAGGGAAATGAGGATAGGGACCTTAGTACTACCGATAGATGCATTGTGTACTACCGTACTCCGTATGCTAGGATGTTTGATATTGATCTGGGATCAATGGAGACTAACTTCGGGTCAGTGGAAAGTGGTATGATACACCCTTGATTATTTATTCTACATTATTTCTTCATGGTTCAGTATAGCAGAGTAGAGTAGAGCAGGGATGATAGGGATGGTACAGGTTGTTAGATAGTTTGGTAGGTGGAGTTCTCCCTAGTTGAGAGGGAGTGTTAAATTTGGCAACTAGGGCCAAACTCCACCTTGGACAGCTCATATGATGGAGATGATATTTTATTGGATTCCTCTTTTCGAGAGGTGTAGGATTGATCTAAAGATCATTTCATTCTGACATGTATAAATGGAATTATGACTTTATTTCTTCTATGGGCAAATTGTTAAGGTCAGCGAACAATCTAATGTAGGCTTAGAAGCCCAAAAGTCATGTATCTTCACCTTCAATGTTGCATATAAATAGGACCATCTACCTCATTTGGACATTCATCATCTCTCACACATCTTTCTCTCTCTTCATCTGATTGGGTCGTACGAATTTTAGGGCAGCCTGTACTTCTCCACACGTGTGAAAGTTTGACTGGGTTTTCTGATTTCTGCGTTGACCAAGTTGCAGCCAGCTTTGACCAGTGTTGACTGGTTAGTGTTTGACTTTGTTTGACTGCATTTTTGTGTGGGAATATCTCTGTTTGGGCAGGCCGCATATTTGGACATAGAAACCGAGATTTTCTGGGCTGTTTGACCAGCGTTGACTGAAGCAAGTTTGACTGCAGAGTTGACTATGTGTTGACTGACTTTGACCGATAATTTCCAGACTGTTTTGGGCTGATTTGGACTGTCCCTGAAGGCCGAGTTGATTGGGTTTGACCGAGCTGATTTGGAGGAAGATTTCTGCTGGTTTGACCAGCGTTGACTTTCTGGTTAGGGCATCCTGTTGACTGCTGTTTTGCTGGACTGTTTTGACAATGTTTGGGCAAGGAAATTTTGTATGATGTACTCTCTCTATCTGCTGAACTTTTGAAGAATAATAAGAAGATTTGATCAGTGTTGTAGGAAGCGCCCCCCCCGGATCCTAGGCCGGAATCGCGTCCTGTACGGAAGCATTCCGGAAGCGCCAAAGGAAGCGCGATTCCGTTTTTCCCGAAGCGCGATTCCGCATTTTTTGAGCGATTCCTGGTTTTTGAGAAGCAAAATCATTACCTACAGCTTCATCTAATATTTGCTAGGCATTTCATTGTCAGAAATAAACGGTTGAACGCCGCGTAGAGTCCCTCGAGGCAAGTTACAATATGATTATTTGAAATGCTTACCTAACACGTTATCCAGAAACGAACGAGAGAGGTTGAGCCCCGTCTCAGCGATGAGATCATTCACAGAAAAAAATAATTAAAATCCCAACACTTGCGTCGAAAGTCACTCTGCTTTCATTTGTAACAATGACGAGTGATGATAGGAGAGGAGGCCATAAGAAAGAGCGGCATAACAGGTTACCGGTTGTTTTAAATTGAAAAATACAGCAGTGTGCTAATTTCGTCGTTACCTACGTATAGAATAAGATATCTGTTTATTAAATCAATTGAATATATACTTGCAACTTGCGAGGAAGATGTTCAGTAAGTACCGTCTATTGCGATCCACATGATATTAAATATGATGTAATGTTGCTCATCACCAATCTGTCTGGTGGCATTTAAACAGATAGAACTTAACTGTCCTCAATATGCTGATTATTACTATCGGATCTTGAGAAAATGCGTCCAAAAAAACATGTCACTGTTGTAAGATATTATGGTGAGTGAATAATCATGTTGCGCAAAGGGCGTGCAAGGAAATCAAGAAGTGCCAAAGAGCAAAAGACAGGGCCAGGGGATTCTGATGCTTACTGCATTTACGTTGGTCGGTTTTCATGATGTATGTTTGTAATAGCTAGAATATAGATGATTGTTGTACATACTAGTAACTACAATGGAATCATGGATGCCATATCTATCTTGATTTATGCAAAAATATGCATGTTTTCATGTCTTCTACAATTAATTTGGTATTTGGGATGTTTGTTTTGAGTATAAATGCAAAAAAATATAAAAAAATATATATATATAGCAGACGCTTCCGCGGACGCTTTGCTTCCTAGATTTTTGGAAAATGACGCTTCCGCGCTCCGCGCTTCCGCTTCGCTCCCGCTTCGTGCAACATTGGATTTGATCGAAAGGTTTTCCCCACATTGGGGTTTTTCCCTGGCATCTGCCAATTATTGTGTCCTTTTGTCTTGGCTTGTCTTCTGCTTATTTATGTTTTATCTGCATTTACTATCATGTTAATGTGATTGCTAATCTGGAAATTGATATTGGGCTAATAAGAAAAATTGAAGTAAATTGCTCTAAAACATAGAACATGCCATTGTTATCGAAAATTAACAAAAACTGACTGAAGTTTCATGTGACATGTGAATAAACTTTCCTTTGACACATGTTATAATTATTATTCCAGTTTTTGTGGATTCTGCGTTTTTTATCTGAACAGGCTTCTCATTTCACACTTGATGGCTGAATACAGGAAAAGTGCTCTGAATGTTAATGAATATAAAGAAAGATTGTTGACATGATGGGTTATGTTGGAGCAGCAGCTCCATTAACAACTTCAATATATGTCTGCAACCTGCCTTCTGGAACTGATGAAACTCTGCTTGCAAACCATTTTGGAACAATAGGTTTATTGAAGGTAGTTGACTTCGTTTTGATGAATATACACTTATTTCTGTATATGATTCTTTTTTGGGCTTTCTTTTGCTATGTTCGTGTGATTGATTTTGTTGAATCCTTGATTAGTATCTATTTTAATCTTGCAGAAAGACAAAAGAACAGGTCGTCCAAAGATCTGGATATATAGAGATAAAGTTTCCAATGAACCTAAGGGAGATGCAATGATTACTTACGAAGATCCACATGCGGCAGCTGCTGCAGTGGAATGGTTTAATAATACAGATTTTCATGGAAGCACTATCGGCGTTTTCATTGCAGAAAGCAAAAATAAAGAAACAGCAGAGCAACCATTAAACACTGTTGTAGATCCACAACTGGAAGGTAATCTTGGCGGTTCAGGGGATGATATGAGCGAAAATTGGAGTGGAGGAGGAGGAAGAGGGAGAGGCCGGGGTGATACTGCTGGAAAAGCATGGCAACAAGAAGGAGACTGGCTTTGTCCAAATTCAAGGTCTGTGATGTGACATTGGTGAGCAGCTAATTCTGGCACTTTGATCCTCATTTGCATTGGTTTTGTATCAGACTGTAATTTTCTTTATAAGCTGAAGGTTTGTTTTTCATGGAGTTAACCCATGTCTTAGGGAACAAAGAAATTTGGTTTTCATTCTAATATCTTGCACAGCAGCTGTTCCAATGTCAACTTTGCATTTCGTGGAGTTTGTAACCGCTGTGGAACTGCACGACCTGCTGGTAGCTCTGGTGGTGGTGGTGGTGGTGGCCGTGGCAGGGGACGAGGTACCAATGATCCTGGGAGGGGACGAGGAGTAGGTGGTCCTCCTGGACTTTTTGGCCCCAATGATTGGTCCTGCCCAATGTAAGTCACTGTGATATAAAAAATATCTCAATGTCATTTTGTGAATAAAATCGTCTTATAGTTGACAAGTATTATTGCCTATGCTTCTTAATTGTCTGGCTTTGTAAGCTGAAATTTGTAGTTCATTCTGTTGTATCAGGTGTGGTAATATTAACTGGGCTAAGAGAACTAAGTGCAATGTCTGCAACACTAATAAACCTGGTCACAATGAAGGTGGAGTCAGGTAGGTTGAGAATACCCGAGACTCAAATTTGACATGAATGGAGTTGAATGCAAAATTGTGAAAAATCATGATCTGTTACTATGTGCTGAAATTAATTCTGATCTCAGTTATGCCACATCTCATAATATGTTAAGAATGTCTGCAACACTAATAAACCTGGTCACAATGAAGGTGTAGTAATCTAGGTTGAGAATACCTGTGTGGCCAGCTGAAATATCATGTGCTATTACCATACGCTGAAACTAATGCTTAACTCAGTTATGTCACGACTCACATCCTATGTTGCAGGAGTTTCTGGTATGTGGGTACTTCTGGGACGGGGAACAAGTATCTGGCATGGCTAGAAGCTTTGCCCAAATTTACAGGAATGTCAAGTTGGGAGCGACAATAATATAATATATTAAAATTTAATATATATTAAAAATAAAAATAAAATAATTAATTTATTTCCATCCAAAACTTGCCAATCAATTCCATCTTGCAAAGAAATATGTAAAAAATTGAACTTTGAAACACTGCCAAAAAAAAAAATGAAAATATTAATCCATCAACAATTTGCCAATCAAATTCCTTCCCAGCAAAGAAACATGCAGAACTCCCAAACCGGGAAAAAAGTTGTTATTACTTGATTATTAGGTGATTTCATGCAATGCTATATGTTAAGTCACCGGTTCAATTCCCTGCCCATGATGTAACCTCACCACTATTGAACTTATATATATATACATATAATGACATAAATTACATCTAATTATAATAGAGATAAGAAAAAAGAAAATATATATTAATAATAATTAAAAAAAATTAAAACAATAGAGTTTAAAATGTTATTTTAAAGAGACTTTGTTTTATAAATTTCTAAGTTAATATATATTTTATATAAAAATAAATATGAAAATAAAATTAAAAAATGTTTTTTAAATAATATTTATATTTCATAATTTCAACATTTTTTTCTTCTTTTGTATTCCATCTTTTGTCCATTCAGCCACGAGCGATAATGATGGTTTTGCTATTGGCCAGCGATCTTCCTAAATGCTTTTATATCCATCTTCCATTTGTGAATATGAGGAGAATGAACAACTTTCCAACCACACAGATTAGGATTGGCCAGGCGCCTCATCTTCATTTGGATAGAAGGGGTTTCCATAAACGGGTAGTTTCTCTTAGTTCCGGACCCATATCCAGATCTAGATCCAATGACATACCCTTCCCTTCGCACAGTTCCATCAATTGCAACAACACCCAAGCTAGCAACGTCGAATACACCTATGTTTGCACTTATTCATTGCAGTGAAGCTTTCGAAACGTAAAAAGTTTGTTGCAGTGAATCTCCCGAAAAGCTCCAATGTACCCGTTGAAGCTCCCGACAATTTTGGAGCATTTCCTACCAGGTCTCACGGTCCCATGAGCGTGGGAGCGGGGGTATGTGCTCTCCAATGCCTGGGAGCGATACCTGTGTAACTATGGTCACATCTCATCCAATGTAATACATTAAAGTTGTTGCTCAAAGAATGTTCACCTCTTTCACTGTCTATTGTATCTGTAGTTCCAAAATTTGAGGTATAGTTATCTAAGTATGTGGATGTCATACTATTATTGTGGTATGTGTGGTGGATATTTCATATTTGATCAAATGTACTGATTGTGAGTTGTGGAGGAAGACTATGCTTGTGTCTAAATTGTACCAGGTGTAGAGTACAATCAAGTAACCCTCTATAGGCCCCTGCAAAGCATTGGATTTTGTATAGAGTCAAAATGTTTTCTTTCTATAGTTGATTATTTATTAGGAATCTGTCTTACTTCTAATATTGCAAGCTTTTGCATGTATGCCACTATAGTCAAATATTTTATTTTTAATGTGAGTTTTCCAGAATTACCCTCATTAATGATTTACACTGCAGTTGGAAAAAAATGATAAAGAGTCCCTGGATGCGGGTGTTTAGGTATGCAGGTACTATGCAGCAACCTTGGGTTGGCAAGTGGCAAGGCCACTTGGCCACCCACGCTTCCACTCAGAAGCATATACAGAAAGCCACCACCGATATTAATGGCACATTAATGAACTGCACGGGTCGAGGCTTCATCAATTTGGTTTTTAAGATGGCCTCTTTAAACTGTCTTCCCCCAGCTCCGCTTTCTTTGAACTGCAATTGTCCCCCTGCTGTTGCTGAGCCGAGCTCGCACATGACAACGGGGAGACGCTGCGAAGATCTGTGCTGCATTGAGATGGTGGATGGTGCACATTTCTCGTAGAGTTTTCTATGTTGCCTACGGACTGTTTCTTCGGTCTTGAATCTCTGCTTTGAACTGCTGATTACAGGTCCTTCTGATCCCATTGACCACTCATTCTTTGGCACTGCTGCTCCTCGTTCTCATCCGCTCAATTTTGCCCAGGTGAGCATGCCTTGTTTGCGTCATCGAATGCACTGCAGGAGGGGCAGTAGCAAAGGAAGATCGCCCCCCTCTGACTCATCCTCCCCTTCGACGACTCATTTCGCTGAACGCTACCCAACCACTCGCAACGGTCCGGGGCAAGCTCAGACTGCAGGTCCTCGGCCTGTTGACGCTGCTCCCCAGCCTCCTGCTGCCTCTGTATCATCTTGGCAGCCTAGTCATTCTGCACAATTTCAATTTCGCTGCACGATGGAACGTCCCTGCATAATAGCGACTATCTTGGTGGCATTTAGAGAGGAGCCACAAAACTCTGAAGACCCAGTGTAAGGACTATGAATAATTTTTTCAACTATTCCCTATGAACGAAGTATGACTTAACAGAATATTATAGCCTACAGCCGTTGCAGAGATAGTAAATGATTCTAGAATTACCCATCAAGAACCTGTGATAATAATTCCTGAATTTTATAAATTTAATTGACAGAACCAATGAAAGTACTTATCTGTAATCCTACGGTCGATGAGGCCTCAAACTATTCCTGCTTCGGTTACCAAAAGACCGAAACCACCTAACCAAACTCAGTAAATTTCTCAGTTGAAGCAGACTGTTCCCCCGTGCCCAGAAACCTCAGAACAAGTAAGGCCCAACTCTCCCTGATGATAAACAAACTCTGTGTATAAGTTTTTCTCCCGTTTTTCCTCCCCTTGCCTCCAACCGTCCCTTCCTTCTTATATGTTTCCATTTACCGACATCCTCCATCACCGTGTCAAAATTAGGATACGTGTTGATTTTTATAAAGAAAATCTGATTTGATTTTATTTGAAGATCTTAATTTCAAATAAAATTAAGATCTTCAAATAAAATCAAATCAGATTTTCTTTATAAAAATCAACACGTATCCTAATTTTGACACGGTGATGGAGGATGTCGGTAAATGGAAACATATAAGAAGGAAGGGACGGTTGGAGGCAAGGGGAGGAAAAACGGGAGAAAAACTTATACACAGTTTGTTTATCATCAGGGAGAGTTGGGCCTTACTTGTTCTGAGGTTCTGGGCATGGGGGAACAGTCTGCTTCAACTGAGAAGTTTACTGGACTGAGTAGCGAGGTTCTGCTCAATTTGGCTGGGTGGTTTCGGTCTTTTGGTAACCGAAGCAGGAATAGTTTGAGGCCTCATCGACTGTAGGATTACAGGTAAGTACTTTCATTGGTTCTGCCAATTAAATTTATAAAATTCAGGAATTATTATCACAGGTTCTTGATGGGTAATTCTAGAATCATTTACTATCTCTGCAACCACTATAGGCTGTAATATTTTGTTAAGTCATACTCTGTTCATAGGGAATAGTTGATAAAATTATTCATAGTCCTTACACCCAGCCCACAATACTCAGGTGTGGAACACCACCAACAAGAGAAAAGCCCCTGGAAGCAGCTCAGGGACGCACAGAAGCAGCGAAGCAGCTCAGGGACGCACAGAAGCAGCGAAGCAGCTCAGGGACGCACAGAAGCAGCTTAGGGACGCACCGATCCAGGCCGCTTCAAGAACATGGAAGAAACTCCGAGAGACAAACAGGATGCAGAAGATGACATGGAGGCGTACAGGGGTCTGGTAGTGGAAGAACCTCCTCCTAACGACACCTAGCTGGTCAATGTTTTTCAGGTTCTGGGTTCTCGGCTCCCAATACTATGGGTCTATTTTGGTGTTTTTTTATGCAATGTTGTTAATTTTGATGACTGTTCAAAAAACTGTTCCACTCTGGCACTACAGGCTGTTACCCCTGCATGGGTAGCAAACTCTTATAGTTTTGGACTGGTTTCCCCGGCGCGGGCAGTCTTTTTCCAATATTTTGTTGTTAAACATGGCATAATTTGAGGCTTGCTCTGCAGAGGCCGGTGCCTCCTTGTACTACTTTTGTTACATTAATAGAATTAGTCTAATTTAGAAAAAAAACAAACGATAAAGAGTTCATATTCTCTATTATCTCCTTGGAGGATGCATTCGTGACAATGTCTTAAACTAGATAAGGTTTATTATTATGTTCAACAAATTGTTGATGTTTGTAGCTTGGATAGGTACTTTTGCACATGCCTAAGTGTTTAGGTGTGCAAAAGTTTCTTAATACACCCTTAACCTTAGCAATAACTTGAGTGATTAAAGTAATTTCTTTTACAAGACTAAAGTGAGTTAATTTAACGAAATGCAAAGGTTTTTGCATTAGTAAATTATATGAATTTCAATGATCGATCTCAAGTGAGTTGAGATCTAATCTCAATTGCCAATCACTTTGGAGATTAGGGTTGTGGATTTGGTCATAACTCAAGCTTATAAAAGAAAGATTAGGTCAAGGGAGAAGACACACAAGACACAGTACATCTTGAGCACATGACGCATTGAGAGTGAGATCTCAGTGGTTGGGTGGAGAAGGACTTCATTCAAGTGTGCTGGGAAAAATCGAAGGACATCTAAGGATTTATTAGTTGGATTAGTTCTAGGTTCATTGTTGTATATGTAATTTCTTCAGTAGGCCGTTTTCCTAGTAAGGGAGCCTGAGTAGGTTTTGAAGTTATTTTCAATGAAGAATTTTTGATTGGGCACAATATTTGTGTTATTATGTGATTGAGATTGGTTATTTAATTTGCTTTCTCTAGATCTTTAAGTTAGAACTCTAGTCGTGCTTTTATTCAATAGATTTGATCTGCTAGGAAATAATAAACCAAGTGCTAGGGTTAGGAACTTTAAAGTTTAACACAACTGATCGCAAAAGTAGGTCAATGGGCTTCAAAGAGTACTTCAATGTAATACAAAGTGGGAGTGCAAAAGAATCTCATGAAGCTATGCTAACAACAAAAGAAAAAGATCTAGGAATGTAATTTACAAACCATTTTAGGCATCTCATAGAGAGAATAAGGCCAAAAAATATGTGAATACAAAAGTGGAAACCTATCATAATATGTCAAGGGATGCTCAATTTGATATTGGAACTAGAAGTCTAGGTTGAAAGGGGGGGGAGAGAGGAAGAATATGTCTCCTCATCTAACTCCTCAGTCACCAGGAAGGAATCGATGCATTGTATGAGAAGGTCGTCTGATAAGTACCCAAGGCTGAGAGGGTCCAACTTCACTATCTTAGGAGGAGCCCTAGAGCAAGGGATCCCATCACTCCTAACGCTTAAGGTTTGTTGGGGGCGAGGGAGGTGGTTTGGGCGGGAAAAACCTTTAAATGGGCGACTGGGTCTTCAATGGATATTCTGAAGTAGTACTATGTGTTGACGGAGTTTATCTTTGGTCTTGCCCCCCAAAATTGCTTGTTTGCCAGTTTAGGTGAGGCCTACCTTGAAATCCAAGACTAGAGCTCCTTAAAAATCTTGTGGAAATCCGTTGACCCATTTGGTGGTGGCGTTTTGGGGGGGGGTGTGGATGTCAAGAATAAATCTAAGGTGCCCTTATTTGATATCTAACAAATCCTGTACCTTTGTCTTTTGTTGCCTCCTTTAGTGCGATCAAAATGGAAGAAAGAGATGATCCTCTTGAAAGCCTTTGGTTGAGGATTTCTACATATGGGTTGCCTTAACCTCCCTTAGAAAAAGAGCGAACAATCTTTGCTTTGGATAATGAAAAAAATGTAGAGAGGGAATTGTTACTGTAAAATCTAGCAAGGCTAGTGCAAAGCCTTACTAGGCAATCTAGGTCTTTTGTCACAAAGAGATTAGCCACCACTGCCACCTCAGTGGCCTCTCTCTTGTCTTGTGGTTGGTTGTTATCTCCAGAAGGGAGGCTTCTCTAGCAAGACTTAGAGGTTAGATGACTAATGTTTCAAGCCATATTGCTCTCTAAGGATCTTG
Organism: Pinus tabuliformis; assembly: GCA_031772625.1. Taxonomy (NCBI): domain Eukaryota; kingdom Viridiplantae; phylum Streptophyta; class Pinopsida; order Pinales; family Pinaceae; genus Pinus; species Pinus tabuliformis. The sequence continues at coordinate 72,629,602 of CM062816.1, forward strand.
CAGGTAAATCACCTGTAAATGTCTTCACTGAAGGAGGGTTCAATGTAGTTGAAAGTCTAATGGTTATGGGTGAAGGTACTGGCAAAGCAAATTTAGAAAAATTATTATAAGCTATGGGTTTTGTGATATGCAGATTTAGAGCATGCAAAAGCATATATCAATAAAGACATAGCCTATAAATAATGAGATCAATAGAGGATTGAAGGCTATTAAAGAGTTAAACAAGGGATACGTCAACTTTAGGTTTTTAATGGTAAAAAATGCATAAAGCCTTGGAAGTTAAGATCAAAGTTACAGTTTTTCATGTACACTTTCCACCAACCCTAATAAACTTAAGAAAAATTGTTATAAGCTATGGGTTTTGTGATATGCAGATTTTGAGCATGCAAAAGCATATAACAACAAAGAACTAACCTATAAAAGATGAGATAAACAAAGGATTGGAGGCTATTAGAGAGGTAAACAAGGGATAGGTCAACTTTAGGGTTTTAACGGTTAAAAATGCATAGAATAACATAAACCCTAGATGTTAGCCCTAAGTTTAGGGTGAAAACATGCAATAAATGCTAGTTTTTTCTTTTCAAATATTAAATGCAATTTAGAACTAAAGGACAATAACATATAGGAACAAAATTGTTGTTAATTGGAAATTTAAAGCAAACCCTAATCCTAGTTATTGAGAAATAAATAAAACAGAGGAATTTTTAAAGGTGATCCTATTATCTCTTGGATTCTCCCTAGAGAAAAAGTCCTAACCTCACTGAGGGGAGAAGCTAAGGAAACTATTAGGCAAGCTACCCACTATCATCTCGACAACCTTGCCCCTCACTTCTAGGTCTAGGGATTTAGTATGAGTGAGTGTATGACTTGGATTAGATATTATCTTATTTTGAATGGATTTGGTTCATTATTGATTCTTTGTTGATCATTAGTGAAATTTAGTGTGTCTATAGCAATTCAACCATTTGATTAAAGTTTGTACTTGCCACAATAAAGATCCATCCATGAAATGTTGATTCAATCCCATAGTAAAAGTGCAAATGCTGATCAAATGACATAAAGTATGGATTTATTGGCTAGAAATGGCTCATAGTGCTCTTGGGAAAAATGTCAAAGGAAGATTTATTAGCAGTGTAATAGATCTAAAGGAATCTTGGATCTTGTACATTTTGATGTTTGTGGACCTATGTCTGACAAATCCTTGGGTGGTCATTTGTACTATGTCACTTTCATTAATGGTCACTGTTGTAAAACATGGATTTATTTCTTGAATCCAAGGATGAAGTGTTTGAAAAGTTTCGGGAATTCAAGGCATATGTTGAAAATGCTATAAGAAGAAAGATCAAGACATTAAGATCTGACAATGGAGGAGAATAAATAACTGAGGAGCCCATTGCCTTTTGTAAGGATTATGGAATTAAGAGGGAGCTGATAATTCCCTACTATCCTCAACAAAATGGAATTGCCAAAAGAAAGAATAGAACTATTATGGAAGTTTCCAAAGCCATGCTTCATGATCAAGAGCTGCCTATGTTTCTATGGGGAGAAGCTTCAAAGACAACTGTTTATGTTCAAAATAGATGTCCACACCGAATCTTGGAATATAAGATTCCTGAAGAAGTCTTCGTAGGTGAATTTTTGGTTGTCTTGTTTATGTTTATGTGCCCAAGGAGAAAAGAACGAAGTTGGAACCTTCCGGGAAGAAGGGAACTTTTGTTAGCTATAGTGGAAATTCAAGGGCTTTCAGAGTCTATGTACCAGGACACGATTAATTTCCGAGTCTATGTATTTCAAAGTTGTTGAAGGTGAGCCCTTGATTTTGATGTTGTATGTAGATGATTTATTTCTAACAGGGGCAACGAATCTCATTGTCATGTGTAAGAGGGAGCTGATTTCCAGGATCTTGGTCTTATGCATTACTACTTGGGACTGGAAATATTGCAAAAGCCTAGTGAAATCTTTGTAGGGCAAGGAAAGCACACCATTAAGATCCTTCAGAAATTTGGCATGATGGATTGTAAGTCCATGGATATTCCCATTGTGGAAAATTTGAAGAAGTTGCAAGATTGTGATTTTGATTTGGTTGATCCCTCTACGTATCAAAAATTGATTGGCTCATTGAACTATCTGGTTAACACCAGACTTGATATCTGCTATGTTGTGAACACATTGAGCCAATTCTTGGTTGAGCCCCATCATGTGCATTGGGTTGTAGTGAAACATATATTGAGATATCTACGTGGCACCATTGGTTATGGTTTGAGATGTCTCTAATGGAGAATGGCAGCGACATGGTTTTACAAACACTGATTGGGCTAGATGCACTGAAGATAGAAAGAGCACTTTTGGTTTCTATTTTAGCTTGGGCTTTGCTATGATATCATGGTCAAGTAAGAAGCAAACTTCTATTGCTCTTAGTACGGTTGACGCTGAGTATATAGCCGCTTGGCAGTTTGGCTTCGAATGTTGTTTGCTGGTTTGTTTGATCAGGTGTTGGAATCGACCATTGTATATTGTGATAATCAAAGTTGTGTAAAGCTTTTTGAGAATCCATTTTTTCATGACAGGTCGAAGCACATTGAAATCAAGTATCATTACATCTAGGGTATTGTCCAAAGAGGGGCTGGCAGGCTCGAATGCATTCTTATTGATGAACATGTTGCTGATGTTTTGACGAAGCCATTGTCCTGGATGAAGTTTGCTTATTTCAAAGAAAAGCTTGGAGTGGCTGAGAATCCCTCTCTTGGAGAGAGGGAGCATTGATTGTATAACATCATGAGATTGACAATCTTCCTTGGGCTTAGTTGAGAGACCATGGTTTATGGTCGGGAAGATTGTCCTAGTTACTCCCTTGGGTCATTGAGATTGACTGAGAAACCAATATGGTTGGGGAGTTTGGTTTTGAGGCTTGGAGTGATCCCTTAAGTCATTGTGTTTGACTAAGAGACTAGTGGGTTTGGTTGGGGAGATCGATTTTGACTTCTCTTCCTTGAGTCATTATGTTTGACTGAGAGACTAAGTGGACTTGGTCGGGAAGATTGATTTTGAGTACTCTTGGGTCATTGTGGTTAACTGAGAAACCATTTCATATGGTTGGCGAATTTGGCCTCATATTGATTGGTCCCATGGTCAGTTGGGTTTTGACTTTGATGCCATTGTTTTTGACTTGTGGGATGAGTTTGATGCTATGTGTCTTTCCTTTTGATGAGAGTTGCATATTTGATTTTATGATCTCTCTCTTAGGTCATCATTGAGAGACCAATGGATGGGTTGGGGAGATTGATCTTGAGAGAGAATGAAAAGTACCTCCCTAGCTAAGAGGGAGTGTTGGAAATTGGTAGCTTTGGTCGGTATTTTCATCGTCAAAATCGAAGGATAAATTATGTATTTTCCAGCTGTCCAAGTCAGCCTCAAATGGACAAGTTGGCACCATCACTTGAAGGGGTTTGACCCTAAGGTCAAAACCCACCTCTTGACACATATATTGACATTCATTGGATCACATTTGGCATCACATCTCACTCATCCATTCGACCAATCACAAGGAGTTTTGTTGACACGTGCGAAGGAGAAAGAAGACTAAAATTTCCAGCGAAGTTTGACCTCTCTTATCTTTGATTTAACTAGTGTTTTCTTGGATCTTCTTACTGCTGTTTGACCGAGTTTTTGATTGGACTTGGAGGCTGAATATTCTCTGATTCGTTGACTGTTCATTGATTAATGATTTCTTCTTCTTCAATCAAAGCATTAAAAAATGCAATGTTTACATCCATTTGGTAGAAAGGCCAACCAAAAATTGATGTTTCCTCTAATAAACGTATACCTTTCAATTGGAACAAAAGTCTCCTCGTAGTCAACTCTCCCTTTTTGAGAATATCCTCTGGCTAGAATTTGGCTTTGTACTTCTCTATGCTCCCATTTATTGCATGCTTTATTATGTACAACCATCCAGAGTCTTTCATAGATTTCCCTAGTGGTCTCAGCTCAAGCTTACATTGATCATTCTTCAGGATGGAATCTTACTCTTCAACCACCCGTTCATGCTATACTTTTTTGTGTTAGCTTCCTTGAAGTTGTAAGGCTCTACATCAAATGACAGAAAACATCAATGCAACATGAGAAGGATATCTTCTAGGTGGATGACTCACTTGAAATGTAGACCTAGGTGATGCCACTTCCTTTGCTTCCTTCAGTTTTTGGGTAAGCCATCTCGACATCCTTGAACTCGAGGGTAATAAGTGTTGATTTCTGGTAGCATCGGATGTGCTCCAAGTCTCAAATTTTGGAGGGAGGTTTGGGCACATGTATTCCAAAGAACCGAAAAAGCGTTTTGGGAAATTGCACTTGAAGACAGTTTTATTAAAATAATTAATTATTTTTAATGGGTTCCTAAGTCTACACTTAGGAAATTAAAATAATTAATGGGTATTAATCTAACTGTGGGTGTAACTGCTAGAAGAAGACTAGGATCAAGCAGAAATGATCTTAGCCATTGATTAACTTCTAATCTGGGCCATTGATTATCAACGAGAAGATTATTTAAGGAGGCTTAAGGGTCATTTGGAAAACATAGAGGGTTGATCAGTCAGATCGAATTGCTGAGCGAGAGAGCAGTGCAGTGATTTCGTGGTGATCACGCAGAGACGAGCATAGATAGTTTTCGCCGGAGAATCTTCTCTGGAGCCAAGAATATGCAATAGAGAGGCAGAGAAAGACGCAAAGGAGGCAACATAGTGCCCAGTGAGGGTGACACAGAGCAAGGAAGGGCTCACGCAGAGCATCGCGGTGCCTTCCAAGCAAAAGTCTGAGATTTTGCTGGGGGTTTGATGTTTTGAGCTGGGAGGGCTGAAGTCGAAGCTCCCGAGAGCAAATCGATCCATCAGAGAGGTGACGCAGTGCCTCAAAAGTAGTGACGCAGGCCCACAGTGACTGCATAGGGGCAGCACAGAAGTAGTTGGGGACTCGTTGGTTCAGTGGCCAGATCAGCCGGGACTTGCAATGTAGAGTGCAATAATCTCACTAATTTCTTTTGCCGAGTGATATTCTTTGTATTGGACTGCCAACAAGGCATCTAGAGTTTGTATTCAGAAATAACTTCTGCTTAATAATAAAAACCCTAAGATCTGCTACACCGATTTTCCCACATTGGGTTTTTTCTGGGACATTTGTCCAAAAATAACTGTCACTTGTGTTGTATCTTTTCCTGTTCAGTTTCTTGTTTCGGCATATTACTTTTAAATAGTGAATGTTGTAGTTGTATTTACTTCGATATTTACTGTAAAACACAATAAATAACTTGTGTGGATTAACAAGTAGGAGAAGTAACATCAGTTTGCTGCAGTAGCGATTTCGGGTTTAGGAATTTTCACATGGTAACAGAGCTGCAGGTGAAACAAGAAGAGCAGTGCCAGAGAACCCAACACTGAGCATAGAAGGAGGTCAAATAGCTACAAGAGGCAACAGTTCGAATCCCTACAGGGATTGCGCAGTCCAGGCCAGGAAGGCTGAATTTTCGAGGAAAGTCTCTCTCTGAGTGAGTCCACAGAGAGGAGAGACTTCCAGACGAAATCTTGCCAATCCAGAGGGAGCAACGCAGAGCCTGAGCATGAGGAAAGAGTTGGTGGGACGCAGTTTTTAGCAGGAAGATTGCTGGGTTGAAAGACGTCAGAAGAGAGAAGAAGCACAGTGAGGGAATTTTTCCTCAGTAGACTTCCCGTTAAGAAGTCTGTTTTCTTATTGGCTGAGCATCGATAGTAAGAGATAGAGAGGAGCAGTTCGACATTTTCGTGGCAAAGATGGCAGCCAGTGGGTTGAGAGATCAGGACAGATTGGATGGGGCATCTAACTATGTGATCTAGAAGGCAAGGATGCCGTGCCTTCTAGATGAGCATTTTCTCAAGGCTATGTCGACAATGTGGTAGCTGAGCCCACGGATATAGATCCGCTCAAGAAGTACAATGGAGAAATGGCAAAGGCCAAGAGGATGATCCTTGATGGAGTAAAAGATCACATGGTATGTCACATCACTAGCTGAGGGACTGCTAATGAGATGTGGGATGCCTTGGCAATGCTTAGTCAAGGATCTTTCGAGCAATGAAAAATGTACTTAGAGCAAAAATTGAGATTTGCATAGATGAAGAAGGGGGAGCGCATTGATCCGTTCCTCACAAAGCTTCAGGAGACCCGAGATGAGTTGGCAACTGTGGGGTCTACACCTCAAGGTTTCGAGATGGTGAGGCTGGCCCTAAACTCGTTCCTAGAAGAGTGGCAAGTCTTTGTCTAGAGCATCCTGGGCAGGGCAACTTTGCTAGATTGGGATAGTATGTGGGCAACTCTCAAGCAGGAAGAGCTGAGGAGAGATCTAGTCAAGTGTAAGCTTGACGGAAGCAACAACAGTGGGTCGAAGCCTAATGAGGAGGAAGAGAATGCAGCCCTTGCATCCCGTAGGAAGTTACAGGGTAAGTTCCTTAGGTAGAATACCAAGGGACACCGCTCACAAACAGATCACAGATTAATACACCAATATTCTTGATGTGGTTAAAACCTTCAAAGAGGGAAACAGTCCACGGCCTGAGCCAACGTGGCCACTTCAGGCAATTTATTAATGTAAAAGAAAGAAAATTTACTTAAGCTTCTCTCATGAATGGTCACCTTACAAATGACCCTCCATGTTCTTTAGAGATCATGGACCAATCAGGTGTTAAGCCATAGATCAAGTTTCGGTAATACCGAGGAGAGAATGAACCGTCAGATCACTTCATGTCTAGAACATATCGCGACCGTCGGATTGTAAGTTACAAAAGTACATAGTAAAGAAACACATTTTACCTAACTCTACACTAGATCAAGTTATACTTAACTATCTCCTATGTGTCGGAATATCTTAACATCCCCCCTTAAGAACAACTTGGGATAGGATTGACGGATGTACAAATATGACACAATAGGAGAAGGAAGGAGGCATTAGAGCCTATCCCTCCTTAGTGATAGCTTCATGAACTCCAACCATAAATCAAAGTTTAGTAAACTTCGCCTTTGTGAGAGCCTTTGTAAAGATGTCTGCAACTTGATCATTGGTTGAGCAATATTGCACTTCAAGAACTTGGTCATGAATGAGCTTTTTGATGAAGTGCATGTGTAGTTCAATGTGTTTGCTGCGCTGATGTTGGACTGGATCTTTGCATAGTTGAATGGCACTTTGATTATCACACCAAAGTATAGTTGGATGCTGCTGCTGAAAGCCAAACTCTGACAGGATCTGATGAAGCCACAGGGCTTCCTTACTAGCTTCTACGACGCCACGATACTCTGCTTCCGCTGAAGAAAGAGAAATGGCACTTTTTTTTTGCAAGCCCATGTAATAGGTCCAAAACCAAGAGTGAACACAACCTACAATAGACTTTTGATCATCAGGGTCACCAACCGAATCAAAATCAGTGAAACCAACCAATAGAGGAGATGATTCTGCACTGTAATGAATCCCAAACTGAATTGTACCTCGAACATAACGAAGTATTCTTTTAGCTGCTTTCCAATGACTTTCATGTGGGTTTTGCATAAACTAAGGATCAAGGCCAACAATAAAGGAAAGGTCAGGATAGGTATGGGTTAGATACAAAAGTTTTCCTACAAGTTGACGGTGTTAGTGTCAGTCTTGTTAGCCTGTCAACTGGATCAAATGTGGTTTTACTATGCTTGTCAAGACTATCAAAATCAATTTTTTTTGTCATTAGATTTACACAACAAAATTTGGTCACTGTTTGGTGAGTCTAGAGATGAAGTCAATCTTTTGGAAATTTACTCAAGCTGGTCACCTATCACACTTTTATGGAGGTGTCATAATAAAACCTGTTAGTCATCATCACCATTCCATTTAGTCTCAGGGCATTCATTAGGTCGCTAGGGTTCCAAGGTCCATCATTTTCATGAATAAAACCAGTAGTGAATAGAGCATGACAAAGAACTCATGGGAATTGATTTGTGAATTTTCACACATTCATCATGCTCTCATGTTCAAAAAGTTCCAGAAGAAGGAGTTCCAACACTCAGGAAAGTAAAAGGCAACTCAGGTTTTCAGTGGTAAAGGTAACTCTGTTTTCATAAGTGAAAAATCAGTTTTTAGAGGATGGTGGGTCCCATTTCTTTTTAAAAAAGAGAAGTAACTTTCCCTATATAAACTCAAAAGCCCCCAAACTTGTTCATTTACCTCCTATTCACTCTTGAGTATCGAGCTATCCCATCTAAGAGAGCAAAAAAGTCGGTTTCCTAGGCAAAATTGACAAAAATTTTCAGGTGCTGCGCTTAGAAACACTGCGCTGCGCTCAGAGCAGAGGCACTGTGCTGTGCTTAGGTGCTGCGTCTAGGAACAAAGCGCTGCGCTCAGGATAGAGTGCCCAGAAATCGCTCAAAACTCTCCCAAATCTCATTTTTTGACTTGCAAGCTTAATTTTATTGACTTCTAAGCCAAGAGACAAGTAAGTACACCATCATTATCCCTCATTTGCTTTTCCAAATTCATCTCATGTCAATGATTCTTCAAATTAGGGTTTGTAGTGAAATTTTGCATGGGAAATGATAGGGTGAAAATGGCCATTTTTATTTTTGGTTTCTAAAACATGTAAAATGATGTCCTACACCTGCATACATGTTTAATAAACCATTTTAACCATTTAACCCACCTCAAAACAAAGTTTTACCACTCAAAAAGCAAAACCCTAGCTCATTCCTAGAGGTTTTTGGGCATGTTTCATTATAAACCCTGTTTTACCTTCTTGCAAATAGATCACTCTTCCACTGTTTCTTCACTCATTTTCATTAGCTTCCAAAGTCCATATCCACCTTTTTCAAACCTCCTCCATCATTTTGTCAAAATCCACCTTCATATCACTTCATTTCCATTCACACCTCACACTTTATTTTTCGCTGCCTGCTGCTAGGATTTTGTGTCATCATGGAGGCAGAATCTTCACCAGAGAGAAAAAGACATCATAAAGGAGGGAAGATCCTCAGATATGAGCCATCAGACTGCAATGCAATCAACTCCTATCCTTTCATCAAACAGTGCTTCGAGGATGTACATTGCTTGGAGTTTTGCAAAAGAGTGAGCGAATATTGGTTCAAAGGAATGAGCCTAGATCTTGAACACTACAAGCCTTTCTTGAAAACGCCATACCAAGAAATACATACTCACCTTATGCCTTTCAGATATTTATTGGAAAAATATGCCCGTTTGATGAAGAGTGTCATGAGGTTCTTTACATGTGAAGGGAGATTCTCTAGGTTGTATGCTTATCATATTCGCCTCCTGATGCATTTCACCTCTCAAAAGCCACTCAACATGTGTAACTACCTATCCAGGAGCATTTCCAAAATGTCGGAAAAAATACAATTGAAGGACAAAGAGCACTCCCCAAGCTTGTTTCATCACAGTCTAATCAAAACTATTGTCCTTCACCAACTTACAGAGAAAGGTATGGCTTGGGAAGCCTTTTTGGAAACAACCTTGAAATGGCATGAAGCCAATGTAGCAGCTCAGTCTCCTAGTGTGCCAAAACAACAAACAGAGGTGGGGTCCTCTAGCAAATCAGTGGAGAAAACTCAGCTACCCAAGCCTGAGGTGACTAAAGTGTATAAGAGAGGACAAAGGCTTGTGTTTTCTTCTCATGGAGAGAAAGGGGCCAAGCCTTCTTCATCGACAAAGCAGGGACCGACAACAAAAGAGAAAGACACAGTTGAGCATGAGTTTGAGCTGGTTGATTCAGAGGCTGAGGATCAGATTTCAAGCATGCGATAGATAATCAGAGAGGACTATCAAATCAAGGAGCTAACAATAAATATGGAAAGGGCAAGGTACATCATTTCATTCCTAGAACAGGAAAATAGTCAGCTGAAAGCGAAACAATTAATCATGGAGAAAGAGCAAACCAAACTATTGTAGCAGGTTGGCAAGGGCAAAGCAGTCACTGAATCAAGCGAGCTTGAAGGATCAAAAAGGAAGGGAAAGAGGAAAAGGCCAAGAACAAGGGGTCTAAAGAAGGCATTGCAAGAAGAGCGAGAACACATTCTGTTGAACGAAGACCTTGACCTAGAGGATAGGATTGCCCTTGAGGTCCATCAAAACAAGGAGTATTGGCTCAACAGGGTGAATGAACACTTGGAGAAGCTCCTTGAGAAGGCAAACAGAGATAATCAGTTGCTCAGATATATGGCGCACCACTACCAGGCTCAAAACATGATTGCCAATGTCAACGTAAAGCAGCTTGAAAACAAGCTCAAGGAAGCCAAAAAGGACCAAAAGGATGAGGGAAAATTGGAGATGCTTGCTAAAGCATCTATGAAGCTTTAACAAACATATCTTTACACTTTCCATCCAATTTTGAGCAAATTCTGAGCACTTTAAGTTTTTTGAGAATTTTTGGGCCAAATTCAGAAAATTAGTTGCTCCAAGCACTGCGCTTTTTCCTCAGGTCTCCATTTGAGGAAATGTCTACATTTTTGGAAATCTCTTGCCATCCTCTAAAAACCCATTTGCTCAGATTTTGCAGAGGTGGCTTAGTTTTGGAGAAAAGTGCAAAAAAGTGGCAAAAAACTAGCATTCTGGAACCTTTTTTGGCAGGCGCTGCGCTCCTGGAGTGACCTTGGGAATGGATTTTTGAAAGCATTCCCATGGTCCAAATTCAGAAATTCAAACTGTTTCTGGAAACTAGACTTGAAGGGCTAGTTGACGGTTCTCTTAATTTTGCATTTTGACCCCTGGAAGGCACCTGGTCCAAAATTAGAAATTCAAACTGTTTTAGAAACTAGACTTGAAGGGCTAGTTGATCGTTCTCTCAGTTTTGCATTTTGACCCCTGGAAGGCACCTGAAAATCAACTCAAAGTCGGCGCTGTGCTTTTGCACTTTTCTGTGTTTTAATTTGTAAATTTCACTGTGTAAAATTTCTAGTTTCTAGTTTGACTTAGTCAAAGTCAAGATTCTCTATGTAATGGCACTAGTTTCGAGGCTAGGTGATGTAGACATGAATAAATGTACATCATAGGTTGTTTTTGATGTTTATTAGGCCTCATAAAAGAAGCAAACTCCTAAACAAACTCTCCATGAAGTGTTTGAGTTTCACCTTCTCACTCTCACCTGTTGGTTGAGAGAATCTTGGAGTCAGTTCCTCCACCAAGGAGTTTGACTCTTGAAGGTGGGCAAGTGGTATAGGAAAGTCAATATGTATCATTTCTCTTTAGGAGAAGAGGGTTGAACTTTTTGTGAAGGAAGCTTGCATGTAATCATCTTTTCAGCTAATACATAGACAAGTTGCAGCTATTTTCAAGGAACTCTAGCCCAGTGAGTTCATGGTGCTTGCACTTCATTCTATTTATTTTCTAATGGTCTAAACATTTTTATCTAAATTATATCTCTTCTTTCTATGGATTCCTTTCAGTGAAATATGCAGAATTCTTGTTTTTCAAGCTCTGTTATCTGGTTTTCATAGTTATGTTCATGTCTTCCTAAGCTACTGAAATCATGTTTACTTATGCTCATTAGTTTCTTCTACACTTTCTCCTCTATGCCACACTGACAATATTCAAAATACACCATGGCTTCTGATATCTAGCTCCTTCTCATATTTGCTCCCGCACTCCCATAGCCTAGACCTACTTGTGGCTCCAAACCCTAGGTTCAGCGAACCCTAAAACCCAAATTTTCACAAACAAACAAACAAATACACATATCTGGCCTAAAATTCATTTGCTTAAAGTCATATCACTGATAAGAGACTTAGAGAGATCCCTCTCATGCTCAGTAGGGCAAGTTACTGAGCTGAAGTGGTTTGAGGTTACCCTTCTCGATTTCCTTTTTGGCCTAGGAGATTGTAAGGACTAACAGATGGTATAAGGTAGCATCAACTTCAGGGGAGGTATAAGTGACTAAAAGTTTGGCTCTAGATTGAAAGGGAGAAGGGGCTTGCTTTCAGTGTTCCATGTGAAAGTGGCATAGAAGATCACAGGGATACTTGCACTGGAAAAGGGAAATACCTTCCTTGGATTGCAAGACTTGAAGACCAGGAAAATAATGCAAGTGTCCTAAGTCTGTGATTTCAAACTGCTTTTCAAGGTTGGACTTCACATGGTTTATAAGGTTGGGATCACTACCAGTAAGGATAAGATCATCAACATAAAGAACAAGAATGATAAGAGACTTACCCACTTTCTTGGTGTAGACAAAATTGTCAAAATGACACCTAGAAAAGCCAGTATCTAAAAGAAAGCTATCCATTTTGGCATACCAAGCCTGAGGGGTTTGCTTGAGACCATAAAGAGATTTCTTAAGCCGACATACAAGGCTGGAGTCTGTTTGTATAAATCTAGGAGGTTGTTCCATATAGATTTCTTCATGCAAGTCCCCATGCAAGAAGGTAGATTTAACATCCATTTGATGGACTTCCCATTTGAAAGAGGCAACAAGGGAAAAAACAAGGCGGATAGAGTTCGTTTTGGCAATAAGGGAGAAGGTTTCAGTATAGTCAATGCCTTCAACTTGTGCAAAAACCTTAGCAACAAGACGAGCTTTATGTTTTCAACTTTTCCATCTGGTCCAAACTTGGTTCTGTAAACCCATTTGCATTTAACAAGTTTTCATCCCTTTGGAAGAGGAACAAGATCCCATGTATCATTTGCCAAGAATGAACGATATTCTTCATTCATAGGTGCTCCCCAATTTGGATGGCCTGAAGCTTCTGTAAAGGTGTCAGGATCATAATTCGCTGAAGCTTGAGCCAATAAAGAAGAGGCTCTATCGAACTGAGAATGTGTACATTGCTTTTCTGTAGGATCACCTGCAAGAGCACCCGCTGCATCCCGAGTAGCACAAACCCATTTTGGAAGTTGAAGAGTTGAAGGAGGATCCCGAGAAGGTAGGGGAGGATTGTCATCCTCGCTTTCATCATCTGAAGAAGAAATATTTTCAGAAGTAGAAGGGATAGAGAGTGGTGGCACATCCGCCGAACTAGGCTCGTAGGCCGATATATTTTCAGCAAACTTTACATCTCTTCTAATGATATCATTTTTGGATTTAGGTGGAAGAAGTCTATATCTTTGACATCTTCAAAATATCCAACAAAAATACATTTTTCACTCGTAGGTTCTAAGGCTTTATGTATTTCATCTGGAATATGGGTCCATGCTTCACTTCCAAAAACACGAGAGTGACTTACGTTTGGTTTAATTGAGCTCCATGCTTCTGTTGGAGTGATATTCTTTAAAACCTTAGCAGGAGTGCGATTTACTATGTAATTTGCATAGTTAATTGCTTCTGCCCAAAAATTAAGACTAAGTCCTTTAGGTTGAAGCATACAATTAGCCTTTCTTTCAGGTGTGGTTCTTCCTTTCAACTACACCATTTTGTTGTGGAGTATATGGAACAGTGTGTTGCATTTGAATTCCATGCTCAGTGCAAAAGTTGATGAATTTGTTGTTAACATATTCTTCGCCATTATCAGATCTTAGCTTAAGAATTTGATATCTAGATTGTTTCTCAACAAAGGCCTTAAAGGCCAAGAACATGTTAAAGACTTCACTCTTGAGTTTTAAGAAGTATACCCAAGTGCGTTTGGAGAAATCATCAATGAAAGTTAAGAAATACTTGTAGCCAGAGAATGAAACAACTGGAACTGGACCACATAAATCACTATGCACAAGCTATAAAGGGGCTGAGACGTGCCAAGAGGCACATTTTTCAAAACTATCCCGATGATGTTTTCTAAGTATATGTCCGGAACAAACACCATCTCTGCAAGATACCATAGGAAGACCAGTCACCATATCTTCTTTACATAGATTTTGAAGGGAGAGATAGTTTAAGCGACCAAATCATTCATGCCAAAGTTTGCTCACTTCATCATTATGAACAACAAATACTGAGGGAAGAGTTGATGACCCAAAGTTGTGAAACTTATACATCCTTGTAGAATCATCAACAATTCCAGTAGCTAAAATTTGTATAGGATCTCTTGGGTCCTTAATTACAACATCACGAGGTGAAAATTCAACAATTTTACCTTCACCTGAATGAGTTATCTGATATACAGATAGAAGGTTGCAGGATAAGGTAGGAACACATAATACATCATTAAATTGACCATTGTCTAAATGAATAGTTCCAGTCCCTACAACACTAAGAGATCTATCATCACCAACATATATATTTTTGGTGCTACAATCATTTAAAGGAGAAAACATGGCTTTGTTTTTGGCCATGTGATAAGAAGCTCAAAAATCAATGAGCCACTGATGAGAATGAAAAGAAGAAGATACATTTAGTGCATAACCAGACCAAGATGCTTGACAACCACATGCAAAAAGTGCTATTCTTGAAGATGAAGTTGAAGTTGAAGAGTGCTCCAAATGGATGTTATGCTTCTTCATTGCTGCTTCCAAGGCTTCCTTCTTCTTAAAGCATTTGGATTTGAAGTGGCCATCTCGATTACAAAAGTTGCAATGTCTATCAGTCTTTTTCCTTTTGTTTTTATTTACCTTATCATTTTGTTGAATTGATTTTTCATTTTGTTGAGACTGAAAGTGCTCAGGACCCTTGTTTGGTTTATGACCATTCTTTTTAGGATACTGCTTCTTAGGATTCTTTGAATTTGGTTGTTGCTGGGTTGCTAAGGTTTTCTTAGAAGAGTTTCTAGTGTTAAGAAGACCAAGATGTAAGAGTTTTTCTTGTTCTCTATTTAAAGAATCACAAAAGGCATCAAAAGAGGGGGACTTGTAGGCTTGTCCTTGAGAAATAAAGGCTTCTCTAGTAGAATGGAAGGTGGAAACAAACACAGAGTAGGTTGGTCCTAACTTAGTATAAATGGAATAAATAAGGCTACCATCTTTTTTTTTTAACCTTAACACATTCCAAGAAAATGTAAAGGTCTTGAACTTGGACAAAAAATCTTCAATGGAAGAAAAATTATTGTGGTCCAACGTAAGCAATTCATTTTCGAGTTGATGGGTTCTAATTTCATTTTTAATTCCAAAAACTTTATTGAGCTGTTTCATTGCTTCATCAGGGGTATCAAGTTCTGCGATATGGAATCTAAGGTCTGGAGAAATAGACATCCCTATCAACCCACGTTTTGGATCTTGCTTATTTTCCCATTTGATTGCATTATCTTCATTATAGGTTTAGATTCTTGGCCCGAGGCTATTCTATAAAGACCTTTACTTCTAAGTAAATCCTCCATGTAGAACACCCATTGGAAGTAGTTGGTGCTGTCAAGAATAACTTGGCATGGACTTTCCATTTTAACATAAATTGATGTTGTAGATGCTGAAACTAAGTGTTCCAATGGAAAGATCTCGAAAAATTAGGCCAATTAAAAAAAATGGCTCTGAAAACAGTTTCTGGATGAAGAAATTATGGCTTTTAGAAGAAAAGTTGTTGAAGATGCCAATGAAGTACGTGAATGTGCAGAAGTGAATGATAATGTTATATTTAAAAAAAAAATCCCCCCTTTCTAAACTTAATCTAATGAGCTCACTTTTAACAAAAAAATCATGTGACCCACTTTTATAAATAAGTGAAAGTCACTTTTACAATGGTACTTTATGAGCTATCCACTAAATTGTAACTTAAATTAAAGATAAATAGACTTTAGAATTATAAGTGACTCACTTTTTATAATGGGTGAGAACACTTTTACATAAAGTAACTTTAAAACATAAGTTACATGGGCTTTTTGAAAAAGTAACTCAACAAAAAGAAAGACTTGAACGCAAGACCTCTATTCTCATAAAGTAACTTTGGACCAAGTGAGCTAGTTTAAAAGGTTAGTAATTTTTGGAAAAGTGGAAGGGTTTTTTTTAGTCACTGAAGCTTTGGAGTGCGTGCTTACTAGAGAAAGCCCTTTTTGCCTACAAAACACACACAACCCAAAACGAACATGCAAAAAAACCGAACCTTACAACTTGAAATTAGATTTCCCCGGAAACTAAATATTTTCGTCAATGTTTTTGATTTTCCGAGATCACAATAAAGCTCGGCGGAAAAGAGCATACGCATGAGAAAAATCCTTCCTTTTTATTTTTGATTTACCCAGAGCTTAAGAGTCGCAGGGCAAAGAGCATACGTAGAAATGAAAGGTATAGATCCAGTAATAAAAAACAAAGAGATAAATAAGTCAAAATAAACAGAGAGATAAATAACTAAAACTGCAAATAAAGACTGTATACCTCCAGATCTGAAAAATGACGTAGCTAGGGCTACCGGAAACCTTTCCGCGTGAAATGAAAGGGGTTCTTCACTAGAACAAATACTCCTAACACAATAGAGCAGTCCTCTCGGCCCATAAGCGGTCAGAAATAATAAATCTAGGAAACAACAGTTAGATGCAGTTTTATCGACTTTGGATTTGAATCACCAACGGTTGCGACCTTCAAATAGCTGTGATACCATATAGGAATTTACAAGGTAAGTTCCTTAGATATAACACCAAGGGACACCACTCACAAACAGATCACAGATCAGTACACCAGTATTCTTGACGTGGTTAAAACCCTCAAAGAGAGAAACAGTGCACGACTTGAGCCAACGCGGCCACTTCAGGCAATTTATTAATGTAAAAGAAAGAAAATTTACATAAGCTTCTTTCATGAACGGTCACCTTACAAATGACTCTCCATGCTCTTTAAATAGAGATCATGGACCAATTGGTTGTTAAGCCACAAATCAAGTGTCGGTAATACCGAGGAGAGAATGAACTGTCGGATCACTTCATGTTTAGAACATATTGTGACCGTTGAATTGTAAGTTACAAAAATATATAGTAAAGAAACACACTTTACCTAACTCTACACTAGACCAACTTATACCTAACTATTTCCTATGTGTCGGAATATCCTAACACATCCAAGGGGCAACAGGAGCAGCGGAGGCGGAAAGAGGACGTCTCGAAGATCAAACGCTTCAAGTATGGTGAATTGGGCCACTACGCAACATAATGTCCTCTCAGGAAGGAAAAAGATGAGAAGCACGATCCGGAGGCTGCACCCGCGAAGATTGAGGAGGAGGATTTTTCCATGACATCCGAGATACCTCCAGAAGGGAGGTGGGCTGATTTAGAGCTATAGTTCAAAAGAGCTACAGATGGGTAGGATGGCAGAAAGCAGAGGTCAGCAACAACGCAGAGGATTCAAAGGGTCAGTGCAGAGACTAGCAACAGTCAGACTCCAATAGCGAGATGCATCATACTGAACACCAATTCAGTAATTTGGGATGCTTTTCCGTTGCTGATGCAGTAGCAGCAACAGTTGGAGAAGGTTGCAATGCAGATGCAGTGTTGGCAGTGGCAGTGGCACTAGCAACACAAATGCAAAATTAAGAGGGAGCTGCAGTACAGATGCAGTTTTGACAGTAGCAAGGTTAGCAATAGCACAGATGCAACATTTGCGCAGTAGATGGTGGATAGGATGTCAAACATCAACAACGCAGAAGGAGACGTTACAGAACAGAGTAATGCGTCAGCAGGGTGCATTGCTAGAGCACATTCCTCGCTAAGAGTGAGTGTTGATTTCTAGTAGCATCGGATGTGCTCTAAGTTTCAAATTTTGCAGGGAGGCTTGGGCACATGTATTCCAAAGAACCCAGAAAGCGTTTTGGGAAATTCCACCCAAAGACAATTTTATTAAAATAATTAATTATTTTTAATGGGTTCCTAAGTCTAAACTTGGGAAATTAAAATAATTAATGGGTGTTAATCTGATTGTGGATGTAACTTCTAGAAGAAGACGAGGATCAAGTAGAAATGATCTTATCTATTGATTCGCTTCTAATCTGGGTTGATGAATGTCAACGAGAAGATTATCTAAGGAGGTTTGAGGGTCATTTGGAAAACGCATAGAGAGTTGATCGAATTGCTGAGCTAGAGAGCAGTGTAGTGATTTCGTGGTGATCATGCAGAGAAGAGGGGCAAAGATAGTTTTGGCTGGAGAATCTTCTCCGAAGCCAAGAATACGCAATAGAGAGGCAAAGAAAGACGTAGAGGAGGCAACACAGTGCTGGTGAGGGTGACGCAGAGCCAGGAAGGGCTCACATAGAGCAGCGTAGTGCCTTCCAAGCAAAAGTCCGAGATTTTGTTGGGGGTTTGACGTTTTGAGTCGGGAGGGCTGAAGTTGAAGCTCCTAAGAGAAAATCGATCGAGTAGAGAGGTGACGCGGTGCCTCAAAGGCAGTGACGCAGGCCAACGCAATGACTGCGTAGGGACAACGTAGAAGTAGCCAGGGAATTATTGGTTCAGCTGCGGATCAACCGGGACTTGCAGTGTAGAGAGGTAATCTCACTAATTTCTTCTGCCGATTGATATTCTCTGTACTAGATTGCCAGCAAGGCATCCACAGTTTGTATTCAGAAATAACTTCTGCTTAATAATAAAAACCCTCAGATCTGCTGCGCTGGTTTTCTCGCATTGGGTTTTTCCGAGGACATTTGTCCAAAAATAACTGTCACTTGTGTTGTATCTTTTCCTCTTCAGTTTCTTGTTTCGGCATATTACTTTTAAATAGTGAATGTTGTAGTTGTATTTACTTCGATATTTACTGTAGAACACAATAAATAACTTGTGTGGATTAACAAGTAGGAGAAGTAACATCAGTTTGCTGCATTTGGGATTTTGGGTTTAGGGAAGGGCTCACATAGAGCAGCGTAGTGCCTTCCAAGCAAAAGTCCGAGATTTTGTTGGGGGTTTGGCGTTCTGAGTGGGGAGGGCTGACGCTGAAGCTCCTGAGAGCAAATCGATCGAGTAGAGGGGTGACGCAGGCCCACAAAGTGACTATGTAGGGACAACGCAGAAGTAGCCGGGGAATTGTTGGTTCAACTGCAGATTAGCCGGGACTTGTAGTGTAGAGTGAGGTAATTTCACTAATTTCTTCTGCCGAGTGATATTCTCTGTACTAGATTGCCACCAAGGCATTCAGAGTTTGTATTCAGAAATAACTTCTGCTTAATAATAAAAACCCTCAGATCTATTGCATCGGTTTTCCCACATTGGGTTTTTTTGAGGACATTTGTCCAAAAATAACTGTGTCACTTATGTTGTATCTTTTCCTGTTCAGTTTCTTGTTTCGGCATATTACTTTTAAATAGTGAATGTTGCAGTTGTATTTACTTAGATATTTACCTTAGAACACAACAAATAGCTTGTGTGGATTAACAAGTAGGAGAAGTAACATTATTTTGCTGTAGTAGGGATTCCGGGTTTAGGAATTTTCACAATAAGCCCTCTCCCTTTACATTAGGAACTTGCTGATTTGAATTTGAGTATGATTTATCCTCTTGATAAGACTTTGGATCACCCGCCTTGTCACCTTCCACAACCTTTGTTTGGGGCTCTCAAGAACTTGAGGACTATCTATCCTCTTCAAACTTTACATCCCTACTTAACATTGTTAAATTCCTACTTACAAATGTAGATCTAGTAAGCCTTGGATGCTTCAATGTACCAAAAAAAAAACACTTTTGATCCTCATGGGTTCAGCCATAGTTCTTCATTTGTCAGACACATGAATATAAGTAGGACAACTAAATGCATGAAAGTGAAATACTTGTGGTTTCATAAAAAACGGATTCATTTGATCTCTTGCGCTATAAGTCCTATGAGGAGATTGATTTAGAATGTGGCAATGTGCACAATGGTATTTCAAGCCTTTGCACAAAGATACATGAGCAAATCGAAGTCAGGGATCATAGGATTAAGATTCTGCTATGGGTTGTAAGGCATTGTCAGCTCCCTCTTGATTCCTGTATCTTGCAAAATGTGGTGAATTTCCTTGAAATTCTGCAACTGCTATGGTGAAAGTATGAAATTAATTCCTTTTTCAGCAAGACAACGAATTTCTTAACACTAAAAGTAGTGGATTAAATGGAGAGATAAAAAACACAGTCACACAATAACTCAATATTTTTCTAGGGAACCCTAACTGGGAAGACCCTCTCCTTGATGTGGTATTTATCGACTGAGCAAATAGATAAAATACATATTACAAAGCAATATGTCTCTTGAGAACAAAGCTGTTCTCCTGCTGATCTAGACTAGACTTTCCCTGCCAACCCTTGATCCCAACTCCTAAATTTTAGTGCACTTGTGATCTCCTATTACTTAGGACACAAGTTCGCTGAGCTCTCCACAAACAAGGCTCTCTCACAACCTATGAGCTCTCTCTTGTCACAAACCTTTGTGCACAAAACAATTGCCTTTCCTTGTGCCTTCGTAGTCTCTTTATATATTCAATCCATGCTAAATTAGGCAGTTCAGATTTAGAACTCGAGTTGTTGATTGACAAGTAAACTAAGAGTGAACTATTTCTCTCTCCAATCAACACTGGAGTTCTTAACTCATCCTTCCTTCAATCAAGACAGAAGTCCTAACTCGTTCTAACTGAACTCATAATTGCCACCCAATCCTGAAGTTAAACTGATGAAGATTCCTCTGTTAACCGAAGATCCAACTCTACGCATGCTAACTTGATGATTATTCGAGTAAATTGGAAATTAACTTACCACAACTGAAGTCCATCTCTTGAGGACAACTCGAGGTCTTCACTCTCTAAGGCACAAGGCAAAATACTTTGCTTGCTACATTTCAACAAAATGCATCAAAGGTCCCTCCATTGTCAGACCTCAACACTTTGATCTTTCTACATATTTGATTCTTCACATGTGCTTTAAACTCTTGAAACTTACTGAAGAATTCATCTTAAGTTGTCATAATTTAAATCCTAGTCTTCTTCAAGGACTTATCAATAAATGATACTTGTCAAAGAAGTTGATGGCAATGGTCCACATACATCTTTGAATGATTTGGATCAAGAATCTATCTTGATCTTATGCTCATTGGACGGAAATGCAGTGTTTGTATGGTTGTTGAATGCACGACCCTTGCACACTTCTAGCTTCTACATCTTGAAGTCTGACAATCCTTGCATTATGTCCTTCAAGAGTGGTAGTGCACTATGGCGCAAGGGACTGAATCTCTCGTGCCAAAGCTCTCCTAGCTTTTCATTGTGATGCACTAAAGATCCATGTTTCATCGGATCTACAAGCAACCCATACATGCCACCTTCTCACACACCTTTGGCCAAGAATCGACCATCATTCTTATTACCATCATTATGGTGGCTTGCTTATTCAAGTCAATGACACCCTTAAGATTTGCCATGGTCGAAATCAGTGTTGCGGGGGAGTGCCCCCCCACCACCCCCCCGATTCTGCTTCCAATCTGCGCTTCGGGAGCGTTTTGCTTTTTTTGCAATTTTTTTTGAAAGAAACAAATAGTTTTTGAGTGGGGCAGCTTAATGATCAAGTCTAGGCCCTAGTATTGATATGCTATTCATGGTAATGTTAAATTCTTAAAGTAAAAGTGACATTCTCCTTCACTTTTACTTAAATTTTCAACATTACCATGAAATGACTCAGGATGTTTGAGAGTGGTTCCAGCCTCATTGGATTTCATATGGAGAAAGTAGAATTTTAAATTTTATTCAAAATCTAGCAGACTTATCAGTTTTTCAGGATTTCAGGATTGGGGGATTGCAATGTTTCCATTGAATTTTGTCATGTATTAGGGTATGGAATTCATATTTAATCAAAAGCACCAATCCCTCTATGTACCTTGATGTTAGTGACATTGGTTGTCGAACTCCTCTATCATGACCCTCCTAAAAATGTACGCATCACTCAAACAAAATCTTGACTTGACATGCTATGCTTTTTCTATCTTATGTTAATGCTTAGAGGGTGATATTAATGACAAAGATCTCTATACAGATATAAAGGTAATGACAAAGACACCTTTGGATATTAATGCTTAGAGGGTGATATTAATGACAAAGATCCTGATTTTCCAACAAGACTAAAAAATTAGACATTTCTTGTGGTGGCAAGAGGCCCGAAGCATAAGAAATAGATAATAGATTTACTTCTCTTTTCTAGTTTCTAGTAGCTTTTATACCTATTGACTCTTTCATATTTATTATGATATTTTTTTAAACAATATATGACAATTTAAGTTTGAAGTTGGCAATTATAACTCATTAGTAATGAATTATGAATATGATGCTTCATGGAAGTTGAAAGTTGTTTCATTTCATTTTATAACATTTCATTTCATGTTAGATATTATTTGTTGTAATGGTTACACTTAGCTTACAAGTAAAACTTTGGTGATCAATGATGATAAATGTTATATATTGAATTTTGAAAGCTTGAAACTTTAAGATTGATGAATGATGAGACTCAATATGTTGTATGTTACTTTGTTACTAACTTGTGGACGTGGTTGATGAAGATTATAACTTTTAGATGATTGTTGTTATATGGTTCAATCTATGTTTTTTATATTTAATTCATTATTCTACATGTTTTTGTTGACATATATGTATCAAAATATAAAAAATATAAAAATTTATATATATTATATAAAAAACGCCCCGGGATTCGCTCCCAAACCAGGAGCTTCTGAAAATGTCGCTTCCGCTCTCGTTTTCGCTCCCGCTCCCAAGTAACACTGGTTGAAATCAAAAGAAGAGTCTTTCAACTCAATAACATCACTGGATAGCCATAAGTGGTTCTATTATGGGAAAATTAACAGTTATTTTTGTCCATGTACTCTTCGCCTATCTATGCAGCGCTGTGGAAACTTCACGCAATAAGTTTATTAATGCAAAAAGAGAGAGATCCCATTTTGGTTATGGGATATGTGGCATCATCACCCAAGTTCACTTGTATGGTGGTCTTTTGCTCTTGAAGTGTGTTGGCTTACTTGTTGAAGGTCATATGTCTTGGTGGTCCACTCTCCACATACCATTCTCCATGAGAGATGGTGTTTGAGAAAAGGCACAGTACTTTGGAGAAGGCGGTCTGATGCAAGGTTATCCACCCTAGAAGTTATCTCTGTCGTCTGTTTCTGCTGCTTGTTCGTTGTCTTCTTGTAGACTCCTCATTCACAATCTTCATTCCGATGGCCATGAGTTGATCTTTGATCAGGGAAATCTTCATATAGTAACTAAATATCACGTCTGTGTCACTTGTATGTATAAGTAAGCTGATTCTTCTGAAGCAATTTTTGGGATGCATTTCCACTATGATATAGAGTGATCAACCCTGCATACATGTCATCAACTAACTTCTCTGCAATGTGAGGGATCAAATGGTCAGTCATCAATGAGTCCATAAGGATTTTCTTTACTTTGTCATATTATTCTTGTGTGTGGCCAACGAAGTAACATAATTTGAAGCAACAATAGTTCCTTCTCCAATCTTCCAAATTTCCATCTCCTCCCACATTTGTAGTGGGCACTTCCAAGATGCAAAGTTGGAAGCACTCTCTAATCAGTCGCAGTCTATAAGATGGGGAGTAGTCATCCTGCAAACCTAGAACATGTTTCAACAAACCGGTCAGCTAATGAAATCAACCTATCACAGGCTTGCCTTGCCTATCTCTGGTAATATATCCACTCGAATCGCTGGATCTACGCAGCATTTAGCCGCAACCCCTCACAGGTCCTTGTGCCTCTCACAGGCATGAGTCGCTCCAATCTCTGGAGTCTTCTGGGTATCACACCATTGTGATCCTTCGACAACTCCGTCTTAGTGGTAATAGTCTGCTCCAGAGTCCATATATGGAACTGGAAAATTTCCAGATTCAGAACTTTGATGCCACATCATAATTTCACGTCCACATAATGCACTGATTTTTAATTCAAAGAATTGTCCTATAGCTAAAACAGAAACACTGAAACACCAATTAAAGCTTTAGAATCTAGATCTGGATAAAGAAAAATATTGCATGGAAAACTCAAAAGAAAATATACTTCATTTCAAGAGATGACATCAGTCCTGCAAAAAACAAAATCTGTTCTACGCAAACAACATCATGATTGTAGGGGACATCAAGCTGAAATTTTCTAAGAGCAATCAATATCTTCTCTTTAACACAAGAAAAATCTAAAACTTCCCTAAAGGGACTTCAGTGGTGTTAATTTTAGGTAACAGTGGTATGTTCTATGCTTTAGAGCAATTTTACTTCAATTTCTTTATTAGCCCAATATCAATGCCCAGTTTAGCAATCACATCAACATGATAGTAAAATGCAGATAGAACATAAATATAGAAAGTTGAAGACAAGCCAAGACAAGAGGACACAAGATGTGGCACTAGCCAGGGACAAACCCCAATGTGGGGAAACCCTTGATCAATTCTTCTTATATTCTTCAATAGTTCAGCGGAGAGAGATAGTACAATTTACAAATCTGATCATTTATGACAGCAGCGAAAAGCCCTAACTAGAAAAGTCAATGCTGGTCAACAAGGCAGATTCCTTTCTCAATTCAGCTCGGTCAAACCCAATCAACTTCGGCCTCCAATAGCAAGTCTAATCAACCCAAAACAGTCCGAAAAAGTCCAATCAGCTGTCATAAATAAGATGAACCATGTGGAGTTTGGCCCTAGTTGCCAAATTTAACACTCCCTCTCAATTAGGGAGAACTCCATCTACTAATCCATGTGCCAATCTGTACTATCTCTGCCATCAATGCACTGTTCTGCTGAACTATGAAGAAGAAGAAGAGGTGATCGAGAATGTATCATACCATTGTCTACTGACCCGAAGTGAGTCCTAAATAAAAAAAAGTGTCTCGACCCGAAGTCAGTAATAATCAAAAGTGTCTCATACCACTCTTACTGACCCGAAGTCAATTCCAATTGATCCTAGATCAATATCAGTCATGCTAGCATAGGGAGTATGGTAGTACACGATGCGTCCATCGGTAGTACTTTGGTCCCTATCCTCATTTCCCTACTCATTGGCCAGATGATAGGTACTTCCCATGAGTCCCAGACTGCATGGGTAGGATGTCTCGGCAGGAGAAGGATGAACCACTCATCCTACCTACATGTCACCACGGGGTATCACAGGGGAATGCTGAACTGTTAAGTTTAGGTATGTTCTATGCTAGAGCAAATTATTTAAATTTTCACAGTTAGCAATCACATCAACATTACGATAAACTGCAGATAGAACATAAATATAATATGCAGAAGACAAGCCAAGACAAGAGGACACAAGATATGGCGCAAGCAAGGGACAAACCCCACAATGTGTGGGGAAACCCTTTGATCAAATCTTCTTTTATCTTCAAAGTTCAGCAGAGAAAGAGAGAGAGAGAGACATAGAGTACAATTACAACATAAGTTAACACTTTGAGTTGTCTAGATCTAGCATAGATCATTTCGTATAACGATGAGATCAGTTGAAGACATTTTGCTTCAACTGATTCTCCAAGGTGACGGCTTCACCTATCGTAGTGTTGCCTTTCGTCCATTTGCTGCACCTTACCATGTAGCACCATCATGCTGCATCATGCATCATCATGCAGCTCATGATCACTATGCTGCCCATGATCTGATCTATCATGCTGCCCATTCATCATTATGCTGCCCCTGCTAATGTGCATCATCATCATTATGCTGCCCCTGCTGATGTGCATGATTATCATGCTGCCCTTGTCAGAAGACACTGAGTTCTATATCTCAGGATTGTTGTGTGTAACATGGTCCTTTTGTCCACATCTTCAGATCACTATTGTATTACACTGTCCAATATGCTTAGAAAAACTGTTTCTTTCCATAGACAACGTTGGATTTACCACGTTGTCACCTACAGCTATGTATTACTGCAGCTTCACTTTCATGCTGTTCATGACCTGCGTATTAGGCTACAGGTCTGCGTATTAGGGCTTCCGTTTAATACATTTGGACAACGACTGCGTTCAAGGCTGTTCCTTTTAACTACGTGTAAGGGTATTATAAAGACCGTAGACAGGTCCTGAGATAACAACGGTTGTGTTTATAACTGCGGCCAGGTCTTCGATGAGCAGTGTATTATATTCCCTTGATCCATATCTTCTGACAAACCACTCAAATGTGTCTGGACTAGCCGCTTCAAACATAGTCTTCTCTAGTCCCAACCGCCCAATTATTTTTGCTATAGCATCAGTGCGCAACATGTCAGCACGGCCACTTATACCATCTGCATCAATCATGATCATATCTGCTCCAGCCTCCAAACATCTCTCCGCCTTTCTAATTAATAACTCCACATCTTCAATCATTTCTGATCCCTTTGGAGTGGGAGCAATATAAGCCCCAAATGCTCTGTCGTCCTTCGATGGTATAGCAGATTTCTCAAAATTTATACCAAATAGAGGTTTTGCTTCTAGCCTCTCGTTCTTTATTATCCGAATAAGTCGCAAGAGAGTTTCTTTAGGAACTTTGAGTGAATCAACATTTAAATCTATAATATCAAAACCCAGATCTTTACATTCCTGAACATACTGTTTAAAACCGCTAGGACCCTTCTGCAGTAAAAGCTCCGCCCAATCGCCTCTACCCACATTCACTTTGTGCTTGTGTGCCATTTTTGTGATCTCTTTAATAAATGTTTTAGGCATCAAACTGCAAGTCCCTCCTGCAAACTTCAAGCCATCAACAAATTGCCCCATTGCTTCGAGAATGTCCTCGAGGTGGTTAGGGTCCGTGAAAGAATAACTAGGGGCTCTGATTTCTGTGAGTCCATAATAGCGAGGCTTCTCTGGCCTCTCTTCATCTTCGCCTTCGAAGAAATGATTTCTTGCCAACCATGCCATCCTCGATTCGCGCATTCAAACTGCTCCTTAATAAAACCTGAGTTCTGTTCCTCAGTCCTTCCATTATATACCTGTACAAGATTCACGTGGAAATCTCAGAGAGGAATGTGAAGTTTTGTTTCTTCTATAACTCTGAGAATAAGTCTCCTTTGACTGCGTGTTAGATGTCTTCTTTTGACTGCGTTTTAGGTGTATCATTTCATCCACGGTAGACCGAATGAAGAGCCTTTTCTTGCTGCATATAGGCTTCTCCTCCATAGCCATGTTTAGATTTAGGGCAAGCGTATCAGACTTTTGGACAGCGTAGATCATCCTTATATGCCTGAGTATTTATGACTGCGTTCTCCATTAGGGCATCATCATACTAGGCCAGCGTAATCCATAGTGTATCTCCTTCTCCAAAAACCCAAGACGTGGAGAGGAGATCACTTGAGGTGAGTTGCCAAATGACTTCAAATCCTCCTCTATTTATACTAAAAACGTAGAGGTTGAATAGACACGTCGGCTGGGCTTCTAGAGCCTACATAAGAGCTGGTCGGCTTGATAATAATTACATAAACAAAATAAATTCATATCTCCATAAATACTTATCGGAATCGGATGATCTTTGGATCAATCCTACACCTCTCGACGAGAGGGATCCAATAAAAATATCAGCTGCCATAAATAAACTGATCCACATGGAGTTTGGCCCTAGTTGCCAATTTAACACTCCCTCTCAACTAGGGAGAACTCCATCCGCTGATCCATATGTACGACTGTACTATCTCTGCCATCAGTGCCCTGCACTGCTCTGCCCATCTTTGCTCAGCTCTGCTGGCTCTGCTCTTCTTTGCTCAGCTCTGTTGGCTCTGCTAGCTCTGCTTTGCTTTGCTCAACTCTGCTCTGCTTTGCTCAGCTCTGTTGGCTCTGCTAGCTCTGCTCTGCTTTGCTCAACTCTGCTCTGCTTTGCTCAGCTCTGTTGGCTCTGCTCTGCTCTGCTGAGTCTGCTCAACTCAACTCTGTTGAACTATGAAGAAGAAGAATTGATCGAGAATGTCTCATACCATTCTCCACTGACCCAAAGTCAGACTCAGAGTGCGTAACACTGGTCCCAGACCAGTCTCAATCGACCCAAAGTCAGCATCATTGTATGTACGACTCTCATTGGTCCCAGACCAATCCTGCACTGACACGAAGTCAGTCTCGGAGTATGTACCACTGGTCCCAAACCAGTCTCAGCCGACCCGAAGTCAGCGTCATAGTATGTACAACTCCTACCACTGGTCCCAGACCAGTATCATTGATCCCAGATCAATGGAGTACATCCTAGCGTAGGGAGTACGGTAGATACAATGATGCGTCCATCGGTACTACTATGGTCCCTAACTTCATTTCCCTGCTCATTGATCAGATGAGAGGTACTTCCCATGAGTCCCAGACTACATGGGTAGGATGCCTCGACAGGAGAACTTAATCAATCCTGTCCTCACAGGAGAACACATCAATCCTGCTACAATCGCCATGGAGAACACATCAATCCAGGCCGCCATGGAGAACACATCAATCCAGGCCTCACAGGAGAACACATCAATCCTGCTACACAGGAGAGCAAATCATCCTGTTCCACAAGAGAGCGAATCATCTTGTCCCACAAGAGAGCGAATCATCTTGTTCCAGTGCGCACCACCAGGGGAGGGTGAGTCACCTTGTGGTCGTATGTTGCTCCAGTAGAACTGCAAGCCCCCCAGAGCTCCCAGAGCTCAATGTATGCAACATGCAGAACCCTTTTACAAAGGTCTCTTGATGACTCCAAGTCATTCGGGAAAATCACAAATTTGATCTTTCCCCCGGGGCTTTAGCGACCTGTATATCATCTCAGTGCGATGGAGCCTCCTTGCTCATCGACTTTCCATATCCCAGATAAGGCAGTATCTGATGTCTGTCCGCTGGAGCAATTGTCGAATACATGATACAGCTAAGAAATTCCGCAGCCATGCAGCTTCATACAATATCATACTCGTAGCCATGTATTCGGTCTTGGCGGTGCTTATAGTGACCGATTTCTGCTTCCTGCATCGAAGCAGAATCCAACACTGAAAAATGCTCTAGTGATCCTCCACACTGCCTGCCCACTCATCATTCGAATAATCATGTGGTTTCATATTTTCGGCAGTGTACCTCAATCCATGAGAGATTGTGCCCCTGAAGATATCTCAGAAGATTCTTGGTACCAATCCAGTGAGGCTCAACCAAATATGAGCTCACCATGCTAACTCTCCAAGAACATCAATGCGAATGAGTTTATGAAACTCAAAGGCATTTCCCAAATCTGGTCCGACATCATTACCATATAACTTCTGAAAGTTAATATCCTTGAGGTAGTCACAGGCTTGTAGTTTATCATTCTACATACGGAAATCCAACTCCCTCTGTTTCCTACAAATGAGAGGCTCTGCACCTGTCAGACATAAGTGCCGGTATGAGAGGTTTATCATCCACAACCTTCGAGTAATGGTTTGGATCGATTTCACTCCTAGTGAATCTCAGCTTCATCAGACAGCTATCAATCCTCTCATACTATGCCTGGGGTGTTTTGCTTCAAGCCATATAGGGCTTTCTTCCACCTGTATACATGAGATTCCTGTTCATGAATCTCAAACTCCATGGGTTGTTCCAAACCTGTGGACCTGCTACATGAGGGGGAATGGTCCCCTTGTAAGATTTTCCTTTGGTACATCTCAGACATGTACCTTCATGCTCTTTTTGAATTCAGGCATCTCTGTCACCATTTGACTCACAGACCTCCGGTGTTGTGTCAATGGACATGGTCCCTAGTGGACTTCCTGCAACTTGATACAACCCTGAACTCAAAAAACATCTTCGAAAATTCAATTTTCAAACACGTACCTTTCCCATCGATGAGTGCCACCCTGTAACCTTTGACTTCCATTGCCAAAATGGACACTAGGTTCTTCTTGCGATCAGGTACATAAAAGAGATTTTGTAAATGAATTGAGTTACCCTCATTCAATTGAGGGATAACATTCCCTACACCCTTTCCGGGATAGGTGGCATCGGCTCCAAGTATAATCCCACGATTGTTTCCATCTCTACCAAATTAGAGAGTGCACCCTACTATCCGATGAAGTGCCTTGAAGCACTACAATCAATATGCCAGATTCCCAAAGAATCTGAAGGAGAGGGCCGATACAAGATAACACTTCTTTATTAGAAACAATATTTGATTCTTCTTACCTAGGGTTCCTTGCTTCCTTGAAGAGTCGGCCGTGTCTTTGATGACCTGCATCTCTGTCATTTGGACACTCCTTCGCATAAGGGCCGAACTCATAACCAAGACATCTACCTTTCCATCCACCCTTAGATTCGAACTTCCCAATGAAGTGATCTTTAGGTATGCCATCAGAAACTTCCGCTGCGCCATTCTGATAACATTCTCTGCTTTGACTTCACCCTAGGTGAATTATGAGGAACCCATTGATCCTTCTGTCTTGTCCCAACTGTCTTCAGTGATTGCTCTTTCACTCTTGCTTGGGCATTGTCTTCACCTCAGCTCCGATACCATGTTAAGTTTAGGTATGTTCTATGCTAGAGCAAATTATTTAAATTTTCACAGTTAGCAATCACATTAGCATTACGATAAACCGCAGATAGAACATAAATATAACATGCAGAAGACAAGCCAAGACAAGAGGACACAAGATATGGCGCAAGCCAGGGACAAACCCCACAATGTGTGGGGAAACCCTTTGATCAAATCTTCTTTTATCTTCAAAGTTCAGCAGAGAAAGAGAGAGAGAGAGAGAGAGAGAGAGAGAGAGTACAATTACAACAGAAGTTAACACTGACTTGTTTAGATCTAGCATAGATCATTTCGTATAACGATGAGATCAGTTGAAGACATTTTGCTTCAACTGATTCTCCAAGGTGACGGCTTCACCTATCGTAGTGTTGCCTTTCGTCCATTTGCTGCACCTTACCATGTAGCACCATCATGCATCATCATGCAGCTCATGATCACTATGCTGCCCATGATCTGATCTATCGTGCTGCCCATGATCTGATCTATCATGCTGCCCATTCATCATGTAGCTCCCTGCTAATGTGCATCATCATCATTATGCTGCCCCTGCTAATGTGCATGATTATCATGCTGCCCTTGTCATAAGACACTGAGTTCTATATCTCAGGATTGTTGTGTGTAACATGGTCCTTTTGTCCACATCTTCAGATCACTATTGTATTACACTGTCCAATATGCTTAGAAAAATTGTTTCTTTCCATAGACAACGTTGGATTTACCACGCTGTCACCTACAACTATGTATTACTGCAGCTTCACTTTCATGCTGTTCATGACCTGCGTATTAGGCTACAGGTCTGCGTATTAGGGCTTCCGTTTAATACATCTGGACAACGACTGCGTTCAAGGCTGTTCCTTTTAACTACGTGTAAGGGTATTATAAAGACCGTAGATAGGTCCTGAGATAACAGCGGTTGTGTTTATAACTGCGGCTAGGTCTTCGATGAGCAGTGTATTATATTCCCTTGATCCATATCTTCTGACAAACCACTCAAATGTGTCTGGACTAGCCGCTTCAAACATAGTCTTCTCTAGTCCCAACCGCCCAATTATTTTTGCTATAGCATCAGTGCGCAACATGTCAGCACGGCCACTTATACCATCTGCATCAATCATGATCATATCTGCTCCAGCCTCCAAACATCTCTCCGCCTTTCTAATTAATAACTCCACATCTTCAATCATTTCTGATCCCTTTGGAGTGGGAGCAATATAAGCCCCAAATGCTCTGTCGTCCTTCGATGGTATAGCAGATTTCTCAAAATTTATACCAAATAGAGGTTTTGCTTCTAGCCTCTCGTTCTTTATTATCCGAATAAGTCGCAAGAGAGTTTCTTCAGGAACTTTGAGTGAATCAACATTTAAATCTATAATATCAAAACCCAGATCTTTACATTCCTGAACATACTGTTTAAAACCGCTAGGGCCCTTCTGCAGTAAAAGCTCCGCCCAATCGCCTCTACCCACATTCACTTTGTGCTTGTGTGCCATTTCTGTGATCTCTTTAATAAATGTTTTAGGCATCAAACTGCAAGTCCCTCCTGCAAACTTCAAGCCATCAACAAATTGCCCCATTGCTTCGAGAATGTCCTCGAGGCGGGTAGGGTCCGTGAAAGAATAACTAGGGGCTCTGATTTCTGTGAGTCCATAATAGCGAGGCTTCTCTGGCCTCTCTTCATCTTCGCCTTCGAAGAAATGATTTCTTGCCAACCATGCCATCCTCGATTCGCGCATTCAAATTGCTCCTTAATAAAACCTGAATTCTGTTCCTTAGTCCTTCCATTATATACCTGCACAAGATTCACGTGGATATCTCAGAGAGGAATGCGAAGTTCTGTTTCTTCTATAACTCTGAGAATAAGTCTCATTCGACTGCGTGTTAGATGTCTTCTTTTGACTGTGTTTTAGGTGTATCATTTCATCCACGGTAGACCGAATGAAGAGCCTTTTTCTTGCTGCATATAGGCTTCTCCTCCATAGCCATGTTTAGATTTAGGGCAAGCGTATCAGACTTTTGGACAGCGTAGATCATCCTTATATGCCTGAGTATTTATGACTGCGTTCTCCATTAGGGCATCATCATACTAGGCCAGCGTAATCCATAGTGTATCTCCTTCTCCAAAAACCCAAGACGTGGAGAGGAGATCACTTGAGGTGAGTTGCCAAATGACTTCAAATCCTCCTCTATTTATACTAAAAACGTAGAGGTTGAATAGACACGTCGGCTGGGCTTCTAGAGCCTACATAAGAGCTGGTCGGCTTGATAATAATTACATAAACAAAATAAATTCATATCTCCATAAATAATTATCGGAATCGGATGATCTTTGGATCAATCCTACACCTCTCGACGAGAGGGATCCAATAAAAATATCAGCTGCCATAAATAAACTGATCCACATGGAGTTTGGCCCTAGTTGCCAGTTTAACATGAATCACTCATCCTGTACACAACAAACCATTAGGGGAAGGCTGAACCACTCATCCTGTACACAACAAACCATTAGGGGAAGTCTGAACCACTCACCTTATGGTTGCTCATCGCTCCAAGAAGTACCCCAAGCCCCTCGGAGCTCCTAGAGCTCAATGTCCATATCATACAGGACCCTCATCAGAGGGTCTTTCCATGACTCTAAGTCGTTCTCGGAAGGCCAAGAACTTGACCTTGCCAAGGGGCTTTGTCAGAATATTAGTGACCTGCTCATCAATCCCAATGTGATGGAGCCTTATTGCTCCTCGTTGTACCATATCCCGGATAAAGTGGTACTTGATATCTATATGCTTAGAGTGATCATGAAATATGAGATTCTAGTGCTCCTATGAGTTGACGATACTCAAAGGCATTTCCCAATTGAGGTCCGGCAACACTACCACATAACTTCTTAAAGTTAAGTTCCATCAAGGTAGTCACAGTCTTGTAGTTCACCATCCCAAATCTTTCCAATATCTTCACAACTTATTTTCCTGGAGATAGGAAAATTTCTTTTGGCTTGTGCCAGACCTCCAACCCTAGGAAGTAGTGCATCAGTCCTAGGTACTTCATTTCAAATTTAGAAGCCAACTCCCTCTTACATTTATGAATGAGAGGGTCTGCACTTGTCAGAAAGAGGTCGTCCACATAAAGTACCAGTATGACGGGTTTATCATTTTCAACCTTAAAGCAGAGGTAGGGATCGACTTCACTTCTAGTGAATCTCAACTTCATCAGATAGCTGTCAATCCTCTCATACCAAGCCCAGGGTGCTTGCTTCAAACCATAGAGAGCTTTCTTCAACCTGCATACATGAGATTCCTGGTCATGAACCTTAAACCCCCCGGGTTGTTTCACATAGACTTCCTCTTTGATCGACCATGCAAGAAAGTGGTCTTGACATCCATCTGGTGTAGGTTCCATCCATGCGAGGCAACAAGTTTTATGATCGAGCGGATGGTGGTGTATCGGGCAATAGGTGCAAATATCTCACCATAATCTACACCTTCCTTTTGAGAGAAACCTTGAGCAACAAAGTGAGCCTTGAACTTTTCAACACTTCCATCAGCTCCATGCTTGATTTTGTAGAGCCAACTAGAGGTAACAACCAATTTGTCCTGGGGTCTAGGGACCACACCCAGACATCATTCTTCATAATTGACTCGTATTCTTCATTCATAGCATCCTTCCATGCTTGTTGCTTTACAACTTCTTCAAATGATGAAGGCTCATTTTCATTGATAGTGCTCATGACGGTCAAGTATCCTTGATACTTGTTCGGCTTCTTGCTTTCACGGAAAGTCCCTCTTGGTGCAATATGTCTCTCAGTATCTTCGAGAGTCTCCCTAAGCCATGAGGGTCTCCTCTTGGAGGAAGAGGGCTCTTGAGGAGGAGGATCAATAGGATCCATGGGAGCATCAATATCCGATATTGTTACATCTTTTGCACCCTGTTTTCCAGTGTCAACTTCTTTGTCCTTTCTTGTGATAGGAAGGTTGTTGATCTTGCTGAGAGCTATATCTTCGTCGAAGGTGACATAATGACTTATCTCAAATTCCCTTTGACCAGCTACATAAATTTTATAACCCTTAGAATTTTCACTATTGCCCACAAAGACTCCTTTCTTCCCAGATGCACTCAATTTGGTTCTTTTCCCTTTCAGCACATGAAAATATACGAGACTTCCGAAAATTCTAAAATGAGAGACATTGGGTTTCTTACCAGTGAATATTTCTTCGTGAGTCTTGGAGTCCAATGCTTCATGAGGGCATCAGTTTTGAACACACACGGCGGTATTTGCAGCTTAAACCTATAAGAACTTCGGAAGCCCTTGATCATGAAGCATGGAACGAACAACTTCTATAATAGTGTGATTCTTCCTTTCAGCTACACCATTTTGCTCGGGGCTGTATGGCATTGTAGTCTTCCTCTTTATGCCAACTTCTCTGCAATAATTATGGAATTCATTGGATTCGTACTCGGTCCCATTATCAATCCTTAATATCTTGATTCTCTCCTCGGATTGGTTTTCAATCAAGGCTTTGAAGTGACGGATCCAGATGAACACTTCATCATTCTTTTTCAAGAAGTAGATCTAGGTCTTGCGAGAATAATCATCCGTAAAGGTGAGATAATATAAGTATCCTCCCAAAGAGTTTACGTGCATCATACCAGATATGTCGGAGTGGATCAATTGTAATATATCTGTGGTCTTGCTATTACTTGAGGGGAATGGTCCCCTTATAAGTTTTCCTTCGGCACATCCCGGACATACACCTTCATGCTCTACCTTGAACTCGTGCATACCTGTCACCATCTATCTGACATTGGGTAGGGCCTTATAGTGAAGATGGGCAAATCTCCGTTGCCATAGTTCATATTGTAGAGATGTGTTGCAAGACATGGCTCCCATTGGATTTCCTCCAACTTGATACAAAGTGTCAACCCTGAACGCGAGAGTAAAAGCATCTTTAAAATTTATTTTTCAAACAATACATTTCCAACGATGAATGCCACCTTGTATCCTTTGTCTTCCATTGCCGAAATGGACACCAGGTTCTTCTCGAGATCAGGTACATATAGTACTCCTTGTAAGTGAATTGTGTTACCTTGATTCAACTGAAGGATAACATTCCCTACTCCCTTTACGGGACAGGTGGCATTGTCTCCAAGGGTGATCTCCAAGTTTGTCTCCTGGTCTATCAGATTAGAGAGAGCTTCCTTGTATTCGGTGAAGTGCCTTGAGGCACCACTATCAATTAGCCAATTCCCCAAGGTGTCTGGTGGAGAGGTATTGGAGAGGGTAGATATAAGATAGTATTCCTTTTGCTTATTGGTAAGAACACTTGATTCTTCATACCTGGAGTTCCTTGCTTTCTTGGAGGGTCGACTATTTCCTTGATGTCCTGCATTCTTTTTTCCCTTGCCATTGGACCTGATATTCTTTTGATCGTTGTTGTTGAAGTTGGCCCTAGAATGATTGTGATCATCATCATGTGATGTGTCCCTTCTATTTGGACACTCCCTTGCATAGTGACCAAACTTATTGCAAACAAAGCACCTGCTCTTCCTTTCTCCCTTAGATCCAGGCTTTCCATGGAAATGACCTTTAGACCCTGCATTATTTCTCCTTTTGGCATGCGCAGAGAATGCAGTGGGGTTTCTTCTATTAGAAGGCATTTCTTGCTCCACCATTCTTGTTTCTTCTTGAATACATCTCGACATCAATTCTTTAAACCATGGAATTCGATCATTGTTGAGAAAAGTGGTTCTAAATATATACCACTGGAGTGGGAGTCCTGCAAGGGTAGTGATAGTAATTTCCTTGTCAGGAATGACCTCTCTAATCGAAAGTAGATCATTCTTGATCTCAGTGATCCTTAAGAAGTAGGATTGAATATCCTCGTCCTTGCCCTTCTTAATATCCTTCAACTTATTTTTGAGAAATAAAATTTGATTAGCATCACTAACCTTGAACATGCTGATTAATCTGTGGTAGATCTCCTTGGAGGTTTTCAATTTAGAGATGTAGGCCACCAGACGCTTGTCAATGGGATCTCTGATAATCTTCTTTGCTTTGTACTTCAGCCCTATTGTACTTTGTCTTCGTAGCAACCGTTGCCTTTGAAGGAGGCTTAGGGATTTTACCCTTCACATAATCCAACACTTCCTGTTCTTCCAAGGTCAAATCAAGAGATATCTTCCATCCATGATAGGTAGATTTTTCACAGAGTTTGTCTTCAGCCGGGAAGTGGGATGAGGAACCCATTGAGCCTTTTGTCCTTGTCCAACTGCCTTTGGTGATTTCTCTTTCACTCTTGCTTGGGCTTTGTTTTCACCTCACCTCTGATACCATCTTAATTTTAGGTAGCAATGGTATGTTCTGTGCTTTAGAGCAATTTTACTGCGATTTCTTTATTAGCCCATTATCAATATCTAGTTTAGCAATCACATCAACATGATAGTAAAATGCAGAGAGAACATACACATAAACAGTGGAAGACAAGCCAAGACAAGAGGACACAAGATGTGGCACCAGCCAGGTACAAACCCCAATGTGGGGAAACTCTTGATCGATTCTTCTTATATTCTTCAATAGTTCAGCAGAGAGGGAGGTAGTACAATTTACAAATCTGATAATTTATGACAACAGCAAAAAGCCCTAACCAGAAAAGTCAATGCTCGTCAACAAGGAAGATTCCTTCCTCAATTAAGCTCGGTCAAATCTAGTCAACTTCGGCCTCCAACAGCTAGTCTAATCAGCCCAAAACCGTCTGAAAAGGTCCAGTCAAAATTGGTCAACGAAAGTCAACTTTGCCGCCATCCCTAGTATAGTCAACATTGGTCAAAGAAGAGGTCAAAATGCCTCAATTTTAGTGCCCAGATCCGTGGCCTGTTAGGACAGAGATACCTCACCCAAATTGAAGTCAAAACAGGTCAACGCTTCAAGTCAATGCAGTCAAACAACCTCCCTACAGCTCGGTCAACGCAATCAACAAAAATCTGTCCTTTTCTTTGCGCGTGTGAGAGAGAAGAATGCCTAGGAATGCTACCCAATCAAAAGAGGAGAGAGAGAGATGTGAGATGAGATGATGGTGAAAATGACTTGAGGTCTCATTTTATATGCAATGTTGAGGATGAGTTGGGGGTTTGAGTGCCTGTTTTGCTTGCCGACCGACCTTGACAATTTGTCCATAATATAAATAAATTCATATCTTCATTTGTATATGTCGAAATCGGATGATCTTTAGATCAATCCTACATCTTTTAGAGAAAAGAATCCAAGAAAAATATCAGCTGTCATAAATAAGATGACCCATGTGTAGTTTGGCCCTAGTTGCCAATTTTAACACTCCCTCTCAACTAGGGGGAACTCCATCTGCTAATCCATTTGCCAATCTGTACTATCTTTGCCATTAATGCACTGCTCTGCCGAACTATGAAGAAGAAGAGGTGATCGAGAATGTATCATACCATTCCCTACTGAGCTGAAGTCAGTCCCAAATAAAAGAGTCTACCGCTCTTACTGCCTCGAAGTCAGTTCCAATCAAAAGAGAATGTCTCATACCATTCTTATTGACCCAAAGTCAGTTCCAATCAAAAGAGAGTGTCTCATACCACTCTTACTGACCTAAAGTTAGTTCTAATTGATCCCAGATCAATATCGGTCATCCTAGCATAGGGAGTACGGTAGTATACGATGCGTCCATCGGTAGTACTATGGTCCCTATCCTCATTTCCCTACTCATTGGCCAGATGAGAGGTACTTCCCATGAGTCCCAGACTGCATGGGTAGGATGTCTCAGCAAGAGAAGGATGAACCACTCATCCTACCTACATGTCGCCACGGGGTATCACAGGGGAAGGCTGAACCACTCACCTTGTACACGACAAACCATTAGAGGAACGCTGAACCACTCACCCTGTACACAACAAACCATTAGGGGAAGGCTAAACCACTCACCTTATGGTTGCTCATCGCTTCAAGAAGTACCCCAAGCCCCTTGGAGCTCCCACAGCTCAATGTCCATATCATACAGGACCCTCGTAAGAGGGTCTCTGCACGACTCTTAGTCGTTCTCGGAAGGCCAGGGACTTGACCTTCCCTAGGGGCTTTGTCAGAATATTGATGACTTGCTCATCAGTCCCAATGTGATGGAGCCTTATTGTTCCTCGTACCATATCTCAGATAAAGTGGTACTTGATATTTATATGCTTGGAGCGATCATGAAATACGTGATTCTCTGATAATCGGATCCCACTCTGGTTGTCACAGAGGATCACGGTGGTATCCAACACATGTCCAAACAGCTCAGTGAAGAGCTTTCTCAACCAGATAGCTTCACAGGAGGCCATACTAGTAGCTATGTGTTCGGCCTCAACAGTGGTCAAGATAACTGATTTCTGCTTCTTGCTCATTCAAGATATCGAAGCAGAACCCAAAGAAAAACAACATCAAGAAGTGCTGTTGCGTTCCACCACACTGCCATGCCAATCAGCATCAGAATAACCATGTAGCTCACATCTCCGACAATGTATCTCAGTCCATGAGTGACTGTGCCTCGAAGATATCTCAGAAGATTCCTGGCACCAATCCAATATATGTGATGAGGCTTAACCATATATTGGCTCAATGTGTTAATAGCAAAACATATGTCCGGACGAGAGTTTACCAAGAACATCAGTGCTCCTACGAGTTGACGATACTCAAAGGCATTTCCCTATTCAGGGCTGGCAACACTACTACATAACTTCTTAAAGTTAAGTTCCATCGGGGTAGTCACAGGCTTGCAGTCCAACATCCCAAATCTTTCCAATATCTTCACAACATATTTTCCTTGAGATAGGAAAATTTCTCCTGGCTTTTGCCAGACCTCCAACCCCAGGAAGTAGTGCATCAGTTTTGGGTCCTTCATTCTAAATTCAGAAGCCAACTCCCTCTTACATTTATGAATGAGAGGGTCTGCACTTGTTAGAAAGAGGTCGTCCACATAAAGTACCAGTATGAGAGGTTTATCATTTTCAACCTTAAAGCAAAGGTTTGGATCGACTTCACTTCTAGTGAATCTTAGCTTCATCGGATAATCATCAATCCTCTCATACCAAGCCCGGGGTTCTTGCTTCAAACCATAGAGAGCTTTTTTCAACCTGCATACATGAGATTCTCAGTCATGAACCCCAAAGCCCTTGGGTTGTTCCACATAGACTCCCTCTTTGATCGAACCATGCAAGAAAGCGGTCTTGACATCCATTTGATGTAGGTTCCATGCTTGCGAAGCAACAAGGGCTATGATCGAGCAGATGGTGGTGTATCAGGCAACAGGTGCAAATATCTGATCGTAATCTACACCTTCCTTTTGAGAGAAGCTTCGAGCAACAAAGCGAGCCTTGAACTTTTCAACACTTCCATGAGTTCCATGCTTGATTTTTTAGAGCCACCTAGAGGTAACAACTGATTTGTCCTGGGGTCTAGGGATCACATCTCAGACATCGTTCTTCATAATTGACTCGTATTCTTCATTCATAGCATCCTTCCATACTTGTTGCTTTGCAACTTCTTCAAATGATGAAGGTTCATTTTGAATGATAGTGCTCATGACGGTCGAGTATCCTTGATACCTGTTCGACTTTTTGCTTTCACGGAAAGTCCCTCTTGGTGCAATATGTCTCTCGGCATCTTCGAGAGTCTCCCTAAGCCATGAGGGTCTCCTCTTGGAGGAGGAGGGCTCTTGAGGAGGAGGATCAATAGGATCCATATGTTCATCAATATCCGACATTGTTACATCTTTTGCAACCTGTTTTCTGGTGTCAACTTCTTTGTCGTTCCTTGGGATAGGATGGTTGTTGATCTTGCTGAGAGCTATATCTTCGTCGAAGGTGACGTCATGACTTATCTCAACTTCCCTTTGACCAACCACATAAATTCTATAACCCTTAGAATTTTCACTATAGCCCACTATGACTCCTTTCATCCCAGATGCACCCAATTCAGTTCTTTTCTCTTTCAGCACATGAAAATATACGAGACTTCTGAAAATTCTAAAATGAGAGACATCAGGTTTCTTACCAGTGAACATTTCTTCGGGAGCCTTGGAGTCCAATGTTTGATGAGGGCATCAATTTTGAACATACACAACGATACTTGCAGCTTCAACCCATAGGAACTTTGGAAGCCCTTGATCATGAAGCATGGCATGAACAACTTCTACAATAGTGCGATTCTTTCTTTCAGCCACACCATTTTGCTCGGGGGTGTATGGTGTTGTAGTCTTCCTCTTAATGCCAATTTCTCTGCAATAATCATGGAATTCATTGGATTCGTACTCGGTCCTATTATTAATCCTCAATATCTTGATTCCCTTCTCGGATTGGTTTTCAATCAAGGCTTTGAAGTGATGGAACCAGTTAAACACTTCATCCTTCTTTTTCAAGAAGTAGATCTAGGTCTTGCGAGAATAATCATCCGTAAAGGTGAGATAATATAAGTATCCTCACAAAGAGTTTACGGACATCATACCAGATATGTCAGAGTGGATCAATTGCAATATATCTGTGGTCTCGCTATTACTTGAGGGGAATGGTCCCCTTGTAAGTTTTACTTCAGCACATCCCGGACATACACCTTCATGCTCTACTTTGAACTTGGGCATACTTGTCACCATTTGTCTCACATCGGGTAGGGCCTTATAGTGAAGATGGGCAAATCTCCGATGCCATAGTTCAAATTGTAGAGATGTGTCGCAAGACATGGCTCCCAATGGACTTCCTCCAACTTGATACAAAGTGTCAACCCTGAACCCAAGAGTAAAAGCGTCTTTAAAATTTCTTTTCCAAACACGTACCTTTCCATCGATGAATGCCACCTTGTATCCTTTGTCTTCCATTGCCGAAATGGACACCAGGTTCTTCTTGCGATCAAGTACATATAGTACTTCTTGTAAGTGTATAGTGTTACCTTGATTCGATTGGCAGGTAACATTCTGTACTCCCTTTACGGGAAAGGTGGCATCGTCTCCAAGGATGATCTCCAAGTTTGTC
The DNA here is from genome assembly GCA_031772625.1 of Pinus tabuliformis. NCBI lineage: Eukaryota > Viridiplantae > Streptophyta > Pinopsida > Pinales > Pinaceae > Pinus > Pinus tabuliformis. Next base: position 72,670,866 of record CM062816.1, read on the forward strand.
TCCTTGTCTATCAGATTAGAGAGAGCTTCCTTGTATCTGGTGAAGTGCCTTGAGGCACCACTATCAATTAGCCAATTCCTTAAAGTTTCCGGTGGAGAGGTACTGGAGAGGGCCGATATAAGATAGTATTCCTTTTGCTTATTGTTAACAACATTTGATTCTTCATACCTGGAGTCCCTTGCTTTCTTGGAGGGTTGACCCTTTCCTTGGTGTCCTGCATTCCTTTTTCCCTTGCCATTGGACCTGCCATTCCTTTGATCGTTGCTGTTGAAGTTGCCCCTAGAATGATTGTGATCATCATCATGTGACGTGTCCCTTCTATTTGGACACTCCCTTGCATAGTGACCAAACTTATTGCAAACAAAGCACCTGCCCTTCCTTGCTCCCTTAGATCTAGGCTTTCCATGGAAATGACCTTTAGTCCTTGCATTATTTCTCCTTTTGGCATGAGCGGAGAATGCAGTGGGGTTGCTTCTATTATAAGGCATTTCTTGCTCCACCATTCTTGTTTCTTCTTGGATGCATCTCGACATCAATTCTTCAAACCATGGAATTTGATCATTATTGAGAATAGTGGTTCTAAATATATACCATTCGGGTGGGAGTCCTCCAAGGGTAGTGATAGTAAGTTTCCTGTCAGGAATGACCTCTCCAATCGAAAGTAGATCATTCTTGATTTCAATGTCCTTAAGAAGTAGGATTAAATATCCTCGTCCTTGCCTTTCTTAATATCCTTAAACTTATTTTTGAGAAATAAAATTTGATTAGCATCACTAACCTTGAACATGCTGATCAATCTGTCGTAGATCTCCTTGGAGGTCTTCAATTCGGAGATGTAGGCCACCAAACGCTTGTTAATGGAATCTCTGATAATCTTCTTTGCTTTGACTTCAACCCTATTGTACTTGGTCTTTGCAGCAGTCGGTGCATTTGAAGGTGGCTCAGGGATTTTACCCTTCACATAATTCAACACTTCTTGTTCTTCCAAGGTCAAATCAAGAGACATCTTTCATCCATGATAGTCAAATTTTTCATGGAGCTTGTCTTCAGCCAGTAAGTGGGATGAGGAACCCATTGAGCCTTTTTTCCTTGTCCAACTGTGTTTGGTGATTGCTCTTTCACTCTTGCTTGGGCTTTGTTTTCACCTCACCTCTAATACCATGTTAATTTTAGGTAACAATGGTATGTTCTATGCTTTAGAGCAATTTTACTTCAATTTCTTTATTAGCCCAATATCAATATCCAGTTTAGCAATCACATCAACATGATAGTAAAATGCAGATAGAACATAAACATAAACAATAGAAGACAAGCCAAGACAAGAGGACACAAGATGTGGCACTAGCCAGGGACAAACCCCAATGTGGGGAAACCCTTGATCAATTATTCTTATATTCTTCAATAGTTCAGCAGAGAGAGAGATAGTACAATTTACAAATCTGATAATTTATGACAGCAGCAAAAAGCCCTAACCAAAAAAGTCAATGCTGGTCAACAGGGAAGATTCCTTCCTCAATTCAGCTTGGTCAAACCCAGTCAACTTCGGCCTCCAACAACAAGTCTAATCAGCCCAAAATAGTCCAAAAAGGTCCAGTCAAAACTGGTCAACGAAAGTCAACTCTGCAGCCAACCCTAGTACAGTCAATGTTGGTCAAAGGAGAGGTCAGATTGCCTCGGTTTTAGTGCCCAGATCTGCGGCCTGCTAGGACAGAGATACCTCACCCAAACTGAAGTCAAAACAGGTCAACGCTTCAAGTCAACGCAGTCAAACAACCTCCCTGCAGCTTGGTCAACGCAGTCAACAGAAATCTGTCCTCCTTTTCTTCGCACGTGTGAGAGAGAAGAATGCGCATAAATGTATAACCAATGACAAGAGGAGAGAGAAAGATGTGAGATGAGATGACAGTGGAAATGATTTGAGGTCTCCTTTTATATGCAACGTTGAGGATGAGTTGGGGGTTTGAATGCCTGTTTTTCTTGCGCGCCGACCTTGACAATTTGTCCATAATATAAATATATTCATATCTTCTTTTGTACATGTCGGAATCTATGTCACAGGGTTCGGCGAACTTAAACCTTCAGGTTCGAAATTCGGCGAACCTCAAAAAATTTTTGAAATTCGTTCAGGTTCGCCGAACCTGTTCGAACTCGAACCCCATTTGAACTCGAACCTGAAAGCGAACCTTAAGCTGAATTTAATCGAATTCGTTTTTTTTTTTGTTGAGGTTCGAATTAGGTTTGGCAGTTGGTTTTCGACAATCTTCCCGCCAAAAAAATCCTTCATAAACAACACTGCGTTAAGGATTTAGCATAGCTTGCAAGTGTCAAGTGAGTTCTGAGTGAGTTATGGCAGGAAATATTTTGAAGGTTCCGTCTATTTTATGAAACAGAGAAGGGGAAATCATAGTCATAACCAAAAATATGATATACAGGTAGTTGTGATCATTGAATCCCAAGCCTGCATGTGATGGGGCCGTTATCTATTTATAGTTTTCATTGGTCAAGTATCTCAAATAATCCAGTTGTGGCAGCAAGTACAGCAGAAAATTATTTTAATAGTTGCATATATTTTGTGAAACCGCTGACTGAATATGGTAACTGTAACTAAGAATACAGTACGCTAGTCTCAGGAGTGACCAAAAAATATCAAGCCTGGGTGTGACAGTTTTCCTAGATTCCAATATCGCATGCTCTAAACTATTATGGTAGTTATTCAAGATTCCAAAAGGAAATTGAAGTGCTGGCATGACAGATGAGAATGGAATCAGGGTATCATAAGAAAAAATGGGTTTATTGTGTTAGTAAATGAGCCATATGGACCTCAATGCAAAGTTATTGTTCCATTAAAAGATCTTTAAGGTGATCTTAGATGCGGTTAGGAGATTACAAAAACATTCTTTATTTGATTTTGGACACACTTAAATTTGAAATTGACCAAAAAAAATGGTTACTCGGTCTATTATTCTAACATAAAACACTAGGCATCCTTTTACTAAATTTAAAAATAGACAGCTAATGAAATCTATGACATATAAAAGTTAAATCACAACTCCATGTGCTAACATTTATATGGCACAAAATAATTTTAACAGTTGCAGAACAACATTAAGATTAAAGACAAACTGAAAAATTAACCTCAAATTTGGCAAAACTTGTTTCCAAGATTTATATTAGCAGCCTATTATTATTAAATTAAAAGCTAGACACGTTGTTTGACGGTTATGAAACAATATTAGTATGGTTAAACATAGAGCCAGCTCAACAAATCTTGTTACAAAGGTACTGGCTACAGCTTTTAGAATCTCAATTTCATCATCAAACAACAAATTCATGTCCAAATTGTAATCATTGGGGATTCACCTATTCACTTCCAAAACAATTATGATTGTCAAGGGGGGTGGTGGGTTCAGTGGGCAACAAGATTCCAATCCCCTCAAAACATATTTGCTTAGAATTTGCCACTCAGGGGTTCCCTCACTTCCATTAAAAGGATTTCTATGAAACAAAGATTGACAAAGTTCCATCAAAAGGCTTGGCGTAACCCACCAATGACATCTAGAGATTTGTATACCCCACCAATGACATATAGGGCTTGGCTTGGGATGAAATATTTTCAGTTACATGTCCCCCTTGCATAGGATATTTAAATAATGATAACCTAATTAAGAGAAATGGCTCATGGTAAGTCTGCCTAGTTACCCTGGCTAAAGACCAAATTAGAAATACATTGTTATAAGATATGAGTCTATATGCCATCTAAATAGCATGCAAACAAGAAGAACAGACATATACAAAATAAATCACAGCCTGTGAAATTGCAGAACAATATATACAGCCTGTCAAAATGCTAAACATATTTACATGATGTAAAAAACATTTTAACAAGCAACTGAAAATTATGTCATTTCTTTTTGCAAACCACTATTGTGTATGTTTACATTTAACTAGATGTTAGAATGATTACATTATTCATGTATGTTTACTAATAAGAATTTGTATTCATGTGTTTATGGATCAATTTTGAATTTTTTTATTATTTTGTCATATATATATATATATATATTGAAAAATATGTATAGTCGAACTTAATGTCGAACCTCATTCGAACCTAATCGGAAAATTCGAATTCGAATCGAACTTAATCGTTGTCGAACTCGAACCGTGTGACATAGGTCGGAATCGGATGATCTTTAGATCAATCCTACACTTCTCGGAGAAAGGAATCCAAGAAAAATATCAGCGGTCATAAATAAGATGACCCATGTAGAGTTTCGCCCTAGTTGCCAAGTTTAACAAGTGGGTTCTCTCAAATCTTCATACTCTCACTACATGTTCAAACTCCTTAAATGAATGGATATATAACACTAACTAGTGCATTCTCTCTTATCTAGTCATACTTGAAAACAGGGAGAAACAGTTATAAAACTTAACTGCTATTGGTAGACCCTGACGAAAGCCCTCCACATGCACAGGAATCTCTCCCAAGTAATGCACTCTACCCATGCCTAGATTAGCTCTTACACATTCTTCCATGAAAGGCGTCTATCATGACTCATAACTGTGTCACAACTTTGTAAGGAATCTGTCATAAAGCTGTGATAAGTGTAAGAAGAATCTGCCATAACTGTCATAAAACATGTCATAAGTTATAACCTTACACTGATCAAAGATCGAAGATCCCAAGCATCATAACTGTAAGGAGTCTGTCAAAGGAGTGTAAGGGAATCTTTCCCACATGGCACACCTACTCTGCAAGGAATTTTTTTCAACGCTCATGCAATATTGTCCGAGGAGAGGAACTCAGAGTAACAAAAAACTATCAGACTATAGTTTACTCCATTTCGATTTCTATAGACTGGGGATAAGTCACAAGGAAAGGAGAAATATTTTGAAACATTTCATGAGCTGATATTTAAGAAATGGAATTTTTATAGTCTCGAAACAAAATTTTGCAACAAGAATGGATGTCTGAATGATCTAACGAGGAAGTGGAAATGAATGATATAAGACACCTAGAAGTTCTTTGCCTTTTGGCAAAACCAGAGTTTTCTATTTATTAGTACATGCGATATTTCCAAATGGCAGTTTATTCATTCCAAGAGCCATTGTGTTAACGTGACTATTGTTATCTATCTTGATTTTGAATGACATTTTGTTACCTTTTTTCTTGGTGATTTGTGCCCATATATGCTTCAATTGGAGATGATTTAGTCATTCTATTTTGCTGTAGCATTACATGGAATCTTTACTCTTTCCAAGGAATCTTCATGGTAAATTGTTGAAATATATGTAATTTTTTTCACTCTACCATGGGTCCCGGGCCCATTATGTTTGAGTAGTTTGTTCGTAATTTTTCTGTCTTCCTGTTATAGTCAGTGGCCTTTGTAAGTTTTGAGGTGAGAGTCGTTATTCTCCCATTCTCTAACTTTGGTGAAGCCTCACATTTATTGATTTGTCAATTTGCAAGTTCAGCTATCCCTTTTTAAATGTTACCGGATCCGTCAGGCCCAGTGGCTGGATCCGCGGGATCCCCGGATCAGAGACGGATTCGGATCCAGATCCACGAAGATCCGCCCAACATTTGTCTGTGTGTAAAATGGTTTGACGTCAGCACATATTTCCAAATTATATCTCAGCGCAGAATTCCACACTGAAAATGTCTGCGGATGAATAACGCGATAGTGGAAAAATCAGCAGTGCAAATAATTAACAAGGGGGTTCATTAATTTTTGCTTGGTTGACCATATTATAAACTTTAATTCAAGATTATAAGATGCGGACGTTTGGATATTCTAATTAAATTATATGTTTATTTTAAACGTAAAAAGGTAAGTTCTATAAAGTAAGTTCATTTAATTTAAATATAATAACTAGTAATTAATGTTTCAATATTATGATATAGTAATTTTGATGTTATTAAATTAACAATTATTTTTTTCCCTGAAATTAATAATTATTTTAGAAGTATTATATAGAAGTTTTATATTTAAACTTTTAAACAGAAGGTATAATTTCTTTTATTTTATACAAATTTAATTAATTTTAATTAATATTTATAAATAATATATTAAGTCTGATATTATTTACCTAATATATGTTTTTATTTTATTTTTATATAAATTTAATTTTTTAAAATTATAAAATATTTTATATTGTTTGTACTTGCCCTATCCGGATCCTGGCTTTTCAAAAAACTGGCAGATCTGGATCCGGATCCGAATCCTGGTAACTTAGCTTTTTATATTTCCTTCATGAAGAGATAGTGTGCTTGATCTTATTGTCTCATGCTAGGTGATTTCATTGAATTGGATGCTGGTTTGGGTGAGGGAGACAGATAGATGCTTATTCATGTGACTATTGATATCAATCTTTATTTTATATGGCATTTTGTGTGATGCCTTTTTTTGATGCCTTGTGCCTATATATGCTTCAATTGGATATGATTTAGGCATTCTATTTTGCTGTAGCGTTATATGAAGTCTTCACTTTTTCGAAGGAACCACCTTGGTAAATTGTGGAAATTTAAGTAATTTTTTTAACTCTGCTATGGGACTAATATGTTTGAGTAGTTTGTTCGGCATTTTTCTTTCTTCCTGTTACATTTATTGGCCTTTGTAAGTTTTGAGGTGAGAATCCTTCATTTTCCCATTCTCTAAGTTTAGTGAAGCCTCATTTCTATTGATTTGTCAATTTGCAAGTTCAGCTATCCCTTCTTATATTTCCTTCTTGGAGAGATAGTGTGCTAGGTTATCTCATTGAATTGGATGTTGGTTCAGTGAGGGAGGGAGATAGATTCTGTTTGTGCAGTCATGACTTTGACTGGTTTGTTGTCAGAGGAGGGCGGGCTGGTGGATACAAAGAACTGGATGAAGAAGAGATTGAGGAGACGAGGCGAAGGAGGCGAGAAGCTGAAGAGGTATGAGTTTTAAAGCACCTGCTTGAATAAATCTAGTTGTTTATTTAAGTCGTGTGACATTACATTTATATACTGGTAGTCATTTGTTTTTATATATGTTCTTTAATGCATGGCAGGATGACGGGGAAATGTATGACGAATTTGGGAATTTGAAAAAAAAATTTCGCGCAAAAACACAACAGAATGAAAACAACCAAATATCTCATGGTGTAGGAAAAGCTGGCTGGGATGAAGAGGAGTTGGGCATGGTTGATCGAGAAGCCAGGGAGAAAAATAGGGACAGAGGAAGGGATCAAGATCGGCATAGGGACAGGAGCAGGGATAGAGATGGGTATAATGGACATCGGTATTCAGCTGGAGATGGACATGAAAGCTACTATGGAAAAGATGGTTCTCATGATAAAAGAGACTATGGTAGACATGATTATGAAAGAGGTAGGAGCGCAGATAGGGATCATTATAGTCACCGTGAAAGAGACCGTAGCAGAGATAGAGAGAGGGATCGTGACCGGGAGAAGCCAAGGGGAAAAGATCGTGAGCGTGACAGAGACAAGGTTCGTGATTATGACCGTTTCAAAGAGAGGGATTATGACTATGATCATGACAGGGACAAAGATTATGGAAGAGAAAGGGATCACAAACTGGAGAGGTCTTATTAGTTGGTGCAAGTTTATTTATTGTCCATGTTTGCAAGCTTTTAATAGTTATCTTATTTTTTATATGGCTATCCATCTTACGGTGTTCCATTAGAGGCAAGTAACTTCTAGTCATCCATGAACCTGAATATAGTTTTGTTGGGACTATTCCATTTCCATATGCATGACTTGAAGCTTTTACTGGAAAAGCCTTTTACATAATATTCTTAGAGATAATCCTGCGCATCAGGACACAAAAATTGCAGTTCTCTCTTGAAAGACAAATTACTTCTTGGACTCGTCTACGATGCCCTTTTCTCAATTTTCTTTCCTGATGCATAGTTCATGAGTATATATCCTGAATTAGGGCTATCTAGCAGTTTAGAACAAAGATCTGGAGTACTAGATTAGATTATTTTCTCCACTGAGCAGTGTTTTTCGGTTTCCTTTTGCATTTGCAGCAATATCCGTAGAGTTGCATCTTGATCACTGGATGCATTTATTCCATTGCTGAATATCTCTCATTTGTTTCTTGGTTTCCAAAACTTGTTAAACATTTAAGCGATGTGTTATTGTGCTGTTGTTACTTTCAATATGACTGTCAAACGTCTGATAAACCTCCCCTAGTTTTTATCTTTGATTAGACGAAAAGAATGATAGCTGTCTTTAATTTTGTATTGTAACTTCTTCTTCCTACTCTTTTTCTTCCCAATTTATTTTGAAATTTTAATATAAATAAATGAGATACTATGCATGCAAGTGACTTACGTGATAGGCAATAGGCAAGTGACTTACGTGATAGGCAATAGGCAATAGACCTTGAGTGCAGGGTTTGTTGCTCATTGTTGATTTGACATAACTTGAACGTGGTTACCAATTCCTAGACAGTTTTCTCTTTCAGTTTCTGCTGTAGCTGCAGATAGCTCATTTGATTAAACTTGTACGCAGCTATCTTTTGTGCATTAGTGTAAATGTTGCAAACTCTGTTTCTTCTTTGCAATAGCGTGGCCCAAATATCTATTTTCTGTATTAGCCATTGAAGATAAAAGACTCGAACCTGAGTTATAATTTACCAAACAATGTAGGGTCTAATACTTAACAAAGATAACAACTCTTTTATAAATGGGCAAGTTTTTGGAAAGCACACCACCTACCCCTGTCGAATGCCTGATATATTATTTGATTGCTTGAATTTCATTTTGTTGGTCGTCATTAATATCACGCGTCTTTATTTCTCAAAGCTAGCGAGAAGTTGCCAATGAGAAAACGTGTGGAATGATATTATTTTGTCAAATAGATATTGATTGGACAGCCCAGTTTTAATGATTTTGTTTGTAACTATGCATTTGCTTCATTTTTGTTAAATTATCCACTCAATCTACAGGCAGAACAGTTCCATAAAATTATAAAACTATTGAAAGTGGGAGTGGTGAAATCCAAAACCTGATCTTATATTATCAAATAGATGTTGTTTGGACAGCGTAATTCTAATGATTTTGTTCATAATTTTGCATTTGCTTCATTTTTGTTTAATTTACCGCTCAATATACAGACAGAAAAATTGCATAAAATTATAAAACCCTTGAAAGCTTTGGTGGTGAAATCCAAAACCCCTGTAAAGATTGCTGTATATATCAACAACTATGTAGTTGAGAAGATAAACCAGTGCAGTAATCTATTTCTAAGAGTGGATAGGATTATTCATCCCTTTGAAAGATATGCACTAATTATGGTTCAAAGATATGCACTAATTATGGTTCATTGTGACCACCTTTATGAATACGCTGTTATTCAACTCCCATGCTGTCAAGTGAGAGTTTCTAGCCATTATTATTCCGGTGGTCTTTTCCGTGGCGATTTGTGGGAGCGTTAGTTTCAAAATTAGTTGTATTTTGCATGTTTCCATTCCAATAGGTATGAACTGCAACTGGTATCTCGTCTGTCCTTTAAAACTTGTATGTCTTATTATGTGTTTTAAAACTTGTATTTCTTATTGCTACTTAGGAATAGATGCATATGGTGATGACCATTGGATGTGTTGAAGGTTCGGTTTGAATCTACATAAGAGACATCCGGAAATTATGGATCTTTTTGGGATAAGGGGTTACATAAATTTTTTCCTGGGCTAAAGTTTAGTTTAATAACATACACACTATTTTGATGTGATAACTTTTAGATTTATAACGTGTATAATATTTCCAACTATTGTTAATTCCACGAAAAATAAGGAAGTTATTAAGTTCACTATAAATATTTAGAAACTTTTAATAATAAATATCATGTTTAAATTTTTAATAATTTATTATTCAATGATATATATATTAGATATCATTTTGGGATTCAATTATGTTTAATAAGTCATTTATCTATGACTATTTTCATGAGAGGTAGTCGTAACCAATTAATTTCTCATGATTTTTGAATAGTCCACTTAGCACTCATTGCATCGTGTGATGTTCACAGGGGTGAAGAAGTGGGATTGAAACTAGTGAAATGAATCAAATAGCATCAATCATCACTTCCGGGGCTTGCACCCGGTAACCAGGATTTATTGAGAGATCACCAATCCCAGATCACCTTTGGCTCAAGCGCACTTAACTGTGGAGTTTCCCCAGAACCAAGCCCACTTAGCTTGCTACCCCATTTGCAAAACCTTAGCAAGTATCATGTCTCATGAACCATTCAAGTAGAGTTCCCTTCACTCTTTTGAATTTAAGTATTGAGGGGTTTTCATAGTGCATTACATTATATATCATTTTGGGATTCAACTGCATTTAGTAACTTTACATGAGAGGTAGTCGTAATTGACTAATTTCTCATGATTTTTGAATAGTCCACTTAGCACTCATTGCATCAGATGATGCTCACAGGGGTGAAGAAGTGGGATTGAAACTAATGAAATGAATCACGTAGCATCAATCATCACTTTTGGGGCTTGCACCCTGTAACCAGGGCTTCCCAAGAGGTCACCAATTCTAAATCACCTTTGGCTCAAGCGCGCTTACACTGTGGAGTTTTCCCCACAATCAAGTCCACTTAGCTTGTTACCCCATTTGCAAAAGCTTAGCAAGTATTGTGCCTCATGAACCATTCAAGTAGAGTTCCCTTCACTCTTTTGAATTTAAGTATTGAGGGGTTTTCGCAGTGCATTACATTAGATATCATTTTGGGATTCAACTGCATTTAGTAAGTCATCTATCTATGACCATTTCCATGGGAGGTAGTCATAACTGACTAATTTCTCATGATTTTTTAATAGTCCACTTAATAGTCATTGCATGAAGTGATGCTTACAAGGGTGAAGAAGTGGGATTGAAACTAGTGAAATGAATAACATAGCGTTAATCATCACTTCCAGGGCTTGCACTTGGTAACCAAGACTTCTCGGGAGGTCACCCATCCCAGATTGCCTCTGGCTCAAGCGCGCTTAACTGTGGAGTTTTCCCCACAATCAAGCCCACTTAGCTTGCTACCCCATTTGCAAAATCTTAGCAAGTATTGTGCTTTGTGAACCATTCAAGTAGAGTTCCCTTCACTCTTTTGAATTTAAGTATTGAGGGGTTTTCGCTGTGCATTACATTAGATATCATTTTGGGATTCAACTGCGTTTAGTAAGTCATTCATTTATATATAGTTAAAATAACATTTTTATTATTTTATTTAAAAGTATGTTATTTCACTTTCAATTTTTATTATTATTTCATTTAAAATAAAATTTTCAAACATTCGATTTTTTTTTTTTTTTTTAAGTAGAACGTCGGCGTAAATCACATAAAGAGAGACATTTGTCGACGCGTTTCAAACCAATTAGTATGGCTCATCGTCAGGACAAGTTGAAGAAACAGATCCAGCTATGCATGTTAAATAGTCTGAGCAGAGCCTCCAACGACTACGACTATCTTGATCAACGACTAATTTTGACTTAAGGACTGTAGTCAAAAAGTCAAAATGATAATTTAATGGGAGTTATTTAGATTATATAAAAGAAATAATTATAGATGTTGATTCTCTTATTAGTTTAATAAGAATTGTGACTTATAATGGAAATAGTTATATTAAGGACATGACTTTTATATATATATATATATATATATATATATATATATATATATATTTGTATATATAAAAATGTAAATATATGTGAGGCAATTTTAGCATGATAGTTAGTTATAATACCTAGATATTATTAGAAAGTTAATAATATATATATATATATAATAATAAAAGTTATATATATATATATATAATAATAAAAGTTAGTTGAAAGGTATAATATAAAATGTAAATTAAGGGGAAAGGGTCAATATATAAAAAAATATACAAGGTAGGCTAGTTAGTTATAATAATTGAAACCTTTAAAAGAAATAATTTTAAATGGTGATAACTTCTTGGTCGGTTAAAATTTTTCTTATTTATATAAATTTAATTGGTAATTAATTAGATAAAGGACCTTACTTTCATAAAAATATTTATAAGGTAATTTAAGGTGATAGTTAGTTATAGTAATTATATAGTAATAATCCTAAAAAATAAAATTGAATAAAATTAAAACTAACTAAGAACGTGAAAAAACAAAATAATAATAATAATAATAAATAAATAAATAAATACATAAATAAATTATTAAAAAAATAATAATAATAATAATAAAAATACATAAATAAGTTAATAATAATAATATATAATAGCTACGATCATATTAATATAATAATAGTTATGATCATATCCATTAATATCTATCAGGAAGAAGTAAATAGAAAGAGCGCCTAACATAAAAAAGAAGGAGAAGGACCGGAAAAGGCCTAAAACAAAGGACAAACCCATGCATCGCTAGATTTGTTTCCTCAACTTGTTCCGACGATGAGACACACTGGTTGGTTTGAAATGCGTCGACAAATGTCTCTCTTTATGTGATTTACGACGAAGTTCTACTTATAAATTCGAAACTTTATTTGCTGTTTATGTAGATAAGTCATTGTTTGGATGGAGATGTGGGTAGATCAATGAAATACTAATAAGAATGTAGTTGAAAGTTCACAGATTAATGTCAGATTTCAAATTGGTGTAGAGCTTTGTTTGTTTGTAGGAATATTTTCATTTACGTACTAATTTGATTTGTAAATTATTGTGGATATTTCACATGATAGTTTGTTACAATAAATCTAATATATTAATCTGAAATCTATACTATTAAGGGTACATTTCTTTAGATTCCAAATTTGTTATTTATGTTGGAAAATCCATAGATTGACAATTAAACGATTTCCCTCATTAATGACATTAACAAGTGATGTTTTCATTATTAGTATTAGATTTCTTAATTATCCTTTCTTATCATCAAGATTAATGTCAAGCAACAAATATAAGAGTACAGAAAATGTAGGCACGATGACAGGGCAAAATCCCACTCCAGGGGAAAACCTAGTCAAATTCTTCCTTCAATAGATTCAAGATGAGATGACCAAGACTTTTACAAACTAGATTAGACTCCCTCCATTAAGTCATCCTTCTCTCTTCATCCTTGTTTCTATGGCAGCATTGCAACCTTATCACAGTCATAACATTTAGACCTTGAACCGAACCTTGAAACCTTATCATTGTACTTGCACCGAAACTGTCACTGTAGTAGCATCGACACTGATCACTGTGGTAGCACCGAAAAACATTTGCAGTGATAACATCAAAACATCTTCACAGAATATCACCGAACCATCCATTGATATATCATCGAATTTGTCTTTATCCTTCACTGAAATCTACATTTGTATAATAGAAGGTAGGCCGAGATTATCATTGTAATTCATCGAAATTCTTCTTTGAAACCCAAACTTCACTAAACTTGTCCTCTGAAATTGTTTGAATTGTCTTGTGTTATGCCACAAACTCTCTCTGAAATGCGAGCTTCTAGGCTTGTATTTATATTTGTTCATGCATCATAATTGAGCCGACATGTATCATGAAGAGATGTGTCACTGTTATAAGGCTGACATGAATATATAATGCTTGAAGATGATTTATTTGAGTCCGACTTGAAGACATTGTTGAAGGGGATGACTTGATGGAGGAGTCAAACAATAAATGATTTTGACAATAACCGAAAGCCTACAATGGAAGCTTGACCTATACAAATGACCCAAACATGAAACCCATGCAAGTCAATTTTAATAATAAAAATTCATTTTCTTTTCTTTTGACAAATATATTACATTTTGACTTCAATTACAATAATGAAGACCGAACCTAGTTACATTTTCCAACAATTTATGCATGCAATATATAAAATGCAGAAAATAGGGAACATGTAAGAACAATCACTCACAAACTACAATAGTACTAAGATATGGCCAGTGAAACCCTTTCTGGTAAAAACTTAGTTGAAAGGTGAGTTGCTTTCCTTTCTCTTGTTTGGAATGGAAATGATGTAAGTGTAAATGATAAGGCACTCTTTATGGAATTGCTTGAGACTATGGTATGTGGGCTATTATGCTTTCTCCTTATCCACACTTAACTACACCGCTTTGCTATGGAACAAAATGCGAACAAATAGAATGTAACCCATTTTCCTCCCAATGACTCAGTTGTAACACAACTCAATAGCCAATGAAGGGTTAAATTTGATCCATTCAATCCTTAATATGAGTTACAACTTGTTCTTTCTAGAGTCTTCATTGCATGGCCCACATGGCTAGCCCTTATTCCATGAGTAACAAGAGTAGATGTGGCATCCACTTGAATTATGATGGTCAATCACATTAAATAAAACTTCTGGCAGGTATAACTTTTTTGTTTGGACTTTAATTAATGCAATTCTAGCACTAGTGCAAAGATCTTCAAGCATAGAGTAGCATAGGTTGGTGCGATGCTTAAATGCCAAAGTTATGCCCCCAAAGAAACATCATTTAAGGCCTTGAATTTGTCCTAGAAAGTCTTTGATCCAATTTTCAAACAATCGTGTTGTTAAAATTGCTTTTGTAAGCTAATTTCTCTGGTTTTTTTTTAATCTTGAAAGCATCAAGACAAATGACAAACAATATAATAATATAATCCAGAACATACCTTTCCATTTTGAGAGGCTTTTGATCCCTATAAGCTTTCATTGAATGAGGTGAGGCAATTTTTCCTATACTATCACTTTGGAATACCATTTAGTCTTGCATGAAAGTTGCATTTTAAAACAATTGCCAAAAGTCATGCTACCCTTGTTTTGTAGTTTTTGATCTTTTCTGCAAAACTGTATCTTTTGTCAACTCTGCTTAAGCATCTTGTGCTAAATCTTCTATGGAAGGTAGTACTTGTTCCTCTTCCTGATCCGGCATGAAAATCACCAAGTTTCAAATTTTCCGCATTCACCATTGAGTAAATACAAATATATGAGGATACACTGAGCCTATAGGTGTTATCTCCCACCTTTTCTAGTGTCTTGAAAGGATCATATTGTACAACCTTATTTTTTTAACTAAGGCTGTAACTTCTCATTGTTAAGCTATAACCATACTTTGTCTCACCTTAAATAATTTCTCTGTTTTGTGTTGATCATGGTTGGTCTTGTACTTTTCCCGTGACTTATTTAGTGTGTCATGTACTTGCAGATGGATCTACTTGATCTTCTCAAAGTTATTTGTCCTTAAAGCATCCCCTGTGAGATTCTCCCTCGCTGCTGTCCATATGTAGTATCCAAATGTAAAGGTGGCAAACATCCAAAACAAGTTTCAAATGGATACTTACTAGTAAAAGTATGGACTATTTTGTTATTAGAGTGTTGTATATATGCCAAATTTTCATCGAAGTCTAAATGTTTTTTTATTGTAACTCTTGAAAAGTTGCACCAAAGTATTGTTGAGTACCTTTTTCCCATTTGTCTATGAATGGAATCTTGCAAATCTCTTCAACTTTGTGTCCATGTTCTCTCACAATGTAGTTCAAAATGTACTAAGAAGTTTGGTGTCCATGTTTGAAATGATGCTCCTTGTGTTGAGATGTTGAGTGCTTTTTTCCCATTTGTCTATGAATGGAATCTTGCAAATCTCTTCAACATTGTGTCCATGTTCTCTAACAATGTAGTTCAAAATGTACTATGAAATTTGGTGTCCATGTTTGAAATGATGCTCCTTGTGTTGAGATGTCATCATTGTTATTATTGATGGCCCAAGAAAAAGGAGTTACTTTCTACCACTAGTTGTGCTCCAAATAAGGAAACAAATTTCTGCCTATGAGAAGGACTGTTGTAAAAAGAGTTGCTTGTTTGGGTGTCCCACTGGTAGCCCTAACTTGTCACAATAAAATTATACCAGATAAATCAAACCATAAACATGGCTATTTGTGAAATTTCTTCAAAGCATATTTGACAAACACACTGTCAATCTTTGAGTCAAAATTTAATGAAGATGGTAAGACTCTATCACCATTTTGGTTTTTAAGACAAATAAACAAGGAGGAAAATGGTCTGTGTATTCAGATGGAAAATGGGGTAAATGGCCAAGCACAAGATCACACTCAAATTGACATTATTCACTAATGAATAATGCCTCGGTTCATAACACAAATTGTCCAATGACACATGATATCGATAAAAAAGGAAGGCCACAACAAATGCATGCAGTGATTCTGGATGCCAATAACCTCTTAGAATGGGAATGGAATTTTATTTATGAATGGCCGACCTAACTCTAATTTGGTCGACTCCTATATAGTAGTACCCTTTCAAATTATGTTGACTCTAATTAACACACAGGTCGACCCTACCTCCAAAAGACATGTCCGTTCAATATGTGATTGTACTAGTATGAATAAGAGATAGTTCGACCTCATTTGGCAACCATCTCGATCAAGCAAGAAGAAAGAAGCTCATGTATGAAAAAAATGAGTTTATAGGTTCATATCTCATGTATTATAGGACAAATTGAAAAAGGTTTCTAGTTTATGGTTTTCTTAGTGTTGCAAAACTCGTCCTCTTCTTTGAGCTAAACTCGGCCTATTCTTAGCCTGTAATTCGACTTGTTGAAAATCTGTGGAAGGTTCAAATTTTGACCTTTACTCTGTGATTTTTAACTTGTGAATTTTGGCCCCATGGACAAGTATATCTCAACCCTGAAATAGAAGCAGATCTCACCCCTATGCGAAGACCAGACTCAACTCTTCCCTGTGGACTTTGGTCCTGTGGTAGTTGTAGATTTGAAACTTGTTAGACGCTACCTTATGAAGCAATCCATGGGCCATTTTGAAGCAAGCTCTGAGAAAATGCTTGACATGTTTTAAGAGACCTCTAAAGCAGCCTTTTGTATCTTTTGGAGCGGTCCGTGGAGTAATTGGAGCAACCTTCTGAAGGCAGTTAGGAATAGTCCTTGAAGCAGTAGCTTGAAGCAAGAATTGAAGCAAACCTTGGAGAATCAATGGATCAAGTACTTGGAGCAAACTTGGAGTCATCAATAAGCAAGCCTTGAAGTCTTTTTTGGAGTGGACTTTGATCAACCTATGTAGAATTGTTTGGAACAACCCTTGAAGTTGTTTGGAATAGAATTGAAGCTTCTTCGATGACATTTTGGAGACATCTTTTGGATTCTGAAGTGATTTTGAAGCAAACTCAGTGCAGACATTGAAGAACATTTTGGAGCAAGATTCTTGAAGAACTATTGAGTAGTTGTTAGAGATCATGGACCAACCCTTTTAAAGCAGATTTTGAAGAGCATTTTGGAGAAGGATTGAAGCCACTTAGATTACATCTTAAAGTAATAGTTTGATAAATATTTGGAAATTTTTTACACAAGGTTGAAGCTTGGACTTATAATTGAGGATTGAAGTCCTCATACAAGGTTCGAGCCTGGATTCATATTTGAGAATTGAAGTCCTCATTCAAGGTTGGAGTCTTGAAGAAATTGAAGATTTTTTTGTACAGGTTGAAGTGGATTGGAGTCCTCACTTTCTTTATTAACCAACTTAGATCCATCTTAACTCCGGACCTATAAAGCGTCGAGAGGGATCCAATCTCTAGAGGTGTAAGCGTTTCATCAAGGTTTTGCACTCAAAAAAGAGGTTTGCACCTTGAGAGATTTGACCCCTCTTGCGTTTGATAGATCCAAAGTTAAGATGGACCTAAGTTGGTTCAATTATTATTATTTTTATAAATTCCGCTGGTGGGACATGTCTGAGGGGATTGAACTTCTGATCACTTGGATACACAAGGACTTTCCAACATGTTTTTTCAATTGTGCTACCACCCACAAACAATTAATTGTTTAAATTTATGTTGAAATTAATATTCTATTTCTATAATTTTTTCATAAATATAATTTTCACAAACTATTTTTCTCTTGAATCATAATGATGTATCAATGGTGATTTTGGACCTCCCATGTTAACTTTGGTACACATTGTTTCAATTTATGAATCCTCATCACATTTTTAGATAATAATAGTCATTTTTTTTCATGTGTTTTTTTTGCATTGGTTCGCCTATAATTTCATTAATCTATACCAAAAACATAAGCATGCTAACCTAGGGAGACAATTAAATTGGTAAAAGTCTAAGTATCTATACTTTTGAGCACTTACAAATTCTTTATGGCTTAATTACATATTATGTTTTACCACATATCAAATTATAATAATAGTAATAAATAATAAGTGATTCACTACCATATACTATAATGATTTGAAAAATTTAATGCTATTATGTGTTACCACATATCAAATTATAATAATAATAAATAATAAATAATTCACTACGACCTGAAAAATTTAATATAATTAATAAATTTGTATGGTAAACTCAATAAAAAAAATTAATAATCTAAATAAAACTTAATTTAAAATTGTAAAATATATTTAATCTAATAATAATATTTATAAAAATATATAAATAATAATATTAAATATTGTAACATAGATCCGTCCCCCTCCCGCCTTACCACTAGTTTTATTACCTTCATAAATACATTGAGTTCCTTTAGTCCCAATAGGGATGGCCGTTTCCCCATTGCGACTAAAGGAACTTAATGCATTTACGAATGAAATAAAACTAGTCATAAGGTTGGGAAGGATGTCAACGACTTAAAAAAATAAATTATATTTTTGTTATTTAGAAAAGTGTAGTCTTAAGTGTATACAAATTAGTCTAAAAAAATAATGGCATATAGATTAGTGTAATAAATAATAGAAATTTTGGTAAGATTATGAATTTTAGTAGAATTTTGAAAATCTAGATTATGACTGTTAAATTTCAGGATAATAGATTCTTGATGGTGCTGAATCTATTTCTACTATTAAAAAATGATTCAAACACTCCAACATTCAAATTTTTTTGATTTGCTTTGTAAAATTTGGTGATATAACTTTCTCTATATAAAAATGAATTGATCATCCACGAATCAAACTTACGATTTGGAGAGGCTGCCTGCTATTTCTTTTCTCTGCAACCAAAATGGCATGGTCATGAAAGGTTTTACTAACCCCATCTCCAGTGGCAGTTGAACCAGTTAGTGGTAAAATTTTTTGTTATTGTGGACAAGTGTAGTCTAAAGTGCATACAAGTTAGTCCAAAAAATAATGGAA
Organism: Pinus tabuliformis; assembly: GCA_031772625.1. Classification (NCBI taxonomy): domain Eukaryota; kingdom Viridiplantae; phylum Streptophyta; class Pinopsida; order Pinales; family Pinaceae; genus Pinus; species Pinus tabuliformis. Next base: position 72,689,964 of record CM062816.1, read on the forward strand.
ATTTTGGTAACATTATGGTAAAATTTAGTAGAAATTTTTGAAAATCTAGATTATAGCTGTCAAATTTCAAGATATTAGTTTCAAAGATCCTTAATAGTGCTGAATCTATTTCTACCATTAAATTTTTATTTATTTATTTTTCACCACAACAACTCTACCTTTGGCCTGGGTAGACAAAGCCTTGTGGAAATCGGTGATGTAACTTTCTCTGTATAAGAATCTTAAAAATGAATGCTAACCCAACCAGTAAATAAATGAATTGATTCTATTGCTTGCTGCTATTATCCACGAATCAAACTTACGAATGCTATTTCTTTACTCTGCAACCAAAATGGCACGCTCATGAAAGGTTTTACTAACCCCATCTCCAGTGCCAGTTGAACCACTTAGTGGTAATGGGGTTGAACCATGAATTTACTCTTAGCTCTAACGTGTTGCTTAAACTCCATAAACATCAGCCAAAGCAGAATTACCTTGGATTCAAACCCAGATTCGAAGGAACGAGATGGGGTTGGAGAAGTTAAACATCCGAATTTGCATCGGGTATGTAGGTTGAAGCTGAAACCGATGAATTTCCAATCATTCATGTTCCGGTGAATTAGAATTAGGAAAAGTCAGAGTCGGTGGCGCACCAATCTATGATTCTCCAATCCCTTGGATAACTCGAAGATACACCAGAGGCTTTCTACGCAATAGGGCATAACCCATTCCTTGCTCCCTTCCCTGTCCTTGCTTAGCTCCCGCTTTTCCCTTCAGCTGGGCTTCCCTTGTCTCACTTATTTTTGTTTTGTAAGTTTGGCAGGATCGCATTTTCATGTCTCCAATATACTACATTTTTATCTGTCCAATATATCACCTTGATTGGGGTGGGGAATTGAACCAGTGACTTCACATCAAAGAGTGCCTTACTGTCCGATATATCACCCTGATTGGGGTGGGGAATTGAACTAGTGACTTCACATCAAAGAGTGCCGATATAGCACCCCCATTGGGGTGGGGAATTAAACTAGTGACTTCACATCAAGGGGTTCCTTAAGAGATTATCAGAATTCTAACAAAGTCCATAAATGAGCATTTGAAGATGCTCCACGATTAAAATTATTAAAAGTGATTTTCTTACCTCTAGTGTAATATTCTAGAAAAAAATGCAAGACTATTTCAACATATTGGAGTAGGATATGAAAATTAATAAAAGTGATTTTCTTACTTCTAGTGTGATATTCTAAAAAAAATGCAGGACATATTTCAACACATTGGGATAGGATATAATAGTCGCTAGACCTTGAAAAAGAAGATTATTGACCTAATATGAGTTATGAGTTTAAAGCAGCTCCAACTCCATAAGATTAATAAATCAACAACTTTGGCACAATTTTTAGATATTTGAAAATTAATTGGAATTTATGCCTTTAAATATTGTACATTGGAGAAGAATACCATTGGAAAAACCATGGGAGCTCAAAAACTAATGGTAAATTGATTATTTGAGCTTAATTTTATTTATTTCATTTGAATTTGTATTTAATTTTAATCGTTATGTAATTTAATCAAGTAAAAAATGTTTAGATAATATAACAATAACATAATAGAACATTACAACATCTCTTCCACACTGGGCTGGAGAGCGCCTCTCCGCGCCATAAAATTATTTTATTATGTTTTGGTATATTGTGCTTCTAATCAAAGAAAAACTCTTAACTTCCTAATTAACAATTGAAAGAAATACTAATTCACCCCCCTCTCAGTATCTCAACAATTGGTATCAGAACCAATACCTTCAAGCACAACCTAACAACTGGAAGGTAGATCCTATGGCAAAGTTGAGAAGGAAAGGCTCCTCCTTAGTCATGAAATCATAAGTAAATAAGGATGGCAAAGCTTCATTGTTTGATGGAACGAATTGTTTCATGGAGCAATAGAACGAAGTGCTATTTGATGGCTCTAGGACGTGAGGTATGGGAATCAATTGTTATTGGAAACACAACTACACAGATGAGTCAAAAGAATACAATACAAAAGCGATGGAAGCAATCTTGAGTAGTCTATCAGATTTTGTAAAAGGCAAGGTGGTCAATGTTCTTCAACTAAAAGACTTTGGGAAAAAACTACAAAAACTCTATCGAGAATATGGATTTGTGCCTACTGAATCATAACAAGAGCATGTGGAACAAGAGCACAAGGATGATCATGAATCAAAGGAAATAGATGAAGGTACCAAAAACCTGAAAGATAATGAAGATGAAAAAAACATTGAAGTAAAGGCTAAAGTAAACCTTGAAGCAGAACTAATTTATGCTCTAAAAGAAATAAGTAGATTAATAAAAGAAAATAATGAGTTTGAAGAGAAGAATCAAGACTTTGACCATACAAAGGAAGAAGTTGTTCTCTTAAGGCTCCAAATAGAAGAAATGTCTAAAGACTTTAGCAAGCTTGAAGCAAAATTGCATCAACAAGAAAGGAGACATGAAGAAGTCATCTCACTAACATCTTAGCTAGAAGAAGCAAATAAAATGGAAGAAGCAGTAAAGATACAATTGATGAACAAAAAGGAAGACTGTGAGAACCCTGAAGAATAAATTGTCTCATTAAAAAATGAATTTGGAAAGCTATGCAAAAGTTTGAAGAGCTCTCAATCATTAGATGACATTCTCAATCATCAGAGATCACCATTTGATAAAAGGGCACTTGGCTATATAGGTGAATCTACAAAGTCTAAAGTAGAAGAAAGACCTGAAAGGTCTATCCTTTAGAAATTCAGTCATAATAAAAGTGAGCAAAGAAATCAAAATGAATATAAAAGAACGACTCCACCAATAAGATAAGCAAATGCTTTCAAGCCAAGCAATAGTAAGGATCAACAAAAGTCTAAGCCTCCAAGGCAGAACAACTTTTAGAGATCGTCAAATGAATGCCACTCATCCAAGTACCTACAAATGTTCTTTGGTTATTGTTATTCATGCACTAATTTCGGTCATAAGGCAATAAATTGTAGAGCATACTACAAAAATGATTATAATGGTTATAATAGTAGAAATCACAACTCAACTGCTCCTTTTCTCAAGTACAACATTGAATGCTATTAATGTCACAAATTTGGTCATATAGCATGGGACTGCAGAAGTGACATGAAATGGGTTCCTAAGCAAGTCAAAGAACACAATTTATTTGAAAAGCCTAACCAAGTTTGGAAAAGAAGACAAGCAGAGTCAACGACAAAAAATCATGAATTAGCTTTGCATATTTAGGATTCTTGTTTGAATTAAGGAAGTTCATCACTTCAATGTATCCTTGCCATAATGAAGGAATGCCAAATGATGTTATACTTATCAAAGATTGATTATCTTAATATGGTGACATAGATGGAATGAGTTCATATTTGTTGAAACTTCCTGTGCTACTCTTGTTTTGATACCCATATAAACATTTGGCAGTATTCTCCCATTCTAGATTGGTATCCAGAAAAGGCTACTTGTTGATATATTTCAGCAACATAACAACCCTGCATATTTTCAACTCATGTTTCAAAACGAGGGTTTTACTTATCTCCACCTATTTGAGACATTCCCTATCGTACATACCTTTGGAAAAATTATATAATCTTGGCATCTACTTTTGGAGAGGAGCATCCATGCAGGTTCATGAGAAGTTGATGGATACATCCTTGACGTGCTCAAGAAGCATTAAAGAGAATCTTGGTAAAAGGGGATGGATCTATTCTCAGTGGAAAGACTAGACTTGACTCTTCCTTGTGTATTTGGGTCCCGTGGTAGTTGCAAACTTAAAAATTGTTTAGAGGCTGCCTTATGAAGCAATACATGAGCCATTTTGAAGAAAACTTTGAACAAATGCTTGGCATGTTTTAAGAGACCTTTGAAGCAATATTTTGTATCTTTTGGAGCAGTGCTTGGAGAAATTGGAGCAACCTTTTGAAGATAGTTAGGAACAATCCTTGAAGCAAGGCTTGAAGCAAACCTTCGAGAATCATTGGATCAACTACTTGAAGCAAACTTGGAGCCATCAATAAGCAAGCCTTGAAGGATTTTTTGGGATGAACTTTGATAAGCCTATTTATAATTGTTTGGAACAACCCTTGAAGTTGTTGGGAACATAACTGAAGCTTCGTGGATGACATCTTGGAGACATCTTTTGGATTCTAAAGTGATTTTGAAGCAAACTCGGTGCAAACCTTGAATAATATTTTGGAGCAATATTCTTGAAGAATTATAGAGCAATTGTTAGATTACATGGAGTAGCCTTTTTAAAGAATATTTTGAAGGGAATTTTGGAGAAGGATTGAAGTCACTTAGATGATACCTTAAAGTAATATTTTGGTAAAGATCTGGAAAATATTTATACAAGGTTGGAGCCTTGTGAGATACCATGTTGGAACCTAGATTTATAATTGATTAGAGTCCTCATACAAGGTTGGAGCCTTGTGAAAGACCAGGTTCGAGCTTGGATTGATATTTGAGGGTTGGAGCCTTGAACAAGTTGAATATTTTGTTCTACAGGTTGAAGAGGATTGGAGTCCTCACTTTCTTTATATATATATATATATATATATATATATATATCTGGTATATTGTCTTCTAATCAAAGAAAAATCTTAACTCACTAATCAACAATTGAAAGAAATTCACCTTCCCCTCTCAGTATTTCCAAGAGCTTGACATCCCAAAGTGCACCTAGACCTATCTAAAGAACAATTTTGCTGCTTGTTTCTCATTCACAGGCCTTTAACGAGGCATGAGATCGCACATCTTTCTAAGCTTGTTAACTACCACGAACATATTAATAATTTCCCTTTCTGGTTATCGGTAAACCAACCTCCCATAAAGTCCATGGAAATTCTTTTTTTGAGGATGAGTGGGTACAAGTAAGGGGGACCCTATTTCCCGTTACTAAATTTTTTGGGCTAGCACACTTACTTTTGGGCTAGCATATATAATTTAATGTACTTATCTACATATTCTTTCCTCTTGGGCTAGCACACTTACTTTTGTAAGTTTTCCACTTATTTTCTTATACCAAAATGCCTTGCAATCTTGGAGGTGCGAGCTTCTCTGATTAGTCATAGTTCCTCTCCTTTAGGAACTCATAACTTGTCTAGTCTTTAGATTAACTAATTCTGGAGATGATAGTTCACTTTTCCATTTCCATTGTTTTCATGACTTTGGTTCTCTAATTGTTGAAACACTTTCTTGAAGTCCCATCCTTTGTATATGCCTCTTTGTATGCATCGTGGGTGAAAGGATCCATGCACATCAAAGTTTCCAAAGCTATGGTTGTGGGTGGCCTTGAAAGCATGTCATCCAACTTGTTTGAATTATTTTTATTGTACTTTGTCATTAAATGAAAATATATTAAAAATTCCATCCACTTATAATGTCTAGTCCGTTGTATTTGACTCTAGGGTTGTAAGCAATGTAGTGGTTAATGATTTATGTGGACACCCGTCTCATTTCCTATTAGCTAGTGATTCCAATTTTTGGTAGCTTGTACCAGGGAATATCTCTTTAACGTTTGTAGGGTAGTTGATAATCACCCCATGAAATACTTTGGAATGGTTACATTCCTTCCTCCTTGCATCAACATCACTCCCATATCATACCCACTTGCATCATTCTCCACTTTGAGGAGATATTGCAAGTTCAGTAATGCAAGATCCAAAGCTTAACTAATTTTCTTCTTCAATTCTTCAAAGGCCTTCTGCTAACTCTTCCCCCACTGGAAACTCTTTCCACTCATTGTTATGGCATGGAGTGGTATGGTTATTACTGGAAAAGAGGCTATGAATTTCCCTAGGTACTTTGCCACCCCAACGAAACCTTTGACCTAAAAAACATTAGGAGACACGGACCACTTCATCATGGTTCAATCTTGGCAGGATTTATCTTCAACTCCTATCCACCAACCATATATCTTAAATACACCAAACATGTTATTCAAGCTCACATTTCTTAAGTTTTGTTTGCATTTGGTTCTTCTTCAATGTCTCTAGCACTTGGATAAAATGTGAGACGTGTTCCTCCCAACTAGCATTGTATCCTTGTGTATCATCCAAATAAACAATAACAAATGAATCTAGAAAAGGGCGTAGTGTCATTCATTAATCGCATGAACATAACTTGTGCATTGCACAGAGAAAATGACATGATTATCCACTTATACAAACCTTGCCTGTTTTGAAGGTGGTTTTCTTGGGATCTTATAAGAATCAAACTTGGTTATATATCGATTTTAAGTCCAGTTCAATGAAGTATTTTTCTTGTTGCAACTGGTCCAACAAATCATCTATCCTTGGAAGGGGTTTCCTATTTTTGAAAGTAATTTTGTTTAAGACATTGTAATCAATGCACATTCTGCAAAGTACCATCCTTCTTAGGCGCAAATATGTTGGATAAACCATAGGTATACATGGGAGTGTTCTAAGAGCCTAAAGGGCTACTGCCCAAGAGGGAAGTGGAGAATGAGATCCAACTATCACTGGAATATCTGTTGCCAAACATTGGGCTATATAGGTAGTTCGTAATATAAGAAAATAAGGTGAAGAAGTAGCTGCACTAGGGTGTTATTCAACCAAGTGCCTCACCATGTGGGTCACCCATCGTAATTATGCTTAAGAAGGATAGTACTTGGTGAATGTGCATTGATTATAGGGAATTGAACAAAATCAATCTCAAGAATAGGTACTCCCTACCAAGGATAGATGATTTGTTAGAATTGTTGCAAGCAAAATGCTTCACCAATTTGATGCAGGAGCATCGAAACTGGCCAGCAATGTGGAAAATTGTCCACATGTTGTGGCTTGACAGGGTGAAATTCATTGCTGTGTGTTAAAGTCCAGTTTGCTAAGGAGGTCGATTTCACAAATAATTAGTGATTATTGTAATAAGCGTGTCTATCTTATTGATAAGGTTTGTTATAACAGGTGTGTGTGAGCACTAATAGATAGGAGTTTTATTTGTTAGATTTTTTTTAGTGTGTGATTTGTAGAGCGAAAGCTCAGAGGGAATAAAGGATGGTGTTTCTGTTGTAGATTTTGTGTTTTATGTCACTTTCAGCGCTGTTGAACTTGGTGAGATCGAAAGACATTAATACAGGAACCCGGAGTTGAGTTAAGTTCAGTTTTGAATTGAATCAGCGAGAAAGTCTGTATTGGCATTGTGTAAACCGACAGCAATCAAGGGAAGATATATCGTGTTAGTTGTAACGGTTCGACGTAATTGACATCGGAGTGGAAGTAACAACATGTCCCATCCTATTGCCATAAAACTGGAAATAAGATTACATTCAGTTTGAAATGAATGCAGTTCCAAAAATTACCGCATCGACGATGAATGACATGTCACTCCAGTGAATCTGCGATCCAAAAATGGTGCGTGCATTGGTGTTATCGACAGAAAAAGTCATCGGTGAGTCGTGTCAACGAGATATCGCGTCCAAGATCAATAAAAAAAGGAAAAAACGCAGATCTCTTATGATATACGAAAATTTCCCAGGTTGCAATTAGTGTCAAGGTCACGTTGAAATTTTTGGGCGTTGATATATGGTATAGGAGCGTGTTAACGCAGACAAAAAAAAGGACGGGTTGTTATTTTGTCAATTGCTGCGAATGCACCATATGTATGCCGCAAATGTTTTTCGTTTAAGCGATGGTTTGTCTCTGTATATGGTCACCATATGTATGCTGCTAATGTTTTTTGTTTAAACAATGGTTTGTCCCTGTATATGGTTTTAAAAGAATTGTATGGCTGTGCCCTGTATGAATGAAGAGAGGAGTTCAGTTCTTGTGTTTTAGTTTGAAACTGGATTGCTATTTCGGTATTCTGGCATTTTAGAAGCCAACACGATTTATTTGTTTAATATACTGACAGCCATTGCTTGTAATAAAAGAAGAGTGCGATCGGAGTTCAGGGTCATCATTTTGGTATCAGAGCCAAATTAGACAGGTGGTTGCAGCAAAGATGCCGCCAAGGAGAGGAATTGGTCGAGGGAGACCAGAACCAAATGCAGTTTTGATAGAAGAAGTGCGGAGATTGCGTGAACGAATGGAGACAATGGAGACAGCCCAAAGAAGAGCGCCTGACGAGGGAGCTGAGAGTTCTTCAGAAGAATCTGATGCAGATGTGGAAGCAGAAGAAGAGAATGACAATGTCAAAATCATCAAGATGCTGGCAAAGGTTGGAAGCAAACCCAAAATGGAGATTCCTATGTATGAAGGGAGTCTGAATGCCGAGGAGCTCATGGATTGGATCAGATCCATAGATCAGTACTTCGATTATGAAGAGATTGAAGAAAATAAAAGGGTAAAATTTGCAGTCACTAGATTGAGAGGTCATGCAGCCATCTGGTGGGACGAGTTACAGACATCAAGAACGAGAAAGGGGAAATCTAAGATCAAGCAGTGGGATAAAATGGTAAGCAAACTGAAAGCCAAGTTTTTGCCTAAAGACTATCATTTGAATCTCTTTAAGCAGATGCAAAATCTGAAGCAGAAAGGAATGTCTGTTAAAGAATATACTGAAAATTTTTACAGGTTAAGCATCAGAACAGGGCATGTAGAAGATGATTTGGAGAAAGTAGCCAGATATGTTAATGGGCTAAGGTATGAGATCCAAGATGAGATTAGTCTGTTAAGTTTGAAAACTGTTGAGGATGCCTATCAAGCAAGTTTGAAAGCAGAGGAGAAAATACTGCGGAAACAGAGTCAAAGAAACAGAGGAAAGAGCCCAGCAAGAGGTAGAGGATCAGCCAGATCCAGAGGAACACAACATCAGTTTGAAGCAGGAAGTTCAAGCAGTAGATCACCACAGATGGGTGAATCTAGTAGAGGGAGATTCGCGCCCAGAGGAAGAGGGCGAGGAAGAGATGTTAGGTGTTATACCTGTGGAGAATGGGGACATATGTCGCGGGACTGTCCTCATAACAAATCAGCAAGCCAGAGGGGTGAAAATGTGGCTGAGGCGGGGCCGGAATCACCTCGACTTGTAGAGAAGGAAAAACCACTGGAAGAAGGTGAATCATTGATGTTTAGAAGAAATTTACTGAGATCAGAAAAGGAGATTGGAGAACCTGCGCAACGAAAGAACTTGTTCAAGACTACATGCAAATCAAAGGGTAAGTGCTGTAAGGTTATAATTGATAGCGGGAGTACTGACAATCTTGTGTCTACAGAGATGGTGGAAAAGCTTGGGTTAACAAGGAAAGCACATCCTGCACCTTACAAAGTATCTTGGCTTCAGAAGGGTCATCAAGTCATCGTGACAGAACAGTGTAATGTGGAAATGCAGATTGGTACATACAGAGATGTGATTTTATGTGACATAATGCCCATGGATGTATGTCACCTGTTATTGGGGAGACCATGGCAATTTGACCGAAAGGCGATTCATGATGGAAGAAGAAATACATACACCATAGAAAAGGATGGAGTTAAGCATACGTTGCTGCCAGTGAAGAATGATGCTGATAAAGAGCTGCCTGAAAATAGTATTATGTTGGTGAGTGGTAAGGAACTGCTACAGGAGGTTGATAAAAGTGAAGAGGTGCATTTCGCTATCGTGGAAAGGCCAAAGGTAATTTTAACCTCCACAAATTTGAATGATTTGCCTAAAGAAATTCAATCTGTATTAAATAGTTACATGGATATCATTGTGGATGAATTTCCGAATGAATTACCACCGGTTAGAAGTATAAGTCACCATATCGACTTAATACCAGGAGCAAGTCTACCTAATAAAGCTGCATATAGATTAACTCCTCAGGAAAACGCAGAAGTTGCAAGACAGGTTCAAGAGCTGATGGACAAGGGACTGATTCGAGAAAGTCTGAGTCCGTGTGCTGTGCCAACGGTGCTTAGTCCGAAAAAGGGAGGAGAATGGCGCATGTGCACCGATTCCAGAGCTATCAACAAGATAACAGTCAGGTATAGATTTCCCTTGCCCAGGGTGGATGATTTAATGGATTGTTTAAGTGGATCCAGATACTTTACTAAGATAGATCTGAAAAGCGGGTATCATCAGATCAGAATTCGGGAAGGCGATGAGTGGAAAACAACTTTCAAAACCAACAGTGGACTGTATGAGTGGTTAGTGATGCCTTTTGGGCTCACTAATGCGCCCAGCACATTCATGAGACTAATGAACGAGGTTCTGAAAGAATATACAGGTAAATTTGTTGTTGTTTACCTTGATGATATTCTAGTTTTCAGCAAAAGTAAAGAGGAGCATTTGGAACACTTGAAGTTAGTTTTGAAAACTCTACAGAAAGAAAAACTACTAATCAATCTGAAAAAATGTAGTTTCATGAAAGAGGAGCTGGTATATTTGGGATTTGTGATTTCCAGAGATGGTTTGAAAATGGATCCGGAGAAGGTACAAGCAATCAGAAACTGGCCTACTCCCAGGAGTGTGTTCGAGGTAAGAAGTTTCCATGGACTTGCTAGTTTCTACTGAAAATTTATAAAGGGATTTAGTCAAGTTTGTGCACCAATCCTTGAGACAATCAAGGAGGCCAATCAGCCATTTCGATGGACAGAAGCAGCTGATAGGAATTTTAATTTGCTGAAAAAGAAGATAACAGAAAAGCCTATTCTAGCATTGCCAAATTTCGAGAAAGTCTTTCAAGTGGAAACTGATGCAAGTGGAGAAGTAGTTGGTGCAGTGCTAAGCCAAGAGCAAAGGCCGATAGCATATTTCAGCGAGAAGTTAAATGATGCAAAGAAAAAATACTCTTCCTATGACAAAGAATTTTACGCTATTGTGTAGGCATTGAAAAAGTGGAGGCATTACTTGTTGCCGAAGGAGTTCATCTTATATTCAGACAACCACGCTTTGCAGTTTATTAATAATCAGTGAAAGCTAAAATGAGAATCACGCTAAGTGGGTGGAATTTCTGCAAAGTTTCACTTTTGTAATAAAGCATAAAAGTGGTAAGTCTAATAAAGTGGCGAATGCATTAAGCAGGGTAAGTTTTCTTTTGCAAGAAGTTAAAGTGGGTGTTGTAGGTTTTGATGAAATGATAGAAATGTACAAGGATGATGAGGATTTTAAAGACATCTACACTACAGTGCAGAATCCGGTGAGCCATAACAGAAGTCAATGGATGGATTACCTTATTCAAGGAGGCCTGTTATTTAAAAGCAACAAATTATGTATTCCTAAATGTTCAATGAGAGAAAACATCATTAAAGAGAAGCACAGTGGAGGATTGTCTGGCCATTTTGGACAAGACAAAACTTTCGCTCAGGTGAATGCTTTTTATTATTGGCCTAAAATGCAAACTGATATTAAAAAGTTTGTTGAGAAATGCAGGGTATGTCAGTATGCCAAAGGAAGGAGTCAGAATACAGGTCTGTATCAGCCATTGCCCATACCAGATCGACCATGGGATGCAGTGAGTATGGACTTTGTTCTGGGTTTACCAAAAACTCAGAGAGGAAATGATTCTATTTATGTTGTTGTAGACAGATTTTCAAAAATGGCCCATTTTATTGCTTGTAAGAAGACTAATGATGCCACACACATAGCCAATTTATTCTTTTCTGAGATTGTAAGATTGCATGGTTTACCTGTGAGCATTGTATCAGATCGAGATACTAAATTTGTAGGGCATTTCTGGAGGACACTTTGGAAGAAGCTGGGAACTAAACTCGATTTTAGTTTAACCTACCAGCCTCAAACGGATGGACAAACTGAAGTTGTGAACAGAAGCTTGGGAAATATACTAAGAAGTCTGGTACATCAGAATCCCAAACAGTGGGATTTGGCATTAGCTCAAGCTGAATTTGCTTACAATGACACACCAAATCGAAGCACAGGAATGAGTCCATTCCAGATCGTCTTTGGAATGCATCCAAGAGGAGTATATGAGCTAAGGGACTTGGGGAAACAAGAAGCCAGAAGTGCAAGTGCTGAAGATTTTGTTGAACAAATGCAGAAGCTACAGGAAGAGGTTAAAGGTAAACTACAGGACAACAACAAGAGATACAAGCAGAGAGCAGATTTGAGAAGGAGAGAAAAAGACTTTCAGGTAGGAGATTTGGTCATGGCATATTTGAGGAAAGAGAGATTTCCTACAAAGACTTATAATAAGCTGAAACTGAAGAAGATAGGACCCTGTAAAATCAAAAGGAAATTTTCAGCCAATGCATATGAAATTGAGTTGCCGGAAGGGATTGGAATATCCCCCATTTTTAATATTGCAGACTTATATCCATTCAAAGAGGCAGAAACAGAATTGCAGACTGAAGCTACAGGTGATGAGGTTCAAACTGTGGATTGGGAAGAACAGGTACCAAAAACATCCAAGAAAGAAGTTGAAGCTATTTTAGATCAAAGGATATCCAAGAAAACTCGAGGACAAACATATTTTCAGTATCTTGTCAAGTGGAAAGAGCAGCCAATGGAAGATTCCAGTTGGTTGACAACAACTGAATTGCAGAAATACGACATAAATCCTGAAAGTTTAAAGAACCAATCTTTTCTTCTCCGGGAGTCTGATGCAGGAGCATCGGAACTGGCCAACAATGTGGAAAATTGTCCACATGCTGTGGCTTGACAAGGTGAAATTCATTGCTGTGTGTTAAAATCCAGTTTGCTAAGGAGGCCGATTTCACAAATAATTAGTTATTATTGTAATAAGTGTGTCTATCTTATTGATAAGGTTTGTTATAACATGTGTGTGTGAGTGCTAATAGATAGGAGTTTTATTTGTTAGATTTTTTTAGTGTGTGATTTGTAGAGCGAAAGCTCAGAGGGAATAAAGGATGGTGTTTCTGTTGTAGATTCTGTGTTTTATGTCACTTTCAGCGCTGTTGAACTTGGTGAGATCGAAAGACGTTAATACAAGAACCCGGAGTTGAGTTAAGTTCAGTTTTGAACTGAATCGGCGAGAAAGTCTGTATTGGCGTTGTGTAAACCGACAGCAATCAAGGGAAGATATATCATGTTAGTTGTAACGGTTCGGCGTAATTGACATCGGAGCGGAAGTAACAACATGTCCCATCCTATTGCCATAAAACCGGAAATAAGATTACATTCAGTTTGAAATGAATGCAGTTCCAAAAATTACCGCATCAGCGATGAATGACATGTCACTCCAGTGAATTTGCGATCCAAAAATGGTGTGTGCATTGGTGTTATCGACAGAAAAAGTCATCGGTGAGTTGTGTCAGCAGGATATCGTGTCCAAGATCAGGAAAAAAAAGGGAAAAAACGCAGATCTCTTATGATATACAGAAATTTCCCAGGTTGCAATTAGTGTCAAGGTCACGTCGAAATTTCTGGGCATTGATATATGGTATGGGATCGTGTTAACGCAGACAAAAAAAAAGGATGGGTTGTTATTTTGTCAATTGCTGCGAATGCACCATATGTATGCCGCAAATGTTTTTCGTTTAAGCAATGGTTTGTCTCTGTATATGGTCACCATATGTATGCCGCAAATGTTTTTTGTTTAAACAATGGTTTGTCTCTGTATATGGTTTTAAAAGAATTGTATGGCTGCGCCCTGTATGAATGAAGAGAGGAGTTCAGTTCCTGTGTTTTAGTTTGAAACCGGATTGCTATTTCGGTATTCTGGCATTTTAGAAGCCAACACGATTTATTTGTTTAATATACTGACAGCCATTGCTTGCAATAAAAGAAGAGTGCGATCGGAGTTCAGGGTCATCACAATTTGGGCTTAAAATTAGGATATCACCAGGTTTGAGTTAGAGAAGAAGATATTTGGAAAACTACCTTCAAAACTAGACAAAGTTTGTATGAGTGGTTAGTCATGCCATTTGGTTTATTTAATGCACTAGCTACATCATGAGGTTAATGAATGACATACTACACTCTTTTTTAGAATTATTTCTTATTGTGTATTTGGATGATATACATATCAAACTTATTGCGATTTCTAGAGACATTAAAGAAGCACTAATTGCCATAAAATCTCAAGAAATGTGAGTTTTCACAAGAGTATTTGGTGTATTTAGGCTATGTGATTCGTGGAGGGAGCTCAAGATAGATCCTGCCAAGATGGATACCATCATGAAGTGGCCAATGCCTACCAATATTTTTGAGGTTAGGAGTCTTGTTGGAGTAGCACAACACCTAAGGAAATTGATAGCCACATTTTAGTACTATCTGCACCACTCCACGCCAAAATAGTGAGTGGAAAGAATTTACAATGAGGGAAGGGTCAATAGAAAGCCTTTGAGGAGTTGAAAAGAAAGTTAGAGAAGCATTGATTCTTGCATTACCAAACTTGTAGCAACCCTTTGAAGTCGACATGGCTAGGAGTGGGTATGTTATGGGAGTGGTCTTGATGTAGGGAGGAAGAATTGTATGGTACCATTCTGAAGTGTTTTATGGGGTGGTTATCAACTATGCTACCTATAATAGGGAGCTCTATGCCCTGATATAAGTCATAAAAATGTGGAAACATTATATAATGGGAAAGGAGGAAATCATCCACATAGATCACTAGCCATCACAATATATACAAGCCCAAAGTTAGTTACAACATACCATACATAACAAGTACAAGAAAGAAAAAACAACAATGTTTTCACAACAATTTCATTTAGTGATCAAGTACAAGAAAGAAAAAAGAAACATGTTTATTGGTATGCTTTCAAGGCCACCCACATAAAAAATTACAATTTTAGGAACTATAATGCACATGGATCCTTTCACCCGTGATGCGTACAAAGAGGCATATGCAAAGAATGAGGAATTCAAGGAGGTGTTTCAAAAATTGTAGAGCTAGAATCATGCAGAAAATGGAGGTAGCATAGTTCAATATCATCTCCAAAATGGGTTACTCTACGAGATGGAAAAGCTATGAATTCTTGAAAATGAGCCAACTGCAACTAATCAAAGAGGTTCACTCCAAATTTATGATCCTCGCACCTTAAAAATGAAAAGAAACTAATAATTACAATCCACTTCGAGGGGGAAACCTCCTTTTACAGTAAATACAATGAACAAGACAATATTGATGATCCTAATAATATATTAATATATATATATATATATATATATATATATATAAAAGACAAATGATACAATTACAATAAAATTAGACCATGAAGGGTTCTACTCTATATCACAATATAAAAATAGAAATGTAATCACTCAATATTTAGGGCTTAATAAGGGGTTTTTGGGTTAACATGGGGCTTATATAGGGATTAACATGCCCCTCCCCTTTAAATAAGTGTTGTCCTCAACACTTGACTATCTATGGGTGTTTTTGCATGAAAAATTCATCTTCCCACGTCGCTTCTTCCACTAGTAGGTTCTTACATTCAATGAAGTACTCAATAACTGTTTGATTTCTTAGCTACTTAGGCCTTGTTTCCAAAATTGTTTCTAGCACTATTATTATTTTCCATTCTTCATTAATTTCTAGTAGAAGATTTTGGACTAGAACCTTATCATGGATTACATTCTTTAAGCAAGAAATGTGGAATACTGGATGTACTCATGAAGATGGATGCAAATCCAATTTGTAGGCCATACTTTATCCTCCACAACACCTTATAAGGGGCCATAATACCTTGGAGATATTTTATTGTCCTTATTTTTTTGCTTGAGGAACATTTGTTTATATGGTGGTATTCTCACAAATACCAAATCCCCCACTTCAAATTCCCTTTCACTGTGATGTTGATTTGCTTGTTGTTTCATCCCATTTTTGTGCCATAACTAAGTTTCCCTTCAATAGTTTTAGAACCTCTTGTTGGCGTTGGATGTGGTCCTCTACTTCTTGAGCCTTTATAGTCCATTTCAAGGGAGATGCGCTGGATGGAGGATGGTATCCATAAAGTGCCATAAATGGTGACATTTTTGATGAAGTATGGACGAATGTGTTGTACCATCACTCTACCAAGGGAAACCATTTGACCCATTGTGTTTGTTTATTATATGCAAATCAATGTAGATATGCTTCTCAAGGTTGATTGATAATCTCAATTTTCCAATCAAATTGAGGATGGTAAGACGAGCCATGAGCCAATTGAGTACCCAATCAAGAAAATAATTCAATCGAAAAATTTCTAATGAAAATTGGATCTATGTCACTTACAATAATTTTTGGCATTCCGTGTAGATTTTGGACTATTTCCATGAATGCTTCTTCCATAGTACTTACTTTAAAAGGAAGAGAAAGAGAGAAAAGTGGGTATACTTTGTCATTTGATCTACCACTGCCATAATGACACTCTTTCCTTTAGATTTGGGTAAACCTGTAATAAAATCCATTGAAAATTCTTCCCAACGTTGGCTTGGTATGGATAATGGTTGAAGGAGCCCTGGCGTCTCGATAGTCTCTCCTTTATTTTATTGACATATGACACATTCTACCACAATTCTTTGCACATATTTCTTGATCCTATGGTATGTCTTCAAGAACCATGAATGTCTTCCTATCAGAGAAGTGTGTAATTCCAATAAGACCTGTTTTTTGAGTTGATAATTCTTACATAAGTATAAGCGATCTTAATACCATAACAAATCAAATTTCGATGTAAATTTCTATACTACATTAGGTTCCTCCTGTAGCTATTTAATTATCTTGTATATCTTCTCATCTTTCTGCCATTCTATCCTTGCTTCTTTCACCTAGTTAGATTGTGGAATGTAAATAACACATAGTAAACCATTTGTGTCTTCTTCTTTCCTTGAGAGTGCATATGTGACAATATTTTGTTTTCCACTTTTGTAGATAATTTCAAATTCATAACCCAACATCTTTGTGACCCATTTTGTTTCTGTTTTGAATACAATCTTTGCTCCAAGAAGTACTTCAGATTATCAATGATATTCTTTTACTTTAAGTGTCTTCCTATTAGGTATGGACACCATTTTTTAATTGCATGTAGTATGGCCAACATTTTTTTTTCATAGATGGGTTGATTAAGTTCTTTCCTTTGAGTTTTCTACTTTCAAAGACAAGGGGCCTTCAATCTTGAATCAAAAGTACACTAGTGCCATGGTTCGAGGCATCACACTCCACAATGAATATTTTTGTGAAGTCAGGTGTCACCAAGACAAGAGTTGTACACACAACCTCTTTAAGTTCTTCAAACAATTTTGTTTCTTATTTAGTTGAAGAAAATATTTCTTCAATAATTTTGTTAGAGGTGTTGCTATTTGACCATAATTCTTGACAAATTTATGGTAATATCTTGTCAATCCTAAGAATCCTCTGAGTTTCTTCAAGGTATTTGGGATTGGCCATTCCCTCATAACTTTGATTTTGTTAGGATCCACCTTGACACCATTGTGTGATACAATATGACCCAAATATTCCACTTCTTGAATCCCAATGATACATTTGGAAGGATTTGCATATAGTTGTTGCTCTTCTAATAGTGTTAATACCCTGTAAACATGTTAGACATGCTCTTCCCAATATTTGTTTTAAATTAGTATGTCATTCAAAAATACTAGCACAATTTTTCTAAGGAAGGATTTGAAAATAAAATTCATGAAGCTTTGAAATGTTGAAGGTGAATTTGTAGGTCCAAATGGCATAACCAAAAACTCATAATCACTTTAATGTGTTCTAAAGGTTGTTTTGGAAATGTCTTCTCGCCTCATTCTGATTTGATGATATCTAGAACAAAGATCCAACTTAGTAAAGAAAACTACTCCATGCAATTCATCTAACAATTCATCAATGAAAGGAATAGGAAACTTATCTTTGATTGTCATTTTATTGAGTTGTTTTTAGTTTGGACACATATGCCACAAACCATCCTTTTTGATAGCCATCATGATTGGTGAAGAGAAAACACTATGGCTAGGATGAACGATGCCCACCTCTAACATTTCTTGAACCCCGTGCTTAATCTCACTCTTTTGTGCATGTGGATATCTGCAAGGATTGTAAAATTTTGTAGAAATTTTCCTACAAATTAGCTAGCTTTGATACCATGTAGAACTTTTTCTAAAAATCAGCTAGCTCTGATACCATGTAGAAATTTCCCACCTGTAGATTAACCTGATAATGCAATGTACTAAAGAAAAACACTTGATCTACTTCTACAAACAATTTAGCGGAAGCTTAATCAACCATGAGAAACGTCAATAAGAACACATATAACTGGTAAGAAGGAATCAATCACACATAACACAGAAGAATTTATCTGGGGAAAGCACCAACGTAAAACCCCATCTCTGTATTACCATACAAGTGGAAATATAGTCTGGATTAGACAAAGGCTTAGCTCGGAAGCTATCCAGCTCTCAGTACAATCCCTCTGCTGCTCACAGGTAGTCAAAGGCTTCTCACAAACCTTATCCTCTGCCCTCCAAGCCTCCTATTTCTATGCATAGTTTTTCCTGGGTCCTCCAGCTGCCACCTGTGTGATTCTCACCTCACGCACAACACTGACCTCTGAAATAACTGCACAAACCTGAAGGAGATAAATCCTCATCATGGATGAGCTTCCTTTATAGGAAAAATATTCATCCAACTGATAGTACATTGTCCCTTCTTTGATCTCAACCGGGTCTCTGTCTGAACTGACATGTATGAGTTATTCATGAGAGAATCTTCAGTTATTTTAAGTACAATAGTTATATGCTAGCATGCATTAACTAACTGAACTTACTTAATTTAAACACACTGTTTAAATCAAATATAACTGGACTTGACTCTGTTAACTGAGCCAACTAATTACAACTCAAATTAGAACTCATCCTTATCTATTTAACTGAAGGATAAATTCCTCAATTAATAGATAAACTGTTGCATGTCCTCACATAGACTTCATGTTTGATTTCCCTTAACTAATTAACTCAATATGAATTAATTAATTAATTTACAAACTGCTATTAATATCAAATTCGAATTTTACTTCCTATTTTTAGTCCAGGGATTGACTAAAATAGGAATCCATCTTGAACTGCTAAAAATAGAACTTCTATTTTTAGCACTTCCATTTTTCATTCCCTGTTGCCCAATCCAGCACTGATGTCCAAACTGCTCTTTTTAGCAATTTCTTGTTGTCAATTTTCAACACTCCCTCTCAACAAGAAAGGCTTTCTCTCGAACCCGATCCTGTACCTCTGGAATGTTCTGCATGCAACACATCTACCAAGTGTGGTTGCTCCAGCAACTCTCGGAACAAAAAAAAAACTCCCAACTAACCTCTTTGTTGGGCCAGAAACATACTCTGATGCTGAAGCTCTACCTGCTGCTGACAAGTGCTCCCTCTCTGACCTCTGCGCTACTGCAACATCTCCATGCATCCATGCATGTCACACCATTGCACCCTTCTCTGTGCTACCCTGCACTGTGCAACACACTTGTGCCTCTCGCATTGCTACAGCCTGCATGCTCTGTGCTGTATTGGGATTCCTTGCACTATAGCTCTCTCTACCACTCCATCCGCATCTGTCTCTACCCAATCAGTCAGTTCTTGCTACTCCACATCGGGGCTCCCGTAGTAAGGTCTCATCAAAGAGGTTGGGTACCTCAAGGATCTTGCCCCTCCTCCTTGGGACGATCACTCTATATTGCCCCACCTGCTACCTGGAGGTATGGCTGATGTGATCCCTCTGCCCACCTAGCTCGAAGTTTCCCCCTACTAGAGGTATTTGCATGAGTAGATGTCTCTACTCGATCTCCTCTCAGCTTCTCTTGTTGTGGCTACTCCACAACCTCTTGAAGTTGCTGCACCAATCGTGGCTCCTTCACAATCGTCTGAGACTTCTTCTGGTGCTGCATGTTGAACGGTAATTTACTCTCCCTCTCAACCACCTAGTATTTAACCTTTGCCTTTTTCCTCAAGGATTTGCATGCATCTTGTACCTCAAGTCCATACAGGTTCTTGGATAGCACACCAATCTGTTTCATATTTCCTTCCATCACGAATTTTTTGGAAAAGAAGTTGATTTTAAATTAGCGATCTCTCCCTCATCTGAACTCCAATTCAGCCGATTTTTTTTTGGATTTTGGGTATTTTTCCGCAAGGAATCCAAATCTACTATTTATTTTTGAAAATTTTGTACAAAAAGTTTTAGATCTGCTCTTCAAACTCTCGGCCCAAAACTCAAAACTTTGAAATATCCTCTAGTATATTGTTCTTCCTTGCTCACCTGTGCTCTGATACCATGTAGAATTTTGTAGAATTTTTCCTACAAATCAGCTAGCTTTGATACCATGTAGAACTTTTTCTACATCAGCTAGCTCTGATACCATGTAGAAATTTTCCACTTGTAGATTAACCTGGTAATGCAATGTACTAAAGCAAAACACTTGATCTACTTCTACAAACAATTTAGCGAAAGCTTAATCAACCATGAAAAACATCAATAAGAACACATATAACCGGTAAGAAGGAATCAATCACACATAACACAGAATAATTTACTCGGGGAAAGCACCAGCCTAAAACCCCATCTTTGTATTATCATACAAGTGGAAATATAGTCCGGATTACACAAAGCCTTAACTCGGAAGCTATCCAGCTCTCAGTACAATCCCTCTGCTACTCATATGCAGTCAAAGGCTTCTCATAAACCTTCTCCTCTGCCCTCCAAGCCTCCTATTTCTATGCATAATTTTTTCTGGGTCCTCCAGCTGCAACCTGTGTGATTCTCACCTCACACACAACACTGACCTCTAAAATAATTGCACAAACCTGAAGGAGATAAATCCTCATCATGGATGAGCTTCCTTTATAGGAAAAATATTCAAACAACTGATAGTACATTGTCCCTTCTTTGATCTCAATTGGGTCTCTATCTGAATTGACATGCATGAGTTATTCATGAGAGAATCTTCAGTTATCTGAAGTACAACAGTTATATGCTAGCATGCATTAACTAACTGAACTTACTTAATTTAAACACACTGTTTAAATCAAATATAACTAGACTTGACTCTGTTAACTGAGCCAACTAGTTTCAACTCAAATTAGAAATCATCCTTATCTCTTTCTGAAGGATAAATTCTTCAATTAATAGATAACTTGTTGCATGTCCTCACATAGACTTCATGTTTGATTTTCCTTAACTAATTAACTCAAGATGAATTAATTAATTAATTTACAAACTGCTGTTAATATCAAATTCGAATTTTACTTCCTATTTTTAGTCCAGGGATTGACTAAAATAGGAATCCATCCTGAACTGCTAAAAATAGAACTTCTATTTTCAGCACTTCCATTTTTCATTCCCTGTTTCCCAATCCAGCACTGATGCCCAAACTGCTATTTTTAGCACTTCTATTTTTAGCAATTTCTTGTTGCCAATTTTCAACAAGGACTAATGTTAGGTGTTGCACTTCTAGGTTGCAAATGAATAACATGGTCATGATCTCGAACAACTGGAAGACCCTTAGGCATTTATCCAAATACCTTAGGATGACCTTTGTTAACTTTATGAAGATCCATTGGAGCAAAGACTATAGATGTTTGGACATCCAATGAACACAATCGTGCAACTACACCTTGGTTTTCATTTTTTAGAAATTTTTTCATGCTATTAGAGCTTATCACTTTACTGAGTTCCCCTTGGATACCTATAAGCTCAATTTCCTTTCCTTCTAAGAAAAATCTTATGAAAAGATATTGGGAATTAAGGGTCATTGTTCCCAATGATTGTAACCATTGGATCGATAAAACAAAATCAACATCACTCATTTGGATTGAAATCATGGGACTAACTAATAAATAATCCCCCATATTGAGCTTGATATTATTGCACTTACCTGAACAATTTATGATGCCTCCATCTCCAAACATCACTTGAAATTCTAGTGATAGATATACAAAGAAATTAAGAAGTTTTTCCAACTTGTAATTAATGAAGTTAAGGGTAATACCTGATTCAATCAATACTATTATTCTTTCTCTTTTGATATATCCATTTGAGGGTTTGTGGAGTACAGATGCCGACCAATGCATGATAAGAGATTGTTGGAGTAGTTTCTTCTAGCTCTAGATCTTGTGAAGTTTCCACTTCTTGATCTTCTTGATCTTCGCAGTCTACGTAGACAAATTTCTTCTCACTGCATTTATTCCCTTTACTATACTTCACAATTGAAACATAGTCACTTTACTCTTCTTCCATCCACTTGTTCAGGGGTAAGCCTTGTTGGTTTAAGAAAGGGAGCATGCTTTTCCTTATAATTCTTAGTGACCAATTTTCTAGTGCCCATATTTTTACTTTCAACTTTCCTTGCTAGACTGAAAGAGTGCTATGGAGATTTAGGCTCAAATAGATTCACCTCATGTTGTATATTTTCCTTTAAAGTACCCATAAATAAGTCTAAGAAGTTATCCTCTAAAATTGCAACAACCCTGGTGAAAATTCCATGTAATAAATGTTAAAAACAATAACCACGGATGACTGGGACATTTATTCCAAGCTAAAAGTTGGGAAAGACATCCTAGGGGGTGTTCATTTGGTTGTTTATGGCTAAGGAAATTGGAAAAGGAAATGGCTAAGGTATTAAAATACATTTTTGGCACATTTATTTACGAAAATGATGGAAATTAGGAGAAAAGGGAGGTGAAAGGTCATAGGTTGCATGTGATGAGGAAAATGAAGGAAAATAATGGAAAATGAAGAAGATAGAGGCCTCATTCATAAAAAGGCTTCAAAGGATCAGTTTGTAACCTTTTTCCAGTTTAGTTTTGGAGCTCTCTCTCATTATTCTATCTCTCTCATACTCTTGGATACTTAGAGTTTTCTTAGAGCACTCTTGGCAGTTGTGACATACTTGGATTTTCGGAGCAAGAAGGCAAAGGAAGATCAGGAAAGTGCAAGAAGGCATCAACATCAACATCTACATCAAATTTGCTTTTAGTTACTGAGCTGCATGTATGATTTATTCACTAGTTTTGGCATGCATGGCATATGCATGTGGTTTCTTAGTTGTGATTTGTCATTGGCATGGAGGATTTCTTGGATCGACAGTGGATTGCCTAACCTTTCCATTTCCTGGATAGCCATGGTGATTGTTGGTTTACTTTCATTGCTTATTTTTGGTTGGTTCTCATTTTTCCTTAGCTTGGGTTGAGTTACTGGTCCTAGAGCCTTGGTTGGACAAACTCTCTGGAGCCTTGTACCATCTTGGATCGAGTTACTAGTCCTAGAACTTTGGTTGGACAAACTCTCTTGAGCCCTTGGTGGGTTGAGTTACTAGTACTGGAGCCTTGGTTGGACAAATGATCTAAAACACTAGAAGGCTTTGATAGAGACCGATCTAATGATGGTTTGTTATGTCCGACTGTGAGGTGGAATCACTCTTTGATGGTTTGAGGTGGATGGCCTCTAGAATCCCTGGATGAGTTTTGATTGATGTTTTTTATGAGATCCCACATTCATGCTTGGAATATGGCACGTGGGTGAATTGAAGATGAGAGATTTGGATAAGCCATTCTATGGTCGAGTGGAATGTGGTAGTCCCATCTCTGGTTGGTTCATCGCATTCATTAATGAGAAATCCATTCCCTTGATTCTCATGTGTAAATGTACTGATGTATTTATGGATTTGATGGATGATATGTTTATTGTATTTCTGTTCCTATTATGCTGGTTATATGCACATTTTTGATAGCAGTTATGTATGGCTCTCAACATGTTTTTACTTGTATGTGAATGGATAATGTGTCTATGAACTAATAGATGATAATGTAGAAAATGGGATGAGGGAACAATGGTTCATAACGATTCTCAGATAAGTATGAGATCCCTACACTTAATTATGTTGTTTACACATGTAGGTTACATGTCAATGATATGGTTGACAAAATGCATGTCATGGATATTAGGGATCTAGTCAAGGTCTTGAACAAGTATTTGCATTAGTACTTTCATTTCCATGTTACTTTAATGAATTGAAGAGATGGATCAGTTCTGGGTAGTGTCATGGGCTCTGAGTCTGAAAAAGTGGCTTGAATCTTGGGTCGCTGGCACAATATCGGCAATTTTAGTTCATAGTCGTTGGTAGACAAGCCTGTAAGAGAAAATTTAGGTTGTTGGTCGCTCCCTTGTGTTGGCATTATGATATAGATTTGGCACTATGACACAGGTGTTGTCCTTGATGGAAACTCACATAGATGACAGATCATAGTTCATGCTCACAGAAGGAAGAACGAGAGGTATACGCAGGTTCCCCATTGACCAAGCCGCGTGTACACGCGGGTTCACAGACCAAAAGGTGCATATAGCGTACACACACACTTTCACGGAAGGAAAGGCGCATACATGTTGGAAAACTTAGTTTTGGTCTGTGGTATTTGATCCATGGTATTGGTCCAAGGTATCTTGTCCGAAGTGTTGACCCTAGGTATTTGGTCCAAGGAATTGATTCTAAGTGGTTTTGGACCATGGTATTGAGTAAGGCCTAAGACTATAAAAGGAGGAGAAGATCATTAGGTAAAAGAACTCAAGCATTGAATATCTAATGAAGAGAAAGATCTAGAATATAGGTCATTGGGTTATGGTGCACAACTGGATCTGAATCAAGGATGAACCTTAGCGCTTGATGAAAAATAAGATCTAATATTCGGTCAAGATCTTAAGGCTTGAAAGAGAAGTATCTTTGTGTGGTTTTGATCTTTTATATGAAAACTGGCGTATGTTGTAATATGTAAATATGATGATCTGGTTATAACTGACATTTGGAATTTTTGTAAAGTTTAAATCATCATTTATAGATTTGTACGCAGGTTCACTTTAGCAAAGGCGCGTATATATGCTGGTTCTGCATATCAAAACAACGTATATGCAGGTTTGCCTTGAGATAATGGTGTATCTACACAGGTTCGACACATTGAAGTAGCATATACCTAGTAAAATATGCTTTAGCTACTTCTGTTTGCTGCTGCAGTGTTCTGGGTTTTGGCTTGGGTTCTGTTTACTGATTCTGGTTACAACATTCTGAGAAGTGATTGATTGATTCAGTTTTGGTTGGTGCAAAGGAGATTGGTTGATGCAGATATAATTGATGGTTGATTGATGTTGTTGATGGATCTATTTTGAAAATTTATGAAACGTGGTCCCTGAAAAAAAAGAGAAGGTTGTAGCCTTCTGTAGGCCTACACCTACGTACTAGTAAACACAACAACTAGTACAAGAGCTAGGGGGTTGTAGCTCCCTTCCAGGAGAAGCTGGAGAACGAGAGAAGGTTGTAGCATTTTGCAGGTAGAAGCCTACGTACTGTTATAAGTCTGCACTAGTACTGAAAAATTGTAAAAAGAAGTTTCTTATTAAAAGAAGATAGAGACGATTGCATCAGGTGGTTTTCACCCACATTGGGTTTCCACCTTATATCTTGTGTTTATGTGTGTGATTGTCTGTTCTGTTTTACTGCACCTGGTTATTGTTTATATGGTTCTGATGCACATATTAAAGATCAACATATGATGAATTAACTAAGTTATAAGTTTGAAGAGTATATGCTAGTTTCCTTGCATACAACTGCGTATACACGCAAGTTTAATTAACCGAAGTAGCGTATATGAATCTGATTATGGAAATGAAATAATATTGACTTGCTAATACTGATTCACCCCCCCCTCTCAGTATTATTTCCAACAATTGGTGTTAGAGCAGGTCCTTCAGAAGACGCTTGATCGCTTGAAGGAAGATCTATCATCATGATTAACTACGAAAGAGAAGGATCCATTAGACCACCAATCTTTGATGGGAGCAACTTCATTTATTGGAAGGTAAGAACTACAGCCTATCTTCAATCTCTTGGAACAAATGTCTGGGAAATTGTGGAAGGAGGATATACATTTCCATCAACAATTCCTACAGATATGGCAGGTAAAAAGCAATATGAAACCAATGCCAAGGCTGTCAATACATTATTGGGGAGTCTATCACAATCAGAATTTGTCAAAGTTATGCAACTCAAAACCGCTAAAGAAATATGGGACAAGATCGTTCTAAGCTATGAAGGAGACAATCAGGTAAAACGTGCAAAACTGCAATCTCTCAAAATTCAATATGAAACTCTCAAAATGCATAATGATGAAAGTATAGCTAATTACTTCTTACGTATAGATGGGATTGTTAATTGCATGAACTTGGGTGAAGAGATAAAAGAAGTCACTTTAGTTGAAAAGGTTTTAAGATCCTTTTCTACTAAGTTTGAATCAAAAGTTTTTGCCATAGAAGAAAAGCAAGATCTTCAGAGTATCACTATGACATAGTTGCAAAGAATCTTAACTGCTTTCGAAATGAGAAAAGGAGGTCCATCAGATATGAAAGAAGTCGCATTCAAAGCTTCAGGAAGGGAAGAACTCAATGAATCAGGACATATTTCAGAAGAAAAGGAAGAAGCAAACTTTGTCAAAAACCTTCAACGGGGTTCTGGAAGATTCAGAGGTAAACTACCTTTCAAATGGTTTGCTTTTGGAAGAGTTGGTCACTATGCTGCCAAATGTCCGCATAAAGATAAGCTCGATAAAGGTAAGGAATCACCAAAATGGAATAGAAAACAAAGTGTAAGTAAGAAGAGCTACTATACGCATGAATATAGCGATGGTTTATCAAATAGTGATGAAGATAATAATGACTATAGACTTCTGATGGATTTTGAAGATGATTATTTCTTGGATGCTTTAGATGAAGATAATCTTTATGAAGAAATCTCTAAACTCAAAGTCTATTTACAAGAAAATAATATGATTATAGATACTCTGACATTCCAACTTGCTGAAAGAGAAAAACACAATGAAAAACTAGAATGTGAAATTGTGGGTCTAAGAAAATATATTGAGAAAACAAAAGCTCTCAATCTCAAATTTGCTAAAGGATCAGAAACTTTAGATGAAATTATCAAAGTGCAGGGTTCTCCTCTAATAAAGACAGGTCTTGGATATACTGAAGAATCATCTCAAGCACAGAAGCTGTCAACCTCCACTAAAAGCTATCTTGATGCAGCAAAGAGCAGTGAACAATTTGACAACTGTCAGCAAAGGCATAAAGTAGTTCACCAAGTAAATCGGGTTCAATCTACTTCAAGGATGAACATAAGTTACAACCAACCTCAGGTAAATCATACTCAATTTGCTTCAAGAATGAGTCACCAGGTTAGTAGATTCGATAATCGCAGGAACTTCTTTAATGGCCAATGTTTTTCATGTCATAACTTTGGACACAAAGCTGCTCAATGTGTTTCTTACAAGACCATCATGACTAAAGAAGCACGAAATCAAAGGAATGTGACAGGGATAATGAAAAGGACCTACAATAAATTTTCGCTTCTTGAAAATGAAATAGAATTCTCTATCTGTAACAACTTTGGTCATGAAGATTTTGAATGCAGGAGTAAATTTCGGCAAACATCTCAGAAGGAGAAAACTTCATTGAGTCCCAAAATATGGAGAAATAAAGAACCGCAAACAGAAAGATGTGGTATAGCCTTGTATGTAGAAGGACAAGAAAATCAGTGGTACATCAACAATGGATGCTCGAAACACATGAAAGGTGATAAAGAAAAACTTCAGTCATACAATGCCTTAGAAAAGGAAAAGAAGGTCTCATTTTGAAATGACACTCCTACTGTCATAAAAGGTAAAGGTTCTGTTTTCTTAAAAGAAAAGGTTAAAGCTGGGAATGTTATGTATGTTGATGGTCTAAAGCATAACCTATTGAGTGTCAGTCAAATGTGTGTTTAAGGAAATGAAGTAGTATTTCGATCAAATGGATGTGTTGTTCGTGAGCTTGATATAGGAGAAACCATGATCAAAGGCATAAGAACTCCAAATAATTTATACATACTCAAGGGAGGACAACAACAATGCTATCTAAGAAAAAATGATGAACATTGGCTATGGCACAGAATATTGGGGCATCTAAGCTTCCGTCAAATAAGGAAAGCATGCAAATTCTAGGTTGTTCGCGATCTTCCTGATATCAGCATTCCAGAAAATACAATATGAAAATCATGTCAATTTGGTAAGCAAACCAGAGCACATTTCCCTGAGAAGGAAGGATCAGCTAGTAAGCCTCTTGAACTTGTTCATACTGATTTATGTGGTCCATCAAGGAAAAAGTCACCTCGTGGAGAAGAATACTTTATATTGTTCATTGACGATTTTTCTAGAATGTGTTGGATAGGACTTATAAAGCATAAAAATGAAGCATTTGAAAAGTTCAAAGCCTTCAAAGCTTTGGTTGAAAATGAATCAGATCGCAAAATCAAATGCCTCAGATCTGATCGAGGAGGGAATTTACCTCGGATGAATTCTTCGACTTTTGTGAAGAACATGGAATAAAAAGAGAATTCTCCACCGCAAGGACTCCTCAGCAAAATGGAGTGGTAGAAAGAATGAATAGAACTGTTCAACAAATGGCTCGTGCCATGCTAGATGAGTTTGGAACTCCTGCAACCTTCTAGGGTGAAGCTGCATTTGCTGTCGTCACTATCCTCAGCAAAGCAAACGTTCGGGTAAACAACACTCAAACTCCACATGAACTTTGGTATGGTAAGACTCCTACTGTAAAAGACTTCAAAGTTTTTGGAAGAAAATGTTACATCAAAAGGGCTGATGAAAAACTTGGCAAATTTGAACTTGGAGTAGATGAAGGCATTCTCCTTGGTTACTCTTCCTGAAGTAAAGGATATAAGTGTTATAATAAAATACTTGGGAAAATTATTAAAAGTATTGATGTTGTGGTTGATGAAGCAGGCAAAAATCCAAAGCAGGTTAAAACCGAAGATTGTGAAGAAGATGAGGATTATCCTTCCACATCAAATCAGAGTAATTCTGAAGAAGAAGAAACCAATGAAGTACCAGAAGAACAGATAACGACAAAAGAAGAGACTCCATCCAGGTATGTTAAGAAAAATCATCCAGAGACTCAAATTTTGGGACAGAGAGAGGTAGGTGTGCAGACAAGAGGAACTATTACAGAAGCTTCAAGCTATCTAGCATTGCTTTCATCCATCAAACCTCAAAATGAAAATGAAGCATGCAAAGATGAATGTTGGGTCAAGGCCATGAATGAAGAACTTGAGCAAATTGAAAAGAATAATACTTGGGAATTAGTTCCTAGACCTCATGATAAGAATATCATAGGAACCAAATGGATATTTAAAAACAAGCTGAATGAAAATGGTTAAGTTATCAGGAACAAGGCCAGACTTGTTTGTAAAGGATATGCTCAACAAGAAGGTTTTTGAAGAAACTTTTGCACCTATTACTAGACTTGAAGCCATAAGAATGTTCCTTGCTCTTTCTAGCTTTCAGAAATTCAAAGTACACCAAATGGATGTAAAATATGCCTTTTTTAATCGAGACTTAGACGAAGTATATATAGAGAAACTAGACGGATTCATCCTTGGAAATGATCCAAAACTTGTATGCCGACTCAGAAAGGCTCTCTATGGTCTAAAACAAGCTCCAAGGGCATGGTATTACCATCTTGACCAATACCTCCTTCAACAAGGTTTTTCAAAAGGATCAACTGATAAAAATATATATACAAAGACTGATAATGATAAATTGCTAATACTTGTTGTGTACGTTGATGATATCATTTTTGGTAGCAATGAAGAAGCCATGAGTCAAAACTTTGCTTTGGTAATACAGCAAGAATTTGAAATGTCCTTGCTTGGTGAGCTCACATATTTTCTCGGCCTACAAGTTCAACAAAATAAAGATGGTATTTTTCTATCACAAACCAAGTATCTCAAGCAGATCTTGAAAAAATACATCATGGAAGATTCTAAACCAGTATGTACCCCCATGGTAATAGGATGCAACCTCAGCTCAAATGATGAATCAACAACAGTACATCAACCAACCTACAGATCCATGATTGGAAATTTGCTTTATCTAACAGGTACCTCACCAGACATCATGCATGCACTAGGAATAGTTGGAAGATTCCAAGCAAATCCAAAGGAATTTCACCTTTAGGCAGTCCAAAGGATCTTCAAATATCTTCAAGGAACTCAGCATTTTGGTTTATCGTATCCTAGGGATACATATCTTACACTTCATGCATATACAAACGCAGATTGGGCAGGAAGCGTGGATGACAGAAAAAACACTAGTGGTGGTGCATTCTATATGGGTTCCAGATTAGTGTCTTGGTTCAGCAAGAAACAAAGTTCAATTGCATTATCTACAGTTGAAGCAGAATATGTGGTTGCTGCATCTTGTTGCACGCAACTCCTTTGGATGATGCAAACATTGCAAGACATTCAGATCACATGTACTCCACCCATCTCCATTCTATGTGATAATACAAGTGCAATAAGTATTTCAACGAATCCAGTCATGCATTCCAAGCCCAAGCACATGCCCATCAAATATCATTTTCTACGTGAACAAGTGCTTGAACAAAAGGTCAAATTGGAGTATGTTCCCTCCAAAGAACAGGTCGCTGATATATTCACCAAACCACTTCCCAGAGAGACATTTGAATATATCAGACAAAAGCCGGGAGTAGTTGATGCATCATCTTGCTATTAAAACTTATATATTTCAGAGAAAAGTGGTTGCACGCGAGTTTCATGAAGCGTATCCACGTACATACGCTAGTTGTTGTGGATACAATCGCGTATATGTTGGTTTGAAGAAGAACAATGGATGAAAGGAGTCTGATATGGGTTTGATAGTGATCATCTGGCATAGGTTTAGGGGGAGAATATACTTATAGTAATGCATTGTTGGAATTATATTAGAAGATATTGGTACAAATTCACAGTTGTTTTTGATTCAGGTGGAACAGGTTCAGGGGAGATCATGGTTGCTGGTCTGGATGGTGATTGACAGATGCTACTGATGATAGTTGCTAATAACTATCATAGTCTTGTTTTAGATATTTGGTCTCTATGTCATGTATATATTTTATTGACAAGGTCATGAAATGACCTATTTTGTTTCCCCACTATGCATGGGATGGATGATGTAATGTTCATGTTCTAACATGTATAATCATTTGGTATATACCCACTTGGTTGGGTGGATGAGTCAAACTTGGTATATCCCCACTTGGTTGGGATATGGATGTATGTATGAGTCATTAGTGATAGGAAGGTCATTTATGATGTATGTATAGAATCATCTTTTTGCAGACCTTGCTTATATTCAGGGGGAGCATGGACAACACACTTCAACATATCAGAGAATTCAACATGCACTTTGGGGGAGCATAACCCTTTGCACTTGATGAAAATGGGGGAGAGTGACTTGGGGTTGCCATCAAGTCCAAAGGGGGAGTTTGTTGGCATTATGATACAAATTTGGCACTATGACACATGTGTTGTCCTTGATGGAAACTCACATAGATGACAAATCATAGTTCAGGCTCACAGAAGGAAGAAAGAGAGGTATACGCAGATACCCCATTGCCCAAGCCGCGTGTACACATGGGTTTGTAGACCAAAAGGCGCGTATAGTGTACACACACACTTTCATGGAAGGAAAGGCGTGTACATGTTGGAAAACTTAGTTTTGGTTCGTGGTATTTGATCCATGGTATTGGTCCAAGGTATCTTGTCCGAAGTGTTGACCCCAAGTATTTGGTCCAAGGTATTGATTCTAAGTGGTTTTGGACCATGGTATTGAGTAAGGCCTAAGACTATAAAAGGAGGATAAGATAATTAGGCAAAGGCACTCAAGCATTGAATATCTAATGAAGAGCAAGATCTAGAATTCAGGTCATTGGGTTATGGTGCACAACTGGATCTGAATCAAGGATGAACCTTAGCGCTTGATGAAAAATAAGATCTAATAATCAGTCAAGATCTTAAGGCTTGAAGAGAAGTATCTTTGTGTGGTTTTGATCTTTTATCTGAAAAACTGGCGTACGTTGTAATCTATAAATATGATGATCTGGGTATAACTGACGTCTGGAATTGTTGTAAAGTTTAAATCATCATTTATAGATCTGTACGCAGGTTCACTTTAGCAAAGGCGCGTATACACGCTGGTTCTGCATATCAAAACAACGTATACACAGGTTCTCCTTGAGATAATGACGTATCTATGCAGGTTCGACACATTGAAGTAGCATATACCTAATAAAATATGCTTTAGTTACTTCTGTTTGCTGTTGCAGTGTTCTAGGTTCTGCCTTGGGTTCTGGTTATTGTTACTGATTTTGGTTACAACATTCTGAGAAGTGATTGATTGATTCAGTTTTGGTTGGTGCAAAGGATATTGGTTAATGCAGATATAATTGATGGTTGATTGATGTTATTGATGGATCCAGTCTAAAAATTTATGAAACGTGGTCCCTGGAAGAAAAGAGAAGGTTGTAGCCTTTTGTAGGCCTACACCTACATACTAGTAAGCACAACAGCTAGTACAAGAGCTAGGGGGTTGTAGCTCCCTTCCAGGAGAAGCTGGAGAATGAGAGAAGGTTGTGTCCTTCTGCAGGTAGAAGCCTGCGTACTAGTATAAGTTTGCATCAACACAAAAAATGTAAAAAGAAGTTTCTTATTAAAAGAAGATAAAGGCGATTGCAACAGGTGTTTTTCACCCACATTGGGTTTCCACCTTATATCTTGTGTTCATGTGTGTGATTTTTTGTTCTGTTTTACTACACCTGGTTACTGTTTATATGGTTCTGATGCATAGATTAAAGATAAACATATGATGGATTAACTAAGTTATAAGTTTGAAGTGTATATGCTAGTTGCCTTACATACAGCTGCGTATACACACAAGTTTAATTAACATAAGTAGCGTATATGAATCTGATTATGGAAATGAAATATTATTGACTTGCTAATACTGATTCACCCCCCCCCCCCCCTCTCAATATTATTTCCAACACCTTGCCCATAGCATGAGAGTGACTATGGACCAAGAGACCTAAACCAATAGTGGGACCCAGGGACAAGATATTTGAGAGGATGACTTGTCTTCTGTGTTATGCTCTTAACCTACAAGATGATACAAGAATACCAAGTATGCGCAAAAATTTACCCAGAACATAGAACAGTGAGAAATAATAGCAGGTATTTTATTATTCAGAAAGTAATGTTCACTTGTCTCTTTGAGGGGGCAAATTCCAATAGAGCAGAGCTCGATTACAAAATAAGACACGATGCTCCTCGCAGGGAGTCTCTATCCTTTATATATGACTCATACATGTAATACCATGGAGCAATACCATGGTTCTTATTAATATCATCTATCTAATACCATGGCCCATTTGCAACTAATTGTGGTCCTGTCATTAAATGCGGGTTAACCACGTACAATTATTAATATGGGCTTTATTGACTCTTTACTTAACTATAACTATGACTCGATCCTACTACATAAATAAGGGGGTTAGGGTGGGACCCTAACATGCCCTCCCCCTCACGAATAGCCTTGTCCTCAAGGTTGAAGCTGCGGAAACTGCTGAAGAATAGTGGCTGGTTCCCAAGTTGCATCTTCCGGAGAGGTGTCTTTCCACTTGACGAGGACTTCCTTGATCATGCGGCCACGCAGGTGTCATTCTCGTGTGTCGAGGACCTGTTCAGGTTGGAGCCAGATTGACCCTTCATCATCCAATTTAGGTAGACTGGTTTGAATTCTGAAATTGTTCCCAATCACTTTCTTGAGGCATGAGACATGGAAAACTGGATGGATTTTTGCAGTGGGTGGCAAAGCTAGCTTGTAGGCCACTTCTCCAATGCGCTGAAGTACTCGATATGGTCCGTAGAATTTTGGAGATAGTTTCTGACAACCCTTGTCTTTGAGTGATGTTTTCTTATATGGTTGCAACCTCAAAAATACCTAATCCCCTTCTTGAAATTGGCGTTCTGAGCGATGCTGATCTACCTGTTGCTTCATGCGGTTTTGAGCTTGATGAAGATTCTCTCTAAGATGGGCGAGCATGGTTGTGCGGTTCTGTAGGAGTTGATCCACTGCATGTACCTTTGAGCACCCCTTGATATAAGAAGTAGGGGCATGAGGGAGTTGACCATAAACTTCTTCATAGGGAGTCACTTTGGTGGTGGCATGATAGTTGGTGTTATACCACCATTCAGCTAGAGGTAACCACTGTACCCAAAGATGTTGCTTTTATGAAGTGAAACACCTAAGGTAGGTTTCCAGACATTTGTTGACTGCTTCAGTTTGACCATCTGTTTGTGGATGATAGGAAGTAATGAGTTTTAGTTGGATACCTTGTATCCTGAAGAGTTCCTGCCAAAAATTACTGGTGAAGATCGGGTCATGATTAGACACAATAGAAGTGGAATGCCATGCAATTTGAAGATTTGATCCATGAAAGATTGAGCGACCAAAGTCGATGTAAAAGGGTGGGGTAGGGCGCAAAAATGAGCATACTTAGAAAGTCGGTCCACAACCACCATGATGACTGACTTGTTCCTTGACTTTGGAAGACCTGTAATGAAATCCATAGAAACCTCCGTCCATATTGATGCCGGGATGGGTAATGGTTGTAATGTGCCTGGTGCTTTGGCCGTCTCCCCTCTGTGGCGCTGATAGACATCGCATTCTGCTACAAAAGTAAGAATGTCCTTTTTCATGCCTGTCCAAAAAATTGATCTTCTAGTGCGAGCATACGTCTTCTGAAAACCTGAATGTCCTGCAGTGGGGGATGAGTGCAACTTCGCCAAAATGTGGCTTTTGAGGGTGGATGTTGGTGATATTACGACTTTGTCCTTGTAGTGAAGAATCTCATCCTGCCACGAGTAGCCCTTGGTGGAATTTGGATCCGCCTGCAATTGAGTAATGAGTTGGGAGAGCCAGGGATGTGAAAACCATTCCCTGCGAGCCTCTTCAATCCATTCTGGAATGGGAAGGGAAATTGCGAGCAGGGTACTTTCCTCCTCAAATTGGCGAGATAATGCATCTGCTACAATATTTTCACGCCCTTTATTGTAAATGATCTCATAATCATATCCCAGCATTTTGGCGAGCCATTTATTTTGTTGTGGTGAGGATAGGCATTGCTCCAAAAAATATTTAAGACTATGATGGTTTGTGCGGATTTGGAAACGTTTCCCCAATAAGTAAGGTTGCCAGGTATCTACTGCATGTAAGATGGCCATCATTTCCTTCTCATAGGTAGATTTTCCCAGATTCTTCCCACTTAGTTGTTGGTTTGTGAAGGCCAAGGGTCGGTCTTCCTGCATTAAGACCGCCCCAATACCCATACCCGAAGCATCACATTCAATGACAAAAGATTTGGTGAAGTCGGGTAGTGCTAAGACTGGAGTGGAACAATTGGCATTTTTGAGAGCTATAAAGGCCTGTTGTGCTTCATTATTCCAGAGGAATGAATTTTTCTTGAGGAGTTGAGTGAAAGGTTTCGCAATGTGACCATAATTGCAGACAAATTTGCGATAGTAGCCCGTGAGACCCAAAAATCCTCTCAGGCTCTTCAAGGTCTTAGGTTGAGGCCAATCCTGCATTGCCTGGATCTTTTTTGGGGTCCACCCTGACACCTTCACGCCCCACAATGTGGCCCAAATACTCAACTTCTTCCATGCCAAAAGAACACTTTGACATCTTAACAAATAATTTATGCTTGCGGAGTAGTTGCAAGAGAAGATCTACATGCTGAATATGTGCAGCCCAAGTGCAACTGTAGATGAGGATGTCATCGAAGAAAACAAGGACAAATTTTCTGAGATATGGTTTGAGGAGGTGGTTCATAAGGCTCTGAAAAGTAGATGGGGCATTACAAAGACCAAATGGCATGACTAGGAACTCATAATGGCCTTCATGAGTTTTGAATGCAGTCTTTGGAATGTCAACTTCTTTCATGCGAATTTGGTGGTAGCCTGAGCGAAGATCCAGCTTAGTGAAGAATTGAGCCCCATTTAGTTCATCCAGCAAATCATCAACAACCGAGATGGGAAATTTATCTTTGACGGTCAACTTATTGAGGCCCCTGAAGTCTGGACACATATGCCATTCCCCATCTTTCTTGAGCACCATAACCACCGGTGATGAATAAAGACTAATGCTGGGACGAATGACTCCTGCTTCCAAAAGTTCCTTGATTATTTTTTCTATTTCATTCTTTTGGGCGAATGGATATCGATATGGGTGCACATTTCGTGGTTGGGCCCCTGGGACCAAAGTGATGCTATGATCATGTTCCCCTCTCGAGGGTGGAAGCTCATGAGGCTTGTCAAAGACTGGGAGATGGTTATTTAAAATCTGTTGCATCTCAGGAAGAATCGGAAGCGAATTGGGTTCGATGGCCTGGATGGCATTAAATTGAGCTATAACTCCATGATGACCCTTTTTAACAATTTTTCCATCCTATGTGAGCTGATGATAGAGGGAGCTACCGCCTGGAGTCCGAGGAGGGTATGTGTGGAGTTGTTCTGCTTAAAGCTCATATATAACTCCTGGAAATCCATTGTTATTGGCCTAAGTGTGTGAAGCCATTCAGCACCGAGGACAATGTCCTACCCTCCCATGTGTATGGCAAACATGTGGGTCTTCAACTGATAATCCCCCATTTGAAGTTTGACATTTTCACAGCGACCTTCACATTTCATTGTTCCCCCATCCACAATTTGGATTTGGAATTTAGAAACGGCTCGTACAAAACAATGCACTGCTTCCGCGACTCTTTGATGGATAAAATTATGTGTGCTTCCACTATCAATCAAGACTACTACTGGGTGGTGCTTAATAAAACCTCCGATTTTGAGAATTTGAGATGAAGAAATCCCTGCCAAAGCATGCAGCGAAATAACTGGTTCGTCAGGGACATTGTCCTTCTGGTTGTCCTCTTCGTCCTCCTCAGGTTCCTCAAGTGGTGGGGCTTCCTCCGATGAGCTGTAATTAGTAGCATCAATTTGAAAAAATTTGGGCTCCTTGCATTTATGACCTGGGGAGTATTTTTCATCACAGTAGTAACATAATCCCTGCTTTCTTCTTTCTGCCATTTCTACAGGTGACACCTTTTGAACCTTAAGTTTTTGAGTAGTGTTGTGAGCCTGTGGGGGGCGATCCTTGGCGGTGAAATTTGGGCGATTGGATTGGGCCGCTAACGCACGTTCAACTTTACGAGCTACCCTGCAAGCCTCCGACCATGTGGGAGGGTGGTGCAGTCGGACGTGAGCTTGTATGGCCTCTTTAAGACCACTAATAAAACATTATGTGTAAAACGTATCTTGGAGACTTGTAGTGCGGAAAGCTAAGGCTTCAAAGGCTGTAATATATTCATCCACTGTGCCAGTCTATCGGAGCTTAGTGAGACGACCCAAAAAAGTAGAGTCATGATCAAAGCGCTCTATAAGAGATTTTTTTAAGGTGTCCTAAGTCAAGAACCTTCCATTGCAACGTTGATGCCATTGCCACCATTTTCATCTTTCATTGTCCAAGTACATGCTCCCCACCATTAGCCGAGTCTCATTATCTAAGATGTAATTCAGATTGAAATATTGCTCCATTTGTGATACCCATGCTGCCGGGTGAGAACCATCAAATTTATGCATATCCAACTTGGGTGGTCGCAGACGAGATTGTTGGTGGGTGCCCCAGAGGTGAAGAGAGTGGCTAGACTCACCCTCACTGTGTTCATTGCCAATATATGCCTCCTCGCGGGCTTCCACCTTGCCCTTTGAGAGTGCGTTAGTTAGTGTCGTTAGCTGATCTTGGAGGTCTTTCAAGGATTGTTCAAGTTTGTCGATCTTCTCATTGGCCATAGCTTGAGCTCTAGTTTCTACCATGCACCGATCCGATGTACTTGAAATTTGGGACCGCCCAAAATTTTTTTGCACTAACAATTGAATGGTACCACCTTGCTCAGCTCGTCGTCCTGATTCTTATGGGCTAGATCACCAATAAGTGCCCCGGGGGGTCTCAGACTTTTTTTTTTCTCTGAAAACTCCTAACTGAGTTTTACTCTTTGCTTAGGAATTCTGTAGTAGCCGAATCCCCAAAATGTCAATGCTGCCAAAAATCCTGCGAAAACACGCCTCGATATAGGAACCCACACAACTACTCAGATCTGGATGGCAGCTCTGGTGGATTTGAGAGATCTAGATGGCTGATTGGATAAATCTGAGTGGTGGAACAAATTGCTGCTGCAGATCTGATGGATCTGAGCTGCGGGACTGATTTCTGCTGCTGCTGCAAACCCCACTTGCGAGATCTGATCTAGTAGAGATTATGCGTGCTCCAGAGATAGAAAAGGGAACTATGGTCTTGAGGAGTGTCAGGTGCTACAGATCGCAATATACATAAGGGTCTGACAGTAGTACTCGACCCAATTTTTCAGGGCACTAACCAAGGAGGATCAACTGTACCCTTAGCCGTACAGCTCGACTACCCTATCGTATGGATGAGTAATCTCTCTGAGTGTTGTTCTCGGTGTACTGTAGCAGCCACACGACCGACGTTTTATCTATGGCGAGGTTTCAAGGGAGCTAGGGGGATTCCGATATACCAGAGGATACTTGGAAGACAGTCCGTGCACGATTCTGTCTAATGCGCTACTACTCAAAGGGGTACCCACAAGGGTTACAAGGGAGTCCAACAAGCGTGACCACCTCTTGTATTTCCTGCGTGCATGCCTCCCCAAATCTGCAGGTTTATGCGCTCAACGATAGATCCCGTGGTTTAAAGACGCCCGAACACGTCTTTAGCCAAAAAAAATTTGCTAAAAAATGGAGATCCCACCGGCCTTGGAAAGCGCTCTAATACCACTTGTTATGCTCTTAACCTGCAAGATGATACAAGAATACAAAATATGCACAAAAATATACCCAGAGCATAGAACAGTGAGAAATAACAGCAGGTATTTTATTATTCAGAAAGTAATGTTCACTTGCCTCTTCGAGGGGGCAACCTCCAATAGAGCAGAGCTCGATTACAAAATAAGACACAATGCTCCTCGCAGGGAGTCTCTATCCTTTATATATGACTCATACATGTATACCATGGAGCAATACCATGGTTCTTATTAATACCATCTATCTAATACCATGGCCCATTTGCAACTAACTGTGGTCCCGTCATTAAATGCGGGTTAACCACTTACAATTATTAATATGGGCTTTATTGACTCTTTACTTAACTATAACTATGACTCGATCCTACTACATAAATAAGGGGGTTAGGGTGGGGCCCTAACATTCTAAGGGTTCTATTAATGATGTTGAATGTATGTATGGTGTGTTTCCATCGGTTCCACTTCCTTATGTGACTTAGGAGGTCGAATCATATCATAGTGGCTCGTCGTCACATGTTTACCTCAGCTAGCCGGTTGCTTGGGTAGATGTGGGAGGAGGGTGTTACAAAGTGGCATTAGAGCATGGTTCACCCGTTAGATTGGATGAGCTATGTGTTGGTCATGCATGCATGTAAATTGCATGTGTGTCTCTTACACTTATATACTTGTTATATTTTCTTGATAATTTATTAGGGTTGCAGTATGGTTATCATGTACAATTTGGTATTGATTTCATGAAATACATTGTCTTAAGTATGTGACTGACTATGTATGGATTCTATGTCGCTTACATGATTGATTTTATGGTGCCTACTTACATCCTTGTATGCTAGGTTACATTCTTGAAGATTTGGACTACATGTATTAGTCTTGTAGGTTGATTACAAGATTTGATCGCTTATGTTCGACTACATGCACTTATGCGTAGGTGTAGTTGATTTGGCATTGATTATGCATACTGTTGGTTGCATGTGGAAATGGGTACAATGGAATAATGGTTGTTTTCATGCATGAGGTCATAGCATGCATTGTTGATATGGCCTTGCATTGATGGCTGGATCCTAGTTAGAGTGATGTTTATGTGTTGATACATTTATTGGTGTATGTCTATACATTGTTATGATTATGTTATACATGTATCAGATTGATTTGGTGATATTGCAGACAACATATCCTCCCCAACCTATACTAAGGTATGTTTATTTGTTGTGATTTGGTTTATTTGACATATTATGCATTACAGGAAGAAATATCAAATGGCTAGCAAGATGGTTGACTACAGAGATTCTCCCTATGAATCCGAAGGGCAGTATGGTGTTGGGAAATATTCCAACTTGGAAGTGACACTAAGAAGCCTAAAGGAGGATATAAGGACTTGTAAGGCAGATAATGTCAGAATCATATAGTCATAGGAAAAGTTAGCAGATGTGAATGCAGTAATACTTCAAAGATTTTCGGATTTGCAGCAACAAGGACCACTACGGATTAGTCATGTGAAAGAAGATAAAATTAATGGGGCATACGATAGTAGATCACATGTTGGTCGTCGATCAGATATAGATGATACAATTAGAGATGGAAGATTGTTGGACACTCCGGAGAGGGATAGACACATGTATGATTCTAGTTCTGATTCAGATAGGTACTATAATCTTCATCGTTATTATCCTTACAGGAGGAATGATAGGGGATACTTTCCAGATGAGTTTAAGAAGGAAAAGCCACCTAATTTTGATGGAGAGATAAAGAAATCAAAAGATACAGAGGCATGCATTCTTGGTATAAAGAAATTCTTCAGGTTGCATGACTATTCGAAGAACATGCAAGCTAGAGTGGCTACTTTCAGTCTTAAAGGTAAAGCAGACATTTGGTGAGAAGACGTGAAGAATGTCAGGGACATAAATGAGGAAGATATGAATTGGAGTGAATTTGAGTGGTTATTCAAGAAAAAGTATCTGTCATAGAGGTACTTTGATGACAGGGAAAAAGAATTTTATGAAATTTAGATGGGTTCCATAACAGATGATGAGTACACTAGTATGTTCTTGGAGCTGTTGAGGTATGTGCCTTACCTCAAGGAGGAGAAGGCTAAGATTCAGAGATTTTTTAGTCGGTTACCTTTTGTATTCAAAGACATGATTGAATTCGATGAGCCTAGACCATTGGAGGAGGACATTCGAAAGCTAAAGCATTTCTATGAACAATCAAAGCGGAGAACTGAGACTAATCCAAACTAAAGAGGTAATGTAAAGAACAAAGGAAGATGGGATAAAAAGCGAGCAAGGCCACATGGTACAGATAACAAGGAGAATGTTGCACCACCTAAGAAGTTCAATGCATCAGATAGAAGACAGGGACATCAGCCTCAGGAGCAGAGTAAGGAGCATGTGCATTGTTGAACCTATGGAAAATATCACCTTAGGAGAGATTGTCCGCAACATCAGGGTGGTAGACCTCAAATATACAGTGCAAATGAGGAACATATTGTTGGAGATGTAGGCCAAAGTTTCCTTGTATCTATGCAGATGTGGACAATAGGCATGAAGAGCATCAGACATTTATCATTGAGATGGATGGTAAGCTTTGTGATCAAGTTATTTCTATTTTGATTGATCCTGGATCTAATTATAGCCATGTTAGTCCCGACTTGGTGGATAAGTGTGGTTTGAGTAAATATTTGCATGCAGAGTCTTGGTTAGTGCAGTTAGCTACAGGTACGAAGAAGCGAGTTCATCATTGGGTGAGAGCTTGCACATTTGACTTAAATGGTATGCCTACAACAACACATTTGAATGTATTACCATTGGGTTCATATAATATGTTATTGGGCATGGATTGGTTGTATCTAAATAGAACCAAGGTTGAATACTATGAAAAAGCTATTGAGAGTGTTGATGGCAATGGGGAACCAAGAGTCTTGAAAGGTAAGAAGAAAGCCACATTAGTTAGGATGGTGACAACTATGCAAGCAAAGGTAGCCATAGGAAAGCGTGTAATATTTTGCATTACATATTTCTATTGATAAGGGTAAGGAGGTTGAGGATGCAGATGTGTTGAAAAAATACCCGGTTTTATAGATGTTTAGGGATGTATTTCCTGAGGACATCACAAAATTGCCACCGCATAGCGAAGTAGAATTTTCTATTGAGTTAGTGCCAGGGGCAACTCTAACATCGAAAGAACCTTACAAGATGATCACACATGAGTTGGTTGAGTTAAAGTTGTAGCTTAAGGAAATGTTGTACAAAGGATACAATAGGCCAAGTGTATCACTGTGGAGTGCACCGGTCTTGTTTGTGAGGAAGAAAAATGGTACTCTCAGATTATGCATTGATTACAGGCAATTGAACAAGGTGATTATCAAGAACATATATCCTTTGCCAAGGATTTATGACTTGTTTGATCAGATGAAGGAAGGAACAATGTTCTCAAATATTGACCTGAGATCCGGGTACCATCAGGTATGCATCAAAGAGGAGGACATATACAAGATTGTGTTCAGGACCAGGTATGGGCATTGTGAGTTTGCTGTTGTTCCATTTGGCTTAACGAATGCTCCGGCTACATTCATGTGTTTAATGAATAATGTGTTGCATCCATATTTGGACAAGTTTGATGATATACGGGTATATTCTAAAAATGAGGAAGAGCATGCCAAGAATTTAGCAAGAATGTTGAGGTTGTCGAGAGAGCACCAGTTGTATGCTAAGCTCAAAAAATGTAGTTTCTTTCAGATTGAGGTACACTACTTGGGACATGTTGTCTCCAAGGAAGACATTGCAATAGATCTAGAGAAGATAAGGGCCATCATGGATTAGGTATCTCCTAAGAATGTGGATGAAGTGATATATTTCATGGGTTTGGTAGGATACTACAGGAGGTTCATCAGGAAATTATTACAGATTTCTTACCCGTCACATCATTGCAGAGGAAAGGTAAGAAATTCGAATGGAATGAAGAGTGTGAGACTAGCTTTGAGAAACTTAAGAAGTTGCTGACACATGCACCAGTACTACAGATTGCAGATCCAGAAAAAGAGTTTGTAGTATGTACAGATGCTTGCAAGGGAGGGCTCAGTGGAGTCCTTATGTAGGATGGAAATGTGGTATGTTATGAGTCCCATAAAATAAACGAGTACGAGTAGAAATACCCGACACATTATCTTGAGTTGGCAACGATTATAAAGGCACTGAAGATGTGGAGGCACTATATTCTTGTCAGGCGGTTTATGCTTATGAGCGATCACATGGGTTGAGGCATTTGTTTGACAAGTTGAATCTGAATGCTAGGCAGGCTAGATGGTTGGCCATGATCAACGAGTTTGATTTCGAGATCAAGTACATCAAAGGAAAAGAGAACATAGTGGTATATTCTCTTAGCAGGTGTGCTCAAGTGAATCACTTAGCAACTATGAGCTCTTATGGGACAGATTTACATGATAAGATCTTGCGGGGAGGAAAACATGATGTGAGATATATGGAGATTTTGTACAAGTTGTAGCAGAGTACAGGTACAGGTATATGTAAAGGTACATGTATAGGTACAGGTGATGGTACATGTACATGTAGTGGTATAGGTATAGGTGTAGGTACACAGGACTTGGACTATTGTCTTGCATCAGATCGATTGCTTAGGTTCCAAGACATGATATATGTGCTAGATGACAATGATCTCAAGAAGGTGTTCTTGAGGGAGTTTCATGTGAACCCATATTTAGGTCACCCAAGTTATTAGAAGACACTCACAATAATGAAGAGATATTACTATTGGTCAAATCTAAAAAGGGATGTAGTAGAGTTTGTGGTGAGATTTTTTGATTCTCAACGAGTGAAGGTAGAATGTAAGCATTGAGGTGGAATGCTACAGTCGAGCGCGATTTCAAAATGGAAATGGGAGGTCATTTCCATGGATTTCATAACTGGGTTGCCAAAGGCAGTGAAGCAGTATGATTCCATCATGGTCGTTGTGGATAGTTTAACAAAGGTTACACACTTTGTTCTGATGAAGTCTACGTTCTTAGCTAGTGATGTGGCACAAGCATTTATTTTAGACGTGGTTAGAATACATGGTGTCCCTAAGAATATTGTGTCAGACAGGGATGCGAAGTTCACTTCCAAGTTTTGGAAGGAGTTATTTGCAGGTTTGGGCATAGAGTTGGCCTTTAGCACAACTTATCATCCACAGATAGATGGACAGATAGAGAGGGTCAATAGGATATTAAAGGACATGTTGAGGATGTATGTAATGCATCATCAGAGGAAGTAGGAAGAGTATCTATATTTGGTCGAGTTTGCATACAACAACGATTATCAGGAGTCATTGAGGATGCGTCTTTTTGAGGCATTGTATGGGCAGAGTTGTAACACTCCCATTAGTTGGAGTGATCCTGTTAGAAGGGTATTGATTGGACGAGATATGTTGGCAGACATGCAATAAGAAATGTAGGTAATCAAGAAGAATCTAAAGGTAGCACAACATAGGCAAAAGAGTTATGCTAATAGGAACATGTTGTTCAAGGAGTTTTAGGTTGGGGAACATGTGCACTTGCGCATCAAACAGAAGAAGAGCTCCTTGCGGATTGAATCATGTGCCAAGATGGCACCATGATTTTGTGGAACCTTCAGTATCATTGAGAGGATTGGGCCAGTAGCCT
This sequence comes from Pinus tabuliformis, assembly GCA_031772625.1. NCBI lineage: Eukaryota > Viridiplantae > Streptophyta > Pinopsida > Pinales > Pinaceae > Pinus > Pinus tabuliformis. The sequence goes on from CM062816.1 coordinate 72,734,262, forward strand.
ATCGACTTGCACTGCCTCCGTCAGTGAAAGTCCATGATGTTTTCCATGTATCTTTACTTAAGAAGTATGTTAAGGATGTTGGTCATGTGATTAACTAGTCTGTATTGTGGGTGGAACCAGATGGAGAATTCCATCCGAAACCTCAGTGTTTATTGCAGAAAAATGTGCTCATGCTCCGTAACTAAGCAATAAAGCAAGTTAAAGTGCAATGGAAGCACTCTAGGCCTGATGAAGCTACATGGGAGATGGAAGATCATATGCGCGCATGTATACTTCCTTGTTTTCCAGTTGAGGCAAAGCAACTTTGATATTTGCTTATGGTGGGTTGGTATTTGCTTATGGTGGTTTGGTATTTGATTTATGGTGGTTTGGTATATGATTTATGATGGTTTGGTATTTACTTTATGGTCATTGATATATGCTTTATGATGGTTTGATATATGCTATATGATGTTTTGATATATATGCTTAGCTATGATGTTAGTATATGTTTGATATATGTTTTGGTATATGATTTGGCATATGTTTTGGTATATATATTTTGATGCTGTTGTTATATGTACACCCGTGTATGGATGTAAGTACTATAGCTAGATGTGTTATAAAGCTCCACTATGCGATATGGGTGTTATGTTATTATGCTATCATGTGGTTACATTATCATGATGTTATGATGTCATATGAGTTGGCACATAGCAGGATGATCATTGTAAATACCGTAATGAGATTTGTTATCAAGCTCCACTATGCAATATGTTGTCATGTTCTCCTAATGTTTTGCCTTGAGAAGATCTTTCATTGTAAATACTGCATCGAGCTGTGTTATAAAGCTCCATAAGCAGTATGTCGTCTTTTAGCAGGTTGTTGAGGTATATGTGAAATTGAACACCGAGGATAGTGTCCCCAAGGGGGAGGGTTCTGTAACAACTCTGGTAAAAATTCCATGTAATAAATGTTAAAAACAATAACCACAAATGACTGGGACACTTATTCCAAGATGAATGTTGGGAAAGACATCATAGGGGGTGTTCATTTGGTTGTTTATGGATAAGGAAATTTGAAAAGGCATTAAAAGGCATTTTTGGCATGTTTATTTATGAAAATAATGGAAATTAGGAGAAAAGGGAGGTGAAAGGTCACAAGTTGCATGTGAGGAGGAAAATGAAGGAAAATAATGGAAAATGAAGAAAATAAAAGCCTCATTCATAAAAAGGATTTTGAGGATCAGTTGGTAATCTTTTTTCAGTTTAGTGTTGGAGCTCTCTCTCATTATTCTCTCTCTCTCTTATACCCTTGGATACTTAGAGTTTTCTTGGAGCACTCTTGGAGGGCGTGGCATACTTGGATTTTTGTAGCAAGAAGGCAAAGGAAGAAAAGGAAATTGAAAGAAGGAATCAACATCAACAACTACATCAAATTTTCTTGCAGGTACCGAGTTGCATGTATGATTTCTTCACTAGTTTAGGCATGCATGTGGTTTCTTAGTTGTGATTTGTCATTGGCATGGAGGATTTCCTAGATTGACAATGGATTGCCTAGCCTTGCCATTTCTTGTATAGGCATGGTGATTGTGGGTTTACTTTCATTGATTTTTTTTGGTTGGTTATCATGTTTCCTTAGCTTGGGTTGAGTTACTAGTCATGGAGTCTTGGTTGGACAAACATTCTGGAGCCCTATACCAACTTGGGTTGAGTTACTAGTCTTGCAGCCTTGGTTAGACAAACTTTTGGAGCTTAGAAACAAATGTGGGTTGATACTAGTCCTGGAGCCTTGGTTGGACAAATGCTCTGGAGCCTGGTAAAAGTTGCGGGTTGAGTTACTAGTCCTGGAGCCTTGGTTGCACAAACGCTTTGGAGCCCTGGAAGGATTGGATAGAGACTGATCTGATGATGGTTTGTGATGTATGACTGTGAGGTGGAATCACTGTTTGATGGGTTGATGTGGATGGCCTCTCGAAGCCATGGACGTGTTTTGATTGATGTTATTTATAAGATCCCACATTTATGCTTCAAATATGGCATGAGGGTGAATAGCGTAAGAGATATTTGGCTCAGCCATTCTACAGTCAGGTGGAACGTGGTAGTCCTATTTCCGGTTGGTTCATTGCATTCATTAATGAGAAATCCATTCCATTGGTTCTCATGTGTAAAGGTACTGATGTATTTTTGGATTTGATGACTGATATGTTTATTGTATTTCTGTTCCTATTATGCTGGTTATATGCACATTTTATGCCAGCAGTTATGTATGGCTCTCAACATGTTTTTACTTGTATGTGAATGGTTTATGTGTCTATGAGCTAATAGATGGTAATGCAACAAATGACATGATGGGACAATGGTTCATAGAGATTCTCCGATAAGTATGAGACCCATACACTTAATTCTATTATTTACACTTGTAGGTTACACGTCGATGATATGTTTGACGAAATGCCTGTCATGGCTAGTAGGGATCCAGTGAAGGTATTGAACAAGTATTTGCTTTAGTAATTTCAATTCCATGTTAATTTACTTATTTGAAGAGATGGATCAGTTTTGGACATTTTCCTGGGCTCTGTGCCTAAAAAAGTGGCTTGAATCTTGGGGTCGCTGGTACAACACTGATAATTTTGGTCCACAGTCGCTAGTAGGCAGGCCTTTGAGAGTGACTTTAGGTTGCTAGTCACTCCCTTGCCCATAGAATGAGAGCGACTTTAGGTTGCTGGTCACTCCCTTGCCCATAGAATGAGAGCGACTATGTCCTAAGTGATCCGAACTTAAACAAGAATGCAACAACTTACAGATATAATCATAAATACAAAGATGCAATAGAAAAAAGACTTCATTTCGTTAATAGAAAAACATTGAACTATGCTTACAAACAAAATGGAAATAAGATAGCTCGAGCGATGGTAGCTTATCTCTGAGAAGAGATGTGGCGGCTACATGCCTCTCAACTGTGTTACAATGAGGCTCAAAGGCTTATTTATTATTGTGAAACAATGTAAAACCCTAAACATCAAAAAACATAACCCTAGGAGATGAATCGCCAAAACTGTGGGCCCCCTTTAGGTAAATTGGTATGTCAACTTCTCGGGGTCGTAACTTTGGCATACAATATTCCTTTGGCTATCATAATACATCGTTTTGAATATCTCGAAGAGAAGGACGAATACAATTGGCCATGCCAATTTTGGACGTTTTCAGTCTTTCCGTTTTCCCTAAAAACATTGTTTAGGGCCTCAAAATGACTCCGAAAGTTCAGGACCCGAAAAACTGCCAAAAATAGTAAACTGTGCTATTATTAAGGAAATCGAAAAACTGAAAGAGACAGTGTTGGGTCCAAGTGGAATAGGTAGGTGGCCACCAATATCCACCTGGATCATTCCTCCCCCCTTAGGAAGCAATGGTCCCCATTGCGTTGAGTGCCTCCATGAGATGGGGAAACTTCTACTGAACTTGGTCCCTAGTGAGTCACTTGCCTTGGTGAAGGAGTTGGTCAGATTTGAAAACCTGATATAGTTGGATATTCTATTGGTGAGTGTTCTTGATCTTTGTGTCCATGATCTGATCAATGATGGCCTGTTCCATGTAGTCTGGGTTTAGCTCTATTGGTGTGAGATGTTCTGCAATGTCGAATGTGTCCAACAATGGTGGAAAGTATAGCCAAATGTGGTCTACATTGAACACTGGGTGCAGACCAAGGAACGGTGGAATGCTAAACTCGAATGCATTTCCCCATACAACCTTGGTGATGGTGTATGGCCCATATCAGAGTGGGTGAAGCTTGCGGTGGGGTCTAACGAGGCGCTCCTTCTACAAATGTAGCTAAACTTTGTTGTCCACCTGGAACTTGTGAAACACCCAATGTTGATCATGGTGTTGCTTGTACTTAGCATTGACTCAGTCCAATATATCATGGACCTACTGGCGGATGTATTGAATGCACTCAATGAAGCTATTAGCCTTGTCGGCTTCAGATTGGACATGAGCCGAATCAACCTGAGTAGCTGCAAATGGTATGAACACATCAATGGGACATAATGGATGAAATCCCAACCCTACCTGAAAGGGGTTGTGGCCCGTTGAGCTGTGGAGAGCTCTGTTGTAGCTGTGCTGGACATAGGGGAGGCTTTCATCCCATGTGCATGGATGCTTCGAGTTGTACATGCATAGAATGTGTACGATCATCCTATTGACAACCTTTGTTTGGCCATCAGTTTGGGGATGGAAATCCGTGGACTTAGTAAGTTTTGTATCCAACATCGACCAGAGAGTTGACCAAAATGCAATCAGGAATCTATTGTCCCGATATGAGACAATGGATCCCAAAGTGTACCCACACTCGCTCAAAGAAGAGCTTAGCAGTGGCCTCTGCTGTGATACTCTTCTTGCAGGCTGACATGAGCCATCTTAGAGAATCTATCGACGACCATGAAAATGTAATCACTGCCGTGCTTAGTAGAAGGAAGGTCCGACATGTAATCCATGGAGATAGATTCCCAAGGCCAACTAGGAGTAGGTAGAGGAGTATACATGCCTTGCTTCTTGATGGTTGGTTTGGAAATGGCACAGGCGGTGCAGGATCTAATGTACTTCCCAACACCCTGACGAAGTTTTGGCCAATAAAAATACCTCTACAATTCGCAACTATTTTCTATACTTTGAAATGTCCAGTGACCCGACTGTAGTGCGCCTCCCAAATCATCTTGGCACACTCATTTGAAGGAACACAAATGTGTCCCAAGTGGCATAAAAATGCATCCTAAAGATGAAAATTTGGAACTTTCTTCCCTTCCAGGAGTGTCTGGTATGTGTTGCCGAATTCTGGATCGCTCTTGTAAAGATGTGGCCACCACGATGTCTCGTTCCCATAGGAGTCGAGCACAGTGATTAGCGCCATGACTAGTGGTCGGCTGAGGCAATCAATAACATTATTGGTGCTGCCCTTCTTATACTTAATGTTCAAATGGAATTGTTGCAGCTAGGTGGACTATTTCTGATGGCGATCGTTCTGCAACTTGCCTTGTGTCTGTATGAATTTTAGAGGTTGGTGGTCTATATGGATGACTGATTCCTTCCCTAGAATGCAATGCTTCCATTGACGGTAGGCCTGCACAATGGAATACATTTCTTTGTCGTAAGTGGGGTACTTCCAGACTGTGTCTGAAAGTGTCTCACTATGGTAAGCCACTAGATTCCAATGCTGAGTAATAACCACACCAATAGCATATTCAGAGGCATCTGTCTCAATATCAAATGGTTGTTGCAAGTTTGGTAATGTGAGCACTAGTGCATAATAGAGGCAATTCTTAAACTCAGAGAATGCTTGCTGTTGGGTTTTAGACCAATTTTTTTTTTCTTTTTCTCTGCCCTTGGTGACTTGGCTTAAAGTCCAAGTGATATGAGAGAACCCCACCACGAACCTACGGTAGAAGTTGGCAAGACCAAAAATCTGTGGAGCTCTATTAGAGTGGTTGGGGCTGGCCAATCCCAAATGACTTTTATATTGGATTGGTCCACATGTACACCCTGCTCATCAATTATGTACCCCAAATATTGAACCTGGGTTAGGAAAAAGGTGCATTTCTCCAAGTTAGCACACAACTTGTGTTGTCGCAGGGTTTGAAGGACCTGTCAAATATGGTGGAGGTTCTTGTCTCAAATCTGACTAAAGATCAAGGTGTCATCTAAATACACCACCAAAAATGCATTATTAAAGGGTCACAAGATGTCTTCTATTAGTCTCATGAAGGTTGTAGGGGCGTTCGTCAATACGAACAACATGACCAACCATTCGAAAAGGCCCTCCTTGGATTTGAAGGTAGTCTTCCACACATCGGAGGGTTCAATAGACACCTGGTGATAACCCGAATTCAAGTCAATATTGCTGAAATATTTGTCCCCCTTGATCTAGTCAAGCAGGTCATCAATCCATGGGATTGGGTACCTATTCTGGACATTGATCTTGTTCATCGCCCGATAGTCAATACAGAGTCCCCAGTTCCCATCCTTCTTCTGTACCAATACAATCAGGCTCCCACATGGTGATGAGCTTGGCCTGATGTGCCATTTCTGCAATAGTTTCGGGATTTCCCTCCCGATCTCATCGTTCTCAAGAATAGAGCGCCGATAGATTGTTGGGGTTCGACGCGCCTGGGGTTAGATCGATGGATTTCTTAACTTGACAGTGTAGAGGTACCCTTGTAGCTGAGGAAAATCCTTGTACTCCTCCACAACCTTGCCCATCTGCTGCTGCTATGAAGAGGAGCCCTGCCTAGAAGCTGTGGCCACAACCTTATTCTTACCCTAAGGGTGAATCATAAGGAAAACAAATTTCCTGGTTTGGGAAATGATCTTACTACATTGCTTTGTAGTGATCAAAGAGATGGTGGTAGGCGAGGCTACCTCCGGTATCCTGTACAACTTGTTGGCCAAGGTAATAATCATAGAGTGAGGTCTAAACTCATATACAACATGTCACTTCCACAAGTATGGTTTTCCTTACAGTACATCACAAGATTCAAGAGGAGCAACATCACACAGTACCTCATCCATGAAGGGCTTGGTGCTATAGGGAAGGTGACACTGCTGGCTGATGTGAAGATCTCGTCTTGTTGTATGACTGTGGATGTGCTGTAGTATATAGGCCCAACCACTTCACTACCTCTGCTGGAATGAAGTTCTTTTGGCTCCTGCTGTCGATAATGAACAACAACGAAGAACCCTTCACCCAGATTTGTGAGTGGAAGAGGTGTTCCCCCTCCTCTGGATCTTCAGGTTCAATATTATGGATCTTTGTGGGGGCCACAGTGGCACTGGGCTTCGCATAAATGATCTACTTCCCTTTTTTAGTTCCCTTATCGGGTTATGATTCAGAGTCGGAACATGCGTCTGATTCAGAAGCCTTCAGCTCAGCCACCAGTGACTGCTTGGCCCGACACTCACTTGTATTGTGAGTGGAGCTCTTATGGAACTCACACCATTTTCCCATGTCCTTCTTTGTCTTCGTGGTGTTGTTCTTTGCTTGCAGCTTCGACGGGCTGTCTAGGTAGCCCCGCCTTGGATTGGTCCTTTGTTCTATGGTTTGGGGGCACCTTTTCCTTGCTTTGGATTCATGATCCAAAGTCCCGCTTCTTCTATTTAAAATTATGCGTAATCTTGACAGCATACTGGTACGTTATGCCAAGTGAGGAAATGTCCAGGATATCCATCTCGTCCTCAATGTACTTGTGTAGACAGTTGTGGTAGTTGAGCACCAAATTCCGCTCAGTATCCTGCATACCTAGCTTCATGCGATGGAAAATATTTGTGAAATCCAATACATCTTGGTCCCTTCCCTGCTGTAGCGTGGTCCACTTTATGTATTTATCTTCATAGCTCCTGACAGGGTAATATTTTTCCTTGATGGCATCTCAGAAAGAAACCCAAATGGATGCGGATGAAAACAATGAGGGTTCACTCTCGTCCTTTTGTTCACAATAGGTTTCCCACCAATGCTTGACGTGTGGGGCAGATTTGAGTAGTGCAAAAGTAATCTTTTCCCGATTCAAAAAGTCATGAACTGAAAAATATCCTTTGAACAGATTTAACCATTTATCTACAATATATTCATCTATCAGGCCTTCAAATATGGGATTATCAAAGTTAACTTGTACCTTAAAAGGAGTGTGCCTCCAGAGTGGCTGCTGGATGAAGATGCATTGCCTGTGGGTAACCGTCGAAGGATCTGTGCAAAGTTATCCATCATCACATTCCTCTGTCACTCGAGGGCTTCCTCGAGCAACATTTTGAAAGGATCTCTTGTCCTCTTGTATTTCTTTTCTTTCACCATGGGAGGTCTTCAGGTTTTACGAGGCTAATCTTGCAACGGTTCAACCAAATCGAGCCCTAACTCCTTATTCCTTGACCTTGTTGGGGACATGCAAAGAAAAACAGAGAAAGAGAAGACCGCTCTGATACCAGTGATTCGAACCTAAACAAGAACACAACAACTTACAGATATAATCATAAATACAGAGATGCAAAATAAAAACACTTCATTTCATTAATAGAAAAACACTGGACTATGATTACAAATAGAATGGAAATAAGATAGCTCGAACGCTGGTAGATTATCTCTTAGAAGAGATGTGGTGGATACATGCCTGTCAACTGTGTTACAATGAGGATAAAAGGCCTATTTATTATTGAGAAACAATGGAAAACCATAAACATCTAAAAACCTAATCCTAGGAGATGAAGCACGAAAACAGTGGGCCCCGTTTGGGTAAATTAGTACATCAACTTCCCGGGGTCGTAACTTTGGAATATGATCTAAGTTTGGCTCATAATACCTCGTTTCAAAGATATCAAAGAGAAGGTTGAAAAGAAATTGACAAGCTGGTTTGGGACTTTTTTGGTCTCTCTATTTTCCCTAAAAACGCCATTTAGCGCCTCAAAACGGATCCGGAAGTTCGAGACGTGAAAAACTACCAAAAATAGTAAACTATGCTACAATTAAGGAAATCAAAAAACTGAAAGAGACAGTGTTGGGGGTCCAAGTGGAATAGTCGGGTGGCCACCAATATCCACCTAGATCACCAAGAGACCTAAAACAACAGTGGGACCCAGGGACAGGCTTTTTGAGTGGCTGGATTGTCTTCTGAGGGTTTTGTTGATGATGTTGAACATCTCTATGGTGTGTTTCCATCAGTTCCACTTCCTTAATGTGACTTACGAGGTTGAATCATATCATAGTGGCATCTATTTGGTCAATTTAGTGTGTTCTAAATTGCTATTTAAAATGTCAATCCAGGATTCGTAAACTGACGAAGTGAAATGTACTATATGTACAAGATAACCATTTCCTTAGTCTTTTGTTGTTTTTGAGTTTTTTTTAGTTTGTTTTTGGATTTATCTTTCCCTAATGTGTGATGGCGAAAATGAAAGTTAAGTATGGATGGTAATGGTGATTTCTACAGTGATTTTCCCAAACTTAAAAATGTTCAAAAAGAAAGCTTTAAAACAACTGTAATGAAATCAATTCTTAAGAGGAAGTAAATGTATCAAACAGTGAACTAATGACAATGGCCTAGTATCCTTGCTGCTGAATGAAAAAGAAAGTAAAAACTGAACTTAAAGCAACTCAAACTAAAAGCAAAGCAACTAATTCACACTACTTCAACTCTTCTGATCCTTTACCCTTCAGATCAATCTACCTTGTGGGAAGCAATCATGAACAAGTTTAAGCAATATGATATCTAAATGGCAAGAAATTAAATTGCATAAAGGAAACTAATCACACTACTTCAACTCTTCTGGTCCTTTACCCTTTAGCTCAATCTACCTTGTGGGAAGCAATCATGAACAAGTTTAAGCAATATGATATCTAAATGGCAAGAGATTAAATTGCATAAAGGAAACTAATCACACTACTTCAACTCTTCTGATCCTTTACCCTTCAGCTCAATCTACCTTATGGGAAGCAATCATGAATAAGTTAAGCAATATGATAACTAAATCACACTACAATAAATAATATTATGATTTCTTACTAATAGAGTCACTTGACTATAGAAAGAAACCATAAACAAATGAGTAGTATGATGTCTAAGTAGCAGAAAATAAATAAGCAAAACACAATTTGAAAAAGGACAGTGCTCGAATTAAATTTCAGAAAATGAAAATTAGCAGGAAGGACAAGATGATCTCATATGTAAATAGTTATCAAAAAGACGAAAATTCGCCCGGGCTGCCTAAGAAAACCTGTAGAAAAGCATTGATCAGCTGACAACTATAAGAAAACAGAAGTGAAAATGTAAACAACAGGGAATTAAAAACATCAAAACAACATGTTATATACAAGCTAATGATTATGAAAACAGAAACATAATAAAATCAAATGAAAACTATATAGGGCTTTAGTGCGCAGGGGCCCTCTGCCACCTCAGCCAGTCAATGAACAGTCACAAGAATGAACTCAGTAAAGTAGTCTTCTCATGTATTAAAGCAGCAGCAAAATATATAAAACAGATTACAATGGGGTGATAATAGCAACAATTCAAAAATTACATCGCAAAAAGCGTCTACACAGCGTTCATCAACGCGTTATTTATAATGAAAAAGTGCTGAAACTAACTAACTGAATCCTATGCTATTAACTGTGTTGCCAGAGACACGTAGATCTCCTCAGCCGAGATCTAGCGTAACAGTCATCATGTCTATTAAATCTTCGGAGTGGTAGCTGTTGGATTCAGGTTACGGGGATGATCTCCAGGTGTGCCGATGTCTCCGTGGGCTGAGGACTGTGCCACGTAAACTTTCACGTGCTCAAAACAGAGATGTTCCACTGCTAAATTCCTTGGTTGGATTTGCTTTTGACCCTTGTTGACCGTGACCTTCTATGGATGATTTGGCTGATCTGAAGGGACACGTTCCATGTACCCGTCACCTGTAGCTTGCCCATGTGGCTCGTTTCTTCATAGGACACCTGTAGCATAGCCTTTAACAAAATGGCTGCGGAATCCTGTGCTGGCTGCGGAAACTGACAAGTTTCCGCAGCTGCCTGAACAAAAATCTAAACCAAACAACAATCATAAGCATAGTTAGAAAACCATGTCAGAAGCTCTTTTTAGACTATAATGCAATGATTTAACAACTTGATGGATGAAGTAAGTGGAAAAAGAAGGCTGAGAGGGTGTATAGGAAGGTGCAGGTTTGAGGCTCAACATACCCCCACTGTGAAGGTGTTGCATGTCCTCATGCAACCAAAATTTAGTTATTTCCCTCTAATCCATATGTTCTGAGGCTTCTGCTAGGACATCTAGCCCTCTTTTCTTCTTCTTTGATGCTAACATCATCCTGGGTTTCCTGACTAGACATTTGAACTTGAGATTAATCAATGCTCTGCTTAACTTTTTGCACTTTTTCTTTAGTTTCCTGTTTTTCTTTTGCCACAGTCCTAAATGGAGCATAGTGTTATCATGGACAATCTTGTCTACCTTGCTTTTCTCTTTGAGTGCTTCATTTTCCTGTTTGATATGCCTATTTAGGACTTCTAATTCAAATACTTCCTGTTTCAAAGACTGAACTTGTGCATCTAGTGGCAGAGTGGTACTCGGTCCTGTAGCTGATTGTTCTAGGGATTCCATGTAGTTATATACCTCTTGCTGATTAGGATCTACCTCAGGTTTCTTTCTCGGACTAAGCTCGAAATCTGGTGGAGGAGGAGGACTGCTCTCTCTTTCCGGCCGAAAAGGGTTTTCATCATGTGGAGGACTTGGTTCAATGCTTGGTCGAGCTGGAGATTTCTCAAGTGTCTCTTCACCTAAATCAATAAAGTGAGGCTGTTTTCCTTGGGTTTTATTCACCTTTCCTTTTAGCCTAGTGCTCCTCCTTAAGTATGGACTAGTACTCTTTTCTTGTGCACTCTGTTTTCCTTTTTTCTTTTTCTTTGCTATAGCAGCAGCCTGAAGATGTACTAGTCTTTCTGACAGTGGTTGATAATCCTCCTCTATGGATTGCTCAGGGGATGGATAGACTTCTTGAATGGTTCTTTTGCCTTTTTCTTTCTTCTGTTTCTTATTTTTAACTCTATCTTCTTCTTCTTTTTGGACAATTTCTTGAGTTTCTATTGTAGGGGAGTCTTGGACTGTAATGTTCTTTTCTTTCCTCCTACTTTTCCTTGCAATCTTTGGTGGACTACTTCCAGAGGCCTCAGATGGCTCTTGGAAGTAGTTTCTTGTCAAGAATTGCTCCCAAGTATCTTTAGTTTTCTTCAACTGGTCCTCAATAAGAATTTTTATGAGTCCATGATGGTAGAGATGAGGTTCAATGTTGCCTATGTGTTTTTGAACTGTAACACTCATCTTTTTCAGACTCAATAGCAGAAAATGAGGCAAATTAAGAATGTGACCCTCTAGGAAATTCATCATCAGTCTAGCATGATACATATACATAGAACCAAAATGACCTTCACACGTGATAAATTTCTGGATGACTAACAGTAGACTAGACCATTCATCTTTTAGTGCATGAACAGGGATGCCTCTTGTAAATACGGTGGTATCCATACCTTGGTTTTGTAGCATGATTCTCCATATCTGATCGTCAACACTTCTATTTTTAAACCACCTTTCACCTTCTTGAGGTAGGCCTGTGGCAGCTGCTACTGTGGCCTCAGTCACTGTGAACTTCAAGTCTCCAATCTCCACTGTTTGTCCATCAAAAGACCGTGCAAAATCTTTGGTCACCTCCTTGTTATGGCCTTTAAACTTTTGGATAAATCGTAGCCATCTGGCTTTCTTCAGCAATTCCTTAGTTTGAGGATAACCTTCCAAGTATTTTGGTCCTTCCGGTTCGGCTCTCAGTAATTTTCCCATCCTCTGTTTTAAATTCCAATTGAGAGTTCTTCTGCGTGTGAGGGTTCAGAAAAAAAATGGCTCGGTTACAGGATTTAGGATAGAATGCAGTGGCTACAATCGGGGTTTAGAACTACTATAGTGGCTGCAGTCGGGGTTTAGGATAACTGTAGTGACTGCAGTCGGGGTTTAGAACAAACTGTAGTGCCTGTAGTCGAAAATGGAGAACAGGGAATGGAAGTACCTGAATTACCGGAGGAACAGAGGGTGAGCAACAGTAAACATGTTCAAAATAAAATGCGGATGCATGCGAGGAGTATGGTATTAGTGGAGTGGTAAACGAATGGAGTAACGTCGGGGTTCTTTTGAATCGGATGACTGTGTATGAAATTTTTAAACGTCTCAACAGACGGGTGCGGAAATTACGGCTAAGAAGAACCGTAACACAATAGGTCACGTCTCAAGAGTACGGGTAATAAATGGAAGTGCATTCAGTCTTGAGTTTAAACTCAGAATAATCATGAGACCGTTGAAGAAATGAATGCAAGGTGTGTGGAGTGATATCGTGGAATAGGAGTGGTAGTGGAGCTATCGTATCAAATCATTGCACATAGTAGAACTTGTTATGGTTTGATAACTATGCGTAATTATGACTTGAATTGTTATTTGATAAAGATTTTTGATCATACCTTTGGAAACTTTGTCATTTCTTGTTCAAGGCTTCTAACCAATTGCTCTTCCTTGATGTCTTTGAGATGTCCCATGTCTTTAGCTCAGTTACACCTGCATTTCATGATTATTGCACTAACAGTTGACTGTAAATTTGAAAACAGAGTGATGCTGGCTGCGGAAATCGTTTCTGGCTGTGGAAACTGCTTCTGGCTGTGGAAACGGTTTCCAGCTGCGGAAACTGAGACAACACCCCCTTAACTGTACAAAGATAGTTAGAGAAGAACTAACTGAATGAAAATAGTCCTGAAAGGGACTTTTATTGATGAAATGGAATGGAATGAGTGGAATGAAATGAAAATGAAGTGGAGTGAAGTGAAATGGAAATGAGAATGAGATGGAGGTGAAGTGAAACGGAAAATGAGATGGAGTGAAGATGGAAAGAGAAGGAGAGGAGATTTTTTTGGAAAATATAGAGTGTCAGGTGTCCCTGATTTTCACTCTACATTTTCTGTATAAGACCGCCAATCTATGATTGGTTTTCAGGCTTATACGATTTTTTTTTTTTTTTTTTTTTTTTTTTCACTGAAAGAAACAAAGGCTAGGCTGATGGGGGAGAAGGATTCTTCTCCACCAGCCTTATTGCAGAATTCTCCTGGAACATTTTGACAAATTCCTCTTTTGAGAGTGGCTTATGATAAATTTTCAATCGGTGGCCATTCACAATGAGAGGAGTTTGAAATTCATCAATAGTCTTGGTTCTTACTGCTCCATTGTTAAAGACTTTGTCAATCTCATATGGCCCAAGCAAATGAGTTTGAAATTTTCCTTTGAAGTCTTTAAACTTGGAATCAAACAGTAACGCCCAATCTCCCTCTTGAAACTTTCTCTCTTTGATGTGTCTGTCATGCCACTTAGCTCTTTGATGTTGAACTAGACCAGTCCTTAAAATTGCATCTTGTCTGATCTCATCTAGCTCATTCAGCTGCTCCATTCTGTGCTTTTGGGCTTCTGATAGATTCATCCCCAACTGGACTGCCATCTTGAAAGTCTTGACTTGAAACTCAATGGGGAGTAGGACCTCTTTCCCATAAACAAGTTCATAGGGAGAATGTCTTGTTGTGTTCCTCCATGTAGTTCTGTAGGCCCATAAGGCTTCAGGAAGCCTTTCTGCCCAATCTTTTCTGTGTAGATGAACAGTTTTGGTGATGATGCTTTCAAGAACTTTGTTTGTAGACTCCACTTGGCCATTCTTGCGGATGGTAAGGAGATTTTCTGTGCTTTATTTTATATTCTTCCATCAGCTTTTCCATCAAGTTAGATGTAAATTGACTTCCCTGATCTGTCACAATTTCTCTTGGGACACCAAAACGAGTAAAAATATCCTCAAAAAGAAATTGAACAACTGAATTTTCAGTGGCAGAAGGCAATGCTTTGGCTTCTACCCATTTAGTGACATAATCAGTGCATACCAATATATACTTCTTTTGTTTAGATGGTGGATTAATGGGTCTAATGAAATCTAAAGCCCATTTTTCAAAGGGTTCGATGAGTACCTGTGGTTGTAATGACATTTCATTTGAAAGAGTCGGTCTCCCAACTCTTTGGCAGCTGTCACACCTTCTGACATATTGTTTTGTATCTTTGAAAAGGGAAGGCCAATAATATCCTAAAGAAAGGATTTTTTAGGCCGTCCTTTTTTCAGAAAAGTGTCCATCGCATGGTTCATCATGACATGCCTTGAGGATGTCAGGCATTTCATCTTCCCGAACACATCTTCTGATCACACAATCTAGCCCTGTTTTAAACAATTCATTAGAAATCCATGGATAACTTGAACTCTCCTGAATAATTTTTCTTTTTTCACCAGGAAATAGATGTGGAGGTAGCTTCCCTGTAACCAAATAGTTAGCAATATCTGCATACCAAGGAGTCTTAGTAGTTACTGCAAACAAATATTCATCTAGAAACTTATCCTCTACAGGAGAATCTTCGTTAGTATTTTGGATTCTAGACAAGAAATCAGCTACTGTATTTTGTTTCCCTAGTCTATCCAACACAGTAATATTGAATTCTTGTAAAAGTAAGAGCCATATTGTAACTCTGCCATGAGTAACAGGTTTATTCATGAGATATCTAATTGCAGAATGATCAGTATGGACAAAAGTTTCATAGCCGGTTATATAGTGTCTAAACTTATTAATTGCATGAACAACAGCTAAGAACTCTTTCTCAGTCACAGTGTAGTTTAACTCAGTGGGAGTCAAATTTTTATTGGTGTAGTAAATGGCATAAGGAACTAAATCCTTTTGTCCCAACACAGCTCCTAGAGCTGTATCTGAAGCATCTGTGGAAATATGGAAAGGAAGTTTCCAATTTGGACCTCTCAAAATGGGTGCTTTAGATATTCTTGTTTTCAAAGTTTCAAATGCAGATTGACAATCAGGATCCCATTTGAATTCACAATCTTTTGTAAGTAATTTGAAGGTGAAGATGCTATTTTGGTGAAGTTTTCAATAAATATTCTATAGTATCCAGTAAATCCGAGAAAACTTCTAACATCTTTTTGACAATTTGGAATAGGCAACTTGGAGATGACTTCAACTTTTGATCTATCAACTTTAATCCCATCTCCTGAAATATGATGTCCTAAAACAATCCCTTCAGTAAACATCATAAATTTTTTTTCATGACTTAATGATAGGTTTGTTTCTTTACATCTTATAAGGACTTTTTCCAAATTCTCTAATGCCTCTTCAAATGAATTACCATAAACTGTAAAATCATCCATATAAAGCTCTACACAATCATGGATTAGATCGGAAAAGATTCCTAGTACTGCCCTTTGAAATGTTGCGGGTGCATTACATAATCCAAAAGGAAGTACTCGATAAGCAAAAGTTCCCCATGGACAGGTAAATGTGGTCTTGTCCTGATCTTCAGGTGCTACCTGAATCTGATTGTAACCACTAAAACCATCCAAAAATGAAAAATACTTTTTTCCTGCTAAAGTATCTAATACCTGATCGATAAAGGTTAAAGGAAAGTGATCCTTCAAAGTTGCTTTGTTCAATTCTCTGTAATCAATGCATACCCTCCATTTACCATTCTTTTTAGGTACTATAACCAAAGGAGAAACCCATCGGCTATCTGAAATTGGATAAATGAAGTTTACATTAAGTAACTTTTGGAGCTCTTCTTTCACTATCTCCCTAAGGTTTGGATTCATCCTTCTCTGAGGTTGTCTGATTGGTCTACTGTTTTCCTCAATGTAGATGTGATGAATGCAAGTCTTAGGGTCAATACCTTTCATATCGGTATACTCCCATGCAAATGCAGTAGAATGTTTTTGCAAGATTTTGGTTAGTTCTTCCTGTTGTGATCTTTCCAAATTTTTGTTGATATTCAATGTTTTTCCTGGAAAGATCTCAATGGTGGAACTGCCAAATTCTTCCATAAAGAAAAGAGACATTTGTCTAGATGATAGATACTCAATGTCGGAATCTAACTGAAATTGTGTGTGGTCATATTCTGAAGATGTTTCAAAATTTTCTAATGTGTTCAGAATTTGGCTATCTTCACTAACTTCAGAAATGGTAAAGACAGGTTGTATGGCATCTTCATCATCAATCCACTCATTATCTCCTATTTCTGTAATTGATTTTGCTGGAGGATACAGATTGAATTTCTTTGTCGAATTACCATCAGAAATATACATATCCCCGGACCTACAACTGATGAAAGCATCGGCTGTGGCTAGCCAAGGTCTTCCTAAGATGAGAGGATGTCCTCCTAAATTACTCTTGGGAGTTAAAATCATGAAATCCACTGGATATTCCCAAGAGTCTAAGGAGACTGAAATGTCTTCTAATACACCATCTGGTTTAATAATTGATCGATCTGCAAGTTGCAGTAAAGTAGGTGTAAAGCGAAGATTAGGAAGTTTCAGCTGTTCCATAGTCTGTCTACTCATAATGTTGATAGCAGCCCCTAAATCAATCAAAGTATTTGGAATTTCAACCCCATTGATATGTGTTTTGACAATTGGACTACTGGGATCTACATACTTCTGCATAGTAATTTTTCCCATCATGATGTCTGCAATTTTCCCTACCAGGTGGATTCTTCTTGTGTCTCTAGGTTTCCTTCCTGGTCTTTTAAGACTCAACTCCTTTATTGTTTTTGCTAGAATAGGAATCTCTTTAATGGCTTGTAACAAGGGAATCTTGATACAGACATTCTTCAATTCATCTAGAAAATCATAGTCAGGCAACAAGATTTGTTTTTCCACCCCTTTGTCAATTTGTAATCTTTCAGGAAAAGGAGGTGTGGATGAAGATGCAGGTTGCTCAACTATAGGAGTTGTAGGGGTTAGTTCTTTTTCTTTCTGAGTGTTTGGGTTTTGAAGAGATGCTTCAGAACCCTTATTGGCTTCAAGAGATTCTTCCTCAGAAATGCTTTGATTTTGGGCATCTATAGAAGGTTTATCTAGAACTCTACCAGATCTGAGTTGTACATCCTTGAGAGGAACAATCATATAGGCAAGAAATTGTTGACCTTCTATCATGTAAGCATTTTGAGGGTTTTTATTATTGGGGTTTGGCAATGGCTGAGAAGGAAGTTGATTTGACTTTTGTTGGAATGGAAGCAAGAGTTGAGAATTTGGGTTTTGTTGAGAGGGTTGTTGTTGTTGAAATGGCAATGATAGTTGTGGGTTTTGATTTGGAAGTTGTGGAGCTTGTTGGTTTTGAAAAGACGAAGGATATTGATAAAATTGAGCAAATCTCCCATAAGGATTTTGCATACCTTGTCCCCATGATTGAAAAGTATTTTGAGTTTGGGACCAAGGTTGTTGCCAAGGATTCCAATTTGGTGGGGGTTGAAAGTTCATAGAGTTGTTAAACCCTTGATTTTGTTGCCCCTGCCAAGGTCTCCTTGCAACAAAACAGAGAGACTCAACTGTGTTTGGATCTTCTTGAAAGACATCTTTGGGCCCAGGAATTGAAGGACAATACTTGGCCTCATGATTCTCTGAACAAATTGCACATGTTTCTACAACTTTTGCATCCAAGGGACATTCCCTGAGAGCATGTTTTTTTCTACATTTTGGGCAAAAGATGGCTAAAGCTTCAGCTTCTGCTTTCTACTTATTGTGGATCTTAAGAGTGTCTAGTTGCTCACTAAGACTCCCTAAGATATCAGTTTTGAATTCATCAAGCATATTGCCAATCTCAGCCCTACTTACTGATCTAGTTGCAGATTTGTTTGCTCTGATGAGAGAAGGATCTCTAGGCCCTTTTCCAGTTTTAGATTTCCCTCTTGAGAGATGGACACACAGTTTTGCTATGTCATGAAGTGGAAGTTGAGATATGTCTCCTTTTCCCATCATGTTCAAAATATCTATCCATTCATCTCTAATGGCTTTTAATAGAAGGGCTTTCAAGGTCTCCTCATCTAAGTTACTCATTTTTGCTCTTTTCAGATTGTATTGGAATCTTTCAAGTAAATCCTCCAAGTTTTCATCTTCTTTTTGTACCATTTTAAATACTTCATCCTTGTGGTTGGTAGGCATACAATAATCCATGTATCTATCCAAAAATGTTTGTTTCATATCATTCCAAGTCCTAATGGATTGAGTGAGTAATCCCATGAACCATTTCAAAGCAGCTCCTTTCAATGTTGAAGGAAACAGTTTGAGTTTTTGAGAGTCTTCTAGATAATCATAGGTTCGACACACGACCTCAAACTCAAATAGAAATGTTTCGGGATCTTCATTTCTTAACCCATGAAAGTTTGGGAGGACAGATGGTGAAATATTTTTCATTGTTGCTCGAGAATCCTCATTGACTATAGGAAATACATATGAGTTATCTCCATCCCTATTTCCCCCATTGTTACCTCTAACTCCTCCATTATTTCCTCCCCCTCCTCTACCTCTACCTCTAGCAAATCCGTTAACTCCCTCTTCTGTCATGGTAGTTTTCTCAGAGATTTCAGATTCCTCTGGTTCCTCTACTAATGGTGAACGAGGAGGAATTTCTCCCTCTTCTTTCTCAGATTATTCTACTTCTTCAATTACAATGTGTCTCCCTGTAGAAGAAAAGAAAGGATCTTTTCCTAATTCAAATTCGATGGATGGTGAGGAAGAGTCTCCTAACTCAACTACTGTCTCTTGAATTCCAGGAATCCTAGGGCTAGGAGTGTAGTTGGAGATGATGGAGGTGTCTCTTGTCTATTCCTTGAGGTAGAAGGAGTTGTAAAAATCGAACTCTTGGCTCTAGCTAAAAACCTTCCCCTAGAATCTCTTGCTCTATGCATGTCATTTTTTATTTTTCTTCAAGTCGGGCTAATAATTCTCTTTCTGATATTCCAGGTCACTCTAGGTGCAAGAAGAGAGCATACTCAAGAAACTATTAAACCAATAACTTTCTCTTTTCTGATCCTCCAGATCACACTAAGTGCAAGAGGAGAGCATACTTTGAGAGGTTATCGATTTTCCTTCCTTGAAATTTTCTTGTTTTTTTTTTTTAAGAAATTGGCTACCTAATTTCACTTCCCCGGCAACGGTGCCAAAATGTTTGGTCAATTTAGTGTGTTCTAAATTGCTATTTAAAATGTCAATCCGGGATTCGTAAACTGACGAAGTGAAGTGTACTATATGTACAAGATAAACATTTCCTTAGTCTTTTGTCATTTTTGAGTTTTTTTTTAGTTTGTTTTTGGATTTATCTTTCCCTAATGTGTGATGGCGAAAATGAAAGTTAAGTATGGATGGTAATGGTGATTTCTACAATGATTTTCCCAAACTTAAAAATGTTCAAAAAGAAAGCTTTAAAACAACTGTAATGAAATCAATTCTTAAGAGGAAGTAAATGTATCAAATAGTGAACTAATGAAAATGGCCCAGTATCCTTACTGCTGAATGAAAAAGAAAGTAAAAACTGAACTTAAAGCAACTCAAACTAAAAGCAAAGCAACTAATTCACACTACTTCAACTCTTCTGATCCTTTACCCTTCAGCTCAATCTACCTTGTGGGAAGCAATCATGAACAAGTTTAAGCAATATGATATCTAAATGGCAAGAAATTAAATTGCATAAAGGAAACTAATCACACTACTTCAACTCTTCTGATCCTTTACCCTTCAACTCAATCTACCTTGTGGGAAGCAATCATGAACAAGTTTAAGCAATATGATATCTAAATGGCAAGAGATTAAATTGCATAAAGGAAACTAATCACACTACTTCAACTCTTCTGATCCTTTACCCTTCAGCTCAATCTACCTTATGGGAAGCAATCATGAATAAGTTAAGCAATATGATAACTAAATCACACTACAATAAATAATATTATGATTTATTACTAATAGAGTCACTTGACTATAGAAAGAAACCATAAACAAATGAGTAGTATGATGTCTAAGTAGCAGAAAATAAATAAGCAAAACACAATTTGAAAAAGGACAGTGCTAGAATTAAACTTCAGAAAATGAAAATTAGCAGGAAGGACAAGATGATCTCATATGTCAATAGTTATCAAAAAGATGAAAATTCGCCCGGGCTGCCTAAGAAAACCTGTAGAAAAGCATTGATCAGCTGACAGCTATAAGAAAACAGAAGTGAAAATGTAAACAACAGGGAATTAAAAACATCAAAACAACATGTTATATACAAGCTAATGATTATGAAAACAGAAACATAATAAAATCAAATGAAAACTATATAGGGCTTTAGTGCACAGGGGCCCTCTGCCACCTCAGCCAATCAATGAACAGTCACAAGAATGAACTCAGGAAAGTAGTCTTCTCATGTATTAAAGCAACAACAAAATATATAAAACAGAGTACAGTGGGGTGATAATAGCAACAGTTCAAAAATTACATCGCAAAAAGCTTCTACACAACGTTCATCAATGCATTATTTATAATGAAAAAGTGCTGAAACTAACTAACTGAATCCTATGCTATTAACTGCGTTGCCAGAGACACGTAGATCTCCTCAGCCGAGATCTAGCGTAACGATCATCATGTCTATTAAATCTTCGGAGTGGTAGCTGTTGGATTCAGGTTACGGGGATGATCTCTAGGTGTGCCGATGTCTCCGTGGGCTGAGGACTGTGCCACGTAAACTTTCACGTGCTCAAAACAGAGACGTGCCACCGCTAAATTCCTTGGTTGGATTTGCTTTTGACCCTTGTTGACCGTGACCTTCTATGGATGATTTGGCTGATCTGAAGGGACACGTTCCATGTACCCGTCACCTGTAGCTTGCCCATGTGGCTCGTTTCTTCATAGGACGCTTGTAGCATAGCCTTTAACAAAATGGCCGCAGAATCCTGTGCTGGCTGCGGAAACCTGTGCTGGCTGCGGAAACTGACAAGTTTCCGCAGCTGCCTGAACAAAAATCTAAACCAAACAACAATCATAAGCATAGTTAGAAAACCATGTCAGAAGCTCTTTTTAGACTATAATGCAATGATTTAACAACTTGATGGATGAAGTAAGTGGAAAAGGAAGGCTGAGAGGGTGTATAGGAAGGTGCAGGTTTGAGGCTCAACAACATCTCGTCACATGTTTACCCCGACTGGCTGGTTGCTTGGGTAGATGTGGGAGGACGGTGTTACAGAGTGGTATTAGAGCATGGTTCACCCTTCAGGCTGGATGGGCTATGTGTTGGTCATGCATGCATGTAAATTTCATGTGTGTCTCTTACACTTATATACTTGTTATATTTGCTTGATAATTGATTAGGGTTGTAGCATGCTTATCATGGAGAATTTGGTATTGATTTCATGAAATGCATTGTCTTAAGTATGTGACTGATTATGTATGGATTCTATGTCGCTTACATGATTGATTTCATGGTGCCTACTTACATCCTTGTATGTTAGGTTACATTCTTGAATATTTGGATTACATGTATCAGTATTGTAGGTTGATTACAAGATTTGATCGCTTATGTTCGAATACATGCATTTATTCGTAGGTGAAGTTGATTTGGCATTGCTTATGCATACTGTTGGTTGCATGTGGCAATGGGTACAATGGAGTAATGGTCGTTGTCATGCATGAGGTCATAGCATGCATTGTTGATATGGCCTTGCATTGATGACTGGATCCTAGTTAGAGTGATATTTATGTGTTGATACATGTATTGGTGTATGTCTATATGTTGTTATGATCATGTTATACATGTATCACGATGATTTGGTGATCTTGGAGACAAGGTATCCTCCCCAGGCTGTACTAAAATATGTTGTGATTTGGTTTATTTGACATATTATACCTTGCAGGTAGAAATATCAAATGGTTAGCAAGATGGTTGACTACAAAGATTCTCCTTATGAATCCGAAGAGAAGTATGGTGTTGGGAATTCTTTCGACTTGGAAGTGACATTGAGAAGCCTAAATGAGGAGATGAGGAGTTGTAAGGTAGATAATGACAGAATCATATAGTCACAGGAAGAGTTAGTAGAAGTGAATGCAGTATACTTCAGATCTTGTCAGATTTGCAGCAACAAGGATCACTACGGATCAATCATGAGCAAGAAGATAAAATTAATGTGGCATGCAGTAGTAGATCACATGGAGGTCGTCGATCAAATAGAGATGATACAGTTAGAGATGACAAATTGTTGGAAACTCTGGAGAGGAGAAGGGATAGACACATGTATGATTGTAGTTCTGATTCAGATGGGCACTATGATCGTCATCGTTATCATCCTTACATGAGGAATGATAGGGATATTTTCCAGATGGTTTTAAGAAGGAAAAGCCACCAACTTTTGATGGAGAGATAAAGGGATCATATTATGCAGAGGCATGACTGCTTGGTATGAAGAAATTCCTCAGGTTGCATGACTACTCGGAGGACATGAAATCTAGAGTGGCTACTTTCAGTCTTAAAGGTAAAGCAGACATCGGGTGGGAATACATGAAGAATGTCAGGGACATAAATGAGGAATATATGACTTGGAGTGAATTTGAGTGGATATTAAAGAAAAAGTATCTTTCGGAGAGGTACTTTGATGACAGGGCAAAAGAATTTTATGAACTTTAGATGGGTTCCATGACAGATGATGAGTACACCATTAAGTTCTTGGAGTTGTTGATGTTTGTGCTTTACCTCAAGGTGGAGAAGGCTAAGATTCAAAGATTTTTTAGTGGGTTACCTTTTGCATTCAAATACAAGATTGAATTCGATGAGACTTGATCATTGGAGGAGGCCATTCAAAAGCTAAAGTATTGCTATAAACAATCGAAGCGTAGAACTGAGACTAAGCCAGATTGGAGATGTAATGTAAAGAACAAAGGGAAATGGGATAAAAAGCGAGCAAGGCCAGAGGGTACAGATGACAAGGAGAATGTTGCACCACCTAAGAAGTTCAATGCATTAGATAGAGGACAGGTACATTGGCCTCAGGAGCATAGTAAGGATCCTATGCATTGTTGGACTTGTGGAAAAGATCACCTTAGGAGAGATTGTCCACAACATTAGGTGGTAGACCTCAAATATACAGTGCACATGAGGCGCAGACTGTTGGGGAT